>CM054938.1:10595596-10669914 GCA_029168755.2 Tillandsia fasciculata
AAAAAACCCTTTTGTTCAAAAACAAAGTATAAAAACAAAGAGCATTGAAAAACATGTAATGCAAAGATTAAGAAAAATATGAAGGGAAAACCAATCAAAGCATTACATACAGTCATAAGCTATTTAGAACTTAAGACAAGGAAAGATATCACCTTTCCGAATCCAAAATCGTCGGATCTTGGGTTGTCTTGATTCATTGTGCCCGGGGGTTGGTAGCTTTGACTGTTGGTCCACCTTAGGTCTTTGCCTCGCAATGATCCACTTGTATGATTGATGTTGCGGCTCGGACCTTTGGTGGGTTGAGTGAACTCCTTTGACTTGATGTGTCTTTTGATTCCGTTGAGTTCGCTCCGTAGATGAAGTTGCCGAAGAATTTTTCTTTCTCTTTTTCGGGCAATTCTTCACCAAGTGTCCTTCAAGTCCACATAGGTGACAAGTTCTTTCTTTCAATTTATTGTGGAACTTGAAGCCTTCACAGTTTGGTTCTTTTTAAATCCCAAACCAACCTTGCTTGTTTGACCTAATCCGGACATACAATCAAGTTTCTTGGAACCGGTTGAAAGCCTTTGTATGTCGGATTTGAGTTGATGAACTTGCTTGGTCAAAGCTTGGTTGGTGACATGAATTTCTTCAAACTGCTTTTCAAGAAAACCAATCTTGTCCATATATGATTTAGCGTTTGTCTCCGATTGGTTTAGCTTTTCTTGGAGGATTTTATTGTTATCCAATAAACGTCCTTGTTCCTCCTCGAGATCATGAAGTTTGATCTTTAAAGCTTGATTCTCGTCTTGAACCTCAAGTCGTTGCTTCCTCAACTTCTTGATATGCTTGGCCATCTTCTTTGATTCCGCAAGAAGTTGTTGGTATGCCTCAACGAGTTCTTCTTCGTCCGACTCCCCCTCACTTGATGACTCTCCTCCGGATGTTGATGTTTCATGCAAAATCAAAGGAATAGAGTCAGTGACTAAAGATGATAAGCACAAATTAGAAGAGGGAATTTGAGAGGCATGAAAAGCAACAATTTTTTCTTTTTCCTCTTCACTTGAGGTCGATTCATCGAAACTAGAATCGTCCCAAGTTTTTGCTTGCAAAGCCTTCTTTTTGTATGATTTCTTAGAAGGACAATCCGTTGAAATATGGCCGTAGCCTTTGCATCGATAGCATCGGATTTCCCCTTCGAAATCATCTTTTTCTTTTTCTTTAGAAGGTTTTGCAACGCCTTTGAGTTTAGAGGATTTAGAACCCGATGATCCTTTAGATGGTTTCGTGGATGAAGATCCATCGGTTCGATTCTTCCAAAATTTCCGACGAAATTTCTTTGTGATCCGCGCCAATTGTTCTTCAAACTCGGCAAAAGAGATTTCATCGTCGGAACTCGATTCGTCATCTTCTTCCTTTGTTGATTTGAATGCAATACCTGTAAGCTTAGAAGAAGACTTGGAAGAATTTTGATTAGTAGGAAAAGTCATCTCATAAGTTTGCAAAGCACCTACTAATTCCTCTACACTCATCTCATCCGGATGACTAACGGTTTCAATGGCGGTAACCTTTGCCCTAAACCGTTCCGGAAGAGTCCGAAGTATCTTTCTTACAATTTTCGACTCCGGGATCTTTTCTCCTAAATTAGCACATGTATTAATTACATCTTGAAGTCTAGTGTAATAATCTGTAAACAATTCATGCTCTTCCATATGAATAGAGTCAAATTGACTTGTAAGCATCTGGAGCTTTTGAATTTTTACAAGATTAGTACCCTCATGTGTAATTTTGAGAATATCCCAAATTTCCTTCGCGGTTTCACACGCGGAAATTCGTGTAAACTCAGTCGAGGAAAGAGAATTATATAAAGCGTTCATACCTTTCCCATTGTAAGAAGATCTTTCGATTTCCTCTTTGGACCATCTAGAGCGAGGTTTTGGGGTAGTAGAATTTCCTACTTCCTCAACAGGATGCACCCAACCGTATTCAACGGTTTGCCAAACACGCTCATCAATAGAGATGAGAAAAGCTCTCATCCGCACTTTCCAATATGCATAATTGGTCCCATCAAAAAGAGGAGGTCTAAAAATATTACCACTTTCACCCGACATGATAGATAAACCTAAAACCCGCTCTGATACCAATTGTTGGTTTTTAGGATCCACAAGGATCTAAATAGGTACTATCAAACACCTAGAGGGGGGTGAATAGGTGTAATATTTAAAAAACAAATCTCAGTGCAAAAATAAAAACCAATGCGGAAAATAAAAATAGCACACCGAGATATACGTGGAAACTCCAATCCAGGAGAAAAACCACGGGACCAACACGCAATAACAATCCACTAAGAAAAGAAGAATAACAAGGTGATTACCGACTCCACGGACTCAACCCCTCCTTCAACTTCTTCGGACCTTGCGCTCCACCGATTGCACGTCCACTGCACACGTTCGAATCCACGAACGCCACTCGAATCCACGAGCACACGTTTCGAATCCACGAAACGCCTTCAACACACCGAATCCACGATGCCACGTCGAATCCACGACGCAAACTCAGCCGATAAGAATATTGGCTTCGATGGTGATCCTTTGCTTAGATTATCATTGAAGAACCGTAGAAGAAATCTCTAAGCAAAGATTAGATCAATTCGACAAAAGATAGATCTTGGAAGAACCGTCGAATTGACCTAAAAGAGGCTATAAAGAAGAACGATAAAAACCTAGCCTCTAGGGTTGCTCTCAAGTGTTTTATAAATTGATCGGTCGTTCTTGAGAAACCCTAAGTGTCTATTTATAGTTTAGAAACCTTTGGAAAGAGATAAGAATCAAAAACTACCTTATCTGAAATTTTCCCGACGACGATCCGGATCGGATTTACTGCGATCCGGATCGTCGTCTTTTTTCAGCAATTCCAGAAAAACAAGGTTCGGGATCCGGATCGGAATTCTGATCCGGATCGGAACATGAATCCGATCCTGATCTGAAACAGGAATCTGATCCTGACTGAAACAGGAATCTGATCCGGATCCTGAACATCCAATGTCCAGTTTTTGATTTTTATGCAATTAAAAATTCATCCAAGTGTTTCTACACTATAAAAAGTATTCGGATCACCAAAATTATTTAGTTAAACATACCTGATCAATTTGAATCCATTTTCCTTGAGATTGATGTATATGATCCACAATTCTTCAACTTCAATCTTCAAGACTCAAAACACTGAGTGTCAACTTGAGCTCTTGTTGAATCTTCTCTAAGTCTTTGATTGCTGATTGACAATTTGATCCCTTTAAGACTCCGACTCAACTCACTGACTTGACTCACGAAATATGCCAACACCAAAAAGCCGTAACAACCTGAACACGCTAACTGTTCAACACGGAAAACGTAGGTTTACCTCTTGTGAATCCGCTGTCGAAGAAATCGTCCAAAAATATGGTCGGGGTAGCCCGGTAGACCTCCCAGACTAAACTGCGACGAAGATGGGCCTCCAACAGTATAACGTCGCTCCGCACCACAATGCAGGAAACACTGTCGTCGCGGCCTCCAAAAATTCTGAAACTTCACCGGAAGATGCTCAAGAGGGAGAGGTAGATATCTTATGAAGGGATGATGGGCTAATTCTCCCGGGAAAGGGCTCCAAAACTCGGCCCAAGGTAGCCTATTTATAGGCTCCAAAGAAAACAACCCAAAAAAGCAAGCCCAAGAATTTCGGGCCCATCTTTCGGGCGCCCGAAGACTTTCGGGCGCCTACAGTGTTGGGCCCGGCACAACACTGTTCACGCCCGAATGTCCCATGTGCTGACACGTGTCCCCCCGAACAGGCAACACCGGTGCAAGGCCAGCCGATGAGCGCCACGTGTCCCGCCAAACAGGGAACAGCGGTGCAAGGCCGCTCGGTGACCGCCACGTGTCCACACTCCGCCCACAGTAAGGCGGTGGCGCCTGCCAATGAGCGGGCGCCACGTGTCCTCCCGGTTGACCCGCCGACCGCGCGACGTGGGTCGCACGTGCGCACACTTCCCGAGGCACCTACCGCGCGCCCCGTGCACCGCGCGTGCAGCACCCGCCAATCAGGGAGTGACACGTGTCCCCTGCACCCGGTCCACGCCTTCCGCAGGAATTCCGTGGACCGCGCCGCGTGCACCGACCAACCGGAGGCTGCCACGTGTCCCCCGCCTGGTCCATGCACCGCCGCGCTCACCCAGTAGACCGCGCGCCTTGAGCCCGCTAATCAGGCGGTGCCACGTGTCCATGCGCCGGGTCTGTGCATCCCGCCGCGCTGCTCTGTGGACCGCGCGCCGTAAACCGGCCAATGACAGGCCGCCACGTGGCATCCCGGCGGTCTACGGCCCCTCCCATGCACCAAAAACCACTAAAAACTTCCGGGTGTCCTTTTTGGGCATCCGGACTCCAAATTAAACAAACAAATAGTCGTTTTCAAGCGTTTTTCCGTGCTGAATCCATTTAGGACCTCTGTTTGGCCTAATTCCTTTCAAAAATTTCGGCAAACCCAGCCGAAGGCCAACACAGCAAGTAGAATCACACAGGGTCCATCAGTAGCATCCAATTGATGCACCGTGGGCCAGATACACCAATACTAGGTGTTCTAACAGTGGATTCATCGGAAGAACGCTGCATGGGAACTAGGGCCACTACATCCTCCCCCACTAAAAGAAAGTTTCGTCCTCGAAACGAAACAAGGTAAAACAGACGTACCTCAGCCAGAAGTCTCGAAAAGGAAGGGGTAGGCATCTCGCATCTCCGTCTCTAGCTCCCAAGTAGCCTCTCGCTCCTCGTGATTGCTCCAAAGGATCTTCACATAGGGTATTGCCCGGTTGCGCAATTCCCTCACCTCACGAGCCAGAATCCGCAACGGGCGCTCCTCATAAACCAAGTCCTCGCTGATATCCAAGGATGCGAAGTCAATCACATGAGACGGATCGAACACATATCTCCTCAAAGCCGAAACGTGGAAGACATCGTGAACACCAGCCAAACGGGGAGGAAGAGCAACTCTATAAGCCACAGGGCCTACCCTCTCAAGTACCTCAAAGGGTCCAATGAAGCGGGGACTAAGCTTCCCACGCACTCCAAACCTTCGGACCCCTTTCGAGGGCGAGACCTTCAAGAAGACATGATCACCAATCTAGAACTCAAGGTCTCGCCGCCGAGTATCTGCATAACTCTCCTGGCGACTCTGGGCCGTCTCAAGGTGCCGACGAATGACTCTGACCTTCTCTTCCGCCTCCAGTAGTAAGTCAGGCCCCAACATCCTCCTCTCACCCACATCACTCCAATATAGGGGCGACCGACACTTGCGTCCATACAACGCCTCAAACGGAGCCATCTGAATGCTCGCTTGATAGCTGTTGTTGTACGCAAACTCCACCAGGGGTAAGTGTCGGTGCCAACCTCCTCCAAAATCCATGACGCACGCACGCAACATATCCTCAAGAGTCTGAATGGTGCGCTCGGACTGACCATCAGTCTGTGGGTGGAATGCAGTGCTGAATCTGAGCTGGGTACCCAAGGCTGACTGTAAGCTCCCCCAGAACCGTGACACGAACCTCGGGTCCCGATCTGAAATAATCGACGCTGGTACTCCATGCAGCCTCACTATCTCATCCAAGTATAACTGTGCCAGGCGCTCCAAGGACCAAGTCATCTGTACAGGCAGGAAATGAGCAGACTTGGTAAGTCTATCAACAATCACCCAGACTGCGTCGGCTCCACTTTGTGATCTCGGCAGCCCCGTCACAAAATCCATGGTGATGTGGTCCCACTTCCACTCGGGAATTGGAAGACTTTGTAACTTGCCAGCAGGGACACGATGCTCGGCTTTCACTTGCTGGCAAGTTAAACACTGAGCTACAAACCTTCCAATATTCCGCTTCATTCCGGACCACCAAAAGTGTGCCTTGAGGTCCTTATACATCTTAGTACCACCAGGATGGATGGTATAAGGTGTATAATGGGCCTCTCTCAATATCTGGTCTCTGATCTCTAGATCCGAAGGCACACAAACTCGGTCCCTGTACCGCAGTACTCCCGAGCTATCCACTGAAAAATCCCCTCTCTATCTGTCTGAACCTGTGATCTGATCCTCTCCAAGTGGGGGTCCTCACTCTGTGTCTCCCTGATCCTGTCCAACAGAGTGGGCTGCAAGACCATGGACATAAGCCTAGCAGAGACCCCAGGGGATACAACCTCAATCTGAAGTCGCCTCATCTGCTCTATCAGCTGTGCCTGCTGTGTAATCATCATGCTCAAGCTATGCACTGACCTCCGGCTCAAAGCATCTGCCACCACATTGGCCTTGCCGGGGTGATAAAGGATACTCAGATCGAAATCCTTTAGCAGCTCCAACCACCGGCGTTGCCTCAGGTTCAGCTCCTTTTGGGTGAACAGATACTTTAAGCTCTTATGATCCGTATAGATCTCACAATGCTCACCATAGAGGTAATGCCGCCACAGCTTCAGTGCAAAAACCACAGCTGGAAGCTCCAAGTCATGCGTAGGGTAATTCTTCTCGTAATCCTTTAATTGTCGTGAGGCATAGGCAATTACCCTACCATGCTGTATCAAGACGCATCCCAAATAGCTGTGCGAGGCGTCACTGTAAATCACGAAGCCCTCTCCCATCACCGGCAGTGCAAGAACAGGTGCTGAGATCAACCTCCTCTTCAGCTCCTCGAAACCGCTGACACTGGGAGTGTTACGGAATTTGAGTTGGCGTATTTCGTGAAAGTATTAAGTCTTGAAGATTGAAGATGAAAGAAGTTTGGATCATATACCTCAATCTCAAGAAAGAAGAATTCAAAAGGATCAGGTATGTTTAACTAAAGATTTTTGGTGATCCGAATACTTCTTATAGTGTAGAAACACCTGGAAGAATTTTTAATTGCATAAAAATCAAAAACTGGACATGGGACATGTTCAGGATCCGGATCAGACTTTCAATCCGGATCCCGAAGGGTGTTTATTCATTGGCAAATCCGATCCGGATCAAAGGCCAATTCCGATCCGGATCCCGAACATGGGATTTTGGTGAAATGTATGAACGATCCGGATCGGGACTTCGATCCGGATCCCGAACCCTGTTTTTCTGGAATTGTCTATCTTGCTACGCGATCCGGATCGCAGTAAATCCAATCCGGATCGCCGTCCTGAAAATTTCCAGAAAAGGTTGTTTTTGATCCTTATCTTCTTCCAATGGTTTCTAACCTATAAATAGACCCTATTTTCATTTCTAGGGTATCGGAAAATAATAGAAAAATACGACGAAAGAGAAAAATCCACATATAGAGAAGAAAGGAAATCAATAGATTTATTCTATGTTTCTTCATCTATATTGATTGATTTGATTCTAGGTTTTCCATACTCAGATTTTGAGTAGAATCAAATCAATGAATACTTAGATGGTATTTCCGATCTATTTCTAATCTAAGTATTCGGCGGATCATCACCACCCAAAAACAACGATTTACCCAAAATCGGCGCGTGGACTCGCGTGGCCTTGTGGATTCAAGGTGCAACCGCTCTCGTGGATTCGGAGCGAGGTACGTTCGTGGATTCGAAGCGTGCTACTGGGTGAAGACCGTGGATTCGGTCGGACGTCGTGGACTCGACGTTGGACGCTGTGGATTCAGCGTTGGGCGCAGATCGTGGATTCGAGAAGCGTCGTGGAGCGAGCGGAGAAGATCTACTAGGAGCGTATGGTAAAAGGTTGAGTCGTCTGTGAGTACGTTATATCACCTTGTACGTGTGTTAATTCTAGTGGATTTCGCCGTGTTATCGGTCCCGTGGTTTTTTACTCCGGTTTGGAGTTTTTCCACGTAAAAATCTTGCGTGTTCATTTATTTTTCCGCATTGGGTTTTATTGCGCAATGATTTTTTGAGTGTTTATTGTTTACACCTATTCACCCCCCTCTAGGTGTTTTTTTCCCTATTTAGATCCATTATTACATAAACCCAACAAGTGGTATCAGAGCGGGAATAGGGTTGTAAACAATGGTTGAAGGTGGAAACATCAATCGACCCCCTTTCTTTGATGGAACAAATTATGCGTACTGGAAAGTACGGATGAAAGCCTTTTTAATTTCCATCGACGAAAGGGTGTGGCAATCAATTGAATTAGGATGGTCTAATCCAACTGAAATTATTTCTGATGTTCGCACCTTAAAACCTAGGTCGAAATGGACCAAGGAAGAGATAGATTCATCTTCTTACAATGGCAAAGGAATTAATGCTCTATTTAATGCTTTGTCACAAACTGAGTTCTCTCGCGTCTCGGCATGTGAGACTGCGAAAGAAATCTGGGATGTTCTTCAAGTTACGCATGAGGGAACTAACCTTGTGAAGATTCAGAAACTGCAAATGCTTACGAGCAAGTTTGACTCTATTTCTATGGCAGAAAATGAATCTTTCACTGACTATTACACACGATTGCAAGACATCGTAAACTCATGTGCTAACTTGGGAGAGAAGATTCCAGAATTTAAAGTTGTAAGAAAGATTTAAGAACTCTTCCTGAACGATTTCGCCCGAAGGTCGCAGCCATTGAAACAATTAAACACCCGGACGAAATGCGTGTAGAAGAATTAGTTGGTGCTTTACAAACTTATGAAATGACATTTCCTACTAACTATTCTTCTGGAAAGGCATCCTCTTCTAAGTCTTCAGGTTATGCATTGAAATCAACAAAGGAAGAAGACGCGGATTCATCCTCCTCGGACGATGACGAGAACCTATCTATGGAGGACTTTGAGAAGCAGCTCGCTCTCTTGACATGGAAGTTTCGCCGCAACTTTCGAAGGGGTAATCCAAGCAAAACTCCATCCTTCGGAAAGTCCAAGAAAGGCAAGGGTTCCTCAAGCTATAAGTCAAGAAAGCAAGAGAACTTCTCAAAGGATAAGAAAAGTTCAGAGGGACAAGTACAGTGTAAATGTCGAGGCTTTACTTCCCTTTTTGGTCTTACCTGTGAATTTATTTCGAACCGCGTTTCGGCTAAGGGGTCTGGGGTGCGTTTTTTCTTCGTTGTTTTTGGGCAGGCCGTCGGGGCTCGCGGGTATTTTTTCGAGAATAAAGCCCGCGAAACGAAGACCGGCGGCGCGATCGGATCTGATTTCCGACCCCGGAATCTCCCGGAATAAATTTCTGAAGTTTGTAGCAGCTCGGGTGTTCAGCACGTCTTATTAGAGGTAAACCAGACCCGGGTAATTTAATTTAATCTAATTTAATTTAATTTAATCTAATTTAATTTAATTTAATCTAAACTTAATTTATTTTTGACGTTGGGTTCAGACCCAATTGCGCCAAATCGACTAATTAAGTAAGGGTTGGGGGTTTAGGTTTGGGAACCCTATTCCCTCCTCCCTCATTTTGGCGTGCGTTGCCCCGAGCGTGGACGAAGAACGCTCTCCCCCAAACCCTTCCCTTTGATCGGCGTGGAGCATCGCGACGAAGCAACCGAGAGGAGGGAAGAACACCGCACGCTTTCTACCGGAATCGGGCACGCAAGAACGGACGATCCTTCTCCTCTCAACCATCGTCGTCGAAACCGAGGTGAGACGGAGTTTTTTTCAGTTATTTGTCTTTTTGGGGTTCTTGATCGTTCCATCGGCGAGGAGGGAACGCACGCTTTCTCGTTTCGTTTCTTGGTTCGTTTCTTGTGTCGTTCTTGATCCGGGCGAGGGAAGGGAAATCCTTGGAATTGTCGGGGTGGGATTTCCCTTCGTCTCGTGCCGCGAGCGAGGCAATTTCGGGGACCAAACGGGAGGCCGCCGCCGCCGTGGTTAAACGGGAGGCCGCCGCCGCCGTCACCGCGTTCACGGGGTCATCGCCGGAGCCGCCGTGATCGCGGGGTCGCAACCGGAGCCGAAATCACTGTTCACGGAGGGGAGTTCTGGCCGCGGTCCACACAGGCAGTCGTGCACCCGGCGCACGCCATCGAGGCCCGGGGGCGCAGACCAGGCGCACGGGGCTGTGCGCCAGGCCGCGCGGTCCACCGGGCCGGCGTGCACCCGGCGCACGCCATCGCAGCCCGGGGGCGCAGACCCGGCGCACAGGGCCGTGCGCCAGGCCGCGCGGTGCACGCTCTGGGCGTGCACCCGGTCCGCACCGCCACCGCGGGAGGTCGTGGACCCGGCGCGCGCTCCTGGCCATGCGCGGCCCGGCCCAAGACGCCCGCGGTCCACCGCGCCGCGTGCTCCCGGCCCGCGCCCTTGCCGCCCGCCGTCGTGGACCCGGTCCACGCCTGGACCCGTGCACCTGTCTTCAAAAACAAGGGCCCAGGAGCTCCGTTTTTAGCCCGTTTCGCCCCGTTTTTGAGTGTTTTAAACCGCGACGATATTTTTAACGAACGGATTTTTGTTGCAGCTGTCCGGGCGCGCGGTGAGGGCATCTTTGTCGGATTTTCCACACGTCTCTTTCTTCGTGTGTGAGGTGGGTTCTATTTCTAAGTCTTGGCTTTTTAATTCATCATGTTGGACGGGGTCAATCGTATGTGTTCCCGGGTTGAGTGTGGTGTTTGGCGTCGACCTCCGACGACCGTTTACTTTAAATATTATATATTATCGTTCCACTTTAAATGCTACCTGTCATCGTTACTTTAGATGTTGCATGTACCACCTCACTCTAGTCGTTACATGTTACCGCTTTACTTTGATCATACTTGTTAGTAGGGTACTTTGATTACACATGCTACTATCTTGCTCTTGTTTATACATCATGGTTAGTTGGCTCGAGGCTGCAGCGCGTTTGGCCACCGCAAGGGTGCGCTTTTCCGGAAAAGCGGTCTATGACCCGTGTATACCCACGAGGTGACGTAGTGGGGCCCCTTATTAGTTGTGGGGTTTGAGGCGCCGAGGTGCGAGCGGTGCGACCCGTCGGTTTAGTTGTCCGACGTGGTCGGGTTTTGCAGGTACGGTACGGCCGTCGGTTTAGTTGTCCGACGTGGCCGGGTATAGCAGGATACAGGTGTACAGGTTATTGTTTCCCTCTTGAGAGGGTGGTTGCTCCGGTTGTCTTCACGGTTTGTTTACTATATTTTCCTGCTCTACTATTATTCGTCACTGACTTCCCACTTCGTGACAGGGTCCAGACGGGGGGGGAGGTAGGCGACGGTGAGGACGGGGCAGGAGCTTCTGGGTTGCTGGGAACCCTGGACTGTATTGTTTCTTTCATCTTTACATTTCATTTACATTGTAGTTATGTGTGAGGTTCTCGATACCCTCGTGGGGTCGACGTGGATGTCGGTATGGGTTGCATTTAGTTATCCTTTTATGCATTACTATTCCTTTTATTTCTGTTGGCCATTTGAAAAAAAAAAAAAAGGCAACACCAAAGAAAAGATTGCGAAAACCGTTTTTAAAATCTAAGTGTCGTGTGGGCACTGGTTTCAAAACCCTGTGGATTTATGGATTGCGAAATGGATTTCAAAACTTGGGTGTCGTGTGGGCACTGTTTTCAAAACCTTGTGGATTTATGCTGATTTCGAAACTCGTTTTCAAAACATAAGTGCCGGGTGGGCGCTCTTTTAAATCTGTGGATTTATCCTTTCCAAATTGATCGGCCATGCGCTTGAATAAATTAGAATGCTGGTTGTATGCTCATGATTGTTGTGATTGAATGGTTGTGTATGTTTGAGATGTGTACTGAACGCTACGCCGTGCATATACAGGGGAGACTCTGTCCGTTTACAGAGAGACCCTGTATGTGCGGCGGGTCTGGGCACGCGCCGGGGGAGAGGGGTCTTCTTGACTATCACAAAAAAAAAAAAAAAAAAAAAAAACGTACGACTTTTGCAAACCGTTTCCGCTAAACAAACCCCCGGGGCGTGACAGATTAAGATGGTATCAGAGAGTTCATTCAATCACAACAGTTAATGCCGACATCCGTGGGAATACCTCACTTATCTACAAATGAATGAAATGGGTAGGGCATAGGACTGTAGAACGTGAGTGATCGGGGGGAGGGAAATTGGAGTCTTTTCTCGAGCTAAGTGGTTCGTTGTTGTAGGTAAAGTCTGACGTTGACCCTTGTTGTGTGTGACAGTCATGGTCCGCACCAGATCATCGGCGGGAGACGCCGAGGCAGACGCGACAACATCGACGGCCGCGGAGAACCAGCTCCTGCGGCAGCAATTGCGGGAGATGGCGGGGCAATTGGCAACCCTCGCCGATCACGTGCGTCAGTTGACGCAACAGCAGCAGGCCGCGCCAGTGACGGCCGCCCCGGTCCCTCCGCCGGGGCCGACAGCACCGGCCGCGGCACCACCGACAGCGCCACCGCCAGCAGCGACTACGGGACCGGCGCCAGGGACAACTAGCCGGGTTACTCTGGAGGAGACAGTAGTCACGCCTACCCCTACCGTGGCTGCCGCCGCCGCGAGGGAGGGGATGGTGGGGATGACCGAGCGGGACCGGGTGCGGGCCAACTTGAAGGACTTTAAGAAGCACGACCCACCCACGTTCGAAGGGGACACGACTGACCCGTGGGTCGTCGAGAAATGGGTGGGGTCGATGGAGAAACTTTTTGAAGACCTACTCATGGAGGATGATGAGCGGGTTCCCCTAGCAGTCCATTGCTTGGAGGGGAACGCCCGCTTGTGGTGGAAGACGGTACGCCCCGATCCTGCTAAGGGTACCGCTTTCCCGTCCTGGGCAACATTCAAGAAGGAGCTGTTCGAGGCCTTCTTCACCAGCAGTGTCAAGAAGAAGTTGGAAGATGACCTGAACCATATCCAGCAGGGAAACCGGACGGTCATGGAGTACCAACGAGAGTTCGTCCGCCTAGCGAACTGCGTCCCGTTCGTCATAAGGGACGAGGCTCACAAGGCGCAACTCTTTGTGGATGGCTTGCGGAGCAATATTTTTGAGGTGGTGCAAGCAGCTGACCTGCACACCTTCCAGAAAGTGGTCGACAGGGCCACTACGGTAGAGCGGGGCTTTGCGGTCACCCGCGCCAGAAGGGAGAACTCGGCGCGGCTGGAGGACAGGAAGCGGCAACAGCAGAACTCGGGAGGAGGCTCTTGGAGTGGGAGCGGAGCCTCCAAACGGTGGAAACCGCAGGCGGGGCCCCGGGGCGCGCCAGCAGGAGGGCCGAGGCCGGGAAATAGGCCGTGTGTCATATGCGGGGGAGGGCACCTGGCGGGAGAGTGCCCCCAAAGAGGCGACCACTGCTTCAGGTGCGGCAAACGGGGGCACTTTCGCCGCAACTGCCCCTTAGGCGGGGGATCTGCATCCTCTGCGGCTTCTACGCCCACGCCACAGCTCTCAGGGCGGGGGAAAGCACCTATGGCGTCGACTTCTAGACCCCCTGCGGCACGGCGCGAGGAGGACAGGCAGCCACAACCAGGCGGGAGGGTTTTCTCAATGACCCGCCAAGAGACAGATCCGCCGGAAGACGCACTTGCAGGTATTACTTCCGTCTCAAATTCCTGTGCTAGAACTTTTTTCGACACCGGAGCAACACACTCGTTCATTTCTCGTGATTTCGTTTTAATGCATGACCTCGAGGAGACCCCCCTTCAAAATCCCCTGACGGTTCAAACGACGGGGGGAACTTTGGAGGCGGCCAGCTTGGTGGCCGCCTGCTCGATTAAGCTGGGGCGACTGGCTTGCCCATGGGATTTGGCGGTAATCCCCTTGAAGGAGTACGACGCGGTGTTGGGCATGGACTGGCTCACGAGGTACCAGGCGCTCATTGACTGTGACAAGCGACAAGTGCGATTGCAAGAACCGGGCTTTCCTGAACATGTGTATATGGCGGGCAAGAGCATCACCTCCCCGGCGGTCATCTCAGCGGCGCGGGCCAGAAGATTGGTAGAGGGTGGTTGCGTGGCCTATTTAGCATCGGTGGATTTGGCTACACGACCCTCGACGACACCTGCAGATATCCCAGTGGTGAAGGACTTCCCCGACGTCTTCCCCGCAGAACTGCCCGGGATGCCTCCAGAGCGGGAGGTGGAGTTCCCTATCGAGCTACTACCAGGCACGCAGCCCATTACGAAGGCACCTTACCGAATGGCCTTCGCAGAGCTGAAGGAGCTTAAGGCACAACTGGAAGACCTCTTGGACAAAGGGTTCATCAGACCGAGTGTGTCACCCTGGGGCGCACCGGTACTCTTTGTGAGAAGAAAGATGGAAGCCTGCGTCTCTGCATTGATTACAGAGGGATAAACAAAGTCACGGTGAAGAATAAGTACCCCCTGCCCAGAATCGACGACCTCTTCGACCAGCTACGGGGAGCGACGGTCTTCTCCAAAATTGACCTGCAATCGGGCTACCACCAACTCCGAGTTCGAAATGCAGACATCCCAAGACCGCCTTTCGGACTCGGTACGGCCACTACGAGTTTACGGTGATGCCGTTCGGGCTTACGAACGCCCCCGCAGTTTTCATGGACATGATGAACCGGATCTTCAGACCCTTCTTGGATCGGTTCGTGGTAGTCTTCATCGACGACATTCTGATTTACTCCACTACCGACGAGGAGCACGAGGACCATTTGCGAACGATCCTTCAGACCCTCAGAGAGCAGAAGCTGTTCGCTAAACTCAAGAAGTGTGAGTTCTGGCTGCGCGAAGTCGGTTTCCTAGGACATGTGATCTCGGCACAGGGAATCGCCGTGGATCCCAAGAAGGTAGAAGCAGTGGTTGACTGGCAGCCGCCGACGTCGGTGACAGAGGTCCGCAGTTTCCTAGGACTGGCAGGATATTACAGGCGCTTCGTTGAGGGTTTCGCGAAGATTGCTACCCTTTAAATCGGTTGACCAGAAAAGGGGAGAAGTTCATATGGACGACCAAATGCCAGGAGAGTTTTGAGGAACTCAAGAGGAGATTAACCAGGGCACCAATACTTGTGCTGCCGACACCCGGAGAGGATTATGAAGTGTACTGCGACGCATCAAGGATCGGTCTTGGAGGTGTTCTGATGCAACGGGGGAAAGTGATTGCCTACGCGTCCAGGCAGCTGAAGGATTACGAAAAGAACTACCCGATACACGACTTGGAATTGGCTGCTGTAGTCTTCGTTTTAAAACTGTGGAGGCATTATCTCTTTGGAGTTCACTGTAACGTCTTCTCAGATCATCAAAGTCTTAAGTACATCTTTACCCAAAAAGAATTAAACTTGCGGCAGAGGCGGTGGCTAGAGTTATTGAAGGATTACGACTTGTCGATCCAATACCATCCCGGGAAGGCGAACGTGGTGGCAGACGCCTTGAGCAGGAAAGGGCATCAGGAAGGGGCGTCGGAGAGCACGATAACGGAACAGAACCACTTGATCGCGGAGTTCGCACGAATGCAGTTAGAGGTGGTGCCAGCGGGCACGGTTACGCGACTTCTAACCTTGGTGGTCAGGCCGACGTTATTTGAGAAGATCCGGGAGGGACAGCAGACCGACCCACACCTACAGCGCATACGAGACAAGATTCCCCTGGGCCAAGAGAGCGATTTTGCGGTGGAAGACGACGGCACCTTACGGTTCCGCGGACGGATCTGCGTGCCGGGTTCATCAGAGTTGAAGGAAGAGATCTTAGCGGAGGCACACCGAGCCCCTTATGCGGCACATCCAGGGGGCACGAAGATGTACAGGGATCTCAAACAGACTTTCTGGTGGCCTAAGTTGAAAGAAGACGTGATGTCACGCCCCGGGGTCGAACTGCGACCCGGGCTCGCCAACAGATCCGCCGTCTGTACGGAAACTGCCGTACAGACGAAGCGTCTAACCTGCAAAGGAGCTCAAAAGCTACACAAGTATCAGAGCTGTAAGGAAGCTAAACATAAAAGAAGCAGCTAAAACACTAAGTGAAAAAGTCCAAGTACATCGGTCCACTATCTCTCAAATCATAAAGACGAGAACTCCAACAGGTACAAAAGTGGAAACTAAAAAGTACAGGTGACTCTATCACTGACTCCACAGACCCGGGTAGGAACTAGCCGGCCACGCCCTTACCTCAGTCTGAAGACTCCACACGAGTCGATCCTGGAACGGTCGCCTCAGGAAACCTGTCATCACAGCGGGTGTGAGATCTACTGCCACAGGCAGATCTCAGTGGGTACCGACGCCAAAACCCGTGGTATGCCCACCAAGTCTGCTGGAGACAGAAACAGATAGATAGATAGATAGATAGATATTTATGCCGGAAAAGAATCTACCACTATATGTTTAAATGCAATGCAGGGAAAGTTCTCAATCTCTCTCACGGGAGGCCTGGAAATCCTGAACGGCTGTCACCTATAACCTTATCAAACAAGAACAGGCTATAGGCATAGCCGCCCATAGTTTCCGCTCCCGCACTGGAAATGCTGAACTCTCACATGACATTAAAAGTCATCTCCATTTCATTCAATTAACTACCTGGTAACTCAGCCAGGGCAAATACCCACCTGGTGACTCGGCCAGGGGCATTCACTCATCTGGTAACTCAGCCAGTGATATTTATCCATCTGGTAGCTCGGCCAGCGTTATCTACTCATCTGGTAACTCAGCCAGTGGTATTTATCCATCTGGTAGCTCGGCCAGTGTTATTTACTCGTCTGGTAACTCAGCCAGTGGTATTCATCCATCTGGTAACTCAGCCAGTGGTATTTACTCTCCTGGTAACTCAGCCAGTGATATTCGTCCATCTGGTGACTCGGCCAGTGCTCTTCATACCCATCTGGTGACTCGGCCAGTGGTATCTGTCCATCTGGTAACTCAGCCAGTGGTATCCGCTCATCTGGTAACTCAGCCAGTGATTTATACCCATCTGGTGACTCGGCCAGTGGTATCTGCCCATCTGGTAACTCAGCCAGTGGTATCCGCTCATCTGGTAACTCAGCCAGTGATTCATACCCATCTGGTGACTCGGCCAGTGGTATCTATCCATCTGGTAACTCAGCCAGTGGTGTCTGCTCATCTGGTAGCTCAGCCAGTGATTTATACCATCTGGTGACTCGGCCAGTGGTATCTATCCATCTGGTAACTCAGCCAGTGGTGTCTGCTCATCTGGTAGCTCAGCCAGTGATTTATACCCATCTGGTGACTCGGCCAGTGGTATCTATCCATCTGGTAACTCAGCCAGTGGTATCTGCTCATCTGGTAGCTCAGCCAGTGATTTATACCCATCTGGTGACTCGGCCAGTGGTATCTACCCATCTGGTAACTCAGCCAGTGGTATCTGCTCATCTGGTAGCTCAGCCAGTGATTTATACCCATCTGGTGACTCGGCCAGTGGTATCTACCCATCTGGTAACCCAGCCAGTGGTATCTACTCATCTGGTAGCTCAGCCAGTGATTTATACCCATCTGGTGACTCGGCCAGTGGTATCTACCCATCTGGTAACTCAGCCAGTGGTATCTGCTCATCTGGTAACTCAGCCAGTGATTTATACCATCTGGTGACTCGGCCAGTGGTATCTACCCATCTGGTAACTCAGCCAGTGGTATATACCCTCAACATATCACGGCTGTCCAACAGTCAGTGGACAAAGGTATAATGTAAAAAGGGGTTACAATACCTTGCATTCGGAAGTATTATGAGCATACCATACTTCCGGAAGAAAACCAACCCACCTGTGAAGAATCCGCAAAACCGCGCGCCAAACGGAGGTCCCGATGCGATCCCACAGCTCCATGCGGCAAATACGCGCCACCGGCCGCGTAGAAGCTAACACCATGCCACAACTGTGAGAGGAGGAGGTAAATCGGGATCAGAAAACCTGCGGTCAAAACCGCGCAAACAAAGGCGAAGGAAAAACCATCCGGCGACGAGAAACGCCGCGCGTTGCGCGGAAAAACCATCGCGCACACGCCGCGGCGCGTCGCCGAGTCGCAGCCTGCGCGGACCAGGCGGCGCAGCTGCACGGCTCAAAACCCAGCACGGCGGCACAAGGGCTGCCCGCGCGGGGCCCCTGCGGGCCCAAGCGCGCGGTCCGCATGCCCGCGGCCGCACGCGCGGGGCCCCTGCGGTGTCGCGCGCCCAAGCGCGCGGCCCGCAAGCCCGCGCGGCCCGCGGCCGCCCGCGCGGGGCCCCTGCGGTGCCGCGCGCCCATGCGCGCGGCCCGCAGGCCCGCGCGGCCCGCGGCCGCCCGCGCGGGGCCCCTGCGGTGCCGCCCGCGGGCCGCCCGCGCGGGGCCCCTGCGGTGCCGCGCGCCAAGCGCGCGGCCCGCAGGCCCGCGCGGCCCGCGGCCGCCCGCGCGGGGCCCCTGCGGTGCCGCGCGCCCAAGCGCGCGGCCCGCAGGCCCGCGCGGCCCGCGGCCGCCCCGCGCGGGGCCCCTGCGGTGCCGCGCGCCCAGGCGCGCGGCCCGCAGGCCCGCGCGGCCCGCCCGCAGTGCCGCGCGCCCTGCGCGCGGCCTGCGGTGCCGCGCGGCCCCAAGGGCACCCGCGCGGCCCGCCCGCAGTGCCGCGCGCCCAGCGCGCGGCCTGCGGTGCCGCGCGGCCCCTAGGGCACCCGCGCGGCCCGCCCGCAGTGCCGCGCGCCCAGCGCGCGGCCTGCGGTGCCGCGCGGCCCCTAGGGCACCCGCGCGGCCCGCCCGCAGTGCCGCGCGCCCTGCGCGCGGCCTGCAGGGCCGCCCACCGCAGGGGCCGCCCGCGCGGCACCCTGCAGTGCCGCGCGCCACGCGCGCGGCCTGCAGGGCTGCCCGACGCAGGGGCCGCCCGCGCGGCACCCTGCAGTGCGCGCGCCACGCGCGCGGCCCAGGGCGCTGCCGCCGGCGGCCCGGCGCCCTGCTGCACAGCAGCAGCAGCAGCAGCTGCGCGCGGCGCCCCCCAAAAAAAACAATTAAATAAAAATTACCTCGACGAAGTCCGCCTCGCGCGCTTCGCCCGGCTCCACGCCTTCACTCGGAGAAGAAAACGCCCAAGAAAAGCCTCCTTCTTCTCCTCTTCTTCCTCTGCTTCACTCCAAGCTACAGGAGCTTCCCCCTTTGATTAGAGAAGAAGGGGGGGGTTGAGGTGGGGCTTTTAAAGAGGGAGAGGGAGAGAGAGAGAGTGAGCTTAATTAAAGCAAATGGGTTAATCCAATCCACTAACCCAAACTAAAAATAATTAAGCCACTAACTCCCTGCCAACACCCTCACAGCAGCACTCACACACCCACACCCACAATTAAGCCAACACTTAATTATTAATTAAATAAAATATTCCAAAAAGGGCCCCGATAACTCACTTTTTGGCTTCGGGCCTTCCGCCACAGTTCGGAACCTCCCGAACTCCGCTGTAATCTGAAAATACACATGCTCACAGCTTTTTCTCCTCAGAAAGCTCAACCGTGGAGTCGGTGTGCTCAATCCAAAAACCGGCTCCAAAACTGCCAGTTCCGACTCACTTTTCAGCTCCGGGGTCTCCGCACGGGTCTGAAACCTCCCGAACCCCGCTGTAAATATAAAATACAGCTGTTGCCAGTGTTTTCCCAATTTTCTGCATACCACGGAGGAGTCGGTGCTTCCCAAACCAGTCCTCTAACGGCGAACAATGCCCGGAAAATCCCGAATCAACCTGGGGCTTCCGCGTTGATCCAAATCAACCCGAACTCATCTGTAAACAAAACTGGGACACCTCCCAGGCAAACTCTCCTTCCCACGCCATCCCGCGAGGTCGGTGCGCTATCCGAAGCTCCGGTACATTACACTCTCCCCTCCTTAAAAAGGGTTTCGTCCTCGAAACCCAACTAAATCCATACTTAGGAGGGTACCTCATCGATGACAAAAAGGGATAGGAGATCCACATCTCATCCTCAGGCTTTCAGGCGGTCACTCTCACTCATCCAGGTGACTCCACTGAACCTTCCCTCAAGGTAAAATCTGAAAGCACAAACCTTCTGCCTCACTCAAGGTATCACTCAGATCCTCGCTCCTCTCCAAGGAAACGAAATCCAAACAAGCGAGTGATCAAAACCATATATTCCTCAGAATAAATGGTAATCTTTCGCTGTCCACACAGCCACCCACTGCCCAAACTCAGTGAAAAACTCTCGTATCCATCAATAGGAAAGAAATCAACACCAGGAACATTCCCTAACCCCTAACTCCCGCTTTTGAGAACCAGCCGGCAACGGCGAAAAGTTCGAAAATCCCGAATGGCGAGTGCCTTCACCCCAATCAAACAAGAACAGGCTCCGGCACCTTTTCCATTTCTGGAGTAGCCTTCCGAAATCGTCGATCAGTTCGTTAAGCCTCGGCATAAACAGAAAAAAGGGAGAGGGCATTGGAGTCGTCCCTGGCACAGCTAACACTCCACAATACAAGGTTCCAACAGTGGCATCCATTGAATAGTTATCTCACTCAAAGCTTGCACTACTTGCTAAAACAAGGCGAATCTGACCATAAAGTCTTCGCCGAGGATAGCACTGAGGTATCAAACGCACGTCTAGCAACTCTCTCTGCTGACGTTTCCTCAAACCAACTCTTCCTCAGCTTTATCTCCGTCGCTAAAAGGCCATGTGCAAAATCTTCCGAGGTCAGAAAGCAAACTTTCTTAACATGGAATACAACTTCTTCCCTCATAGAAGTTGTAGCACTATCCTCACGTGCCCAACACGCTCCACGTCGCTTCGGAGATAGAACAAGTATCCACGACGGGTTATACCACCAACCCGTCCCAACACAGCTGGGGAAAGCACCGTTCCTAAGTCGGTAGGGCAATAGTCAATCAACTTGACAACGATAACAGCTTAAATTGCCCAACAGGTTCCTGAACACTATCCCGGCACAGCCCTCGGCTGTACGGTTCCACAATGTTGTCAATCACTCGAAGGCATCTGCCCAAGCACCATCCGAGTCTGACCGTGTTCGAACCTTCCAAGAACTCTCACCGTTGTGTACCCACAACGTGGCATCACTGCCGTGCAACGACGGCGTGGCATCACCACCGTGCATCAACGGTGTGGCATCACCACCGTGTATCAACGGTGTGGCAGCACGGTCTCAGAACCTCGCGGTCCAACACCCACGACGTGGCTCTGGGTCGCTCCGACCCGATCGAAGCATCAGGTCCCGCAACCGCGCTATCACCTCACTGCCTCAAAAACGAACTCCTGCCGACCCGGCTCACCAAGGGTCACAGTCCTCTCTCAACAATCGAAGGCAGCATAACTGAGTCAACCAAACCATACCCGACACTATAAGACAATCCTGGAGCTGACGAAGGGCCAAAGATCAACAGGCAAAAACCAGGGCCCTAACTGCACTGGGCAGGACCAACAACACTCATGTAGGTGCAACACGTGATCGGGTAATAGAACCTCACGAGCACCAACTAGCAGTCCAATCTCTAGCCCATGCAACAAAGCAAAAGCTCCAGTAACAATAAAAAAAACTCAAGTGCGAGTAGGGGGGATAAGGCCAAACCTGCCACCACGTGGCTAATTGCCTCTGAGTCCTCGACCTGAGCGGCACAAACTTGCCTGCTCGGAGGCGGTCGCCTGTCTGACTGCTGCGATGGAGTGGCACTCTCACTCAACACATAACACCCGAACTCAAAGACTACCTCGTAGGGTCCAGTCGAGCCGGCGGATGTCGTCTAGGAACGCACCTGCCCACTACCTCGCATCCACATGAGGACGGGATTTACGTGGGGCGTCCTAAGCTGACTATCTCAAGCGAACTCTAGTGTAACAACTAGTCGCGCCATCGCAGCCTTGTCAGGCTCGGTGTCATCATCGCACCCGGGCGTAGCCCGACAGGAGCGATCCCACCGAACTCAAGTATCACACAACTGGTATCAAAATACCAGGCTCATCAGGCCACAATCCCCTGAAAGAAGGTACACCACAGCTGGGACCGCCGTCCATCCAAACGGCTCCCAAAACGACACCACACTCACAGACGAGAAGAACCGACTGAGGCCGCAAAGGTCCGAGAATCCCGTTAGGCCGGTGCCTAGAATCCCAATCAAACAAGAACAGACTCTAGACTCAGCCTATCGAAGTTCTCGATCCTTTACCGTTCAGGGATTCGGCCCCTCTCGGTTAAAGTGGGAAACCGCCTTAACATACGCCCCAGGAGGTCCTCCTGGCGCCGCAAGGCCTCGGACATCTGGGCTACCTGGGCCCGTAGCTCCTGGATCTCGCCCTGTCCTGCCTCCTGGTGCTCGGGCTCCACATCTGACACGGAGTGCGCCTCCACTCCGCGCAACGTTATGGAGGCCCCGCAAGCAACCACCAACAAAGCAAAAGATGTCAGAGCGTAAAAACCTCTCGACCAAGGCAAGCGAGAGTCTAAAACATGTCATCCCTTCTAAAGCATTATGTTGTCAGCAGCCAACATAACCACTTTAGAGAACAGACATGTTGGAAAATACTCGCCCCAATCCCTTGGGGAAGTTACAAATTCAACCAAGACTCTCGCTAAAGTCACGTCTCTCACGACAGTCCTACTACTGTCCAACCAAAAGCCTAGGGTCTCTAAGTCCTCAACGACCTATTTTCCTAGGCTCTGATACCACCTAATCTGTCACGCCCCGGGGTCGAACTGCGACCCGGGCTCGCCAACAGATCCGCCGTCTGTACGGAAACTGCCGTACAGACGAAGCGTCTAACCTGCAAAGGAGCTCAAAAGCTACACAAGTATCAGAGCTGTAAGGAAGCTAAACATAAAAGAAGCAGCTAAAACACTAAGTGAAAAAGTCCAAGTACACAAGTTCACTATCTCCCATAAAGACGAAACTCCAAAGGTACAAAAGTGGAAACCAAAAGTACAAGTGACTCTATCACTGACTCCACAGACCCGGGTAGGAACTAGCCGGCCACGCCCTTACCTCAGTCTGAAGACTCCACACGAGTCGATCCTGGAACGGTCGCCTCAGGAAACCTGTCATCACAGCGGGTGTGAGATCTACTGCCACAGGCAGATCTCAGTGGGTACCGACGCCAAAACCCGTGGTATGCCCACTAAGTCTGCTGGAGACAGACAGAAACAGATAGATAGATAGATAGATAGATATTTATGCCGGAAAAGAATCTACCACTATATGTTTAAATGCAATGCAGGGAAAGTTCTCAATCTCTCTCACGGGAGGCCTGGAAATCCTGAACGGCTGTCACCTATAACCTTATCAAACAAGAACAGGCTATAGGCATAGCCGCCCATAGTTTCCGCTCCCGCACTGGAAATGCTGAACTCTCACATGACATTAAAAGTCATCTCCATTTCATTCAATTAACTACCTGGTAACTCAGCCAGGGCAAATACCCACCTGGTGACTCGGCCAGGGGCATTCACTCATCTGGTAACTCAGCCAGTGATATTTATCCATCTGGTAGCTCGGCCAGCGTTATCTACTCATCTGGTAACTCAGCCAGTGGTATTTATCCATCTGGTAGCTCGGCCAGTGTTATTTACTCGTCTGGTAACTCAGCCAGTGGTATTCATCCATCTGGTAACTCAGCCAGTGACATTTACTCTCCTGGTAACTCAGCCAGTGATATTCGTCCATCTGGTGACTCGGCCAGTGCTCTTCATACCCATCTGGTGACTCGGCCAGTGGTATCTGTCCATCTGGTAACTCAGCCAGTGGTATCCGCTCATCTGGTAACTCAGCCAGTGATTTATACCCATCTGGTGACTCGGCCAGTGGTATCTGCCCATCTGGTAACTCAGCCAGTGGTATCCGCTCATCTGGTAACTCAGCCAGTGATTCATACCCATCTGGTGACTCGGCCAGTGGTATCTATCCATCTGGTAACTCAGCCAGTGGTGTCTGCTCATCTGGTAGCTCAGCCAGTGATTTATACCCATCTGGTGACTCGGCCAGTGGTATCTATCCATCTGGTAACTCAGCCAGTGGTGTCTGCTCATCTGGTAGCTCAGCCAGTGATTTATACCCATCTGGTGACTCGGCCAGTGGTATCTACCCATCTGGTAACTCAGCCAGTGGTATCTGCTCATCTGGTAGCTCAGCCAGTGATTTATACCCATCTGGTGACTCGGCCAGTGGTATCTACCCATCTGGTAACTCAGCCAGTGGTATCTGCTCATCTGGTAGCTCAGCCAGTGATTTATACCCATCTGGTGACTCGGCCAGTGGTATCTACCCATCTGGTAAACTCAGCCAGTGGTATCTGCTCATCTGGTAGCTCAGCCAGTGATTTATACCCATCTGGTGACTCGGCCAGTGGTATCTACCCATCTGGTAACTCAGCCAGTGGTATCCGCTCATCTGGCAACTCAGCCAGTGATTTATACCCATCTGGTGACTCGGCCAGTGGTATCTACCCATCTGGTAACTCAGCCAGTGGTATATACCCTCAACATATCACGGCTGTCCAACAGTCAGTGGACAAAGGTATAATGTAAAAAGGGGTTACAATACCTTGCATTCGGAAGTATTATGAGCATACCATACTTCCGGAAGAAAACCAACCCACCTGTGAAGAATCCGCAAAACCGCGCGCCAAACGGAGGTCCCGATGCGATCCCACAGCTCCATGCGGCAAATACGCGCCACCGGCCGCGTAGAAGCTAACAACATGCCACAACTGTGAGAGGAGGAGGTAAATCGGGATCAGAAAACCTGCGGTCAAAACCGCGCAAACAAAGGCGAAGGAAAAACCATCCGGCGACGAGAAACGCCGCGCGTTGCGCGGAAAAACCATCGCGCACACGCCGCGGCGCGTCGCCGAGTCGCAGCCTGCGCGGACAAGGCGGCGCAGCTGCACGGCTCAAAACCCAGCCCTGCGGCACAAGGGCTGCCCGCGCGGGGCCCCTGCGGCCCAAGCGCGCGGTCGCATGCCCGCCGGCCGCACGCGCGCGGGGCCCCTGCGGTGCCGCGCGCCCAAGCGCGCGGCCCGCAGGCCCGCGCGGCCCACGGCGCCCGCGCGGGGCCGCTGCGGTGCGCGCGCCTGCGGTGCCGCGCCCATGCGCGCGGCCCGCAGGCCGCGCGGCCCGCGGCCGCCCGCGCGGGGCCCCTGCGGTGCCGCGCGTCCAAGCGCGCGGCCCGCGGCGCCCGCGCGGGGGCCCCTGCGGTGCCGCGCGCCTATGCGCGCGGCCCGCAGGCCCGCGCGGCCCGCGGCCGCCCGCGCGGGGCCCCTGCGGTGCCGCGCGCCCAGCGCGCGCGGCCCGCAGGCCCGCGCGGCCCGCGGGCCCGCCCACGCGGGCCCCTGCGGTGCGCGCGCCCAGGCGCGCGGCCCGCAGGCCCGCGCGGCCCGCCCGCAGCTGCCGCGCGGCCCCTGCGCGCCGGCCTGCGGTGCCGCGCGGCCCCCAAGGGCAACCGCGCGGCCCGCGCAGTGCCGCGCGCCCAGCGCGCGGCCTGCGGTGCGCGCGGGCCCCTAGGGCACCCCGCGCGGCCCGCCCGCAGTGCCGCGCGCCCAGCGCGCGGCCTGCGGTGCCGCGCGGCCCCTAGGGCACCCGCGCGGCCCCCGCAGTGCCGCGCGCCCAGCGCGCGGCCTGCGGTGCCGCGCGGCCCCTAGGGCACCCGCGCGGCCCGCCCGCAGTGCCGCGCGCCCTGCGCGCGGCCTGCAGGGCCGCCCAGCGCGGGGCCGCCCCGCGCGGCACCCTGCAGTGCCGCGCGCCACGCGCGCGGCCTGCAGGGCTGCCCCGACGCAGGGGCCGCCCGCGCGGCACCCTGCAGTGCCGCGCGCCACGCGCGCGGCCCAGGGGCGCTGCCGCCGGCGGCCCGGCGCCCTGCTGCACAGCAGCAGCAGCAGCTGCGCGCGGCGCCCCCAAAAAAAAAACAATTAAATAAAATTCCTCGACGAAGTCCGCCTCGCGCGCTTCGCCCGGCTCCACGCCTTCGCTCGGAGAAGAAACGCCCAAGAAAAAGCCTCCCCTTCTTCTACTCTTCTTCCTCTGCTTCACTCCAAGCTACAGGAGCTTCCCCCTTTGATTAGAGAAGAAGGGGGGGGTGAGGTGGGGCTTTAAAGAGGGAGGAGAGGGAGAGAGAGAGAGTGAGCTTAATTAAAGCAAATGGGTTAATCCAATCCACTAACCCAAACTAAAAAAATTAAGCCACTAACTCCCTGCAAACACCTCACAGCAGCACTCTCACACACCCACACCCACAATTAAGCCAACACTTAATTAATTAATAAATAAAATATTCCACAAAAAGGGCCCCGATAACTCACTTTTTGGCTTCGGGCCTTCCGCCACAGTTCGGAACCTCCCGAACTCCGCTGTAATCTGAAAATACACATGCTCACAGCTTTTTCTCCTCAGAAAGCTCAACCGTGGAGTCGGTGTGCTCAATCCAAAAACCGGCTCCAAAACTGCCAGTTCCGACTCACTTTCAGCTCGGGGTCTCCGCACGGGTCCGAAAACCTCCCGAACCCGCTGTAAATATAAAATACAGCTGCTCCAAGTGTTTTCCAATTTTCTGCACACCACGGGGAGTCGGTGCTTCCAAACCAATCCTCTAACGGCGAACACTGCCCGGAAAAACCCCGAATCAACATGGGGCTTCCGCGTTGATCCAAATCAACCCGAACACAACAGTAAACAAAACTGGGACACCTCCCAGGCAAACTCTCCTTCCCACGCCATCCCGCGGGGTCGGTGCGCTATCCGAAGCTCCGGTACATTACACGTGACGCGTCACGTGGCTCACTGCCTAGTATGCCAGCAGATAAAGGCCGAGCATCAGCGACCAGCAGAGGAAGCTACAGCCCTTACCGGTACCAGAGTGGAAATGGGACCAGATCACCATGGATTTTGTCACTGGATTCCCACGTTCACAACAGGGCCACGACGCGATCTGGGTCATAGTCGACCGGTTACCAAGTCAGCACACTTCCTGCCAATTCATACAACTTGGACCCGCGAACGGTTAGCTCAAGTCTACATCAGCGAGAAGTGGACTACATGGAGTACCGGCGTCGATCACCTCGGACAGAGACACGCGCTTTGTCTCGAAGTTTGGCAAACTTCAGCGGGCTATGGGGACCAGACTACAGTTCAGCACAGCCTTCCACCCCAGACGGACGGACAGTCGTGAGCGGGTGATACAAACCCTCGAAGACCTGCTTCGCGCCTGTGTGCTGGATTGGGGGATCGGTTGGTCACGCTACCTACCCCTCGTGGAATTCGCCTACAACAACAGCTACCAGGCCAGCATCCAGATGGCGCCCTACGAAGCCTTATACGGAAGGCGCTGCCGATCCCCGATTTGTTGGGACGACTTGGGAGAACGGAAACTCTTGGGACCCGACTTAGTGGAGGAAACTGAAGAGAAGGTACGCCTTATCAGACAGCGCCTGCTGACCGCCCAGAGTCGACAGAAGAGCTACGCAGACCAGAGGCGCCGTGACTTGGAATTTCAAGTGGGGGAACACGTGTTTTTGCGGGTCTCGCCATCCAGAGGAATCAAGCGTTTCGGACTAAAGGCAAGCTGAGCCCACGGTATGTGGGGCCATTCGAGATCCTAGAGCGTATTGGCCCAGTAGCTTACCGCCTCGCCCTACCACCAAACCTCGACCGAGTCCACGACGTGTTCCACGTCTCGATGCTTCGGAAATATCTTCCCGACCCATCACACGTTCTGGACGCCTCTGCACTCGAACTAAGGAGGACCTAAGCTTCGAAGAAACCCCGGTGAGAATCCTGGCAAGGGAAAACAAATCACTGCGAAACCGAGCTATCCCCTACGTGAAAGTACTATGGAACAACATGAGGAGCGGGAAGCAACTTGGGAACTGGAGTCCAAGATGAGGGAGTGCTACCCCGACCTTTTCACTCCCACCCGGGCTTGAGTTTCGAGGACGAAACTCGTTTTTAGAGGTGAGTGGTGTAATAACCGCGGGTTTACTTCCCTTTGGTCTTACTGTGATTTATTTCGAACCGCGTTTCGGCTAAGGGTCTGGGGTACGTTTTTTTCACGTTGTTTTGGGCAGGCCGTCGGGGCTTGCGGGTATTTTTAGAGAATAAAGCCCGCGAAACGAAGACCGGCGGCGCGATCGGATCAGATTTCCGACCCCGGAATCTCCCTGGAATAATTCTGAAGTTTGTAGCAGCTCGGGTGGTTCAGCACGTCTTTAGAGGTAAACCAGACCGGGGTAATTAATTTAATCTAATTAATTTAATTTAATCTAATTTAATTCAATTTAATCTAATTTAATTTATTTAATCTAAACTTAATTTATTTTTGACGTTGGGTTCAGACCCAATTGCGCCAAATCGTCTAATTAAGTAAGGGTTGGGGGTTAGGTTTGGGGAACCCTTTTCCCTCCTTTCATTTTTGCGTATGTGTTGCAACAAGCGTGGACGAAGAATAATCTTTTGAATTTTGTTTTTGACCGCCGGGGAGATTGTTACGGAATTTGAGTTGGCGTATTTCGTGAATAGTTTAAGTCTTGAAGATTGAAGATGAAGAAACTTTGGATCATATACCTCAATCTCAAGAAAGAAGAATTCAAAAGGATCAGGTACGTTTAACTAAATAATTTTGATGATCCGAATACTTCTTATAGTGTAGAAACACCTGGAAGAGGTTTTAATTGCATATTCATCAAAAACTGGACATGGGACATGTTCAGGATCCGGATCGTGTCTTTCAATCCGGATCCCGAAGGGTGTTCGTTCATACACTGGTTCAATCCGGATCATGGCATTTGATGATCCGGATCCCGAACATGAGTTTTACCTGTTGGCTTGAACGATCCGGATCGTGGAATTCAATCCGGATCCCGAACACATTGTTCTGGTAAAACTGTATGAACGATCCGGATCGTGGATTATGATCCGGATCCCGAACAGGCGGTTTTCTGGAAATTGCTCTCTGTGCGTCTGCGATCCGGATCGTGACTTCGCAATCCGGATCGCCGTCGGTAAAACTTTCCAGAAAAGTTTGTTTTTGATCCGAATATTCTTCCTAGGGTTTCTAACCTATAAATAGCCCTTATTTTCATTTCTAGGGCAATCCACAATCGGAAAAAGAGCCGTCATTTTCAAATATCATTTTATACGGCCTTAGATCCACATATAGAGAAGAAAGGAAATCAATAGATCTATTCTATGGTTCTTCATCTATATTGATTAGTTTGATTCTAGGTTTTCATACTCACATCTTGAGTTGAATCAAACTAATGAATACTTAGATGGTATTTCCGATCTATCTCTTGATCTAAGTATTCGGCGGATCATCACCACCCAAACAAACAACGATTTACCCCAAAATCGGCGCGTGGACTCGCGTGGCCTTGTGGATTCAAGGTGCAACCGCTCTCGTGGATTCGGAGCGAGGTACGTTCGTGGATTCGAAGCGTACCATTGGGTGAAGACCGTGGATTCGGTCGGACGTCGTGGACTCGACGTTGGACGCTGTGGATTCAGCGTTGGGCGCGGATCGTGGATTCGAGAAGCGTCGTGGAGCGAGCGGAGAAGATCTACTAGGAGCGTATGGTAAAAGGTTGAGTCGTCTGTGAGTACGTTATATCACCTTGTACGTGTGTTAATTCTAGTGGATTTCGCCGTGTTATCGGTCCCGTGGTTTTTTACTCCGGTTTGGAGTTTTTCCACGTAAAAATCTTGTGTGTTCTTTTATTTTTCCGCATTGGGTTTTATCGCGCAATGATTTTTTGAGTGTTTATTGTTTACACCTATTCACCCCCCTCTAGGTGTTTTTTCCCCTATTTAGATCCTTATTAACCTAAACCCAACAAGTGGTATCAGAGCGGGAATAGGGTTGTAAACAATGGTTGAAGGTGGAAACATCAATCGACCCCCTTTCTTTGATGGAACAAATTATGCGTACTGGAAAGTACGGATGAAAGCTTTTTAATTTCCATCGACGAAAGGGTGTGGCAATCAATTGAATTAGGATGGTCTAATCCAACTGAAATTTTAGATGATGTTCGCACCTTAAAACCTAGGTCGAAATGGACCAAGGAAGAGATAGACTTATCTTCTTACAATGGCAAAGGGATTAATGCTCTATTTAATGCTTTGTCACAAACTGAGTTCTCTCGCGTCTCGGCATGTGAGACTGCGAAAGAAATCTGGGATGTTCTTCAAGTTACGCATGAGGGAACTAACCTAGTGAAGATTCAGAAACTGCAAATGCTTACGAGCAAGTTTGACTCTATCTCTATGGCAGAGAATGAATCCTTCACTGACTATTACACACGATTGCAAGACATCGTGAACTCATGTGCTAACTTGGGAGAGAAGATTCCAGAATTTAAAGTTGTAAGAAAAATTCTAAGAACTCTTCCTGAACGATTTCGCCCGAAGGTTGCAGCCATTGAAACAATTAAACACCCGGACGAAATGCGTGTAGAAGAATTAGTAGGTGCTTTACAAACTTATGAAATGACTTTTCCTACTAACTATTCTTCTGGAAAGGCATCCTCTTCTAAGTCTTCAGGTTACGCATTGAAATCAACTAAAGAAGAAGACGCGGATTCATCCTCCTCGGACGACGACGAGAACATTTCTATGGAGGACTTTGAGAAGCAGCTCGCTCTCTTGACAAGGAAGTTTCGCCGCAACTTTCGAAGGGGAAATTCAAGCAAAACTCCATCCTTCGGAAAGTCGAAGAAAGGCAAGGGATTCTTCAAGCTACAAGTCAAGAAGCCAAGAGAACTTCTCAAAGGATAAGAAAAGTTCTGAGGGACAAGTTCAGTGTTTCAAATGTCGAGGCTACGGCCACATAGCAACTGAATGTCCCAACAAGAATCCGGCTAAGAAGAAAGCGATGCAAGCAGTCACTTGGGATGACAACTCCACGTCAAATGAGTCATCGTCAAGTGATGAAGAAGACAACGCGACAGCTTTCCACGCGTCCACCAAACCTTCATCCTTCATGTGCTTAATGGCAAGTACATCCGACTCACTGTCCAACTCCACTGTGGAAAAGATTGCAACGGACGATGAGTCAGATAATTCGGAAGGTGAAGATTTTGTTTTAGCCTACCATCAACTTTTGAGGGATTCAAAGAAACTGGCTAAACAAAACAAGGGGTTGAAAGAGAGATTACTGGATCTTGAAGATGAATTAAAAAGAGTAACCTCTATCTCAACCGATCTTGAAGTGGAAAGGGACAATCTGGTTAAGACAAATGTTTCCCTTCAAGAGTCCAATGAGCATTTCGAGAAGAGTTATGTAGACATGGTGAACAAAGCGAATTACTTCTTGAAGCTCAACGGCGAGGCTCGACAGGAAAAATTGGAAATGACGGAGACCATACGCCAACTAAAGGATGACTTACAGAGATTTACTTCTGGAAGGAGCAAGTTGGACAGACTCCTTGGTCTCGGTCAAAGAAACAAGTTCGGCCTCGGATACACTCAAACTGGAGACATTCCAAGTTCGAGTGGTACGGTATTTGTGCCTCAGTCGGTATCTCCTCCTCCGACACCGGTGTTCACGCCAAGCAACGACAACGAACCTACTACATCATCTTCGGAATCGACAAGAACCAAGGTATGTTTTCGTTGTGGCATTTCAGGGCACATCAGAAGAAACTGCAAGACTGGAGCCAAACGCACACCTCAAGAACATCTTGCAGCAACTACCAAAAGGGCTATTCCTCGAAAACACTCCAACCAAATTGAAGGAAAAGAGCCTTGGTAGTACATCGCTCAAGACGACATCATCAAGGAGCAGCAATTCTTCAAGCAAGACGCCTCACCTAGGAAATCAACTTCACGAGCATTACCGACGCATACCAAAAAGGTTTGGGTGCGCAAAGGTGAGATCTTTCCCTGTCTTGCTACCAATGTTTCCTTGCATGCATATGATAGTTCGTCTTGGTATTGGATAGCGGGTGTTCCCGTCATATGACCGGCGATAAAAACTGTTTTCAAACTTTTGAGAAAAACTCCGGAGGACTTGTTGTTTTCGGAGATGGCCGGTCTTCCAAAATTGTTGGAAAGGGAACAGTAGCTATTCCAGATGGCCCGGTTCTAGATAATGTATTATTTGTTCATGGCCTAAAGACTAACCTCATAAGCATAAGTCAACTGTGTGATAGTGGTTATTCAGTTAATTTTTCATCTGATAAATGCACTGTAACTGACTTGAACCATGCTTTCTTTTTAAAGGGGGTTAGATCAGAAAACAATTGTTATGTAGTTCCTTCTAAAAATTCTGAAAAATGTAACCTAGCATCTTTGAAAAATGAAACACTTTGGCATGAAAGGCTAGGTCACATAAACTTTAAGGAACTTGCTAGAATTTCTAATAAAGATGTGGTCAAAGGGGTTCCGAAACTTTCTTTTGAACAAAACCTTGTGTGTGGCGGTTGCCAAAAGGGAAAACAGTCAGGACTGCACACAAGAATTTGAACCACATAGGTACAAAACGGCCTTTGGAACTTCTGCATATGGACTTAATGGGGCCAACTCTTCAACCATCACTTGCAGGAATCATCTCGTGTACCTCCGCCTACTCCTCTACCTCAGACGTTACGCATCTCCAAGGATCACCCTGAGTCGAACATAATTGGAGATCCACAAGAAGGAGTTAGAACACGGAGACAATTGGTTTGCGGATTTGCATGCTATGTATCTCAAATCGAACCAAAGAATGTTGATGAAGCTCTCCAAGATGATTATTGGATTAAAGCAATGCAGGAAGAGCTCCATCAATTCGAGCGAAACAAAGTCTGGGAACTGACGAAGCCTCCGAAGCAACACAATGTGATAGGTACCAAATGGATCTTCAAGAACAAGAAAAACGAAGAAGGTACTATCATCAGGAACAAAGCAAGGTTAGTTGCTCAAGGCTATTCTCAAGTAGAAGGTATAGACTTTGATGAAACCTTCGCCCCTGTAGCTAGACTCGAGTCCATTCGTATACTGTTTGCGATTGCTTGTCATTTTAAAATCAAATTATTTCAAATGGACGTTAAGAGCGCCTTTTTAAATGGATTTTTAAATGAGGAAGTTTATGTAGCTCAACCGAAAGGTTTTGTGGATCATAAACTACCTAACCATGTTTTTCGTCTGAAAAAGGCTCTTTACGGTCTGAAACAAGCACCGCGAGCATGGTACGAAAGGTTGACAAAGCACCTTTTGGAAAAGGGCTACACTCGAGGGGGAGCTGACAGGACTCTCTTTGTGAAGCATTATCAAAACAATTTCATAGTTGCTCAAATCTATGTCGATGACATTGTTTTTGGAGCAACAAGAGATAATGATGCTTCTAAATTCGCGGAGACCATGGAAAGCGAATTTGAGATGTCCATGATGGGCGAGTTGAATTATTTTCTTGGATTACAAGTTAAGCAGAACGATGAAGGAATTCACTTGTGTCAATCCAAGTATGCACTGGAGTTGGTCAAAAAGTTTGATCTTGAATATTCTAAAGATTTTCCGACTCCAATGGGAACTAGCCATAAGGGACTTGGAAGTGAATCACAATGTGAGAATGTAGACGAGAAACTGTACCGCAGTATGATTGGAAGTCTACTATATCTCACGGCTAGTCGCCCGGATATATCCTTCAGTGTTGGGATTTGTGCGAGATATCAATCAGCACCGAAGGAGGTTCACCTGAAAGCGGTGAAACGGATCATCCGATATATCAAAGGTACAATCAATTTCGGAATTTGGTATCCTATGGGAACGACTTTGGATATTGTTGGATACTCAGATGCCGATTGGGCTGGATCAGTGGATGACCGGAAAAGCACGAGTGGTGCATGCTTCTATCTTGGCCACTGCCTTGTTGCATGGCACAGTAAAAACAGAACTGCATAGCACTCTCGACTGCCGAAGCGGAGTACATTTCTGCAGGAAGTTGTTCAACCCAATTGATTTGGATGAAGAAGCGTGTTGAGCGATTTCCGAATTTCAACATCTTCGGTAACCATTTTATGTGACAACACTAGTGCTATTAACATTTCTAAAAACCCTGTGTTGCACTCTAGAACAAAACATATTGAACTTAGATATCATTTTCTTAGAGAGCTAGTTGAATCAAACATTCTTCAACTGTCATATATTTCAACTGAGGATCAATTAGCTGACATCTTAACAAAACCTTTGGATCAAAAACGTTTTATTCACTTGCGTAAAGCAATTGGCATGCTTTCCTTGAAATAACCTCTTTTGAAACCTTTGCTTAGATTAGGTTTTGTTTTTGTTCTTTGTATTTGTTTTGTTCTTTATCTATGTTTTGTACATAGCACACTAATTGAGCATAAATCATAATTGACTTTAATTGCATCCTTTTATGCATTTAGAAATTTATTATGCTTTGATGTCATAATATTTCAATGTTGCAATGATCATTTACGTTAATTAAACCATCTTTTAAGTGATCAAAGTCAATTTCTCTCTCAATGATCTCTTGGTATAGTCATTATCATATTTGATTGCTTAGTCGAGTATGAATTCGAGATCAATGGTTTGGTTGAATACCTTATATATTAAATAATTGATAGCCAATTGAGGGGGAGTCAATGAAATGTGAAATGCTCAAAAGATGTGGAAAGAGTTACATCCCAATGAGGAGTGTGAAAACTACCACCACATGGAGAAAATGAAAGAAAAAGAAACTCCATGAATGAAAAGCAAATTTTTGTTTTGAAAATTGTTGATGAAACTCATATTGAAATACTTGACTCAGTCGTATTTCATGGTTGGTATAAGGTGGGATTTTTAGCAAAAGATGCTCAAAGAGCCACTCCTTCAACAGATTGTCTAGATATATTATCTAACTTATCTGGGATTTCAAACATCTATTGATCTTGGTACTTCATTTTCTTTACTGAAATTGATGATTTGATAAAGGCATTACACATAAGATCAGGATAGATGTAATTGAAGTTGTTCAACTTTAAGTGTTTTAACTTTCGTAAATTTTCGTTTCATTTTTGGATATTTTTGATAGATTTTTCATAATCTATTTCTTGTTGTATGAAACGATGTCATTTGTTTAAAGTTGATATAATAAAGTGCTTACATACTTTTTCTGGATTTTATGTATTTTTCTTAATTTTTCTGGAGAAAAAGGTGTAGCCGATCCGGATCGTGGCAAAGTGATCCGGATCCCGAACGCAGGATTTTCCCTGCGGGTGGCCGATCCGGATCACATTCACGACCGATCCGGATCACGGCTAGGGTTCTTATAGAAACCTTCAGATTCAAGATTTCTTTACCCTAATTTCTGATTTCCAAGCTTCTAGAGTTTCTCTCTCTAGATCTCTTGCTTCCTGGTGCTTCAAAACTCAAGTTCTTCGGATTCAAGTAAGTTTTCATGATCAAAACTCGGTTTTTCACAGTTTTTAGGTTTTTTCATCAAACGTGAGTTGAAAAGATGGATTTTTTCGTTTGTGAATGGTTTTTGATCAAATTTCTTTTGAAATAAGAACTCTGGGTCTATTAGTTTTGCTTTTATGCTGGGTTTTTGCATGATTAACGAGTTTTTAGGCTTCGATTTCTAAAAATTCGGTTTTAGGGCATAAAAGAGGAATTTGTGTAAAACATGAAATTGATCTATTTTTAAAATTCTTTTTGGAAAACTAATTTGATTCTTAGCTTCTCTACATGATTATGATTGTCTAGGTACAATGTTTTCAAATTTTTCAAAATTGACAATTTTTCATATGTTCTTGAGTTGGTTTTCACAGGACATTCTCTTTAAAACTCAAAGCACTAGAATCAATGGCATTCTCCTGGTTGATCATCTTTCTGGTCGCAATGCTGCCTGGGGGTTCATCTGTTAAAGAAGAACCAGGCGTCTCAACTGGAGACAAACCGAAGGAGCCAATGAAGACAGCTCGGATTACAATAGTGAAGAATGGGACGATTTCTTCAAGGATGTTCAGCGAAAAATTGATGAAGAAGAAAGGAAGTTCACCAAAGGGAAGAGACTTATGAAATCTGCCTCCACGACCGTACAGTATACAAGAAGGAAAAGTGTTCAAAGAAGTACAAGTCAGCAGAGTGGGCCTCTAACCAGAGCACGCTCACTTTCAGGATTCTTGCAAACTGAATCACCATGGACTGCTGGACCTGATGCACCATCTGCATCTAGACAGCGTTCATCTTTTCCAAGGACGCAAACAACAGAGACAGAAACTTTGGAATCGATTCGTCGAGAACAACAGAGACTCTCGGTTACACATGAAAGGATATCGAGAGAACTTCAGAAATCTCTCTGAACACAAGAAGATCAAGAGGAAATACTCAAATCTTAAGAGCTTGCTTAAAGGATTTTTAAGCAAGCTGAGCTGTACTAGTTCAGGCTCGTCAGACTGAAAAACAGAGTTGGACACTTTTGTTTGGGTTTTTAGATTTCAGGACATTACTTTTCTTTACTCATCTCTCAGTTTGTGCATATTCTTAGGTTAATTCTCTTTTTGTGCATATTGTTAGAAACTTATGAACTTTTTTTACTCTCCTTACATATTGTAGCTCATGCTACATTTTGGCTTTATTTGTGACAAAAAGGGGGAGAGAATGAGAGTGAGAGTTGAAGAGTTATAAACTCTGAACAATGAAAAACAATGAACTCTGAACAATGACTGTAATGAATCAAGGAATGAATCAAGGTAAGTATGAATCTCAACTCAACTTGGTTTTTCTTTTGTGATTGTGACATGCTGATACTAACTATTTGACTAACTATTTGGGCATGTAATATGACTAACAAGTTGATGTTGGACTAACATACTTTGACATTTGGTTTTTCAACTGCTTAGAAGATATGTTGGTTTTAACTATGTTCTTTCACATATCTGATTCTTTCAAATGTCATGATGAGATCAAACTCTATCTCTGTATTTGGTTTTGTATGTTTCAATTCTTGAGGTATCTAACGATTTTGTTTGTCAAGAATGTTTTCTGTGTGCAGAAGTTACAGATGTCTAAGTCTAGAGTCTGTTCTAGGAGTTTATCTCATGTTTTTATTTTTCTGGAACTCTTTTGTAAATTTTTGTTGTATGGTGATAGCAACAAAAATATCCTTTTTGAATTTTCTTTGTGGATTTGTGTTTTGTCACGAAACCGCCAAAGGGGGAGATTGTTACGGAATTTGAGTTGGCGTATTTCGTGAATAGTTTAAGTCTTGAAGATTGAAGATGAAGAAACTTTGGATCATATACCTCAATCTCAAGAAAGAAGAATTCAAAAGGATCAGGTACGTTTAACTAAATAATTTTGATGATCCGAATACTTCTTATAGTGTAGAAACACCTGGAAGAGGTTTTAATTGCATATTCATCAAAAACTGGACATGGGACATGTTCAGGATCCGGATCGTGTCTTTCAATCCGGATCCCGAAGGGTGTTCGTTCATACACTGGTTCAATCCGGATCGCAGCATTTGATGATCCGGATCCCGAACATGAGTTTTACCTGTTGGCTTGAACGATCCGGATCAGGAATCTCAATCCGGATCCCGAACACATTGTTCTGGTAAAACTGTATGAACGATCCGGATCGTAGATTATGATCCGGATCCCGAACAGGCGGTTTTCTGGAAATTGCTCTCTACGCGTCTGCGATCCGGATCGTGACTTCGCAATCCGGATCGCCGTCGGTAAAACTTTCCAGAAAAGTTTGTTTTTGATCCGAATATTCTTCCTAGGGTTTCTAACCTATAAATAGCCCTTCCTTTTCATTTCTAGGGCAATCCACAATCGGAAAAAGAGCCGTCATTTTCAAATATCATTTTATACGGCCTTAGATCCACATATAGAGAAGAACGGAAATCATTAGATCTATTTATGGTTCTTCATCTATATTGATTAGTTTGATTCTAGGTTTTCATACTCACATCTTGAGTTGAATCAAACTAATGAATACTTAGATGGTATTTCCGATCTACTTTTGATCTAAGTATTCGGCGGATCATCACCACCCAAACAAACAACGATTTACCCCAAAATCGGCGCGTGGACTCGCGTGGCCTTGTGGATTCAAGGTGTTATCGCTCTCGTGGATTCGGAGCGAGGTGCGTTCGTGGATTCGAAGCGTGCCATTGGGTGAAGACCGTGGATTCGGTCGGACGTCGTGGACTCGACGTTGGACGCTGTGGATTCAGCGTTGGGCGCAGATCGTGGATTCGAGAAGCGTTGCGGAGCGAGCGGAGAAGATCGACTAGGGGCGTATGGTAAAAGGTTGAGTCGTCTGTGAGTACGTTATATCACCTTGTACGTGTGTTAACTCTAGTGGATTTCGCCGTGTTATCGGTCCCGTGGTTTTTTACTCCGGTTTGGAGTTTTCCACGTAAAAATCTTGTGTGTTCTTTTATTTTTCCGCATTGGGTTTTATCGCACAAAGATTTTTGAGTGTTTATTGTTTACACCTATTCACCCCCCTCTAGGTGTTTTTTCCCCTATTAGATCCTTATTAACCTAAACCCAACACAACTCCCCCGCCGGCGACCGGGTGCATCTCGGGCGCTGGGATTCGGTAGAGGTGATATCCAGGATGTAAGGAAGGTGCACCAAGGGTTTAGGTAGCAAGAAAATTAAAAACAAACGAACCTCACCTTCGCCGGATCCGAGGAAGAAGGAGATGATCTTCCCGGCGTCGCGCGGCCACGGCGGTGCACCGGCCTACACGGCTTGTCTTCTGGATGAATATCACCACCACAGAAGGGTCCAGGCACAGTTTACAAGGTTTTGGTGCTCTCCTTCTCCAACAACCTCGGGAACAAAAATGCTCCAAGAATGTCCTTGCTTTTCCGGCGATCTGGGGAGGCGGCCGGCGGCGCAGGTGCTCGGAAAAGGTAGCAGAGGAAGAGGAGGAGTCGTGGGTGGCTGCGGTTACCAGGTGGGCTGCGGCTAGGGTTTGCTGAAGCAACACCAAGTTGCAATGAAACTTGACAACAAATGCAAATAAGTCCCTCTACAATAAATATTTAGGTGTCGGTCCCTGACTGTAGAACCAAAACACAGAGAAGTCCCTCTCCAAAAAGTTTGGATCAACTTGCCACATAAAATATAGCTCTTTGATGCAAAATACTGTGATTTTTCTCAAATTTCACGCTTTTCGAGACAACCGGACTGTCAAACTGAAAAACGGACACCACCACGACGTCCGGCTCGACGAAACCTATCAGGTAGCGATTTTGGTTCGCTTAAATTTAGCTCCATAATTTTTAAATTCCATCTTATACTGTAAATTATACAGTTCGGCACGTTTTATGATGCTTTAGGCTCGTCAAATGCAAATTTCGTCAGCACCACTGCGCTTAGAATGACGAAGCGGTTAAAATCGACTACATGGACCGTCAAATTCGGACTCCAGACAGTGAATCGGTCAACGTTCGCTCGGCGGGGAATTAAAACAGGAGGTTACTATTCACGACTTAAGTCGTGGGCCCCACTAGCTTCTTCACTGATTTCTGAACAATCCGACCGTCGGATCGAAAATCGGTTTATATCGTTTTCAATCGATTCGACGAGACGGTCGCACTGGCGATTTCAGATTTTCGAGATCAGACTTGAATCTGAAAGGCAGACATCGTACTCCGAAAACTGTGCAATTTGCACATCGGTATACAACCCATAGGTTCAACTTTGCCATTTCTCATTCATATTCACATTTGAACTTTTTCAAATTAAATTTTGAATTTCTAGATTACTACAAGTGCCCTAGGTTCCATACACCATAGGAACTTGTACAAAATGCTAGATAGTCCTTTAACTCTCAACATAAAAACCTAGGTCCTTTACTGTAGAACAAAATCACAGAGAAGCCCTTCCTCTACAAGTTTTGTGCAATTTGACACATAAAATATTGGACTTTTTCGCAAAATACTACAAATTTTTATATATTTCACGTATTTCGAGACAATCGGATTGTCAAACTGAAAAACGGACACCACAACGACGTCCGGCTCGGCGAAATCTATAAAGTAGTGATTTTGGTTTGTCGCATTTGATCCCCTAAAAATTTAAAATTCATAAAATACTATAATTTATACAGTTTGACACGCTTTACGATGCTATAGGTTCGTCAAATGTAAATTTCGTCAGCGCCACTGCGCTCAGAATGATGAAGCGGTTAAAATCGACTACCTGAACCGTTAGATTCGGTCACTAGACAGTGAATCGGCTGACGTTCACCGCCGAAAAAACCGAATAAGAGGTTACTATTCATCAGTACTATTAACTTAAGTTGCGGGTCCCACCAACAACTTCGCTGATTTCTGGACAATCCGACCGTCTGATCGAAAAACGGTCTATACCATTTTCAATCGATTCGACGAGACGGTCACACTGGCGATTTCAGATTTTCGAGATCAAACTTGAATCTAAAAGGTGAACAAATATTGCTCTGAAAAATGTGCAATTTGCAGGAATAAATCTAATATTATTTATTTATATCTTAAGTAAGAATTTAAGATCTTTTACCAATATTTGCTTTTAAATTGCATAATAAAGTTTTTAGTGGCATTAAAAGTAATTGCCGGTATTTAAACTATCTTTTACCAGCATTTAAAAATAAATATAGCTAAATATTCATATTTACCAACAATAATTTGTAAATATCGATAAATGATATATTTAGCAATAATTTTTAATAAATGCCTGTATATTTTGTATTTAGCAACATTTACTTAAATATTGCAACGAATAGTGCCGCTGTATGTGATTATATTCACCAACAATAATTTGTTAATATCGATAAATGATATATTTAGCAACAATTTTTAATAAATGCCTGTATATTTTGTATTTAGCAATATTTACTTAAATATTGCAACGAATAGTGCCGCTGTATGTCATATTCACCAACAATAATTTGTAAATATCGATAAATGATATATTTAGCAACAATTTTTAATAAATGCCTGTATATTTTATATTTAGCAATATTTACTTAAATATTGCAACGAATAGTGCCGCTGTATGTCAAATTTCTAGTAGTGTGTGTTCCCTTTGTTATAAGACATGAATCTCACAGGGCCCATCTCTTTGTGAATGGCTTATGGAGCGACATCTTCAAGGTGGTGCAAATGGCGGGTTTGCACGCCTTCTAGGAGGTGGTCGATAGAGCCACCGTGGTGGAGCACGGATTTACGATTTCTCGTGCCCGACGGAAGAGCTCAGGACACAGCAGGGATAAGAAACGAACCCGGCCAAACTTCGGAAGAGAGCATACCAAGAGGAGCCGGCCTCCTAAATACTCGAGATTGCAACAAGGAACCAAGAATGCGCCGACAGGAGGACAGTGGCCGGTGGACAAGTCTTGCATTATTTGTGACGGAATACACCAAGTGACCGAATGTCCCCAGAAGTAAGACCATTGTTTTCGAGGCGGCAAACCGGAGCACTGTCGTTGCAACTGCCCCTCGAAAACGGGGACATCATCCGTAGCAGCGTCTCCACCTTCGTCTCAGCAACCGGGAGGAGGGAGAGTCTATACGATGACCCACCATGGGACGGACCTATAGAGCACGATGTAACAGGTAATACTCGAGTTTTAGACCATCGTGCTAGAACTTTGGTGGCAACACCTAAGCATCCGACTCTTTCACCTCGCTTCATGTTTTCGCCCTATCTTAGTTATTAGAAGAACTCCCCCACCGTAGAAATAAGTTCGGTCGGATCCTCCGACAACGCCTCGAGGCAGGCGGCTGTACTCCTTCTTGTCCAACAAGGGTGAGGTGGGTTCTTGGTCTCTAAGAACTAGTGAGGTTTCCGTTAAAGGTTATCGGTGTAGCGCTTGGGGCCGACAGTTGCGGCAATCTTTAAGCAGTAGTTGACTGCTTGAAGTTCCAAGCGAGTCTCCGGGAACCGGACTTACCGGAACTTGTAAACTTAGCTTGTGGGAACGCCTTCTGCTCGCTTTTCTTTGTTGCGGGCAAGGAGCTTGGTAGAAGGCAGTCGAGTAGCGTTCACGAGTACCGTATGGGTCTCGACACGAGAAGGACAAGTACTCCTCTACCTCGGGTAGACGACCTATGTGATCGACTATAAGCAGAAACGGCATTCCCAAAGGCTGATCTGCGGTTCGGCTATCACCAGCCTAGAGTCCGGGGTAATGACACGCTGAAAACAGACCTGCGAGCTCGGAATGGTCAAGATGAGTTTACGGCTATACCGTTTAGACTCGTTAACGCACCAGTGGTGCTCTTGGGCATGAGGAAAAGGATACTCAAGCCCTTCTTAGACCAGTCGGTGATGGTCTTTTAGTGGACATTCCGATCTACTCTCGCACAAACAAGGGGGTATGGGGAACACTTGCGAGTAATCCCCCAGACCCTCCGGGGTCAGAAACCATATGCCAAAACTTATAAAGTGTGAGTTATGGTCCGCGAGGGGGACTTTTGGGGCATATCGTTTCGGTGTCTGGAATTACGGTGGATCCAAGAAGGATTGAATCAGGGATCGACTGGGCTCGACCAACAGCGATAATGGAAATTCGAAGCTTCCTGGGTCTGGCAGGGTATTACAGACATTTTGAGGAAGGCTTCTCCAAGATAGTAATGCCCCTGACTCGCCTGACCCAAAAAGGGGAGAAGTTTATCTGGATTGACCAATGCCAGAAGAGTTTTGAGGAACTCAAAGTCAAGTTGACGCAGGCCCCGGTTCTCGCTCTACCGGAGCCTGGTGAAGACTTTGAGGCTTATTGTGAGGCGTGCCTATGCAACGGGGTGAGGTCATAGCCTACGCGTCAAGGCAACCCAAGGAGTACGAGAGAAACTACCCCGTGCACGACCTGGAGCTTGCAGCGGTCGTGTTCGTCCTCAAACTGTGGAGTCACTATTCGTACGGTACACATGGTGTCACGCCCCGGGTGTAAACCAGAACCCGGGCCCGTCTACAGATCCTCCGTGCATGCGGTATTTCCTACATACACGAAGCGTCGGTAACCTGCTCAAATATAAGAAATAGTAATAAAAGAGCATAATAATCAGAGCTAAACTAAAACTACTGTATCTCAGACAGAAGCTGGAAGTAAAAAGTACAACAGTAAAATAAATACAGATGTCTCTCCCAGCTCACAACAAAATACAACAGCTGGCAGAAGCCAGACCCAAAAGGAAGTAAAATAAAACTGTCTGAGAAGACCGGGTACCAAAATATCCAGCTACATCTCTCGGTGGCTCTCTAACTAGTCCGCGATCCTCTTACCTCGATCAGCTGCTGACGGTCCAGCAACTCCCACAGAGGACTCTGCAAAACAAGGGGGAAAAGAGACAAGAAAAGACAATGGGGGTAAGTACTACTATAAACAGTAGCCTCCCCTAGTGGGTAAAGCCTCAGCTCAGATATGCCCACCAGGTGATCAGAGGCAAAAGGGGAAGGAAAGAAAAAGGGGGGTGCAATATGAGTGACCACTGATGAAGTGCTATCCCTAATATGCCTCTACATGCTAAACCAACCAGGATGGCAAAGTATGCATCAGTATCAGAAGCCTGTCAAAATGACCCAATCTGACCGCCAGTGAACACTGGCACTGCCTGCTCTGCCGCCTCGGGTATGCCAGCCTACGCATAACACCGAAGCAAAGGAGTCCCCAGGACTCAAAGTCTGCCTGCCGCGCACTCCGGAGTCGCACTCGTGGGGAGCGACCCACACGAGGAAAGTAAGTAACCACAAGTAACCATATATAGCAGGACTGGATCGAGACTCAATGAAGTGGGAAAAACCCTCCACTAAAGAAAGCCCGATCCCCCAAACACCCAATCTGATGCAATAGTATAACCCGGTCAACCACCCAAGATCCGTGGTCGCCGCAACACCCTGTCAAAAGCCCAAACTGTCCCAAATCCCCAATACCTGACTACACTGTCCAACACCCGCTCGAACCGAGCAACTATGCCTCAAGTCTATCAAGGATAGGAGAAGAAAAGAATAAATGCATGGTTTCTCCTAAGTCAAGTCCCAAAAATAGTGTAGCAGTAAAAGATGACATATTATGTGACCCGTTTAATCATGCATTGTTCCAACATTTTGTCCAATTTCCAAGAATAAGCAATTTAGAGTGACATAAGCTAGAGTGACAGTCTCATATGAAAAATTATCAGTTTTGCAGTCCTCAATTACTATTTGTCTCCAAGCATACAGTCCAGATTAATTAAGCGATTAAATCAGGTGATCATTCTACAATAATTTATCAGGGATCCAATAACCAATAATTAATTTCCTAGAGCATGCAAGTCTACCAATCAACACATTTAGCATCATCAAATCATGGGTACTCTGATATTCCTAGTGGGCATACCAAAGAGAGGAGTACAACAACCACCCACCTGAAGCGCAACTGTCCGGGTCCGTACAGCTGAAAATACCAAAACTCCAATCCTGCGCTCCAACAATTTCAGCACACCCGAAACACTCCTGGTACAACACAAAGCCCACTAAATACACTTAGGCTCCCAATTATGCCTTTATTAATCACATACAACAACAGTCCCGAAACTGTTAAATTATCACCTGCAGAAAGTGCCCAGAAAATTCCAAGAAAAATATCACGGCGATCCTCGCGTCGATAGCTTCGCAACGGTACCTTGCACGCCCAAATCTGAGTTCGGTAAGTCAAGATAAAAATTCGGCAAGGGGGTACACTCACACAAAAATCTGTGCTAAAAACTGTGCACTGTTCACTGAGAAAACAGTGATTTTCACCTCGAAATAATCCTCTGGAAAATCCAAGAAAAATACGAGCGCGTTCCTTGCGATCCGTAGATGAAAAAGTTGTATAAGCTCGTTTCCGTCTGACGCTCGTGCGCGAAGATATGGCCAAAATACCTCAGTGCTGTCAAGGAATTCCATACAGAAAAAGGGGTCACTGTTTGCCTCGGGATCCGTGCCAAAACCTCGAAACGGGAAAGCGCGACCAAAATAAAAGATGAAGCCCTACCTCTTAGGAGTCTGTCGGCGCAAGAATCACTGAAAATGACCTCGGGGTAGCCCAGGGGAGCTAAAACATCATCGCTGCGCCGAAGAAGAACACAGGAATGCAACGTCGCGCCGCGCCGTAAAATGGGGAACCTCGGGATTCGTGCCTCCTAAAATCCTAGAACTTGGCAGGAAGATCAAGCATCAAGAGATGAACAAATCTCCTTAAGGTGGCTTGGGCAGAGGAGGCGCGGTTTGGGAGAAAAAAGCCAAAGAAGAGGGCTCGGGTTGGCTATTTATAGAGCTTGGAGGAACAAATGGGATAATTCCCATTTTGTCCCCAGTTTCGGGCGCCCGGAAATTTTCGGGCGCGCACAGTGCGGCCCGGCCCACCAGTTTTCGGGCGCGCACAGTGCGGCCCGGCCCGCTACACGCCGTCGGACGGGATCCATGATCCGTCCGACCCGCCCCGGCGCCCGCCACGTGTCCCCCGAACACGGCACAGCCGTGCAAGCTTCCCCGGGGCGCCACGTGGCCCTGCCTGCGGCAGCGCGGTGGGTGGCGCCCGCGAATCAGCGGGCGCCACGTGGCCCCTGCCACGCCGCCCGCCGCCTGCCGCCCTGCCGCCGGCAGCCTGCCCGCGGTACGGCGCCTGCCCCCGCCAGCTGCCTCGCGCGGCGCGTGGACCGCGCGCTCGTGAGCCCGCCAATGCGGAGCTGCCACGTGGCGCACCCCCGGTCCAGGCCTCCCCGCGCTCCCCCGCACACCGGGCGCACCTGAGCCGCCAACCCGGGGCTGCCACGTGGCGCGCCCGGTCCACGCGCTCCGCGGTGCACCCCGGAAAACCGGGCGCACCTGAGCCGCCCAATCCGGGGCTGCCACGTGGCGCGCCCCGGTCCACGCGCTCCACGGTGCACCCCGGTCACTCCCCCGCTACTCCGTGGACCCGGCCGCGTGCGCCGGCCAATCAGAGCATGCCACGTGGCATGCCCGCCGGTCCACGGCTCCCCCATGCACCAGAATCGCTGTAAAACTTCCGGGAGTCCGTTTTTGGGCATCCGGACTCAGAATTTAGCAAATAAAAAGCCATTTTCAAGCGTTTTTCCGCGCTGAATCCAAATCCACCCTCCGTTTGGCCAAAATCCTTTTCTAAAATTCGGCAAAAGCAGCCGAAGGCCAACACAGCTAACCAAAGCTCACAGGGTCCATCTGTGGCATCCCTTTGATGCACTATGGGCCAGATACACCATCAACAGGTGTTTGCACAGTGGATTCACGGGAAAAAGCTGCATGGGGTTCAGGGGTCCTACATCCTCCCCCACTAAAAAAAAGTTTCGTCCCCGAAACAAGAACAAACAAAACAGACGTACCTCAACCAGAAGCCTCGAACAAGAAGGGGTAGGCATCTCTCATCTCTGTCTCCAGCTCCCATGTAGCCTCTCGCTCCTCATGATTGCTCCACAAGATCTTCACATATGGAATGGCCCGATTGCGCAATTCCCTCACCTCACGAGCAAGAATCCGCAACGGGCGCTCCTCGTAGACCAAGTCCTCGCCGATCTCCAACGAAGTGAAGTCAATCACGTGCGACGGGTCAAAAACATATCTCCTCAGAGCTGAGACGTGGAAGACATCATGAACTCCGGCCAGGCGTGGGGGTAAGGCAACTCTGTAAGCCACAGGACCAACTCTGCCAAGTACCTCAAAGGGTCCAATAAAGCGGGGACTGAGCTTCCCCCGCACTCCAAATCTCCGGACCCCTTTCGAGGGCGAGACCTTCAAGAAGACATGATCACCAACCTGAAACTCTAGGTCTCGCCGTCGAGTGTCGGCGTAGCTCTTCTGACGACTCTGGGCTGTCTCAAGATGTCGGCGAATAATTCTGACTTTTTCCTCGGCCTCCAAAAGCAAATCCGGTCCCAAAGTCCTCCTCTCACCCACGTCACTCCAATATAAGGGAGACCGACACTTGCGTCCATACAACGCCTCAAACGGAGCCATCTGGATGCTCGCCTGATAGCTGTTGTTGTACGCGAACTCAACCAAAGATAAGTGTCGGTACCACCCTCCTCCAAAATCCATAACGCACGCTCTCAACATATCCTCAAGGGTCTGTATGGTGCGCTCTGACTGCCCATCGGTCTGTGGGTGGAAAGCGGTGCTAAACCTGAGCTGAGTCCCCAATGCCGACTGTAAACTCCCCCAAAAGCGCGACACAAATCTCGGGTCCCTGTCTGAAACAATCGAAGCAGGTACACCGTGAAGCCTCACTATCTCATCCAAATATAACTGTGCTAGACGCTCCAGTGGCCAAGTCATCTGAACCGGTAAGAAGTGCGCCGACTTGGTGAGTCTGTCCACGATAACCCAAATCGCATCTGCCCCGCTCTGCGCCCTCGGCAATCCAGTGACGAAATCCATAGTGACGTGGTCCCATTTCCACTCGGGAATTGGAAGACTCTGCAACTTACCAGCAGGAACGCGATGCTCTGCCTTCACTTGCTGGCAAGTTAAACAGTGAGCTACGAATCTCCCAATGTCCCGCTTCATTCCGGGCCACCAAAACTGTGCCTTGAGGTCCTTATACATCTTAGTACCTCCAGGGTGGATGGTATAAGGTGTATAATGGGCCTCCCTCAAAATCTGATCTCTAATCTCCTGATCCATAGGCACACACACTCGGTCCCTGTACCGCAGTACTCCCGAGCTATCCACAGAAAAATCCCCTGTCTGATCCGCCTGAAGCTGCGTCCTGATCCTCGTCAAGTGGGGGTCCTCACTCTGAGTGTCCCTGATCCTCTCCAACAGAGTGGGCTGCAAGACCATAGACATGAGTCTAGCAGAGACCCCAGGGGATACTACCTCCAGCTGTAATCGCCTCATCTGCTCGACCAACGGCGCCTGCTGCGAGATCAATAAGCTCAGACTCGTCCTCCTACTCAAAGCATCTGCCACAACATTGGCCTTGCCGGGATGATAAAGGATACTCAGATCATAATCCTTTAACAGCTCCAACCACCGGCGTTGCCTCAAATTCAGCTCCTTTTGGGTGAACAGATACTTCAAGCTTTGTGATCAGTATATATCTCGCAATGCTCTCCATACAAGTAATGCCGCCACAGCTTCAGAGCAAACACCACCGCTGCCAACTCCAGATCATGAGTAGGGTAATTTTTCTCATAGTCCTTCAATTGCCGTGAAGCATAGGCAATCACCCTACCATGCTGCATCAACACACACCCCAGACCACTATGTGAGGCATCACTGTAAATCACAAATCCTTCCCCCATAACTGGGAGGGCAAGGATTGGAGCGGTCATCAATCTCTGCTTCAGCTCCTCAAAACAGCTCTGGCAAGTCTCGCTCCAAACAAACTTAACCCCTTTCCTGGTCAGACGAGTGAGGGGAGAGGAAAGCTTCGCAAAGCCTTCCACAAAACGCCGATAGTAGCCCGCCAAACCAAGAAAGCTCCGCACCTCGGTGATAGTCGTCGGCCTCGGCCAATCTCGAATAGCATCCACCTTGGCCGGATCCACCGCCACTCCAGCAGCTGAAACAACATGACCCAGAAAGGCGACCTCCCGGAGCCAAAACTCGCACTTTTTGAACTTAGCATACAGCTTCTTCTCTCGCAGAAGCTGTAGCACAGTCCTCAAGTGCTCCTCGTGCTCCAGATCACTCCGGGAGTAGATCAGAATATCATCTATAAACACCACCACAAACCGGTCCAAAAACGGCTGAAATATCCTGTTCATCAAATCCATGAATGCGGCAGGGGCATTTGTCAACCCGAAAGGCATCACCGTAAACTCATAATGCCCGTACCGCGATCTGAAAGCCGTTTTGGAGATGTCCTCGGCCCTCACCCTCAGCTGGTGGTAACCGGACTGCAGATCAATCTTCGAGAACACCGATGCTCCCTGCAGCTGATCAAACAAATCATCAATCCGGGGGAGGGGATACTTGTTCCGGATGGTCACTTTATTCAATTCCCTATAATCCACACACAACCGAAGTGACCCATCCTTCTTCTTCACAAACAACACAGGCGCTCCCCACGGAGAAACACTGGGTCTGATGAAGCCCCTATCCAAAAGATCCTGAAGCTGGGCCTTCAACTCCCTCAACTCAGCTGGCGCCATCCTATAGGGTGCCTTTGAGATTGGTGCAGTCCCAGGGACTACATCAATCACAAACTCAATCTCCCTCTCCGGCGGCATCGTCGTCAACTCAGGGGGAAACACATCTGGGAACTCTCGGACGATAGGGATATCCTCGAGTCCCAGTGCCGCCGTAGGCACCTCCACCACAGTGGCCAAAAAGGCAGTGCAACCTCTACTCATCATCCTCCTAGCTCTCGCCGAGGAAATGGTCGCTGCGAACAGCGTGCTCTGGCAGCCTCTGAAGATGAACTCCTCCTGTCCAGGCTCGCGAAGAGTCACCGTCCTCTCTCTGCAGTCGATAGTGGCGGAATACCGTGACAGCCAATCCATCCCTAGCACCAAGTCAAAATCCTGGAGCTGCTGCAAAACAAGCAAGTCTGCAGGCAAAATCCAAGGCCCCAACTGTACCGGGCATGCCAAACAACGCTCCTCGACATGCAAAACGTGATCAGGAATCCGCACCTCTAATGCAAGTGACAAGGACTCTACCTCTAGACCATGAAGTGATGCAAATGCTCGACTAATGAAAGAATGAGATGCTCCAGTGTCGAATAAAGTGCGAGTCCGAATACCAAAGAGTAGGGTAATACCTGCCACCACCTGGTCTGCCGCTGAAGAATCTGCTAACTGGGCGGCATACACCCGCCCGCTCGGTGCTGGAGGTCGAGAATCTGTAGGATGAGAGGTGGACGGCCTGCTCGCTGGAGCATAAGGCCGTTGCTGCTGAGGGGAATATGGAGCCGACGCCGAGGAAGGTGCCGAGGAAGTAATAAGGGGGCAGGTAGCTCGCACATGCCCGGCTGTCCACAACGGAAGCATCGACCCCATCTCTGGTCACAAGTGTGGCGGATGCTGACCCCTGCAAAAGATACATCGGTCAGAAGATCGGGCTGTCTCGGCTGCTGCTGCTGTCTCGAGGACTGCTGCTGAGATCTCTGCTGCCTCTGCTGCGATCTCTGCTGCTGGTGCTGCTGCTGTCTCTGGGGTCCACCAGGCCCTCTCCTATCAGATCGCCCACGGCCGTAAGACTGGGACTGCGGCGGCCGTGGCGGTCTCCATGAGCTGGCCTGTCCCCCGTCCTCTGGGGCTGGTCGCTTCCTGTCGGAACTCTGCGCGACCGCGGCCCTCCGTCTGGCCACCTCCTGATCGCCCCTCTCCACCCACTGTGCATGCTCGGCGGCTGCCTCCAGGGTCTGAAATCTCTGAGCATGCACAAGTGTGTAAATCTCTGGACGAAGGCCTGCCTCAAACAACTCCACCTGGTGCGGACCGTCACGGGCGACGAAAGGCACACAGTTCAGCAAGTCCATGAACTCCTGGAAATAGGCATGGGCCGATCGTTCGCCCTGCTGCAGGTTCTTCAAGTCGTCCTCCAACTTCTTCTTCACACTGGTAGAAAAATAGGTGTCCAACACCATCCGTCAGAACTCCTCCCAAGGCAGCTGCCGAGTAATCCTGAAATCCGGTGGCTCTACCCGCTGCCACCAAAAATCAGCATCTCCGTCCAAGCAGTGCACCGCCATGTGCACTCGATACCTCGGGTCGATGAAGAAGTCCCGAAAAAGCTTCTCCATCGCAGAAAGCCATCTCCCAACAGCCCGGGGCTGAGCATCCCGCCCCGAGAATCTAGGTGGTCCCCGCTGAACAAACTGGGAGAGTTTGTCAGCAAAAACCTACTCCTCCTGTCACGCCCCGGGGTCAGAACTGTACCCCGGGCTCGCCAACAGATCCGCCGCCCCTACAGGAAGCCCCGTAGAGACGTAGCATCTAACCTGCAAGTAAGTGTCTAAACTAACAGATATCAGAGCTGTAAACATAAAACTAACAGATAAAGAAGTAAAACTGTCTCACAATAATATACATAAAGTCCTCACACAAATACAGGAGTCTCTCAAAATAAAATAGCAGAGTACAACTCGATACCTCACTACAAAAACTCTCACACTAAAAGAACACAACCAAAAACACATGGGGTACCTCTATCTCTCGCTGCTGTAGAAAGGGAAGGATCTACCTCGCGATTCCCTTACCTCGGTCAGTAGGAGCTGGATCAGCAACGGGCGCCGCAGGAACTGGAGCTGGAGTTCCTGGGGAAAAGACACCACGACGGGTGTGAGAACTACCTCCCACAGTAGTTCTCAGTGGGTGCCGCCAACAAGCCCGACGGCCTGCCCACTAAGTCTACAAGGGGCAAAAGTAACCAAAGAAAAATGCAGAATAGAAAGCAGGAAGATAAAACATCTACTGCTACTATGCCCCTATCTACAATGCTCAAGGAAAATGATCGAAGACCAAAATGTCACTACTGATACTCGACTCAGGTCACCCAATCCAAACAGATTGCCAAACGGTCCAGTCAAACCTGCGCCTACCTACTGCTGTAGGTATGTCCATAGCTGCCAAAACTGGCTCAGCCAGAGGGACGATGTCCATGACTGCCAAAACTGGCTCAGTCAGAGGGACACCAACATCGACAAGCCGCGAAAGAAGTAGCAAGCCCAACTCCGGAGTGGCACTCGTGGGTAGCGACCCCACCGAGCAAAATATCTGCGCATCTCTGTCGATCTCAAGAATGGCTCCTGCAGGCTATGATCCAAACCCTGACTCACTCACTAAAAGAGGATCCACACTGTCACTATCTCAAATGATGGACAAACTATAGACTGCTGCCAACTCTACTCGGTCCCCAGACACGAGTACAATGCATCCAAAGCTACTAAACCTCCCAACCCACAACTCAGGGGAGGACCACTATGTCCCAAGATGACAAAAGTAACAATGACATAGGAGAACTACAGCAAAGGCATAAATCCAATAGTAGCTGTCTGAGGATGACATACAATGTCTAAGAGATGTGCTAAGTCAAGTCTTTCTCCAATTTGTGGTTCATATGATGTAAGAGTTCCAAAAAGATTATCAATTTTAGCAATTATTAACTGTGGTTACTAACATATAAATTGCACAGTTTTATTAGCTCACATACTATCATGCATGCATCTAAATTGCAGAATTAGAGTGCAGTCCATAGAAATTGAAAGCAGAAACACCCACCTGAACACGCTAACTGTCCGAGACGGTACAGATAAACAGTCCAGGAATCGACAATTTCCCAGTTCCACAGAGCCAGGAGCACAGAAAAAGTGCTCTTACAGTCCTGGGTACAACATCAACCCACAATTACAACCAATTAACACATAATAATCACATTCCAAAAAAACTGCATACTCAGTTACTGTTCACACGCGATTTTCACCTGAAAATAAATTTTCTAAAATACCAATAAAAATATCACGACGATCCTCGCGAAGAGTAGATGTCGATAGGCTCTTGAATCGTCGAAATCCGATGTCCAGAAGTGAAGATAAAATTCCGCGAAGCCGCTGCTGTCAAGATTCCAGACTGTAGCAAAGGGGCGTAAAAATGTACCCCAAACCCTCAAAAAAACTCATTTCTGGGCAGCAAGATCGGCACGGAAAACGTAGATATACCTCTTGTGCAACCGGTGGCGAAGAAATCGTCCAAAAATGTGGTCGGGGTAGCTCTGCAGGTCTCCCAGAAGAAAATGCGACGGTAGCGGGCCTCAAACTGTAAACGTCGCTCCGCACTACGAGGTAAGAAACACAGTTGTCACGGCTTCCAGATTTTCTGAAATTTCTCCAGGAGTTAGCCAAGAGGGAGAGGAAGATTTTTCATGAAGAACTCACGAGCTGAATCTCTCGGAAAAAGGGTGTAAATGCCAGCCCAAGGTGACCTATATATAGGCCTCAAAAGAAAAGCCCAAAAAAAATCAAGCCTTTTGGGCTCGGGCCCAACTTTCGGGCGCCCGAAAGTTTTCGGGCGCGCACAGTGCGGCCCGGCCCAAAACTTTCGGGCGCGCACAGTGCGGCCCGGCCCGATACACGCTGTCGGACGGAATCCCAGATCCGTCCGACCCGCCTCGGAAGCCGCCACGTGTCGCCCGAACAGCGAACACCGAAGCGGACCACTCACCTGCTGCCACGTGTCCGTCCTCCCGCACAGTAAGGCGGTGGCGCCCGCCAATGAGCGGGCGCCACGTGTCCTCCCTGTTTGTAGAGTTATTTAGGATCCACAAGGATCTAAATAGGTACTATCAAACACCTAGAGGGGGGTGAATAGGTGTAATATTATAAAAACCAATCTCAGTGCAAAAATAAAAATTAATGCGGAAAATAAAAATCAACACACCGAGATTTACGTGGAAACTCCAATCCAGGAGAAAAACCACGGGACCAACACGCAATAACAATCCACTAAGAAATGAAGAATAACAAGGTGATTACCGACTCCACGGACTCAACCCCTCCTTCAGCTTCTTCGGACCTTGCGCTGACCGGTTGGATATCCACGCAATAACAATCCACTAAGAAAAGAAGAATAACAAGGTGATTACCGTCTCCACGGATTTAACCCCTCCTTCAATTTCTTCGGACCTTGCGCTCCACCGTTTGCACGTCCACTGCACACGTTCGAATCCACGAACGCCACTCGAATCCACGAGCACACGTTTCGAATCCACGAAACGCCTTCAACACACCGAATCCACGATGCCACGTCGAATCCACGACGCAAACTCAGCCGGTAAGAATATTGGCTTCGATGGTGATCCTTTGCTTAGATTATCAATGAAGATCCATGGGAAAAATCTCTAAGCAAAGATTAGATCAATTCGACAAAAGATATGTTCTTGAAAGAACCATCGAATTGACCTAAAAGAGGCTATAAAGAAGAACGATAAAAACCTAGCCTCTAGGGTTGCTCTCAAGTGTTTTATAAAATGATCGGTATGCTCCCACGTTTTTGAGAAACCCTAAATGTCTATTTATAGTTTAGAAACCTTTGGAAAGAGATAAGAATCAAAAACATACCTTATCTGGAAATTTTCAGGACGGCGATCCGGATCGGGATTACTGCGATCCGGATCGTCGTAACGAGATTGACGATTCCAGAAATCCAAGGGTTCGGGATCCGGATCGCAAGGCCCGATCCGGATCGTTCATGAATTTCAGCAACATCCAATGTTCGGGATCCGGATCAGAATAGGCTTGGATCCGGATTGGATTTGCACATGAACTAATACCCTTCGGGATCCGGATTGGATCATCTGATCCGGATCCTGAACATGTCCCATGTCCAGTTTTTGATTTTTATGCAATTAAAAATTCATCCAAGTGTTTCTACACTATAAGAAAGTATTCGGATCACCAAAATTATTTAGTTAAACATACCTGATCCTTTTGAATACTTTCTTCTTGAGATTGATGTAACTGATCCACAATTCTTCATCTTCAATCTTCAAGACTCAAGACACTGAGTGTCAACTTGAGCTCTTGTTGAATCTTCTCTAAGTCTTTGATTGCTGATTGACAATTTGATCCCTTTAAGACTCCGACTCAACTCACTGACTTGACTCACGAAATATGCCAACACCAAAATGCCGTAACAATCTCCCCCTTTGGCAATTTCGTGACAAAACCCAAAAATACATAAAAACGCTCAAGTCACTCATCTTAAACCAAAAAATCGAAATTCAATGTCATCACCAAAACATTGATTTTCTTTGCGTGAAAGATCCAATAAATACAAAATTACATTTGAACCAAACAGTCCTAGAACATACTCTATGACTTAGGACTTGGAGTCTTAAAGTGATGTAATTCCTGCAAAACAAAACTCCAAACAAAATCAAACGTTAGTCGTTAGAAATTAAAATCCTACATTTGATTCGTCCTTTTGGTTCTTTTGTTTTTCGGCTCTTTCAATTTTTCTTTATCTCCCCCTATCTTGAGCATCTCTAACATGTTCTCCATGTTCTCCATGTTCTTGAGCATCTATGTTCTCCCCCTTTGTGATACGATCATCATTTTCCGTTCTCCCCCATTTTTCCATTTTCGTTTGTCCTCTCTTGATGATCTCATCTCCGTCATTTCTCTTCTCCCCCTTTTTGTCACAAATTGTCAAACAGTGAACATACTAGACAAAAGGAAATTAGTTCATAGAGAAAGAGAGATAAAAGCTCAGTTCCGGTATATAACAAAAATGCAGATTGCGTACCGGTACCAGAAAGCAAAAATCAAATAATTTCTTGAAACAAATCCAGATTTTGGAATCTTTTCAAATACCGATTTGTATTCCATCAAGAAATCCATTTAAGTGCTTTGAAGAACAATGAATTCAAAGAGATGTCATTCAATCCAAATTTCTTTCATTAGAATAATTTAGAAAAATAAAAACCAGAAAGAGTATGTAAGCACTTTAGCGCATCAACTTTAAACAAAAGTCATCGTTTCATGCAACAAGAAATAGATTATACCAAATCTATCAAAAATACTCAAAAATGAAACGAAAATTTATGAAAATTAAAACTCTTAAAGTTGAACAACTTCAATTACATCTAACCTGATCTTATGCGTAATGCCTTTATCAAATCATCAATTTTGGTAAAGAAAATGAAATACAAAGATCAATAGATGTTTGAAATCCCCGATAAGTTAGATAATATATCTAGACAATCTGTTGAAGGAGTGGCTCTTTGAGCATCTTTTATCAAAAATCCCACCTTATACCAACCATGAAATATGACTGAGTCAAGTATTTCAATATGCATTTCATCAACATTTTTAAAACAAAATTTGCTTTGCATTCATGGAGTATCTTTTTCTTCTTCTTTTTCTCCATGTGGTGGTAGTTTTCACACTCCTCATTGGGATGTAACTCTTTCCACATCTTTTGAGCATTTTACTTTTCTTTGACTCCCCCTCAATTGGCTATCAATTATTTAATATATAAGGTATTCAACCAAAAATTGATCTCGCATTCATACTCGACTAAGCAATCAAATAAGATAATGACTATACCAAGAGATCATTGAGAGAGAAATTGACTTTGATCACTTAAAAGATGAATTAATTAACATAAATGATCATTGCAACATTGAAATATTATGATATCAAAAGCATAATAAATTTCTAAATGCGTGAAAGGATGCAATTAAAGTCAATTTAACCAATGCTCAATTAAACAACTCCTCTAAATGAAGTGTCTTCAAGATTATGAATATGGAGTCAAGTTGATAATCCAAGAAAATTAATTTGGAGTGAATGAACGTGAAGCCCTTTTTATTCAATGCACTTGTTCGTTAAAAACCCTTTTGTTCAAAAACAAAGTATAAAAACAAAGAGCATTGAAAAACATGTAATGCAAAGATTAAGAAAAATATGAAGGGAAAACCAATCAAAGCATTACATACAGTCATAAGCTATTTAGAACTTAAGACAAGGAAAGATATCACCTTTCCGAATCCAAAATCGCTGGATTTTGGGTTGTCTTGATTCGTTGTGGCCGGGGGTTGTCCGCTTTGACTGTTGATCCACCTTAGGTCTTTGCCTCGCAATAATCCACTTGTATGATTGATGTTGTGGCTCGGACCTTTGGTGGGTTGAGTGAACTCCTTTGACTTGATGTGTCTTTTGATTCCGTTGAGTCCGCTCCGTAGATGAAGTTGCCGAAGTATTTTTCTTTTTCTTTTTCGGGCAATTCTTCACCAAGTGTCCTTCAAGTCCACATAGGTGACAAGTTCTTCCTTTCAATTTCTTTGTGGAACTTGAAGCATGCACAGTTTGGTTCTTTTTAAATCCCAAACCAACCTTGCTTGTTTGACCTAATCCGGACATACAATCTAGTTTCTTGGAACCGGTTGAAAGCCTTTGTATGTCGGATTTGAGTTCATGAACTTGCTTGGTCAAAGCTTGGTTGGTGACATGAATCTCCTCAAACTGCTTTTCAAGAAAACCAATCTTGTCCATATATGATTTAACGTTTGTCTCCGATTGGTTTATCTTTTCTTGGAGGATTTTATTGTTATCCAATAAAAGTCTCGTTCCTCCTCGAGATCATGAAGTTTGATCTTTAAAGCTTGATTCTCGTCTTGAATCTCAAGTCGTTGCTTCCTCAACTTCTTGTTAAGTTTGGCCATCTTCTTTGATTCCGCAAGAAGTTGTTGGTATGCCTCAACGAGTTCTTCTTCGTCCGACTCCCCCTCACTTGATGACTCTCCTCCGGATGTTGATGTTTCATGCAAAATCAAAGGAATAGAGTCAGTGACTAAAGATGATAAACACAAATTAGAAGAGGGAATTTGAGAGGCATGAAAAGCAACAAATTTTTCTTTTTCCTCTTCACTTGAGGTCGATTCATCGAAACTAGAATCGTCCCAAGTTTTTGCTTGCAAAGCCTTCTTTTTATATGATTTCTTAGAAGGACAATCCGTTGAAATATGGCCGTAGCCTTTGCATCGATAACATCGGATTTCCCCTTCGAAATCATCTTTTTCTTTTTCTTTAGAAGGTTTTGCAACGCCTTTGAGTTTAGAGGATTTAGAACCCGATGATCCTTTAGATGGTTTCGTGGATGAAGATCCATCGGTTCGATTCTTCCAAAATTTCCGACGAAATTTCTTTGTGATCCGCGCCAATTGTTCTTCAAAATCGGCAAAAGAGATTTCATCGTCGGAACTCGATTCGTCATCTTCTTCCTTTGTTGATTTGAATGCAATACCTGTAAGCTTAGAAGAAGACTTGGAAGAATTTTGATTAGTAGGAAAAGTCATCTCATAAGTTTGTAAAGCACCTACTAATTCCTCTACACTCATCTCATCCGGATGACTAACGGTTTCAATGGCGGTAACCTTTGCCCTAAACCGTTCCGGAAGAGTCCGAAGTATCTTTCTTACAATTTTCGACTCCGGGATCTTTTCTCCTAAATTAGCACATGTATTAATTACATCTTGAAGTCTAGTGTAATAATCTGTAAACAATTCATGCTCTTCCATATGAATAGAGTCAAATTGACTTGTAAGCATCTGGAGCTTTTGAATTTTTACAAGATTAGTACCCTCATGTGTAATTTTGAGAATATCCCAAATTTCCTTCGCGGTTTCACACGCGGAAATTCTTGTAAACTCAGTCGAGGAAAGAGAATTAATAAAGCGTTCATACCTTTCCCATTGTAAGAAGATCTTTCGATTTCCTCTTTAGACCATCTAGAGCGAGGTTTTGGGGTAGTAGAATTTCCTACTTCCTCAACAGGATGCACCCAACCGTATTCAACGGTTTGCCATACCCGCTCATCAATAGAGATGAGAAAAGCTCTCATCCGCACTTTCCAATATGCATAATTGGTCCCATCAAAAAGAGGAGGTCTAAAAATATTACCACTTTCACCCAACATGATAGATAAACCTAAAACCCGCTCTGATACCAATTGTAGAGTTATTTAGGATCCACAAGGATCTAAATAGGTACTATCAAACACCTAGAGGGGGGTGAATAGGTGTAATATTATAAAAACCAATCTCAGTGCAAAAATAAAAAACAATGCGGAAAATAAAAATCAACACACCGAGATTTACGTGGAAACTCCAATCCAGGAGAAAAACCACGGGACCAACACGCAATAACAATCCACTAAGAATAGAAGAATAACAAGGTGATTACCGACTCCACGGACTCAACCCCTCCTTCAGCTTCTTCGGACCTTGCGCTGACCGGTTGGATATCCACGCAATAACAATCCACTAAGAAAGAAGAATAACAAGGTGATTACCGTCTCCACGGATTTAACCCCTCCTTCAATTTCTTCGGACCTTGCGCTCCACCGTTTGCACGTCCACTGCACACGTTCGAATCCACGAACGCCACTCGAATCCACGAGCACACGTTTCGAATCCACGAAACGCCTTCAACACACCGAATCCACGATGCCACGTCGAATCCACGACGCAAACTCAGCCGGTAAGAATATTGGCTTCGATGGTGATCCTTTGCTTAGATTATCAATGAAGATCCATGGGAAAAAATCTCTAAGCAAAGATTAGATCAATTCGACAAAAGATATGTTCTTGAAAGAACCATCGAATTGACCTAAAAGAGGCTATAAAGAAGAACGATAAAAACCTAGCCTCTAGGGTTGCTCTCAAGTGTTTTATAAAATGATCGGTATGCTCCCACGTTTTTGAGAAACCCTAAATGTCTATTTATAGTTTAGAAACCTTTGGAAAGAGATAAGAATCAAAAACATACCTTATCTGGAAATTTTCAGGACGGCGATCCGGATCGGGATTACTGCGATCCGGATCGTCGTAACGAGATTGACGATTCCAGAAATCCAAGGGTTCGGGATCCGGATCGCAAGGCCCGATCCGGATCGTTCATGAATTTCAGCAACATCCAATGTTCGGGATCCGGATCAGAATAGGCTTGGATCCGGATTGGATTTGCACATGAACTAATACCCTTCGGGATCCGGATTGGATCATCTGATCCGGATCCTGAACATGTCCCATGTCCAGTTTTTGATTTTTTTGCAATTAAAAATTCATCCAAGTGTTTCTATACTATAAGAAAGTATTCGGATCACCAAAAATATTTAGTTAAACATACCTGATCCTTTTGAATACTTTCTTCTTGAGATTGATGTAACTGATCCACAATTCTTCATCTTCAATCTTCAAGACTCAAGACACTGAGTGTCAACTTGAGCTCTTGTTGAATCTTCTCTAAGTCTTTGATTGCTGATTGACAATTTGATCCTTTAAGACTCCGACTCAACTCACTGACTTGACTCACGAAATATGCCAACACCAAAAAGCCGTAACAGAATATGCATGCGTAGAAGTAATTACTATTTGATGAATGAAATGAAATAATTGCATGCATGAGAATGATTAGTTGATTATGATTGTGATCATGTTAGGGTATAACCCTAGGAATCATGTGGCATCAAGGAAAAGGACATGTTGGTAGTAAGACTAGGAGAAAACCTAGATTCAGGGTTTAACGAGTGACATCAAACTTAGGAGTTATCCTAGGAGGACGAGTGGCATGGTCTTAGGTGACAACCTAAGGACACTGGATTGAGTGATCAACATAAAGTCAGAGAACTCTAGGATGTATATGACATGGAACTTAGGTAAAGAAAACCTAAGGAGAACTAGTGTTCAACATAGAGTCAGGGAACTCTAGGACAAGTATGACATGGAACTTAGGTAAAGAGAACCTAAGGTGAACTAGTGGTCAGCATAGAGTCAAGGAACTCTAGGACAAGTATGACATGAAACTTAGGTAAAGGGAACCTAAGTTGAGCTAGAAGAGTTTAAACTCACAGACAGAAAAATAGAGTCAAGTTGACTCTAGGATTCAGTAAGGAATCAAGAGAATGGAAAAAATGGATCAAGAGCGGAGACATGAAAGGGAAAACAGGAAATTAGAGTCAATGTAACTCTAAGATAATAGTGGAACATGAAATTAGAGTCAGTGTAACTCTAAGTTAATAGTGGAACAGGAAAATAGAGTTAAGTTAACACTAGGATTCAATGAGGAATCAGGAAAGTGGGATAAGATCCCAAGGTTAAAGAGTTGATCAAATATAACCCTAGAAAGTCATAGGGTGTCTGGGCAAATGGATAATAACTTTAACTTCAATTTGAGTTAAAGAAATAAAAGAGAAATGTTTAAGAGTCCAGGAGACTCTCTGGTTATCCTTATGGCAAGACCTAGGATAAGAGGAAAAATTGTTGCAAAAAGACAAAGATTAAAAGCAAGCTAAAAGTGGCTAAAAGCATAAAGAAAATGTAAATGGCGCCTTCGAATTTGGGACTCGTCAAGTGGAGCAGGACTCCCTGGGCAGTGACCCGTCGGACGAGGTACTTTCGAAGGGCTAAAAGTGAAAGCAAGGAGCTAAATGCTCAAAGAAAAGAGAAAGTGATTTGCCAGTGGCAAAAAGGGGAGCTATAAGCTCGAATAAGAAAGGAAAGCAAGTGTTCAAAGGCAAAGAGGCCAAGAACTAAAGTAAAAAGAGAAAGAAAAGAAAAGAAAAGAAAGAAAATATAAAGATAAAACGGGCGGACCTACGGTGAAACCAGCCCATGTTGGAGGTACGGGCAGTATCCCTCTCCCGGGTAGAGACCCGTTCGGGACGTTTCTTCCGTAGGACGGGGTAACACTTGCGGGTGTTATCGGCAACCTTAGAAATCTTATCTTATGGTAACAGGACTACCGGGCTGGGGCCCGTTGGATAAGAAATTTCTGAGGGTTAACTTGAACTAAAGCACCAGAATCTAAAGAATAAAGAAAAATAGAGTGGCCAAGGTGGCCGGGTTAGTTGGACCCTGTATACAGCGGCATAGTGGCCGAGTTGGTGCTTAGCAGCCTAGTGTGGCTAGATAGAGTAGTGCTGGGTCGATGAGTATACCCAGATAGTGTAGTGTCCTATTGTTGGGTTTAGGTTAATAAGGATCTAATAGGGAAAAAAACACCTAGAGGGGGGGTGAATAGGTGTAAACAATAAACACTCAAAAAATCATTGTGCGATAAAACCCAATGCGGAAAAATAAAAGAACACACAAGATTTTTACGTGGAAAACTCCAAACCGGAGTAAAAAACCACGGGACCGATAACACGGCGAAATCCACTAGAGTTAACACACGTACAAGGTGATATAACGTACTCACAGACGACTCAACCTTTTACCATACGCTCCTAGTAGATCTTCCCGCTCGCTCCACGACGCTTCTCGAATCCACGATCCGCGCCCAACGCTGAATCCACAGCGTCCAACGTCGAGTCCACGACGTCCAACCGAATCCACGGTCTTCACCCAATGGTACGCTTCGAATCCACGAACGCACCTCGCTCCGAATCCACGAAAGCGATAACACCTTGAATCCACAAGGCCACGCGAGTCCACGCGCCGATTTTGGGGTAAATCGTTGTTTGTTTGGGTGGTGATGATCCGCCGAATACTTAGATCAAGAGTAGATCGGAAATACCATCTAAGTATTCATTAGTTTGATTCAACTCAAGATGTGAGTATGAAAACCTAGAATCAAACTAATCAATATAGATGAAGAAACATAGAATAGATCTATTGATTTCCTTTCTTCTCTATATGTGGATCTAAGGCCGTATAAAATGATATGTGAAAATGACGGCTCTATTTGGATGCCCTAGAAAAATGAAATAGGGCTATTTATAGGTTAGAAACCCTAGGAAGAATATTCGGATCAAAAACAAACTTTTCTGGAAAGTTTTACCGACGGCGATCCGGATTGTATAAGCCACGATCCGGATCGCAGACGCACAGAATGCAGTTTCCAGAAAATCACCTGTTCGGGATCCGGATCATAATCCACGATCCGGATCGTTCATACATTTTCACAAAACATCCCATTCGGGATCCGGATTGTACAAGCTGTGATCCGGATTGCAGCAATGTATGAACGAACACCTTTCGGGATCCGGATTGAAAGTCCACGATCCGGATCCTGAACATGTCCCATGTCCAGTTTTTGATGAATAAGCAATTAAAACCTCTTCCAGGTGTTTCTACACTATAAGAAGTATTCGGATCATCAAAATTATTTAGTTAAACGTACCTGATCCTTTTGAATTCTTCTTTCTTGAGATTGAGGTATACGATCCAAAGTTTCTTCATCTTCAATCTTCAAGACTTAGTACAATCACGAAATACGCCAACTCAAATTCCGTAACAATCTCCCCCTTTGGCGGTTTCGTGACAAAACACAAATCCACAAAGAAAATTCAAAAAGATATTTTTGTTGCTATCACCATACAACAAAAATTTACAAAAGAGTTCCAGAAATTAAAAACATGAGATAAACTCCTAAGACAGACTCTAGACTTAGACATCTGTAACCTCTGCACACAGAAAACATTCTTGACAAACAAAATCGTTAGATACCTCAAGAATTGGAACATACAAAAACCAAGTACAGAGATAGAGTTTGATCTCATCATGACATTTAAAAGAATCAGATATGTGAAAGAAACATAGTTAAAACCAACATATCTTCTAAGCAGTCGAAAACCAAATGTCAAAGTATGTTAGTCCAACATCAACTTGTTAGTCATATTACATGCCCAAATAGTTAGTCGAATAGTTAGTATAGAAGCATGTCACAAATCACAAAAGAAAACCAAAGTTGAGTTGAGATTCATACTTACCTTGATATCATCGATATTCACAATCATTGTTCAAAGTTCATCATTGTTCATTGTTTTCGCTAACTCTCTCCCCCTTTTTGTCACAAAAACAAGCCAAAACGTAGCATGAGCTACAATATGTAAGGAGAGTAACAAAAAAAATAGAGTTCTAAAAGTATGCACAAACTGAGAAATAAACTAAACAAATCAAAAAGACTAATATCCTGCACAGAAAGAAGAAGAAAAGAGTCAAAAACGGTCAGTCGTCAGAATCTGAATCGTCAGAAGGAGTGCAACCCATGTTAGACAGTATCTTTTGCACCCGCTTGTCCATTGAATTTATCTTCTTTGTGATGGTAATGTGAGCTGCTGTCGTTAGTTCAAGTTCATTGGCAATCCTTTGTTGTTCTTTCAAAATTTGTTCCTGTTTGATGGATAGCCGCTGTTGCAATTTGAAGATCGAAGTTAATGATGCTTCATCATCATTTCCAGTTTCTTGTTGAGACGGTGAGGCCGAGGTGCCGTCCGAAGGCTTCTTTCCATTAACATGAGGTAACTTGTGAAGTGACTTCACAATTGTTGATTCATCTATCATACCACAACTGTGCTGATATGATGTTGAGCTTACATCAATACCGAATTTTTGCAAGATCCTCATGATGATTAGAGGAAACGGAAGTCGCTCAAGGGGATGAGGATGCACAATGTACCTTGACATTCTATTCCAAATTATATAGGGAATATTCATGTTTAATCCAATAGCCTCAGAGGGATTCCCTATGAGATACAGGAATAGGAGTCGCTCCCACCTCACAACCTTGGTTTGCATGTTAGGCAAAATGTTGTAGCACGTGATGAAGTTTAGAAATCGGTACTCCAGTCGTAGATACTTGGACCTTACACCCTTACCATCAGCTGATTTGGTTCCTTCCAGACAAATCTTGTCGATCACAGTTTGCCACAATTCTTTTGTCAAACTTTTTCCTTTCAAAAAGTTAATCCCCGATGTGCTCGATTCCATTCCAAGAACTTCACCAATTAACTGCGGTGTGATTTAAGCTTCATTCCTAGGACATTTGTATAAAAATACATAGACCCATTTTCAGTCTCCTGAAGATGTCTCGCATTCGTGTAGAAAGTTCTCACACGATACAAACAATATCCGAGAAGTTCAGGAAAACGGCAGACTTGAAGAAGAGAAGCTTGTTCAATCAATCTTCCAAATTCTGGTGAATGATTGCGAAGGGCTTCAATGTTGACATGACGTTCTCCGATGCATTCACGTCGTTCAAAAGCTCGAAGACGGTCAGAATTAACGACTACCTCTTCAACACGTGGCGGAGAGTCAGGAGCTATTGGTGCATCAATGTTAGTGTCTCGTCGTAATCCATAACGTCTAGCAAGTCGTTTCCGTTTGAAAGAGATAATTGGAGTAGACATAGGAACATTCCCAGTATTCATTGGTGCTTTCCCTTTTCGGTTAGATTTTGAAGGCAATACCTCATCATCATCATCATCAGTCAGCATATCCCAGTGTACTTCATCAGGGTTCTTTTCAAGTTCAGTGTCACTTATAACTTCCACTTCTCCTTTTCGTTGAACTTTCTTGGCGCGCTTCAATTTGTTGGTTGGTCGAGTGAGTACCATCGTGACTAGTAGCAGAATCAACCAAGAGAATGCCATTGATTCTAGTGCTTTGAGTTTAAGAAAGTGTCCTGTGAAAACCAACTCAAGAACATATGAAAAATTGTCAATTTTGAAAAATTTGAAAACATTGTACCTAGACAATCATAATCATATAGAGAAGCCAAGAATCAAATTAGTTTTCCAAAAAGAATTTTAAAAATAGATCAAATCCATGATTTACAAAAATTCCTCTTTTATGCCCTAAAACCGAATTTTTAGAAATCGAAGCCTAAAAATCGTTAATCAAGTGAAATCCCAGCATAAAAGTAAAACTAATTGACCCAGAGTTCTTATTTCAAAAGAAATTTGATCAAAAACCATTCACAAACGAAAAATTCCAACTTTTCAACTCACGTTTGATGAAAAACCATAAAAACTGTGAAAAACCGAGTTTTGATCATGAAAACTTACTTGAATCCGAAGAACTTTGAGTTTTGAAGCACCAGGAAGCAAGAAATCTAGAGAGAGAAACTCTAGAAGCTTGAAAACCAGAAATTAGGGTAAAGAAATCTCGAATCTGAAAGTTTCTATATAAAACCCTAGCCGTGATCCGGATCGGCCGAGAATGTGATCCGGATCGGCCACACGCAGGAAAAATCCTGCGTTCGGGATCCGGATCACTTGCCACGATCCGGATCGGCTACACCTTTTTCTTCAGAAAAATTAAGAAAAATACAATAAAATCCAGAAAAAGTATGTAAGCACATTATCATGTCAACTTTAAACAAATGACATCGTTTCACACAACAAGAAATAGATTATGAAAAATCTATCAATAATATCCAAAAATGAAACGAAGATTTACGAAAGTTAAAACACTTAAAGTTGAACAACTTCAATTACATCTATCTTGATCCTATGTGTAATGTCTTTATCAAATCATCAATTTCAGTAAAGAAAATGAAGTACCAAGATCAATAGATGTTTGAAATCCCAGATAAGTTAGATAATATATCTAGACAATCTGTTGAAGGAGTGGCTCTTTGAGCATCTTAAATCAAAAATCCCACCTTATACCAACCATGAAATACGACTGAGTCAAGTATTTCAATATGAGTTTTATCAACAATTTTTCAAACAAAAGTTTGCTTTTCATTCATGGAGTATCTTTTTCTTTCATTTTCTCCATGTGGTGGTAGTTTTCACACTCCTCATTGGGATGTAACTCTTTCCACATCTTTTGAGCATTTCACATTTCATTGACTCCCCCTCAATTGGCTATCAATTATTTAATATATAAAGTATTCAACCAAACCATTGATCTCGAATTCATACTCGACTAAGCAATCAAATATGATAATGACTATACCAAGAGATCATTGAGAGAGAAATTGACTTTGATCACAGAAAGATGGTTTAATTAACGTAAATGATCATTGCAACATTGAAACATTATGACATCAAAAACATAATAAATTTCTAAATGCATAAAAGGATGCAATTAAAGTCAATTATGATATATGCTCAATTAGTGTGCTATGTACAGAACATAGATAAAGAACAAAACAAAAACAAGAACAAAAACAAAACCTAATCTAAGCAAAGGTTTCAAAAGAGTTTATTTCAAGGAAAGCATGCCAATTGCTTTTCGCAAGTGAATGAAACGTTTTTGATCCAACGGTTTTGTTAAGATGTCGGCTAATTGATCTTCAGTTGAAATATATGACAGTTGAAGAATGTTTGATTCAACTAGCTCTCTAAGAAAATGATATCTAAGTTCAATATGTTTTGTTCTAGAGTGCAACACAGGGTTTTTAGAAATGTTAATGGCACTAGTGTTGTCACATAAAATGGTTACCGAAGATGTTGAAATTCGGAAATCGCTCAACACGCTCTTCATCCAAATCAATTGGGTTGAGCAACTTCCTGCAGAAATGTACTCCGCTTCGGCAGTCGAGAGTGCTATGCAGTTCTGTTTTTACTGTGCCATGCAACAAGGCAGTGGCCGAGATAGAAGCATGCACCACTCGTGCTTTTCCGGTCATCCACCGATCCAGCCCAATCGGCATCTGAGTATCCAACAATATCCAAAGTCGTTCCCATAGGATACCAAATTCCGAAATTGATTGTACCTTTGATATACCGGATGATCCGTTTCACCGCTTTCAGGTGAACCTCCTTCGGTGCTGATTGATATCTCGCACAAATCCCAACACTGAAGGATATATCCGGGCGACTAGCCGTGAGATATAGTAGACTTCCAATCATACTGCGGTACAGTTTCTCGTCTACATTCTCACTTTGTGATTCACTTCCAAGTCCCTTATGGCTAGTTCCCATTGGAGTTGGAAAATCTTTCGAATTTTCAAGGTCAAACTTTTTGACCAACTCCAGTGCATACTTGGATTGACACAAGTGAATTCCTTCATCGTTCTGCTTAACTTGTAATCCAAGAAAATAATTCAATTCGCCCATCATGGACATCTCAAATTCGCTTTCCATGGTCTCCGCGAATTTAGAAGCATCAGTATTTCTCGTTGCTCCAAAAACAATGTCATCAACATAGATTTGAGCAACTATGAAATTGTTTTGATAATGCTTCACAAAGAGAGTCCTGTCAGCTCCCCCTCGAGTGTAGCCCTTTTCCAAAAGGTGCTTTGTCAACCTTTCGTACCATGCTCGCGGTGCTTGTTTCAGACCGTAAAGAGCCTTTTTCAGTCGAAAAACATGGTTAGGTAGTTTATGATCCACAAAACCTTTCGGTTGAGCTACATAAACTTCCTCATTTAAAAATCCATTTAAAAAGGCGCTCTTAACGTCCATTTGAAATAATCTGATTTTAAAATGACAAGCGATCGCAAACAATATACGAATGGACTCGAGTCTAGCTACAGGGGCGAAGGTTTCATCAAAGTCTATACCTTCTACTTGAGAATAGCCTTGAGCAACTAACCTTGCTTTGTTCCTGATGATAGTACCTTCTTCGTTTTTCTTGTTCTTGAAGATCCATTTGGTACCTATCACATTGTGTTGCTTCGGAGGCTTCGTCAGTTCCCAGACTTTGTTTCGCTCGAATTGATGGAGCTCTTCCTGCATTGCTTTAATCCAATAATCATCTTGGAGAGCTTCATCAATATTCCTTGGTTCGATTTGTGATACATAGCATGCAAATCCGCAAACCAATTGTCTCCGTGTTCTAACTCCTTCTTGTGGATCTCCAATTATGTTCGATTCAGGGTGATCCTTGGAGATGCGTAACGTTTGAGGTAGAGGAGTAGGCAGAGGTACACGAGATGATTCCTGCACATCACATGAGCTTGAAGAACCGTTAGATGCATCAACATTATTATCGAAAGAATTGTTAGAAGAAGATGCATTAGCAGGTGTATCATCATCAAGAGAGATATCGAGGGTAGATTTTTCAGATTCAAAATGAAAAGCTTCATCTACCTTAACATTTATCGATTCTACAATCGTCTTAGATTCCAAGTTAAAAACTCGATATGCTCTACTGTTTGTAGAATAACCTAAGAAAATCCCTTCGTCACTTCGAGAGTCAAATTTACCAAGATTTTCGCGATCACGCAAAATAAAACACCGACTCCCGAAAATGCGAAAATATTTGATATTAGGTTTTCTACTAAACCATAGTTCATATGGTGTATTAAAAGTCCCCGGGCGCAAGTACACTCGATTGATAACATAGACAGCCGTGTTCACCGCTTCAGCCCAAAAATATAAAGGAAGGTTCCGGCTATGAAGCATAACACGAGCCATCTCCTGTACGACCCTGTTTTTGCGCTCGACTACACCATTTTGTTGAGGTGTGTAAGGTGCAGAGAATTCATGTTTAATGCCGTTAGAAGAGCAAAAATCAATGAATTTGGAATTTATGAATTCCCCACCTCTATCACTCCTAACTCGAGTAATCCTTTCATTCTTTTCAATCATAATACGATTGCAAATTTCGAGAAAAGAATCAAAAGTATCAGCTTTTTCTTTTAGAAAGGCTACCCAAGTATATCTAGAAAAATCATCAACCAACAAAAAAATATACCATTTACCTCCCAGAGATGGTTGACGAGTTGGCCCCATTAAGTCCATATGCAAAAGTTCCAAAGGCCGTTTTGTACCTATGTGGTTCAAATTCTTGTGTGCAGTCCTAGACTGTTTTCCCTTTTGGCAACCGCCACACACAAGGTTTTGTTCAAAAGAAAGTTTCGGAACCCCCTTGACCACATCTTTATTTGAAATTCTAGCAAGTTCCTTAAAGTTTATGTGACCTAGCCTTTCATGCCAAAGTGTTTCGTTTTTCAAAGATGCTAGGTTACATTTTTCAGAAATCTTAGAAGGAACTACATAACAGTTGTTTTCTGATCTAACCCCCTTTAAAAAGAAAGCATGGTTCAAGTCAGTTACAGTGCATTTATCAGATGAAAAATTAACTGAATAACCATTATCACACAGTTGACTTATGCTTATGAGGTTAGTCTTAAGGCCATGAACAAATAATACATTATCTAGAACCGGGCCATCTGGAATAGCTACCGTTCCCTTTCCAACAATTTTGGAAGACCGACCATCTCCGAAAACAACAAGTCCTCCGGAGTTTTTCTCAAATGTTTGAAAACAGTTTTTATCGCCGGTCATATGACGGGAACACCCGCTATCCAGGTACCAAGACGAACTATCATATGCATGCAAAGAAACATTGGTAGCAAGACAGGGAAAGATTTCACCTTTGCGCACCCAAACCTTTTTGGAGTGCGTCGGTAATGGTCGTGAAGTTGATTTCCTAGGTGAGAGCGTCTTGCTTGAAGAATTGCTGCTCCTTGATGATGTCGTCTTGAGCGGTGTACTACCAAGGCTCTTTTCCGTCAATTTGATTGGAGTTGTTTCCCGAGGAATAGCCCTTTTGGTAGTTGTTGCAAGATGTTCTTGAGGTGTGCGTTTGGCTCCAGTCTTGCAGTTTCTTCTGATGTGCCCTGAAATGCCACAACGAAAACATACCTTGGATCTTGTCGATTCCGAAGAAGATGTAGTAGGTTCGTTGTCGTTGCTTGGCGTGAACACCGGTGTCGGAGGAGGAGATACCGACGGAGGCACAAATACCGTACCACTCGAACTTGGAATGTCTCCAGTTTGAGTGTATCCGAGGCCGAACTTGTTTCTTTGACCGAGACCAAGAAGTCTGTCCAACTTACTCCTTCCAGAAGAAAATCTCTGTAAGTCATCCTTTAGTTGGCGTATGGTCTCCGTCATTTCCAATTTTTCCTGTCGGGCCTCGCCGTTGAGCTTCAAGAAGTAATTCGCTTTGTTCACCATGTCTACATAACTCTTCTCGAAATGCTCATTGGACTCTTGAAGGGAAACATTTGTCTTAATCAGATTGTCCCTTTCCACTTCAAGATCGGTTGAGATAGAGGTTACTCTTTTTACTTCATCTTCAAGATCCAGTAATCTCTCTTTCAACCCCTTGTTTTGTTTAGCCAGTTTCTTTGAATCCCTCAAAAGCTTATGGTAGGCTAAAACAAAATCTTCACCTTCCGAATTATCTGATTCATCGTCCGTTGCAATCTTTTCCACAGTGGAGTTGGACAATGAGTCGGATGTACTTGCCATTAAGCACATGAAGGGAGAAGATGTAGTGGACGCGTGGAAAGCTGTCGCGTTGTCTTCTTCATCACTTGACGATGACTCATTTGACGTGGAGTTGTCATCCCAAGTAACTACTTGCATCGCCTTCTTCTTTGCCGGATTCTTGTTGGGACATTCCGTTGCTATGTGGCCGTAGCCTCGACATTTGAAACACTGAACTTGTCCCTCAGAACTTTTCTTATCCTTTGAGAAGTTCTCTTGGCTTCTTGACTTGTAACTTGAAGGACCCTTGCCTTTCTTCGACTTTCCGAAGGATTGAGTTTTGCTTGAATTTCCCCTTCGAAAGTTGCGGCGAAACTTCCTTGTCAAGAGAGCGAGCTGCTTCTCAAAGTCCTCCATAGAAATGTTCTCGTCGTCGTCCGAGGAGGATGAATCCGCGTCTTCTTCTTTAGTTGATTTCAATGCGTAACCTGAAGACTTAGAAGAGGATGCCTTTCCAGAAGAATAGTTAGTAGGAAAAGTCATTTCATAAGTTTGTAAAGCACCTACTAATTCTTCTACACGCATTTCGTCCGGGTGTTTAATTGTTTCAATGGCTGCAACCTTCGGGCGAAATCGTTCAGGAAGAGTTCTTAGAATTTTTCTTACAACTTTAAATTCTGGAATCTTCTCTCCCAAGTTAGCACATGAGTTCACGATGTCTTGCAATCGTGTGTAATAGTCAGTGAAGGATTCATTCTCTGCCATAGAGATAGAGTCAAACTTGCTCGTGAGCATTTGCAGTTTCTGAATCTTCACTAAGTTAGTTCCCTCATGCGTAACTTGAAGAACATCCCAGATTTCTTTCGCAGTCTCACATGCCGAGACGCGAGAGAACTCAGTTTGTGACAAAGCATTAAATAGAGCATTAATCCCTTTGCCATTGTAAGAAGATAAGTCTATCTCTTCCTTGGTCCATTTCGACCTAGGTTTTAAGGTGCGAACATCATCTAAAATTTCAGTTGGATTAGACCATCCTAATTCAATTGATTGCCACACCCTTTCGTCGATGGAAATTAAGAAAGCTTTCATCCGTACTTTCCAGTACGCATAATTAGTTCCATCAAAGAAAGGGGGTCGATTGATGTTTCCACCTTCAACCATTGTTTACAACCCTATTCCCGCTCTGATACCACTTGTTGGGTTTAGGTTAATAAGGATCTAATAGGGGAAAAAACACCTAGAGGGGGGTGAATAGGTGTAAACAATAAACACTCAAAAAATCATTGTGCGATAAAACCCAATGCGGAAAAATAAAAGAACACACAAGATTTTTACGTGGAAAAACTCCAAACCGGAGTAAAAAACCACGGGACCGATAACACGGCGAAATCCACTAGAGTTAACACACGTACAAGGTGATATAACGTACTCACAGACGACTCAACCTTTTACCATACGCCCCTAGTCGATCTTCCCGCTCGCTCCACGACGCTTCTCGAATCCACGATCCGCGCCCAACGCTGAATCCACAGCGTCCAACGTCGAGTCCACGACGTCCAACCGAATCCACGGTCTTCACCCAATGGTACGCTTCGAATCCACGAACGCACCTCGCTCCGAATCCACGAAAGCGATAACACCTTGAATCCACAAGGCCACGCGAGTCCACGCGCCGATTTTGGGGTAAATCGTTGTTTGTTTGGGTGGTGATGATCCGCCGAATACTTAGATCAAGAGTAGATCGGAAATACCATCTAAGTATTCATTAGTTTGATTCAACTCAAGATGTGAGTATGAAAACCTAGAATCAAACTAATCAATATAGATGAAGAAACATAGAATAGATCTATTGATTTCCTTTCTTCTCTATATGTGGATCTAAGGCCGTATAAAATGATATGTGAAAATGACGGCTCTATTTGGATTCCCCTAGAAAATGACCATAGGGTCTATTTATAGGTTAGAAACCCTAGGAAGAATATTCGGATCAAAAACAAACTTTTCTGGAAAGTTTTACCGACGGCGATCCGGATTGTATAAGCCACGATCCGGATCGCAGACGCACAGAATGCAGTTTCCAGAAAATCACCTGTTCGGGATCCGGATCATAATCCACGATCCGGATCGTTCATACATTTTCACAAAATCCCATTCGGGATCCGGATTGTACAAGCTGTGATCCGGATTGCAGCAATGTATGAACGAACACCTTTCGGGATCCGGATTGAAAGTCCACGATCCGGATCCTGAACATGTCCCATGTCCAGTTTTTGATGAATAAGCAGTTAAAACCTCTTCCAGGTGTTTCTACACTATAAGAAGTATTCGGATCATCAAAATTATTTAGTTAAACGTACCTGATCCTTTTGAATTCTTCTTTCTTGAGATTGAGGTATATGATCCAAGTTTCTTCATCTTCAATCTTCAAGACTTAATACATTCACGAAATACGCCAACTCAAATTCCGTAACACCTATTATATTGTAGCCTATGATGGCTAGACAGTGTAGTGCTGGGTTGATGAGTATATACAGACAGTGATGTATTATATTGCATAGCTGCATTGATATCGAGGATTTTAGTTTCCTAGCACTATTATTATTGCTTTCTTTGGATCAAGTGGTGTAGGACACTTTTTCTCGGTGGTTGAACCCACTGGGAACTCAGATGTAGTTCTCACACCCCTTGGGTGACTCCCCCCACAGGTTCGGGTATGGATGCAGCGATCGTGTCGGTTCAGATGCAGACGGCGAGGCATACGACAGGGGCAAGAGCCCAGCAGCATAGAGACCTAGAGGGTCTAGCAGAGGTACCATTTTTTTTATATTTCTTGAGTGAACCTTGTATGGTGAGAAATTTATGTAAAAAGAATTGTAATAATTTTATTTGCAAGTTCAGGATTGTAAAGTGTAATCAATTTAATTTATGGTTCACTCTAATATGCTTTCATTACCGCTTAAACTGTTTGTTTATTAAATGAAAGTTTTAAATTGTAGTGATTTTTAGTACTCTGATATTGAGCTTCCGCATACACTTGTTGTGTTATATTGGATGTTACCGTTCCTTTCGGGTAGAAAAGGTCTTACCCGATTGGCGGGTCTGTTGGCGTGCCCGAACCGTACAAATTGGCGGACTCGGGGCGTGACAGGATCTGTTGGCGAGCCGGGTCGCAGTTTCGACGCCGGGGCGTGACACGCCCTGCAGGCCCCTTGCATGGGTTGCGGTTGGAGCGTTGCCCCACTGCCCTCGTCAGCACGCTGACCCGTGCAAACAATTCGGTGGATTGCTCCTTTAGGTGCATGACTGCGTCCTTCGTGTTCTCCTGCAGTTGGTCCAATTGCTCGACGACTTGGGACAGCGTCTTATCGATCGCGACGATTCGATCCTCGTGCGCGAACATCCTCGCCACCCGTTCGTCAATCCGAGCAACCTGTAGTTCCAAGTCGGCTAGTCGCTCCCGGTTACTCCAATGCCTTTCGGATTCACCTTGGTCTTCGTTGTCCACCGCCGCGGCTCGTTCCACCCGTCGCGGCTCATTCCACCATCGCGGCTCGTTCCACCATCGATGTTTGTTGGGTTGCCGTGCTCGTCTCCGCAGCATGGGATTTGCCTCGCACCATGCCGTCTCGGTCGATCCCGGGTTCTGATACCACTTGTCACGGGGTTAGAATCGCTTGACGAAGCCCATGCGGCGCTCGTCCGTCAAACTGCATGAACGAGCCAGCCAAAACCGTCCCAAGGTACAACTCCGCAAATTGTATCGATCGAGAATCAAGAGAAAGGCAACCAATGGTCCTGTAAATAAGCACAACCAACCGATATTTTATGATTAGCGAAAGTGGATTACAAACGAAAAGGGGACACGACTGCGACGTGGGTCGGGGCACAGGCCGTTGAGGCAAAATGAACACCAAGGACACCCCATTTTTCAGGCGGAGCCGGCTCACTTAATACACATCAATCACAACCTTCCCGTATCTACCCTAATTGACTCCACCCCTTGGCACCCCGGGTACAAAGAGTGATCACCGAGGGGGTACGTTTTTGAGCGTGCGCAATCTATAGAAAATAGGCATGCCGGGCTCATGCCAGTACACTGCACGTTCGGATCAAACCCGGTGCATAAGCGGCGGCCAATTGTTACGCGAACGGCCTATGGCCCTTTTTTGGTATGCGTCTAGCACAATGCGAACCCAAGCGGTGCCAATCGGATGCCCAATTTACAAAGTAAATGCAGAACCCAAAAAAGGGGAAAATCCAATGTCGATGTCGTGTACGACAA
>CM054938.1:10670014-10739858 GCA_029168755.2 Tillandsia fasciculata
CAAAGTCCTCCATAGAAATGTTCTCGTCGTCGTCCGAGGAGGATGAATCCGCGTCTTCTTCTTTAGTTGATTTCAATGCGTAACCTGAAGACTTAGAAGAGGATGCCTTTCCAGAAGAATAGTTAGTAGGAAAAGTCATTTCATAAGTTTGTAAAGCACCTACTAATTCTTCTACACGCATTTCGTCCGGGTGTTTAATTGTTTCAATGGCTGCGACCTTCGGGCGAAATCGTTCAGGAAGAGTTCTTAAATTTTTCTTACAACTTTAAATTCTGGAATCTTCTCTCCCAAGTTAGCACATGAGTTTACGATGTCTTGCAATCGTGTGTAATAGTCAGTGAAAGATTCATTCTCTGCCATAGAGATAGAGTCAAACTTGCTCGTAAGCATTTGCAGTTTCTGAATCTTCACAAGGTTAGTTCCCTCATGCGTAACTTGAAGAACATCCCAGATTTCTTTCGCAGTCTCACATGCCGAGACGCGAGAGAACTCTGTTTGTGACAAAGCATTAAATAGAGCATTAATCCCTTTGCCATTGTAAGAAGATGAATCTATCTCTTCCTTGGTCCATTTCGACCTAGGTTTTAAGGTGCGAACATCAGAAATAATTTCAGTTGGATTAGACCATCCTAATTCAATTGATTGCCACACCCTTTCGTCGATGGAAATTAAAAAGGCTTTCATCCGTACTTTCCAGTACGCATAATTTGTTCCATCAAAGAAAGGGGGTCGATTGATGTTTCCACCTTCAACCATTGTTTACAACCCTATTCCCGCTCTGATACCACTTGTTGGGTTATACTAATATGGATCTAAATAGGGGAAAAAACACCTAGAGGGGGGTGAATAGGTGTAAACAATAAACACTCAAAAAATCATTGCGCAATAAAACCCAATGCGGAAAAATAAATGAACACGCAAGATTTTTACGTGGAAAAACTCCAAACCGGAGTAAAAAACCACGGGACCGATAACACGGCGAAATCCACTAGAATTAACACACGTACAAGGTGATATAACGTACTCACAGACGACTCAACCTTTTACCATACGCTCCTAGTAGATCTTCTCCGCTCGCTCCACGACGCTTCTCGAATCCACGATCTGCGCCCAACGCTGAATCCACAGCGTCCAACGTCGAGTCCACGACGTCCGACCGAATCCACGGTCTTCACCCAGTAGCACGCTTCGAATCCACGAACGTACCTCGCTCCGAATCCACGAGAGCGGTTGCACCTTGAATCCACAAGGCCACGCGAGTCCACGCGCCGATTTTGGGTAAATCGTTGTTTTTGGGTGGTGATGATCCGCCGAATACTTAGATTAGAAATAGATCGGAAATACCATCTAAGTATTCATTGATTTGATTCTACTCAAAATCTGAGTTTGGAAAACCTAGAATCAAATCAATCAATATAGATGAAGAAACATAGAATTAATCTATTGATTTCCTTTCTTCTCTATATGTGGATTTTTCTTTTCGGCGTATTTTTCTATTAAGTCCCGTACCCTAGAAAATGAATAAAGGGTCTATTTATAGGTTAGAAACCATTGGAAGAAGATAAGGATCAAAAACAACCTTTTCTGGAAATTTTCAGGACGGCGATCCGGATTGGATTAGCTGCGATCCGGATCGCGTAGCAAGATAGACAATTCCAGAAAACAGGGTTCGGGATCCGGATCGAAGTCCCGATCCGGATCGTTCATACAGTTTCACCAAACATCACGTTCGGGATCCGGATTGCAAATCCTGATCCGGATCGTTCAAGCAAAAGGTAAAACTAGTGTTCGGGATCCGGATCAAAGGATGCTGCGATCCGGATTGAACCAGTGTATGAACGAACACCTTCGGGATCCGGATTGCAAGGTCTGATCCGGATCCTGAACATGTCCCATGTCCAGTTTTTGATTTTTATGCAATTAAAAATTCTTCCAGGTGTTTCTACACTATAAGAAGTATTCGGATCATCAAAAATCTTTAGTTAAACATACCTGATCCTTTTGAATTCTTCTTTCTTGAGATTGAGGTATATGATCCAAAGTTTTTCATCTTCAATCTTCAAGACTTAACACTTTCCACGAAATACGCCAACTCAAATTCCGTAACACCTTTGCCGAATTTTAGAGGTGGATTCAGGCTGAACGGAGGCCGTATTTGGATTCAGCGCGGAAAAAACGCTTGAAAACGGCTATTTATTTGTATTTTTCGGAGTCCGGATGCCCAAAAACGGACCCCCCGAAGTTTTCTGCGCAAAATGGTGCATGGGGGGACCTGTGGACCGGCCGGGGACACGTGGCGGCCTCTGATTGGGCCGGCGCACGCCTCCCGGTCCACGAAACGGGCCGCCGGTGCACGGTGCACCGGCGGGCCACGTGGCAGGCGCCGGTTTGGCCGGTGCAGCGCGCGCGGTGCATAGACCGCGCGCGGGCAGAGCGGGCAGGCACGGGGCAGCGGCGCGGCGCACGGTGCGCCGGGGCGCGCCACATGGCGGCCCCGGGTTGGATGGCGCATGTGCGCGCGGTGCACCCGCGGGCGCGCACCTGCGGCCGTACGCGCACGCGGCCGTACGCACGCGCGGGCGCAGGCGCGCAGGCGGCGCGGCAGCGAAGGCCGGCGGGCGTGACGGGCGAGAAACGCCCGCCACGTGGCGCCACGCCATTGGGTGGCGCCACCCACCCCGCCGCCCCCGCAGGGGGGCACGTGGCCGCGCCCGGTTCGCCGGGCGCACTGTCCCCTGTGCGGGGGACGCGTGTCGGGCGTCTAAGCCGGTCGGACCAAAAATCGGTCCGACCGGGATCCCGTGCGGTATGGGCCGAGTGTGGGCCGATTTACTGTGCGGGCCCGAAATCGGGCCCAAATGGAATCGGGCGCCCGAATCTTGGACAAAATGGGAATTTTCCCATTTGTTTTTTGGGCCTATAAATAGCCCTTCCCTCCCCTCTTTTGCTGGTTTTTCCGAGAGATAGAGAGAGAAAGGGAGAGAGTACACTGTAGCAAACTTGTTCCCCTCCTCATTTTCTACCTCGTGGTGCGTTCCCAGATTTTCCGGAACTCGACAGCGGCGATCCGGATTTTACAGTGTGTCTCGATTTTCCCCCATTTTGGCCCGTTATCGTCGCATTTCAGTCCGAGGAGTCCCCTGCGCAGTACCGGAGTCCTATTTCGACGATTTCTTTGCCGATGTGTTCCTGAGAGGTAGGGCTTTGTTTTCCGTGTTGGTGGTTTTTCTGGATTCCGCAAGTTTGGTATGATTCCCGAGGTGATTTGACCCCCTATTTTGCTGTTTGGGCTTTTGGACAGCGGCGACTTCGACGAATTGTTTCTCGGCGTAGGAATATCAGATCGAGGCGATTCAATAGTCGATTTTGGGCTACTTTTCGCGAGAAACGTAACCGTGATTTTTCTGGGATTTTAGAAGCTCGGGACAGAGGTGAAATTCCTCGTTTTGCGTGCTGATTTTTAAAACAGCAAAAGCTGTTTTGGGATTTGTTGTTTTTACACCGTGTACACTTGTGTGATGTTGTAGGATACTGTTTCAGCTGACGGTGTGCTTAGAGGACAGCGGGTATTTTCTTGGAGTATTGTGCATGCTTTTCGAGGTGGGTGGTTGCGTTTCCCTCTTTGTTGACTCGCGCACTAGGAGTAGTAGAGTTTCCCAATATTAAATGTGATAGTTAACTTGTGATATTTGAACCTATTGCATTGGCCCCCTAAATTAATTGATAGCTTCTATGTGATAAATCTGGGACAATAAAGTTGGACAATTGCTATATCCTAAACCGCATGCAAATAGTAACCCAATAATATTTTTTTAAATGATTCTTCACATGAAACTTTAGTCACTTTTCTAATGTTTTTAAAAGAGAACACTTGCATGCTTATTGGACATCTAGTTAGGCCACTATCTTACTGCAGCACTATATTATGGGATTTGACTTAGGAGAAAACATGTGTTATTGTTATTCTTCTCTATCGATGCATGATGCTCGAGTCTGATCGGGATTTTGAGATAGTGGAGTTGGACCTTGAGTCTGGGACAGTTGGACTTGTCTTGGGGATTGTGGGGCATAGTGGCAACCGCGGATGTTAGGCGGTTGACCAGATGTTTTTACCTTATCAGATTGGGGTTTATGGGTTCAGCGGTGACCGCGGATTTTGGGCGGTTGACCGGATGTTATTATCACATCAGATTGGGGATCGGGGTTGCATTAGTGGATGGAGTATTCCCACTTTGATCATGGTCATGATCCAGTCCTGCTATTGTGAGACATTGGTTACAGAGATGCTGATACAGAGATACTTTACTCGTGTGGGTCGCTCCCCTCGAGTGCCACTCTGGAGTAGGCTTTTTGACCGTGATGGGTGCCGGTCAGTTGGTGAGTTGTGAGTGATGACAGAGCAGGCAGTGCCAGAGCTTCTGGCTTTCTGATTGGGTTTCTTTGGGCAGTTAGCTTCATAGTTGCATGCATACAGTCATCTTTTGGCACTGCATTTAGAGGCATTGTAGTAGCAGTTTCTTTTCCAGCAGCCTTTTAGCTTACTACTGTTCCCTCCTTTTTGCCTCTTTATTCCTAGTGGGTGCGTCAGCATTTGAGGTTTTACCCACTAGGGGAGGCTACTGGTTTATCTAGTAGTTCTCACCCCCATTGTTGTTTGTCCTGCTTTTTCCCCCCTTTTTTTTTTGCAGAGGACTGTGGGAGCTGCTGGGCCTCAGCGGCAGATCGAGGTAAAGAGGGTCACCGACTATCTAGATCGTCTACCCCGACGAGAGTTAGCTAGACTTTACTGTACTCCCTTTTTGTATCTCAGACTACTGTAGTTTACTTTTGGGTCTGGCTGTGGCCAGCTGGTTGTATATTTTTTGGTGAGCTGGGAGTTTATTGTACTTTTATTTCAGCTTTTACTTTATTTCAGTCTGAGATTACTTGTAGTTCTTTCAGTTCAGCTCTGTTTGTGCTCTTTTATTATATATTATATATCTGAGCAGGTTACCAGCGCTTCGTGTACATGGAAAATTCTGTGTGCACGACGGGTCTGTTGGCGAGCCCGGGTTCTGGTCTACACCCGGGGCGTGACAGATTAAGTTGGTATCAGAGCTTAGGGATAGGTCAGTTGGGACTTAAGAAACCCTAGGCTTTTGGCAGACCCTAGGATGATAGGGCGTGAGAGACGTGACACTTTGCGAAAGTCGTTGATTTGTTTATTGGACTCTTCCAGTGAGTGAAGAGGGATCGACATACCCAATTTCTGGTGGACAGTCATGTTGGCTGCAGACAACATAAAGCCGCAGAAATAGGGAGATGTCTTTGACTTTCGCTAGATTGGGTCGTGTGGGGTTTTGATACTGATTGTGGGTTCTTGTGACAGGATGCCTCCGCGACGCAGGATGTTGACGCGTTCGCAGCCTTCTTCACCCCCTCGAGCCGAGAGCAGAGTCGGGCATCCAGCAGAGCGAGGTGCAGGAGCTACACACAGATGGCCCAGATGGCAGAGGTTGTTAGGCGTCAGCAGGAGGCCATGGACCGGCTGACACAGTTGTTAGAGCACAGGGTGCACCAGTTGTAGCACCCCGGGGAGTTCTCCCGTACCATCCCCCTGCTGTGGCTCTCCCAGCTGCACCAGTGACCCCGGCATCCCCTATCGCTCAGGGCACTGGGGCACCCTCTGGATTACGGGACCTTTGACCCCGGCTGAGGAGCAGGAGATTGTTGACTTACTGATTAGGTTCGCCAGTTTGACCACCTAGTTTCTCGGGGCAGAGCGCCGAGCCATGGGAGGCAGAGTCGTGGATCACGGCGATGGAGCGACGCTTTGAGACGATGTTCATTGACCCGAGCGGTACCAGGTGTTATGGCGACGAACTTTTTTGGAGCGCAATGCCGAGGCTTGGTGGCGGCGGGTGCGACCGGCTGGTCCGCCTGGGGCTCACCTCTTGTCCTGGGCGGAGTTCCGCAGTCTTCTTCTTGGGGCCTTCTTCCCAGAGAGCGTCCGGCAGAGGCTGGAGGAGCGTTGAAGAACCTACGACAGGGCGATCGTCCAGTGCAGGAGTATATTGTGGATTTCAATCAGTTGCTGCCATGTGTACCACACGTAGCTCGAGATGAGGCGCACAGGATCTACATGTTCGAGCGAGGGTTGCGCCGGGAGATCTTTCAGCTAGTTCGCTCGCGCAGGTTGCAGACCTTGGAGGCCTCGATGGAGCAGGCGCTCTATGTAGAGTACGGGGAGGTAGTGATGGATGAAGTATCTCCAGCTCTCGAAGTGATCCCGGGGGCGAAGCGACCAGCACCGGAGGCTGGGGGACAGACGAGTTCGTGGAGGCCGCCCCGACCGCCTCAGCCACAGTCTTCTGGCCAGGGACGGTCTGAGCGGCGAGGGCCTGGAGGATCCCAGAGGCCCCAGCAGCAGCAGCGGAGATCGCAGTCATCGCAGCGTGGATCGCAGCGGCAGTCCCAGCGACAGCGACAGTCCCACCAGCAGCAGCAGCAGTCACGACAGTCACGGGCCCCCGGCAGTTGTATTTTCTGTGGGGGTCAGCATCTTCCGGGCACCTGCGACCAGCGGTGGGGTCGTTGCTACGGATGTGGTCAGCCCGGGCACATTCGAGCTGCGTGCCCCTTTTCGACCCCTGCCGCCCCTTCTTCAGCATCTGCCCCATCATCATCGCAGCAGCGGTCGACGGCTCAGCGGCCATATGCTCCAGCGAGCAGGCCCTCTTCTTCCCATCCCACAGATTATCGCCCTCCAGCTCAGAGTGGGCGAGTATATGCTGCACAGGTAGAGGATTCTTTAGCAGCAGACCATGTGGTGGCAGGTATCACCTTACTCTCTGGCATTAGGACTCGTACCTTATTTGATACTGGAGCATCGCATTCTTTCATTAGTAGATCTTTTGCATCATTACATGGGTTAGAGGTAGGACTTTTGCCACGTGCACGAGAGGTTCAGATTCCCGATCACACTTTGCACGTGGAGGAGTGTTGTTGGTCCTGCCCGATGCAGATCGAGTCCTGGATTATGCCAGCAGACCTGTTGGTCTTGAGACAGCTGAGGGACTTTGATGTGGTTCTCGGGATGGACTGGCTGGCTCGGTATTTTGCGACTATTGATTGTGCCGAGAGGACTGTCACTTTTAGAGAGCCAGGCCAGGAGGTGTTGGTGTACCGGGGATGTCAGAGCGCTTTCTTTGCCTCTATGGTTTCGACTTCCCGAGCGAGGCGGATGATTCATCGAGGATGTGTAGCCTTTTTGGCTAGTGTTGTTGAGGGGCCTACGGCGGCACCGGGACTCGGGGATATCCCTATCGTCCGCGAGTTTCCGGATGTGTTTCCACCTGAGCTGACTAGTATGCCGCCCGACAGGAGATTGAGTTTGTGATTGACGTAGTTCCAGGAACTGCGCCGATCTCTAAGGCTCCTTATCGGATGGCACCGGCTGAGCTGAGAGAGCTTAAGGCACAGCTGCAAGATTTGATGGATAAGGGTTTTATTAGACCCAGTGTGTCGCCCTGGGGAGCGCCGGTGCTATTCGTGAAGAAGAAAGATGGGTCACTTAGACTGTGTGTGGACTATAGGGAACTGAATAAAGTGACCATCAAGAACAAGTACCCTTTGCCGCGCATCGACGATCTCTTTGATCAGCTGCAAGGGTCTTGTGTTTTCTCCAAGATCGATCTACAGTCGGGTTACCACCAATTAAAGGTGAAGGCCGAGGATATTCCTAAGACTGCTTTCAGATCACGGTACGGGCATTATGAGTTTACAGTTATGCCGTTTGGATTGACTAATGCCCCTGCCGCCTTTATGGACTTGATGAACAGAATATTTCGGCCATTCCTGGATCGATTTGTGGTGGTGTTCATAGATGATATCCTGGTTTACTCCCGGAGCGAGGCCGAGCATGAGGAGCACTTGAGGACTGTGCTACAACTTCTGCGGGAGAAGAAGTTGTATGCCAAACTGGCGAAGTGCGAGTTTTGGCTTCGGGAGGTAGCTTTCTTGGGCCATGTGATTTCTGCCGCCGGGGTAGCAGTAGACCCGGCAAAGATTGAGGCAGTTCGAGATTGGCCCCGACCGACGACTGTATCAGAGGTACGCAGCTTCATGGGATTAGCTGGTTATTATCGTCGGTTTGTGGAAGGCTTTGCGAAGCTTTCCACACCCCTCACCCGGTTGACGCGTAAAAGGGTTAAGTTTATCTGGAGCGAGGACTGCCAGAAGAGCTTCGAGGAGCTGAAGGACAGACTGATGACTGCTCCTATCCTTTCCCTCCCTGTTATGGGGAAAGGATATGTGATCTACAGTGACGCATCACACAGTGGACTCGGTTGCGTGTTGATGCAGGAAGGGAGGGTAATTGCTTATGCATCGAGACAGCTCAAGGATTACGAGAAGAATTACCCTACCCATGATTTGGAGCTCGCTGCCGTGGTGTTTGCACTGAAGCTTTGGCGCCATTACCTGTACGGAGAGCATTGTGAGATCTACACCGACCACAAGAGCTTAAAGTACCTATTCACTCAGAAGGAGCTGAACTTGAGGCAGCGCAGGTGGTTAGAGCTGCTAAAGGATTATGATGTGGACATTCTCTACCACCCAGGTAAGGCTAATGTGGTCGCGGATGCATTGAGCAGGAGAGCAGTACAGAGTTTGTCTATGATGATCACGGACCAGGCGCCACTATTAGAGGAGATGAGACGGCTCGAGATAGAGGTTGTGTCCCCTGGGGTCTCTGCTAGACTGACGTCATTAGTCGTGCAGCCCACTCTGCTGGACAGGATCAGGGAGAAGCAGAGTGAGGACCCCTACTTGACCAGGATTCGAGATCAGATTCCGAGTGATCCGTCAGGGGACTTTTCAGTTGATGCTGCGGGAGTACTGAGGTACAGGGACCGAGCATGTGTGCCAGTGGATGCTGAGATCAGAGAGCAGATATTGAGAGAGGCCCATTATACACCTTATACCCTTCATCCTGGGGGGACTAAGATGTATAAGGACCTCAAGGCACACTTTTGGTGGAATGGCATGAAGAGGGATATCGGGAGATTTGTGGCCCAGTGTTTGACTTGTCAGCAAGTAAAAGCTGAGCATCGAGTGCCAGCTGGCAAGTTACAAAGTCTCCCAATCCCTGAGTGGAAATGGGACCACATTACGATGGACTTTGTGGTCGGATTGCCGAGGGCACAGGGCGGAGCAGATGCTATCTGGGTAGTTGTGGATCGACTTACCAAGTCAGCGCACTTCTTGCCTATGCAGACTACTTGGCCACTCGAGCGACTAGCCCAGTTATACCTTGATGAGATTGTGAGATTGCATGGAGTACCCGCCTCCATTGTGTCAGATAGAGATCCGAGGTTTGCCTCGCATTTTTGGGGGAGTTTGCAGACCGCGATGGGGACTCAGCTCAGATTCAGTACAGCTTTTCACCCACAGACTGATGGGCAGTCAGAGCGGACTATACAGATCTTGGAGGACATGCTGAGGGCTTGCGTCTTGGATTTCGGCGGAGGTTGGATTCGGCACTTATCCTTGGTTGAGTTTGCGTACAACAACAGCTTTCAAGCGAGCATACAGATGGCTCCGTTTGAAGCGTTGTATGGACGCAAGTGCCGATCACCACTTTATTGGAGTGACGTAGGCGAGAGACGGACCTTGGGGCCAGATATACTGCTGGAGGCAGAGGAGAAGGTCCGGGTGATTCGACAGCATCTTCAGACCGCTCAGAGCCGACAGAAGAGCTATGCTGATGTCCGGCGACGAGACTTGGAGTTTCAGGTTGGAGATCATGTATTTCTGAAAGTCTCGTCGTCCAAGGGGATTAGGAGGTTCGGCATTCGCGGGAAACTCAGCCCCCGATACATTGGACCCTTTGAGGTGTTGGAGCGTATCGGACCAGTTGCTTATCGACTTGTACTTCCCCCGAGACTTGCTGGCGTCCATGATGTTTTTCATGTTTCCACTCTGAGGAGGTACGTCTTCGACCCGTCGCACATCATCGACTTTGCGCCCCTCGAGATCAGCGAGGATTTGAGATATGAGGAGCGCCCACTGCGGATTCTTGATCGGGAAGTGAAAGAATTACGCAATCGGACCATCCCCTATGTGAAGATCCTCTGGAGCAATCATGATGAGCGCGAGGCGACGTGGGAGCTCGAGTCAGAGATGATGGACGCCTACCACTACCTGTTCGAGGCTCTGGATTGAGGTATGATTTTAGTTTCGAGGACGAAACTTTTGTTAGTGGGGGAGGATGTAGTGTCCCAGTTTTCCCCAGTGTTTTTTCCCTGTTTCGGGGTGTGGAACACCTGTTGTTGGTGTGTTGGGCCCCAACATGTCAAAGGGATGTGTTGAATTGGACTCAGTGGGAATTTGGACCAAGCCTGACCTTCGGCTACCTTTGCCGAATTTTAATGGTGGATTCAGGCTGAACGGAGGCCGTATTTGGATTCAGCGCGGAAAAATGCTTGAAAACGGCTATTTATTTGTATTTTTCGGAGTCCGGATGCCCAAAAACGGACCCCCCGAAGTTTTCTCCGCAAAATGGTGCATGGGGGGACCTGTGGACCGGCCGGGGACACGTGGCGGCCTCTGATTGGGCCGGCGCATGCCTCCCGGTCCACGAAACGGGCCGCCGGTGCACGGTGCACCGGCGGGCCACGTGGCAGGCGCCGGTTGGGCCGGTGCAGCGCGCGCGGTGCATAGACCGCGCGCGGGCAGAGCGGGCAGGCCCGGGGCAGTGGCGCGGCGCACGGTGCACCGGGGCGCGCCACGTGGCGGCCCCGGGTTGGATGGCGCATGTACGCGCGGTGCACCCGCGGGCGCGCACCTGCGGCCGTACGCGCACGCGGCCGTACGCACGCGCGGGCGCAGGCGCGCAGGCGGCGCGGCAGCGACGGCCGGCGGGCGTGACGGGCGGGAAACGCCCGCCACGTGGCGCCACGCCATTGGGTGGCGCCACCCACCCCGCCGCCCCGCAGGGGGGCACGTGGCCGCGCCCGGTTCGCCGGGCGCGCTGTCCCCTGTGCGGGGGACGCGTGTCGGGCGTCCAAGCCGGTCGGACCAAAAATCGGTCCGACCGGGATCCCGTGCGGGATGGGCCGAGTGTGGGCCGATTTACTGTGCGGGCCCAAAATCGGGCCCAAATGGAATCGGGCGCCCGAATCTTGGACAAAATGGGAATTATCCCATTTGTTCTTTTGGGCCTATAAATAGCCCTTCCCTCCCCTCTTTTGCTGGTTTTTCCGAGAGATAGAGAGAGAAAGGGAGAGAGAGCACTGTAGCAAACTTTTTCCTCTCCTCATTTTCTACCTCGTGGTGTGTTCCCAGATTTTTCGGAGACTCGACTGTGGCGTTTCGGATTTTACAGTGTGTCTCGGTTTTCCCCCATTTTGGCCCGTTATCGTCGCATTTCAGTCCGAGGAGTCCCCTGCGCAGTACCGGAGTCCTATTTCGATGATTTCTTCGCCGATGTGTTCCTGAGAGGTAGGGCTTCGTTTTCCATGTTGGTGGTTTTTCTGGATTCCGCAAGTTTGGCACGATCCCCGAGGTGATTTGACCCCCTATTTTGCTGTTTGGGCTTTTGGACAGCGGCGACTTCGACGAATTGTTTCTCGGCGTAGGAATATCAGATCGAGGCGATTCAAGAGTCGATTTTGGGCTACTTTTCGCGAGGAACGCAACCGTGATTTTTCTGGGATTTTAGGAGCTCGGGACAGAGGTGAAATTTCTTATTTTGCGTGCTGATTTTTAAAACAGCAAAAGCTGTTTTGGGATTTGTTGTTTTTACACCGTGTACACTTGTGTGATGTTGTAGGATACTGTTTCAGCTGACGGTGTGCTTAGAGGACAGCGGGTATTTTCTTGGAGTATTGTGCACGCTTTTCGAGGTGGGTGGTTGCGTTTCCCTCTTTGTTGACTCGCGCACTAGGAGTAGTAGAGTTTCCCAATATTAAATGTGACAGTTAACTTGTGATATTTGAACCTATTGCATTGGCCCCCTAAATTAATTTGATAGCCTCTATGTGATAAATTTGGGACAATAAAGTTGGACAATTGCTATATCCTAAACCGCATGCAAATAGTAACTCAATAATAATTTTTTAAACTGATGCTTCACATGAAACTTTAGTCACTTTTCTAATGTTTTTAAAAGAGAACACTTGCATGCTCATTGGACATCTAGTTAGGCCACTATCTTACTGTAGCACTATATTATGGGATTTGACTTAGGAGAAAATATGTGTTATTGTTATTCTTCTCTATCGATGCATGATGCTCGAGTCTGATCGGGATTTTGAGATAGTGGAGTCTGGACCTTGAGTCTGGGACAGTTGGACTTGTCTTGGGGGATTGTGGGGCATAGTGGCAACCGCGGATGTTAGGCGGTTGACCAGATGTTTTTACCTTATCGGATTGGGGTTTATGGGTTCAGCGGTGACCGCGGATTTTGGGCGGTTGACCGGATGTTATTATCACATCAGATTGGGGATCGGGGTTGCATTAGTGGATGGAGTATTCCCACTTTGATCATGGTCATGATCCAGTCCTGCTATTGTGAGACATTGGTTACAGAGATACTGATACAGAGATACTTTACTCGTGTGGGTCGCTCCCCTCGAGTGCCACTCCGGAGTAGGCTTTTTGACCGTGATGGGTACCGGTCAGTTGGTGAGTTGTGAGTGATGACAGAGCAGGCAGTGCCAGAGCCTTCTGGCTTTTCTGATTGGGTTTCTTTGGGCAGTTAGCCTCATAGTTGCATTCATACAGACACCTTTTTGGCACTGCATTTAGAGGCATTATAGTAGCGGTTTCTTTTCCAGCAGCCTTTTTAGTTACTACTGTTCCCTTCTTTTTGCCTCTCTATTCCTAGTGGGTGCGTCAGCATTTGAGGTTTTACCCACTAGGGGAGGCTACTGGTTTATCTAGTAGTTCTCACCCCCATTGTTGTTGTCTGTCCTTTTCCCCCCTTTGTTTTGCAGAGTCGACTGTGGGAGCTGCTGGGCCTTCAGCGGCAGATCGAGGTAAGAGGGTCGCCGACTAGCTAGATCGTCTACCCCGAGCGAGAGATTAGCTAGACTTTTACTGTACTCTCTTTTTGTATCTCAGACTACTGTAGTTTACTTTTGGGTCTGGCTGTGGCCAGCTGGTTGTATATTTTTGGTGAGCTGGGAGTTTATTGTACTTTTATTTCAGCTTTTACTTTATTTCAGTCTGAGATTACTTGTAGTTCTTTCAGTTCAGCTCTGTTTGTGCTCTTTTATTGTATATTATATATCTGAGCAGGTTACCAGCGCTTCGTGTACATGAAAAATTCTGTGTGCACGGCGGGTCTGTTGGCGAGCCCGGATTCTGGTCTACACCCGGGGTGTGACACGAAGTCCATGTGTGATATAGAGCACCGCGACACCAGTCGTAACAGATAGTAATCAAAGGGGATACTCATGCGACTAGGGATTAGTTGAAAACCATTAGCACATCTACTTTATTCTTACACAGAACATATTGAGACCTCACTTTAAAAGAACGCACGATAAGGGTACCCACCTTCCGACTTTCGAAAAGCCGCCACAATCGCTCACAATATCTCTTGAAATGGTGCAACATAATAATAAAGAAATATGCAACAAAGGGGTTCTAAGAATGCACCCACCTTAGAAAGCGTCAACCGGAACACGTGAAATCGTCCCGCGCCTTCGTACGATTCCCGGACCTAAAAAGTGTCCCCCAAAAAGAAACAAGGTAAGACTAGACTTGCCCATGAAGAATCGAGGTTCCGAACACGCAAAAGTAAAGGCGAAAACCGAGCGGCGGCGGCGACCCCGTGCGATACCAGCCCGCGCGGCTCCACAAACGGTGCGGCCTCGCTCGGCACCAACCTGCACGGGCGCCACCTGCGGTGCGGCCCCACGTCGCACCAGCCCGCGCGGCGCCGCGAGCGGCGCGGCCTCGCGGGGCACCAACCCGAGCGGGCGCTGGCTGCGGTGCGGCCTCGCGCGGCGCCGCAAGCGGTGCGGCCCTGCGCGGCACCAACCCACGCAGGTGCTGGTTGCGGTGCGGCCCCGCGCGGCACCAGCCCGCGCGGCGCCGCAAGCCGTGCGGCCCCCGGCGACACCAACCCGCGCGGCGCCGCAAGCGGCGCGACCCGCGCGACACCAACCAGCACTGGCGCCACCTACGGTGCGGCTCCGTGCGACACCAGCCAGCGCGGCGCGCAGTGCGGGCGGCGTCTCGCGGCGGCGGCGACGGCGGCGCTCTAGGGCATCGCGGCGGCGGTGCAACGAACGGCACAAGCGACCCAGACCAAAAAGCGGCGCAACCCAAAACCAACAACAACAAAAACACGCGAATAAACACCGCATACCTTGATCTAACAGAGAAGACGATCCATTCTCGTTCCTCGCGCCGATTCTTGATAAATCATTGTTTTGTTTGGTGACGATCCTCCGAATACTTAGATCAAAGATAGATAAGGAAATACCATCTAAGTATTCTTCAATTTGATTCTACAAAAAAATAGGAGTTTGAAAACCCTAGAATCAAATTGAACAATATAGATGAAGAAACATGAATTTAATCGTGTTTTCCTTTCTTCTCTATATTTGTGGATTTTTCTATAATTTTACTTAATCAATTTTTCTCGATTATTCCATTACCCTAAAAGATGAAATTAGGGTTTATTTATAGGTTACAAACCTTTGGAAAGAGATAAGAATCAAAAACTGACTTAACAGAATTTTTCCTGCACGACGGTCCAAACTGGATTTGGCTGATCCGGACTGTCGTCTTTTTTAGAAGATTTTTTAAAAATACGCAGTTCGAGGTCCGGACTGAAACAGGGGAGGTCCAGACTGTTCATGCAATTTTGCAAAAATTAAGGTTCGGGGTCCGGACTGAAATAGGGGTGGTCCAGACTGGAAAACCGCATGAACTAAACTATGTTCGGGGTCCGGACTGGAATAGTCTGATCCGGATCCTGAACATCCAATATGCCCAGTTTTTTATTTTTATACAATGAAAATTTATCCAAGTGTTTCTAAACTACACAAATGTATTCGGATCACCAAAATTATTTAGTTAAATGTACCTGATCATTCCGAATCCATTCTTCTTGAGATTGATGTAGTTGATCCACAATTCTTCATCTTCAATCTTCAAGACTTATACCACTTCACGAAATACGCCAAAACAAAATCCTTAACAATCTCCTCCTTTGGCGGTTTCATGACAAAACAAAAATCTACTTCAAAAAATTCTAAAAGATATTTTTGTTGCTATCACCATACAACAAAAATTTACATGAATGATCCAAATAAAAAATGAATACAAGAGATAAACTCCTAAAACAGACTCTAAACTTAGACGTTTATACTCTCTGCAAAAAAAAATAATTCTTGACAAAAGAAATCGTTAGATACCTCAAGAATTCAAATAAATAATTAGAGTGTAGCAACCGTGATTTTTGAAACTCAAAATCTAAGTTTAAATAATTTCTGGATTATTTAAATGGCAACAATGGATTATCAGTAGTGCAATTGTGGCCCGAAAATATCGAATTTTGATCGGAGTCTGATCTTGAAAATCTGAGATCACTAGTGCGACCGTCTCGTCGAAACAAGAAAGATTGATATTCACATATTTTCGATCCGACGGTCGGATCTTCCGCAAAACAGCGAAGAAGAAGCGGGGCCCACAACTTAAGTTGTGAATAGTAACCCCTGATTTAATTTCCCTCTCAACTAACGTCGGCCGTTTCGCTGCCTGGACTCCGAACATAGGAGTATGAGTAATCGTTTCTAGCTATTTTAGATGTTCTGAACGCAATGGCACTAACGGAATTCGCATTTGGCGACCTGGGTGCATCGAAGTGCGTGCAATACAATCAACTGCACTGTTTATTATGGCCCAAGATTTTATTCGAGCACCAAATCAAACAAGCAAATACGCTACTTGATAGGTCTTGACGAGCCGGACGTTTTGGCGAAGTCCGTTTTTCAATTTGACGACCCGTGCATCGTGAAATACGTGAAAAACATCGAAAAGTCATGTATTTTTGCGAGAAATCCTACTTTTCTTGGATCAAATAAATTGAGGCTTATAGGTTAGGGTTCTTATTGCAAAATGGACCTACAGTAGGGGTCTTAGGGCTGGAGGCTGTTTGTGCAGGGACCTAAGAGCAGTTTTTGCAAGAAAAATACGTGTGCCCATTGTGGCTTTTGGGTTGCTTCGTGGAGAGGCATTTGAAGAATCCCAGGGGACTCCTTGTAACTGAAAACATGCCATTTAAACTCTCCAAACGCCAGAGTTCCTCCTGAATCCGAAGTTGCCAAGGAGGAGACAAGACGTTAAGTTTCTTCCTTGAACTCGGTAGAGAAGGAAGCCAGCTTTCAGGGTCTTCTTCCAGAGCACTCCGAGGATTCGCTCTGCTCCCAGAAGCTGAGCCCTTGTGACCCCAGGCTTTCCGTGGCCGCGCGACGCAGGGGGGAGCAAACCTGTAATGACACGGTATTTTGTAATATTTAACCCTCCTTCTATTTTAGTGTTCTTTTAGTATCCCGGGAATATTACTTTTGGTTTGTCGGTCGGTGTGTGTGGTACTTGTATTTTTCTGCGGAAGAGCGCGAAAAATGAAGACCGATGATGCGATCGGATCGGAAATCCGATGTCGGGAACCCCCGGAACAGGATTTTTAGTGATGCGGGGATTAGTCGTGCATCAAAATCCGTGCAAAATATCTTGCACCCGTTTGTGGATAATGGAGGGTTATCTCGTGTGGATAATTAATTAATTAAGCTAATTAATTAATCATCCGGTGATGGGGAAATTAGATTTTTTCTCTACGTACGATTTGGAAAATAACAGAAATTGGGAAAATTAAATATTAAGATAATTAGATAATATAAGTATTTTCCCCTCGTTAAGAAAAGAGAATTCTAAACCCTAGCCGTAAGGAAAGAGAATTCTAAACACTAGCCGTAAGAGCGGAGAGAAAAGAAAGAAAAGAAGAAGGGCGAAACCCTAATCGGAAGAAAAGAAGGAAGAAGCGGAGGAACCCAATCGCCCGTTTTACGTGCCGGAGATCGGAGAACGAGACGCCATCGTCTACGGGGAGCGGATCCGGATCTCCGACGACGCGAGGACCAAGATCGGTTCTTTATTTTCCGATTAAGTGAGGTTAGTGGTTGTAGATCCTTTCGTAGAATTTAATCGGGGGTTTTTCGTGTTCTTGTAAGGTCGTACATCGCGGATTTTCGTTGGGTTTTGATCCGTGTCTTTCTTGTTCTTGATTGGGGGTGATCGGTGTTTTTTTTATCGAATTTAACCGATGGTTTTTAATCGGTTTCTTTTTGACGGACCTCCGATCGACGTTTTGGTTGTTCGTCGGTCGTCGGTTTAGCCGTTAGAATTACCGGGAATTTTTCGGGAATTTTTGGGGCGACTTCGTCGGGACATAGTGGGTTAACGGGAGGCCGCCGCCGCCGTTGTTAGACGGGAGGCCGCCGCCGTCGTTACCATGTTCGCGGGGTCGTCGCCGGGATCGCACGGGAGCGAAAACGGAGAAGAAATCGCGAAATGGGAGCGAAAACGGCGAAAACTAGGGTTTACTGTGCCTTTCCGTACAGGATGGTCCACGACCCGTGGCGTGCACCCGGTGCACGCCCGCGGTGCGGAAAACCGCGGACCTGGTGCACGCAACCGTGCACCGGCCTGCGCGGTGCACGCTCTAGGCGTGCACCCGGCGCACGCCTCCGCACCCGGGAAGCGCAGACCCGGTGCACGCTTGTGTCGTGCACCGGCCCGGCCCAAGACGCGCGGTGCACGCTCCCTGCGTGCACCCGGCGCATGCCGCGCAGCCGCCCGAGCTGTAAACCCGGTCCACGCCTTGGCCTGTGCACCACCCGACAGCCCGGAGTTCTTTTGCTCCGTTTTTGCCCGTTTTTCCACCGTTTTGAGCGCCGTTTTCGCCGCTGGGATCGTTATTTCCGTGGCTTTCTTGTCATGGCCACCTGGGACCTTCTTGGTCACTAATTTATTATGATGGGTGTCATTTTCGCCGACGCTCCGCGCCTCGACGAAATTGTCGGGGGCGCGCCGTCGGATCTCATTTCTCATCGTTTTTGCCGTCGGGGCCCTCCTGGTTTAACCTTTGATGCCCCGAGTGGGCTATCGGTTGAGGAATGGGTTTTGTTGGTTTCCGTTGGCGGTTTTGGGGTTCCGACGGAGTCCGCGACGAAGTGGTCGCGGTCCGGTTGTTGACAGTCTTCAATGTTATCGGTTTTACTCGATGGTTTTGATTTCTTGGTTTTCGATTGACGTCGCGGTCCTCTAGGTATGATGATTTTGGCTTTGTGGGTTTATTGTATCAGTGGTTGGGGCCACTGATTTTACCTGACTAGGGTAATGTGTTGATTGGTGCTTTTGGATATTCTAGTAGGCCGCGAGGAGCTCCGTTTTGCTTAGGACGGACGCGGGCGCAGTCGGTTATCTTCAACCAGGTGGGTCCTTTGCATCAAGTGCTGTAAGTGCATTGAGTGCAACATATCACTAAAATGTTTATTGCTAACCGGTTAATAAAGTAGATGACAGATGCTAATGTTTTAACCCTTCGCTTTATGTAATGATTAATTTACGCCGATCTCGGCATCCCTTTTTGAATGCTGCACGTACACCGGCAGAATAGGCCCCCGCAATGGTGTACTTTTCTGGAGTAGTGGTCTATATGACCCGTGTGCCCCACGTGTGTTGTTTGGGGACCTTATCACGATGGCCAAACGTGTCGCCCACGCATCGTGAGAGGGTTAGAGCTTCAATTGTCACGTGGGGAGATCATTGATCTACCCTGACGGGACGTGTCACGTGGGGAGATCATCGATCTACCCTGACGGGACGGTGGTAACTAAAGTAAACAAAGTAATTAAAGTAAGTTTCAGGGCGAAGGATAGCGAAGGTTTCGGTGCGGCGTAACTCTTTCTAAACTCTTGATTATTATTGTTAAGCATCTACTTTATTTGTCACTGACTTTACCCACTCCGTGACAGGTCCATCTAAGTAAGTACGGTGGGACGGTGGTGAGGCATCACGGACTTTAGGTTTGGCCGTATGAGGCCTTTTGATCAAACTCTTATTCGATTATCTCTCTCTTTTCCCTTTTTGGTTATTTTGTGTGGATATGTGGATCATGCTGGATATGTGGACATGTATTTTTAAATGTTTAGTTATGATTATGTTTCATGTTAACTGTGCGGCCGTTTTACGATGAAAAAGAATTTCGAAAACGCTTTTCAAAAATAGGGTGTCGTGTGGGCACCACTTTGAAAACCCTAGGGATTTATCCTTTCAAAACAATGTAGCCGCCTGCATGTGAATGTTAGATGTTTTAAAAACTTGGGTGTCGAGTGGACACTGTTTGCGAACTCCTAGGTTCTTTCAATGTTAATACTTGTTGTACTTATTCTCTGTGACTGTGTGATCAATGCCGTGTAATGTGATTCATGTAAAAGTAGTTGAGACGCCGTGCATATACAAAGGAGACTCTGTCCGTGTACAGGGTGAATTTGTATATGTGGCGGGTCTGGCACGCACCGGCAGGCGAGGTTGTTGATTATCTGATTTCAAAAAAAAAAAATATATACACGTTTTCCGCTTATCCTGAGACCTCCAGGGCGTGACAAAACCGGCTTCATCTTTCTTCTCCAACTCCGGCAAGGTAGGTTTCCCAAATTCCTCTAGTTTTTAGCACCCGAGACCCTTGGAAGTCGACTCTGTAGAGTCTATAGATGCTCCATGTCAAGTCAAAACTCCTGGGATGTCCCCGGTTGCCGGTGGGAGAAAGATCTTTGCCGGAACCCTAAGATTCTCCGCCTCGGCCGTGCGTCGCAACCGCTCGTCCAAATGAAAAACTAAAATCATGGGCAAAGAGTGTAGGAGATGAGGATCATCTCCACCAAATTTGGTGGAGTTTGGTTGGTCCTGTGCGTCATAAACGCGAGCCCTAATTTTCGGGTTTTTGCTCTTTGGCCGAGCTTCTTGCTCAGGCGCCGGCGTCGCTCCCCGCCGCCGAGCGCATGGCCGAGAAGCTTCCTGGGTGTGAGAGGAGTTCATCCAGCCCTTGCATGACATCCATGCAGCCCAAATACGGGGGTGCCATGGATGACCCGAGTTGGGTTCAAACCGCGGTGGCCGGCCTTCCGGCCGTCGCCGACGGGGATGGCATGCCCAGAACAGTTGCTGGGACCAAGGGGAACCTGGCCATGCACTTGCATGGGTTCCATGCTGCCCAGGTGAAAATTCGCCATTATTGGTGGAAGCTCAAACCGAGCCTTGCTCCACCGCCGCCGCCGCCGCCGCGTACCCTGTCGCCGGGCACGGGTTCAGGAAGCTTTGTGTTAATGAGAGGCACCTTTTGGTGCTGTTGGGAGAGGCCCAGAACCCATTGATGAAAAATCACCATTAATGGGCATCCGAGCTCATCTTCTTCGTTTTCTTCTTCTTGTTTCTCGCCAACCGTGAGAGCAAGATGGGCCCATACTTTCTGGGGATACTCCTGTAGCTTCGAAGAGCATTTACCTCCATCTTAGAAGCTCCCAGGTCCCCCCTCCGCAGAGAACTGGTTGGGCCAAGCTTGGTTGCTTGTTAATGAGTTGTGCCCACTAGGTGTTTGATGAAATGCCCCAATGAACTCAAGTTCAAAATCTGAGCATCCAACCAATGTTAAGTTTTCTCCGCACACTCCCCTGAGCTTGATGCTCACTTCAGATCCAATTCTTGGGCTGTGTGGTTTTGTGTGGAGCATTGTTGAAGAGAGTAGAGCATGGAAACTTGGATCCTTTGATCCTGCTGCTTGTAGGTTGCACCAGAGAAAGCCCCGGAATCCCTATGATGTCCAGAGAGGAATGCTCAACTTTGTTTGATGTTGGCTCAAGCAGAAATTAAGTTTGAGTTAATTAAAGTCTCATGAAGGATGGTTTGGACATGGGGCTGTTCTAGGTGTTTTGTGACTTCGCGGCAGTGAGCTTCTAGCTATTTTGGGGTCACTGAAAATGATGCTCACCTCAAAAGTGGGTTTGGTCGCGTAGAAAAATTAAAAATGCCAAATAGTGTGATTTAGCCTATGTTAGCAAGAAAGTCATGGCCCGAAGGTTTTCTCGGGTTTTGTGCTGCTGCCAAATGGTGAGCACGGTGTCCAGCAAGTCGAGGGTCACCTACTGGAGGTGACGGTTCGTTAAAATGACGCTCCGATAGTTAGAATGAGCGAAAACGGCTCTCAAATTGCTATAAAAATGTGATTTCTAGAAATCGTAGGGGTTAAAACGCAATTGTAGCCTCATGTGCTATCTCAAGCAGTGTGTATATAATCTCTAAGCTTTTTGCTATTGATCCGTTGTCTCTCGTTGAGCGGAAATTGGTTATCGGTCCGTAAATCGGCAAAATCGTCGGTTTAACGGCGCCCCGGTGGCAATCGCACAATTCGGGCAATTGCGGCGGTTCCGCCTAACTGTCTGTTGAGTCCCAGTAGAATCTGGTTGAGCCAGCAGCAAAGAGTTAAAGCCCATGTCAACCGAAAAATCCAAATGAAATTTTCGGGAGGGGCATTTTGGTAATTATGCCAGCATTTGATCAAAGGGACGTGTTCAGTAAAATGTTAATTGACAAACATTAGCGTTTTAGTGTCCCAAGGCTGCACGTCAGGTTTCGTTAGTTTCAGAAATTTGAAGATGTTGTTCGGGCCAAAGTGGGCCGAACGGTGGATTTTCGGCGAGTCGCGTAAATCCAGAATTAGTGGTTAAAGAGTCAGTGGTTTGGGTGTGAGTTTTTTCCTGATCAGCATCTTTGATTCAGGTTGGCATGGTTTGACTCTAGTCTTCGAGCATTCTGTTGGAGTCAATAGTTCGCCTGCAGACAGGTGGGTTTATCTTCAGTCCGGGCTTTATCATCTCGGCCCTTTGGGGTATCGTAATTGGTCGGACCCCTGTTCTTGTGATAGCCTAGATTTTCTTGTTGAGCCTGCTCTTTTTATTGATCAGCATCACTTTTATATTGCTATATCTGCTTGATTCATTGATCATTATCAATTATCAGCCTATATGTTGCCATGCTTGATTGATCCTTAGCTTGCTAGCTTATATGTTACCATGCTCGATTGATCTTTAGCTTGCTATCAGATATTATGATCCTTATCCTGGACATTTGCCATGCCTGATTGGTCATTAGTTAGTTGTCACACATTTACTCGCTTATCAGTATATCCTGATTATTCTTGCCATTCGCCATGTGTGATTGATCAGTTATTGTTTCCTGCATTTATATTGCATGAGTCGAGATCAGTTGGTTTCTGCTATTGCATCCCTATTGGGATTTTTCCGGCTTGTTGCCGATTACCATGAGTTGAGATTCAGTTGGCTATTCTGCATTGCATCCCTGTTGGGATTTTTTCGGCTTGTTGCCGATTACCATGAGTCGAGATTTGTTGGCTTTCTGCTATTGCATCCCTGTTGGGATTTTCCGGCTTGTTGCCAATTACCCGGTCTGTGGACCGTGAGCTTGAGCATTCGCATGATTGATCACCCGCACTACTGTACTTCACGAACATCAGCGGAGTAGCTACCCGTGTGGATGTTCTTTACCGGTAAAGTGGTCTGGTATACGACCCATGACTCCCAGGTTAGTGCCCAAGGGTGCCGGAGTGTTGACTCCTAGGTTAGTGCCCGAGGGTGCCGGAGTATGTCAGCCAGGTTGGTGCCAGGTTCGGCGAGGTTTCCCTGAGGTCCTAGTGACCAATATAGTGGCTTTTGATCGGGTACTTGCTTGTTTCTTTCATTGATGCATAAATTGCCTGTTTAATCTGCTTTACATCATACTCTTATAATTACCCAGTGCTTGTTCAGTTTTGATCAGAATCTATATCAGCATGCTTTTGTTTGATGCCAAGTTTGGCGTATTTTCCTGAGGTCTTGTTGACCAATATGGTGGCTTTGATTGGGTATTTGCTTGTTCTTTCATTGATGCATATATTTCCTGTTTAGCTTGCTTTTATCATACTCCATGATTACCTGATTCCTATTCCTGTTATAGTTAACATCCTATGCTTGCTCAGAAATTAATTAAGCCTGCTTTTAAATACAGTTTCAAATATTTCTGCTTACCTATATTGATCTTTTACTATTCGCTAGTTATTGTATGCCAGTAGGTACGATTTGCTATTTCTCGGCTCGTCGTGCCCACTGGGATACACTGTCGATGTATCTCACACCCCCTGGGTGATCATTTTTCAGGTCGATCGGGTGTTGGGATGTCGGGACGCGTTGGTGAGATGCCGCAATAGATTTGACCATGGACAGCCGTTTATCATATTTATCGGTTTATTAAATTTGTAATAAGTTGTTGTAAATATTTATTTGTTTAGTTGTACGTAGTTAGATTACTCTGGTATTGCTGTAAAGGCTTAGCCGTGCATATACAGAAAAGGCTCAATTCCAAGGGGAATTGGAAATTTTCTATATATGTGGCGGTCTGTCGCGCTCTGGCTGGTTTTAAACTCTGATTTGGAAAAAAAAAAAAAAAAAAAAAAAATAGACGCTGTTTTTGAACTCGGGGCGTGACATAGAGAGATAGAGTTTATATTCACCATGACATTAATTATCAGATATGTATGAAAAATTTAGCAACCAAAGATTCACATATCCCTAATCATTAAAAATCCAAATGTCATGTCAAAATAATTAACAAGTTAATAAATGTGTCAGTTATCAAGCAACTTGTTAGTAATATTACATGCCCAAATAATTAGTCAAATAGTTAGTTGGGGCATGTACTCAAAGTACACAAAGTTTTCATACTTACCCCTTTTTTTCGCCCTTCAAAAGTTCACAAAGTTTTCAATGTTCCAAAGTACTTACCAAAAGACTTACCAAAAGTTAGTTAGTACTCAGTTTCAGGTTCTCTCCCCCTTTTTGTCATAGAAAGTTAGCCAAAATTACAATAAAGGGAGACAAAGTTCAAAAAAGAAAAGAATTAAAAAGAAAAAACCTACATGAAAAGATGAACATTAGAACAACAAAAGAAAATCAGTCAGAGTCATTGTCGTCAGAGCTGCTACAACCCAGTTTGTTGAAAATCTTCTTCACCAACTTGGCAAGAGATTTGTATTTCCTTTTCAATTCACCTTGGGCGGCAGAAATATGATCCATGTCTGTAGAGATCTTAGTGATTTCGCTTGACATGCGCTCTTGTTCCGACGAAAGACGTTGTTGTTCTCGGTAAATTGATGTTACAAAGGCATCATCCTCTGAAGCTGAAGCTGCTGCTGGTGTTGTTGTTGCTGTTGTTGCTGCTGTTGTTGTTGCTGCTTGTGCTGGTGGTGTTGCTGTTGCTTGTGCTGCTGGTGCTGAAACTGATGATGTCACGCCCCCGGTGTAAACCAGAACCCGGGCCCGTCTACAGATCCGCCGTATACACAGAATTTCCCGTGTATACGAAGCGCTGGTAACCTGCTCAAATATAGATGATATAATAAAAGAGCATAAACAGAGCTAAACTAGAACTAATACATCTCAGATAAAACTGGAAAGTAAAAGTGCAGAAGTAAACTCTCAATAATACATATGTCTCTCCCAGCTCACTAATCAAATACAACCAGCTGGCCGAAGCCAGACCCAAAAAGAAATGAAAAGTAGAGTATCTGAGAGTATCGGGGTACATCTACTAACTGAACTGGTGCCTGGGTAGACCGCTATCTAATCCGCGATCCTCTTACCTAGGTCCGCTGAGGAGGGTCCCGCAACTCCCGCAGACGACTCTGCAAAACAAAGGGGGAAGAGAAAAAGAAAAGCAGTGGGGAGTGAGAACTACTATAGAACAGTAGCCTCCTCCTAGTGGGTAAACCTCAACTCAAATGTGCCCACTAGAACTATAAGAGGCGGAAGAATAAAACAAGGTGGTAAGCTGTAAGTATGACTGCTGATGAGGGATGGAGCTACCACTAAATGCCTCTAAAGTGCCAGCTAGGAATATAGCTAAATGTATGCATCAATAAATGCCAGCCTGCCTAGACCCAATCGATACACCAGTAAGCACTGGTACTGCCTGCTCTGCCTGCCTGCCAAATCGGGTATGCCAGCCTACGCATAACACCGATAGGGAATGAGAGTCCCGAGGACTCGAAGCCTGTAAAACGCACACTCCGGAGTGGCACTCGAGGGGAGCGACCCACACGAGTAAAATGCCTGGGTAACAAGTACCATAGATCAGCAGGACTGGATCATGGCTCTGATCAAAGTGGGAAAACCCATCCACTAAAGAAGCCCAAATCCTCTACCCCAATCTGATGCATAAGCAACCTCCGGTCAACCGCCCAAGGTCCGCGGTTGCCGCAATACCCTGCCATCAAGCTTGCCTGTCCCAAAACCCACAACTGTCTGACTACACTATCCCAGCCCCTGCTCGAACCCGAGCGCACTATCCCCCAAAGGTAGATAAGAGAAGAGAAAAGCATGGTTTCTCCTAAGTCAATGCCATCATGATAGTGTAGCAGAAAAAGGTGGCCTAACTAAATGTCCATACAAGCATGCAAAGTCCTTTATCATTATTAAACATGATTCAAGTATTCTAGTTCTCACAAAGTAGAGATATGCCGTTTAAATAAACTTCCATTTTACTAAGTTGCCCCAAAATAGTTGATGTATATGTATAAGCATAAAGGTCCCATCATGTATATGCAACATATCCATTTTAGCAAAACTCTTCCCATGGTTGTAAGCGACATATTATTTACCAGAATTAACCATTAATTATCACTTAGTCCTCTTGAAGCCACAAAATCTCGCTATAAGTCCAATTCTCAAATTAGTATGCCATATTCATTTCACCGGTTCATTTAGCCATGTAACCTATTAGCAACTCAAATAGGCCTAGTGGGGACATCACAAGTAGGAGGTTAAACAACGGTACCCACCACAGTACCGCCGCGCCTGCCCGCACAGTCTGCGCCCGCTGCCCTCCTGCCCGCACAGTTGACCGCCCAATAGGAGTGCGCCACGTGTCCCTGCCTCTGACCGCTGCACCCGGTGCACGAGCCTCTGAACACCGAACCAATGGAAACCCGCCACGTGTCCACCCCGGTGCACCGTGAACCAAAGCCAACCATCCTGCTCTGTAGACCGAGAGCTGTGAGCCAACCAATGGAATGATGCCACGTGTCCTCCCTCCGGTGCACGCTCGGCCGCGTGGACCGCGCACCCGCGCGCCTGCCCGCGCCCTGCCCGCGACGCGCGCGCCTGCCCGCCACCGCTGTGCCGCCTGCCCGAGGCTGCGCCGCCGCCCTCCGCCACTGCCCGCCGCCGCCGCCGCCGCCGGTGATCGCCGGAGTTACTGTTCCGGCCATGAACAGTAACCGAAGCTCCGAAAAATGCCGTAAATAGTCCATCTGAAGCGTTTTCGCGCGCTGAATCCGAATTTGACGTCAGTTTTGCCAAATTCCCACTCTAAAAATTGCCGAATGCCCCCGGAAAGGTATTCTTAGTCCGAAATTCGTGCCGAGCCAAATCTTAATATCCGTTTCGCCCGAGAACACTTCCAGAGATCCGACGGGGCCAACCGATCACCCACGTGATCCATCTAAGTCCGAAGTCCAACACTAGTGTCCAATCGTGCCCCAAACACTTCCAGCACACCGCGTAGGCCTCCAGTAGCCACCCCAATGCACCGCAACAGCTCTGCGGAGATCCAGGTCATCACATCCTCCCCCACTAAAAGAAAGTTTCGTCCTCGAAACTAAAGTCATTCCTCAACACGGAATCTCAACCAACAGGGGGGTAAATATCCAGTCATCCACCACTCAAGCTCCCAAAACTACCAAATACCTCATCCAGAGACGCGATGCAATCCTTGGGTCTCTAACCAAACGAAACAAAGGCGAGCACTCCAGAGAACCACGCCACCCCAACTAGGTACAGCTGGGCTAACTGCTCGGCTACCAAGTAGTCTGCAACGGTACAAGTCCAACAACACCCAGCTCGATCCAAGTACCTCGGTACTCCCGAGGCACCCGATATAAGTCCCCCGACTGGTCCCGTAACCTCAGATCTCTAATCCAAAACCGCCAGGATGTAGAAGCAATTTCCTAACCCTCCGGCATCAATACTCAGCCATGATCAGTCGAGAGAACCAGATCGCAAATCCATCTTCGCGAAGATCCAATATCCTTGCAACTGGTAAATCAAATCCTCCAAGTCCTGGTGCCGCCGCAGGTCCCTCGAACACACCAGCCAACAAGCTACTCACCCACTACGAGACATCCGCCTTGCTCACAAGGTCAAAACCAACGAAGCAAAGATACCCTCAAGCAACCCAGGTACACCAACACCTCCAGGCCTGGCTCTCACAAGAACCGTCCTCGCAGCATAATCAGCTGCCGCGAAAAGAAAAAAACCGAGCCAGCCTAACCGTCCTAAGTACCAAACCAGGCCCCACAACTTGGTCAAGACCATCAGGTCTACAGGTACAATCAAGGACTCAACTGCACCGGGCAGTTCCCACAACACGTCCCTACGTGCTAAAGATCGGGAATACGACCTCCCGAACACCCGGTAACCGTCCTACCCTTAACCCAATGCAAGGAAGCACATGTACTCCTAACAAATGACTAGGATGCCCAAATGCAATACAATGCACAATCAAAGCCGGTAAATACAGTAAAATCATACCTGCCCCTACAAGGTCGGCTGCTGCAAAATCCTCCACCTGAGTGGCGTAGTCCCAACCGCTCCGAGCCGGCGGCTGATAGTCCGCAGGGTAAAAGGATGGTGATCCGCTCACTGGAGCATAAGGCTGCTGAGTCGACAACTGCTGCTGAGGCGAAAGAGGAGCCGATGCCGATGAGGGTGCCGCTGAAGTCGAAAGGGGGCACGTAGCTCAAATGTGGCCTGGCTGTCCGCATTTGTAACAACAACCCCATCTCTGATCACAAGTGTGCGACAAATGAGGTCCTCCACAGAATATGCATCTGTCTCTATCACGAACCCATGGCCGCTCCGACTGCTGCTGTCTCTGAGTCTGATGCCGAGACTCCTGCTGCTGCTGCGATGGGCACTGGGATCCACTAGACTCTCGCTGCTCCACACGCCCACGGCTAGGTGACTAAGGCCGTGGCGGTCTCCATGAACTAGTCTGTCCCTCATCCTCGGGTACTGGCGTTTCCTCACAGAACTCAGCACGACCATCCCGCTTTGCCTTGCCACCACTGTGTCGCCGCTCTCCACCCAAGGGGCATGCTCGACGGCCTCCTGAAGAGTCTGGTGTCGCTGTGCATGCACAAGGATATAAAGCTCGCTGCGGAGGCCTGTCTCAAACAACTCAACCTGATGCGGTCCATCCCGGGCGACATAAGGCACACAATTAAACAGCCGCATGAACTCCTGATGGTAATCCTGAACTGACCGGTCGCCCTGCTGAATGTTTTTCAAATCATCCTCCAGCTTCCTCTTCACACTGGTCAAAAAATAGGTATCCACAATCATACGCCGAAACTCGGACCAGGGTAACTGTCGAGAAATTTGAAACTCCCGTGGCTCCACCCGACGCCACCAGAGGTCTGCATCTCCATCTAGGCAATGTACCGCCATATGAACTCTGTACCTCGGGTCGATGAAGAAATCCCTGAAAATCTTCTCCATCGCTGCTAACCATGTCCCAACCTCCCACGGCTGCATATCCCGCCCCGAGAACCTGGGCGGTCCGTGCTTACAAAACTTAACCAGTTTGTCAGCGAAGTCCTGCTCCTCAGCCGGGGTCAAAGGCTGGGCCACGCCCTGAGCCCCGCTACTCAAAGATGGCGCCGTCGGCACAAGGGTTCCACGGGTGGTGCCGGGGTCTCTAACACTGTCGGAGGCGGCGCCCCTTTCCGCGCCAGTAGCTGCTCAATCCGCTGCTCCTGCCGGCGGCTGCTCTCCGCCAATTGGGCCACCAAGGCCCTCAGCTCAGCAATCTCAGAAGATCCAGCCTGTCCTCGCCCAACAGGGGGTGTAGGGGCACCCCGGGTAGAAATCCGACGTCGGGGAGGCATCTGCCACAAGAACCACAGATCAGTAACGAAACCACACTCGACCCAATCTAGCGAAAGTCAAAGGCATCCTCCTATTTCTGTAACCTTATGTTGTCTGCAGCCAACATAACAGTTCACCAGAAATAGGACATGCCAATCCCTCTTCCCTCACTGGAAGAGTCAAATAAACACATGACCAAATTGCCGACTTTCGCATAATGTCACGTCACTCACGTCCTGCCTTCCTGGGGTCTGCCAAAAGCCTAGGGTTTCCTAAGTCCCAACTGACCTATCCCTAAGCTCTGATACCAACTTAATCTGTCACGCCCCGGGTGTAAACCAGAACCCGGGCCCGTCTACAGATCCGCCGTATACACGGAATTTCTCGTGTATACGAAGCGCTGGTAACCTGCTCAAATATAGATGATATAATAAAAGAGCATAAACAGAACTAAACTAGAACTAATACATCTCAGATAAAACTGAAAAGTAAAAGTGCAGAAGTAAACTCTCAATAATACATATGTCTCTCCCAGCTCACTAATCAAATACAACCAGCTGGCCGAAGCCAGACCCAAAAAGAAATGAAAAGTAGAGTATCTGAGAGTATCGGGGTACATCTACTAACTGAACTGGTGCCTGGGTAGACCGCTATCTAATCCGCGATCCTCTTACCTCGGTCCGCTGAGGAGGGTCCCGCAACTCCCGCAGACGACTCTGCAAAACAAAGGGGGAAGAGAAAAAGAAAAGCAGTGGGGAGTGAGAACTACTATAGAACAGTAGCCTCCTCCTAGTGGGTAAACCTCAACTCAAATGTGCCCACTAGAACTATAAGAGGCGGAAGAATAAAACAAGGTGGTAAGCTGTAAGTATGACTGCTGATGAGGGATGGAGCTACCACTAAATGCCTCTAAAGTGCCAGCTAGGAATATAGCTAAATGTATGCATCAATAAATGCCTGCCTGCCTAGACCCAATCGATACACCAGTAAGCACTGGTACTGCCTGCTCTGCCTGCCTGCCAAATCGGGTATGCCAGCCTACGCATAACACCGATAGGGAATGAGAGTCCCGAGGACTCGAAGCCTGTAAAACGCACACTCCGGAGTGGCACTCGAGGGGAGCGACCCACACGAGTAAAATGCCTGGGTAACAAGTACCATAGATCAGCAGGACTGGATCATGACTCTGATCAAAGTGGGAAAACCCATCCACTAAAGAAGCCCAAATCCTCTACCCCAATCTGATGCATAAGCAACCTCCGGTCAACCGCCCAAGGTCCGCGGTTGCCGCAATACCCTGCCATCAAGCCTGCCTGTCCCAAAACCCACAACTGTCTGACTACACTATCCCAGCCCCTGCTCGAACCCGAGCGCACTATCCCCCAAAGGTAGATAAGAGAAGAGAAAAGCATGGTTTCTCCTAAGTCAATGCCATCATGATAGTGTAGCAGAAAAAGGTGGCCTAACTAAATGTCCATACAAGCATGCAAAGTCCTTTATCATTATTAAATATGATTCAAGTATTCTAGTTCTCACAAAGTAGAGATATGCCGTTTAAATAAACTTCCATTTTACTAAGTTGCCCCAAAATAGTTGATGTATATGTATAAGCATAAAGGTCCCATCATGTATATGCAACATATCCATTTTAGCAAAACTCTTCCATGGTTGTAAGCGACATATTATTTACCAGAATTAACCATTAATTATCACTTAGTCCTCTTGAAGCCACAAAATCTCGCTATAAGTCCAATTCTCAAATTAGTATGCCATATTCATTTCACCGGTTCATTTAGCCATGTAACCTATTAGCAACTCAAATAGGCCTAGTGGGGACATCACAAGTAGGAGGTTAAACAACGGTACCCACCACAGTACCGCCGCGCCTGCCCGCACAGTCTGCGCCCGCTGCCCTCCTGCCCACACAGTTGACCGCCCAATAGGAGTGCGCCACGTGTCCCTGCCTCTGACCGCTGCACCCGGTGCACGAGCCTCTGAACACCGAACCAATGGAAACCCGCCACGTGTCCACCCCGGTGCACCGTGAACCAAAGCCAACCATCCTGCTCTGTAGACCGAGAGCTGTGAGCCAACCAATGGAATGATGCCACGTGTCCTCCCTCCGGTGCACGCTCGGCCGCGTGGACCGCGCACCCGCGCGCCTGCCCGCGCCCTGACCGCGACGCGCGCGCCTGCCCGCCGCCGCTGTGCCGCCTGCCCGAGGCTGCGCCGCCGCCCTCCGCCACTGCCCGCCGCCGCCGCCGCCGCCGGTGATCGCCGGAGTTACTGTTCCGGCCATGAACAGTAACCGAAGCTCCGAAAAATGCCGTAAATAGTCCATCTGAAGCGTTTTCCCGCGCGCTGAATCCGAATTTGACGTCCGTTTTGCCAAATTCCCACTCTAAAAATTGCCGAATGCCCCCGGAAAGGTATTCTTAGTCCGAAATTCGCGCCGAGCCAAATCTTAATATCCGTTTCGCCCGAGAACACTTCCAGAGATCCGACGGGGCCAACCGATCACCCACGTGATCCATCTAAGTCCGAAGTCCAACACTAGTGTCCAATCGTGCCCCAAACACTTCCAGCACACCGCGTAGGCCTCCAGTAGCCACCCCAATGCACCGCAACAGCTCTGCGGAGATCCAGGTCATCACATCCTCCCCCACTAAAAGAAAGTTTCGTCCTCGAAACTAAAGTCATTCCTCAACACGGAATCTCAACCAACAGGGGGGTAAATATCCAGTCATCCACCACTCAAGCTCCCAAAACTACCAAATACCTCATCCAGAGACGCGATGCAATCCTTGGGTCTCTAACCAAACGAAACAAAGGCGAGCACTCCAGAGAACCACGCCACCCCAACTAGGTACAGCTGGGCTAACTGCTCGGCTACCAAGTAGTCTGCAACGGTACAAGTCCAACAACACCCAGCTCGATCCAAGTACCTCGGTACTCCCGAGGCACCCGATATAAGTCCCCCGACTGGTCCCGTAACCTCAGATCTCTAATCCAAAACCGCCAGGATGTAGAAGCAATTTCCTAACCCTCCGGCATCAATACTCAGCCATGATCAGTCGAGAGAACCAGATCGCAAATCCATCTTCGCGAAGATCCAATATCCTTGCAACTGGTAAATCAAATCCTCCAAGTCCTGGTGCCGCCGCAGGTCCCTCGAACACACCAGCCAACAAGCTACTCACCCACTACGAGACATCCGCCTTGCTCACAAGGTCAAAACCAACGAAGCAAAGATACCCTCAAGCAACACAGGTACACCAACACCTCCAGGCCTGGCTCTCACAAGAACCGTCCTCGCAGCATAATCAGCTGCCGCGAAAAGAAAAAAACCGAGCCAGCCTAACCGTCCTAAGTACCAAACCAGGCCCCACAACTTGGTCAAGACCATCAGGTCTACAGGTACAATCAAGGACTCAACTGCACCGGGCAGGACCCACAACACGTCCCTACGTGCTAAAGATCGGGAATACGACCTCCCGAACACCCGGTAACCGTCCTACCCTTAACCCAATGCAAGGAAGCACATGTACTCCTAACAAATGACTAGGATGCCCAAATGCAATACAATGCACAATCAAAGCCGGTAAATACAGTAAAATCATACCTGCCCCTACAAGGTCGGCTGCTGCAAAATCCTCCACCTGAGTGGCGTAGTCCCAACCGCTCCGAGCCGGCGGCTGATAGTCCGCAGGGTAAAAGGATGGTGATCCGCTCACTGGAGCATAAGGCTGCTGAGTCGACAACTGCTGCTGAGGCGAAAGAGGAGCCGATGCCGATGAGGGTGCCGCTGAAGTCGAAAGGGGGCACGTAGCTCAAATGTGGCCTGGCTGTCCGCATTTGTAACAACAACCCCATCTCTGATCACAAGTGTGCGACAAATGAGGTCCTCCACAGAATATGCATCTGTCTCTATCACGAACCCATGGCCGCTCCGACTGCTGCTGTCTCTGAGTCTGATGCGAGACTCCTGCTGCTGCTGCGATGGGCACTGGGATCCACTAGACTCTCGCTGCTCCACACGCCCACGGCTAGGTGACTAAGGCCGTGGCGGTCTCCATGAACTAGTCTGTCCCTCATCCTCGGGTACTGGCGTTTCCTCACAGAACTCAGCACGACCATCCCGCTTTGCCTTGCCACCACTGTGTCGCCGCTCTCCACCCAAGGGGCATGCTCGACGGCCTCCTGAAGAGTCTGGTGTCGCTGTTCATGCACAAGGATATAAAGCTCGCTGCGGAGGCCTGTCTCAAACAACTCAACCTGATGCGGTCCATCCCGGGCGACATAAGGCACACAATTAAACAGCCGCATGAACTCCTGATGGTAATCCTGAACTGACCGGTCGCCCTGCTGAATGTTTTTCAAATCATCCTCCAGCTTCCTCTTCACACTGGTCAAAAAATAGGTATCCACAATCATACGCCGAAACTCGGACCAGGGTAACTGTCGAGAAATTTGAAACTCCCGTGGCTCCACCCGACGCCACCAGAGGTCTGCATCTCCATCTAGGCAATGTACCGCCATATGAACTCTGTACCTCGGGTCGATGAAGAAATCCCTGAAAATCTTCTCCATCGCTGCTAACCATGTCCCAACCTCCCACGGCTGCATATCCCGCCCCGAGAACCTGGGCGGTCCGTGCTTACAAAACTTAACCAGTTTGTCAGCGAAGTCCTGCTCCTCAGCCGGGGTCAAAGGCTGGGCCACGCCCTGAGCCCCGCTACTCAAAGATGGCGCCGTCGGCACAAGGGGTTCCACGGGTGGTGCCGGGGTCTCTAACACTGTCGGAGGCGGCGCCCCTCTCCGCGCCAGTAGCTGCTCAATCCGCTGCTCCTGCCGGCGGCTGCTCTCCGCCAATTGGGCCACCAAGGCCCTCAGCTCAGCAATCTCAGAAGATCCAGCCTGTCCTCGCCCAACAGGGGGTGTAGGGGCACCCCGGGTAGAAATCCGACGTCGGGGAGGCATCTGCCACAAGAACCACAGATCAGTAACAAAACCACACTCGACCCAATCTAGCGAAAGTCAAAGGCATCCTCCTATTTCTGTAACCTTATGTTGTCTGCAGCCAACATAACAGTTCACCAGAAATAGGACATGCCAATCCCTCTTCCTGTTGGGTTTAGGTTAATAAGGATCTAATAGGGGAAAAAACACCTAGAGGGGGGTGAATAGGTGTAAACAATAAACACTCAAAAATCTTTGTGCGATAAAACCCAATGCGGAAAAATAAAAGAACACACAAGATTTTTACGTGGAAAACTCCAAACCGGAGTAAAAAACCACGGGACCGATAACACGGCGAAATCCACTAGAGTTAACACACGTACTAGGTGATATAACGTACTCACAGACGACTCAACCTTTTACCATACGCCCCTAGTCGATCTTCTCCGCTCGCTCCACAACGCTTCTCGAATCCACGATTTGCGCCGCCAACGCTGAATCCACAGCGTCCAACGTCGAATCCACGACGTCCGACCGAATCCACGGTCTTCACCCAATGGCACGCTTCGAATCCACGAACGCACCTCGCTCCGAATCCACGAGAGCGATGACACCTTGAATCCACAAGGCCACGCGAGTCCACGCGCCGATTTTGGGATAAATCGTTGTTTGTTTGGGTGGTGATGATCCGCCGAATACTTAGATCAAGAGTAGATCGGAAATACCATCTAAGTATTCATTAGTTTGATTCAACTCAAGATATGAGTATGAAAATCCTAGAATCAAACTAATCAATATAGATGAAGAACCATTAAATAGATCTAATGATTTCCGTTCTTCTCTATATGTGGATCTAAGGCCGTATAAAATGATATTTGAAAATGACGGCTCTTTTTCCGATGTGTGGATTGCCCTAGAAATGAAAAGGAAGGGCTATTTATAGGTTAGAAACCCTAGGAAGAATATTCGGATCAAAAACAAACTTTTCTGGAAAGTTTTACGGGCGACGATCCGGACTGCGCAAGTCACGATCCGGATCGCTTACGCGTAGAGAGCAATTTCCAGAAAACCGCCTGTTCGGGATCCGGATCATAATCTACGATCCGGATCGTTCATACAGTTTTACCAGAACAATGTGTTCGGGATCCGGATTGAGATTCCACGATCCGGATCGTTCAAGCCAACAGGTAAAACTCATGTTCGGGATCCGGATCATCAAATGCCATGATCCGGATTGAACTAGTGTATGAACGAGCACCCTTCGGGATCCGGATCGAAACGACATGATCCGGATCCTGAACATGTCCCATGTCCAGTTTTTGATGAATATGCAGTTAAAACCTCTTCCGGGTGTTTCTACACTATAAGAAGTATTCGGATCATCACAAATTATTTAATTTAACGTACCTGATCCTTTTGAATTCTTCTTTCTTGAGATTGAGGTATTGATCCAGAGTTTCTTCATCTTCAATCTTCAAGACTTAAACTATTCACGAAATACGCCAACTCAAATTCCGTAACAATCTCCCCCTTTGGCGGTTTCGTGACAAAACACAGATCCACAAAAGAAAATTCAAAAAGATATTTTTGTTGCTATCACCATACAACAAAAATTTACAAAAGAGTTCCATGAAAAATAAAAACATGAGACAAACTCCTAGAACAGACTCTAGACTTAGACATCTGTAACTTCTGCACACAGAAAACATTCTTGACAAACAAAATCGTTAGATACCTCAAGAATTGAAACATTGAAAACCAAATGCAGAATTAGAGTTTGATCTCATCATGACATTTGAAAGAATCAGATATGTGAAAGAACATAGTTAAAACCAACATATCTTCTAAGCAGTTGAAAAACCAAAATGTCAAAGTATGTTAGTCCAACACCAACTTGTTAGTCATATTACATGCCCAAATAGTTAGTCAAATAGTTAGTATCAGCATGTCACATTCCACAAAAGAAAACCCAAGTTGAGTTGAGATTCATACTTACCTTGATTCATTCCTTGATTCATTCACAGTCATTGTTCAGAGTTCATTGTTTTTCATTGTTCAGAGTTTATAACTCAGAGTTTATAACTCTTCAACTCTCACTCTCATTCTCTCCCCCTTTTTGTCACAAATAAAGCCAAAAATGTAGCATGAGCTACAATATGTAAGGAGAGTAAACAAAAAGTTCATAAGTTTCTAACCTGTAAGGAGAGAATTAACCTAAGAATATGCACAAACTGAGAGTTAAACTAGACTAAAAGAATCAACTAAACTAATCCAAATTCAGTTATCGAGAAATAAATCCTGCACAAAAAGACAAAGTTAGTTATCAGAATCTGAAAAGTCTGAACTCATGCAACCAATCTTGGACATAATCTTTCGCATCCGCTTGTCCATTGAGTTTATTTTCTTCGTGATGGTGATGTGAGCTGCTGTGGTTAGCTCCAGTTCATTCGCAACCCTTTGTTGTTCCTTCAACATTCGTTCCTGCTGAACGGATAGTCGTTGCTGCAACTTGAAAATTGAAGTCAATGATGCTTCATCATCTGTGCCAGGTGCTTGATGAGATGGTGATGCATCCGTGTCAGGCTTCTTTCCAAATGCAGAAGCTTGAGTGACATGAGGCAGCTTGTGAAGAGATTTGACAATTGTGGACTCGTCTATCATGTTCAAACATTGATGATACGTCGCCGAGGTGATGTCAACTTGAAATTTCTGTAAGATCCTCATTATGATCAATGGAAAAGGAATTCTTTCGGTAGGATGAGGATGCTCAACATATCGTGTCATTCTGTTCCAGATGATGTATGGTATGTTGACATTCAATGCCCTTGCTTCTGACGGGTGTCCTATGAGATATAAGAACAACAACCGTTCCCATCTCACAACCTTCGTCTGCATGTTTGGAAGTATATTGTAGCAAGTGATGAAGTTCAGGAAGCGATATTCCAGACGAAGTTCTTTGGATCGAACTGATTTGTTCGTTGATTGAGTTCCCTCGAGACAAATCCCCTCAATAACTTTACACCATAAAGTATTTGTCAAATCCACTCCTTTCAGATAGTGAGCTCCTCTTCCGCTTGCTTCCATTCCCAAAACCTCACCAATCAACTGTGGGGTGATTTTAATTCTCGTTCCTTGGATATTCGTATAGAATTCCATCGGACCGTTCTCAAATTCGCGAAGATGCCGTGCGTTGGTATAGAAGGTCCTCACATGGTGCAGGCAGTATCCGAGAGTTTCCGGGAAGCGACATACTTGAATGAGATTTGCTTCATCAATCAAAGTACCAAATTCAGGAGAGTGACTTCGTAGAGCTTCAATGTTCACGTGTCTTTCGCCAATGCACTCGCGATGTGCAAATGCTCTAAGCCGGTCATTGTTAACAAACACTTCTTCATCTCGTGGCGGAGAGTCCGGAGCTATTGGTGGTTCAACATCGGTCTCCTTTCTCCGTCCAAAACGTCGAGCGAGCCGCTTACGTTTTAGAGAAATAGTTGGGGCAGGCATAGGAGCCTTCCCAGAGTTCACTGGTGCTTTTCCTTTTTGCTTCGAGTCAGCAGGCACAAACTCGTCATCATCATCGTCATCCGTTAACATGTCCCAGTGTACTTCATCTGGGTTTTTCTCAAGTTCAGTATCACTGATAATTTCAACCTCTCCTTTTCTTTGAACTTTCTTAGCCCTCTTCAACTTATTGGTTGGTCTAGTGAGCACCATCGAGATAAGTAACAGTACCAACCAGGAGAAAGTCATTGATCCTAGTGCTTTGAGTTCTAAAGAGAATGTCCTGTGAAAACCAACTCAAGAACATATGAAAAATTGTCAAATTTTGAAAAATCTTAACACATTGTACCTAGACAATCATAATCATATAGAGAAGCTAAGAATCAAATTAGTTTTCCAAAAAGAATGTTAAAAATAGATCAATTTCATGTTTTACACAAATTCCTCTTTTATGCCCTAAAACCGAATTTTTAGAAATCGAAGGCTAAAAACTCGTTAATCATGCAAAAACCCAGCATAAAAGCAAAACTAATAGATCCAGAGTTCTTATTTCAAAAGAAGTTTGATCAAAAACCGTTCACAAACGAAGAAAATCCATCTTTTCTGCTCGCGTTTGATGAAAAAACCTAAAAACTGTGAAAAACCGAGTTTTGATCATGAAAACTTACTTGAATCCGAAGAAGCTTGAGTTTTGAAGCACTAGGAAGCAAGAGATCTAGAAAGAGAAACTCTAGAAGCTTGGAAATCAGAAATTTTGGTAAAGAAATCTTGAATCTGAAGGTTTCTATAAGAAGCCCTAGCCGCGATCCGGATCGGTCGTGAATGAGATCCGGATCGGCCACACGCAGGGAAAATCCTGCGTTCGGGATCCGGATCACTTTGCCACGATCCGGATCGCCTACACCTTTTTCTCCAGAAAAGTTAAAAAAATACAATAAAATCCAGAAAAAGTATGTAAGCATTTTATCATGTCAACTTTAAACAAATAGCATCGTTCCATACAACAAGAAATAGATTATGCAAAATCTATCAAAAATATCCAAAAATGAAACGAAGATTTACGAAAGTTAAAACACTTAAAGTTGAACAACTTCAATTACATCTATCCTGATCTTATGTGTAATGTCTTTATCAAATCATCAATTTCAGTAAAGAAAATGAAGTACCAAGATCAATAGATGTTTGAAATCCCAGATAAGTTAGATAATATATCTAGACAATCTGTTGAAGGAGTGGCTCTTTGAGCATCTTTTACTAAAAATCCCACCTTATACCAACCATGAAATACGACTGAGTCAAGTATTTCAATATGAGTTTCATCAACAATTTTCAAAACAAAAAGTTTGCTTTTCATTCATGGAGTTTCTTTTTCTTTCATTTTCTCCATGTGGTGGTAGTTTTCACACTCCTCACTGGGATGTAACTCTTTCCACATCTTTTGAGCATTTCAGATTTCATTGACTCCCCCTCAATTGGCTATCAATTATTTAATATATAAGGTATTCAACCAACCCATTGATCTCGAATTCATACTCAACTAAGCAATCAAATATGATAATGACTATACCAAGAGATCATTGAGAGAGAAATTGACTTTGATCACTTAGAAGATGGTTTAAATAACGTAAATGATCATTGCAACATTGAGATATTATGACATCAAGGACATAATAAATTTCTAAATGCATGTCAAGGTGCAAGTAAAGTCAATTATGAAATGTGCTCAATTAGTGTGCTATGTACAAAACATAGATAAAGAACAAAACAAATACAAAGAACAAAAACAAAACCTAATCTAAGCAAAAGTTTCAAAAGAGGTTATTTCAAGGAAAGCATGCCAATTGCTTTACGCAAGTGAATAAAACGTTTTTGATCCAAAGGTTTTGTCAAGATGTCAGCTAATTGATCTTCAGTTGAAATATATGACAGTTGAAGAATGTTTGATTCAACTAGCTCTCTAAGAAAATGATATCTAAGTTCAATATGTTTTGTTCTAGAGTGCAACACAGGGTTTTTAGAAATGTTAATGGCACTAGTGTTGTCACATAAAATGGTTACCGAAGATGTTGAAATTCGGAAATCACTCAACACGTTCTTCATCCAAATCAATTGGGTTGAGCAACTTCCTGCAGAAATGTACTCCGCTTCGGCAGTCGAGAGTGCTATGCAGTTCTGTTTCTTACTGTGCCATGCAACAAGGCAGTGGCCAAGGTAGAAGCATGCACCACTCGTGCTTTTCCGGTCATCCACTGATCCAGCCCAATCGGCATCTGAGTATCCAACAATATCCAAAGTCGTTCCCATAGGATACCAAATTCCGAAATTGATTGTACCTTTGATATACCGGATGATCCGTTTCACCGCTTTCAGGTGAACCTCCTTCGGTGCTGATTGATATCTCGCACAAATCCCAACACTGAAGGATATATCCGGGCGACTAGCCGTGAGATATAGTAGACTTCCAATCATACTCCGGTACAGTTTCTCGTCTACATTCTCACATTGTGATTCACTTCCAAGTCCCTTATGGCTAGTTCCCATTGGAGTTGGAAAATCTTTCGAATTTTCAAGGTCAAACTTTTTGACCAACTCCAGTGCATACTTGGATTGACACAAGTGAATTCCTTCATCGTTCTGCTTAACTTGTAATCCAAGAAAGTAATTCAACTCGCCCATCATGGACATCTCAAATTCGCTTTCCATGGTCTCCGCGAATTTAGAAGCATCATTATCCCTCGTTGCTCCAAAAACAATGTCATCGACATAAATTTGAGCAACTATGAAATTGTTTTGATAATGCTTCACAAAGAGAGTCCTGTCAGCTCCCCCTCGAGTGTAGCCCTTTTCCAAAAGGTGCTTTGTCAACCTTTCGTACCATGCTCGCGGTGCTTGTTTCAGACCGTAAAGAGCCTTTTTCAGTCGAAAAACATGGTTAGGTAGTTTATGATCCACAAAACCTTTCGGTTGAGCTACATAAACTTCCTCATTTAAAAATCCATTTAAAAAGGCGCTCTTAACGTCCATTTGAAATAACTTGATTTTAAAATGACAAGCGATCGCAAACAGTATACGAATGGACTCGAGTCTAGCTACTGGGGCGAAGGTTTCATCAAAGTCAATACCTTCGACTTGAGAATAGCCTTGAGCAACTAACCTTGCTTTGTTCCGGATGATAGTACCTTCTTCGTTTTTCTTGTTCTTGAAGATCCATTTGGTACCTATCACATTATGTTGCTTCGGAGGCTTTGTCAGTTCCCAGACTTCGTTCCTTTCAAATTGATGTAGCTCTTCCTGCATTGCCTTAATCCAATAATCATCTTGGAGAGCTTCATCAACACTCTTTGGTTCGATTTGAGAAACATAGCATGCAAATCCGCAAACCAATTGTCTCCGGGTTCTAACTCCTTCTTGTGGATCTCCAATTATGTTTGACTCAGGGTGATCCTTGGAGATGCGTAACGTCTGAGGTAGAGGAGTAGGCGGAGGTACACGAGATGATTCCTGCACATCACATGAGCATTTACCTCCCAGAGATGGTTGACGAGTTGGCCCCATTAAGTCCATATGCAAAAGTTCCAAAGGCCGTTTGATACCTATGTGGTTCAAATTCTTGTGTGCAGTCCTAGACTGTTTTCCCTTTTGACAACCGCCCCACACAAGGTTTTGTTCAAAAGAAAGTTTCGGAACCCCTTTGACCACATCTTTATTTGAAATTCTAGAAAGTTCCTTAAAGTTTATGTGACCTAGCCTTTCATGCCAAAGTGTTTCGTTTTTCAAAGATGCTAGGTTACATTTTTCAGAAATTTTAGAAGGAACTACATAACAGTTATTTTCTGATCTAACCCCCTTTAAAAAGAAAGCATGGTTCAAGTCAGTTACAGTGCATTTATCAGATGAAAAATTAACTGAATAACCACTATCACACAGTTGACTTATGCTTATGAGGTTAGTCTTTAGGCCATGAACAAATAATACATTATCTAGAACCGGGCCATCTGGAATAGCTACTGTTCCCTTTCCAACAATTTTGGAAGACCGGCCATCTCCGAAAACAACAAGTCCTCCGGAGTTTTTCTCAAAAGTTTGAAAACAGTTTTTATCGCCGGTCATATGTCGGGAACACCCGCTATCCAAATACCAAGACGAACTATCATATGCATGCAAGGAAACAGTGGTAGCAAGACAGGGAAAGATCTCACCTTTGCGCACCCAAACCTTTTTGGTATGCGACTGTAGTACTCGTGGAGTTGATTTCCTAGGTGAGGGCGTCTTGCTTGAAGAATTGCTGCTCCTTGAAGATGTCGTCTTGAGCGATGTACTACCAAGGCTCTTTTCCGTCAATTTGGTTGGAGTGGTTTTTCGAGGAATAGCCCTTTTGGTAGTTGCTGCAAGATGTTCTTGAGGTGTGCATTTGGCTCCAGTCTTGCAGTTTCTTCTGATGTGCCCTGAAATGCCACAACGAAAACATACCTTGGTTCTTGTCGATTCCGAAGATGATGTAGTAGGTTCGTTGTCGTTGCTTGGCGTGAACACCGGTGTCGGAGGAGGAGATACCGACGAAGGCACAAATACCGTACCACTCGAACTTGGAATGTCTCCAGTTTGAGTGTATCCGAGGCCGAACTTGTTTCTTTGACCGAGACCAAGGAGTCTGTCCAACTTACTCCTTCCAGAAGTAAATCTCTGTAAGTCATCCTTTAGTTGGCGTATGGTCTCTGTCATTTCAGATTTTTCCTGTCGGGCCTCGCCGTAGAGCTTCAAGAAGTAGTTCGCTTTGTTCACCATGTCTACATAACTCTTCTCGAAATGCTCATTGGACTCTTGAAGGGAAACATTTGTCTTAACCAGATTGTCCCTTTCCACTTCAAGATCGGTTGAGATAGAGGTTACTCTTTTTAATTCAACTTCAAGTTCCAGTAATCTCTCTTTCAACCCCTTGTTTTGTTTAGCCAGTTTCTTTGAATCCCTCAGAAGTTGATGGTAGGCTAAAACAAAATCTTCACCTTCCGAATTATCTGACTCATCGTCCGTTGCAATCTTTTCCACAGTGGAGTTGGACAGTGAGTCGGATGTACTTGCCATTAAGCACATGAAGGATGAAGGTTTGGTGGACGCGTGGAAAGCTGTCGCGTTGTCTTCTTCATCACTTGACGATGACTCATTTGACGTGGAGTTGTCATCCCAAGTGACTGCTTGCATCGCTTTCTTCTTAGCCGGATTCTTGTTGGGACATTCAGTTGCTATGTGGCCGTAGCCTCGACATTTGAAACACTGAACTTGTCCCTCAGAACTTTTCTTATCCTTTGAGAAGTTCTCTTGGCTTCTTGACTTGTACTTGAAATCCCTTGCCTTTCTTCGACTTTCCGAAGGATGGAGTTTTGCTTGAATTTCCCCTTCGAAAGTTGCGGCGAAACTTCCTTGTCAAGAGAGCGAGCTGCTTCTCAAAGTCCTCCATAGAAATGTTCTCGTCGTCGTCCGAGGAGGATGAATCCGCGTCTTCTTCTTTAGTTGATTTCAATGCGTAACCTGAAGACTTAGAAGAGGATGCCTTTCCAGAAGAATAGTTAGTAGGAAAAGTCATTTCATAAGTTTGTAAAGCACCTACTAATTCTTCTACACGCATTTCGTCCGGGTGTTTAATTGTTTCAATGGCTGCAACCTTCGGGCGAAATCGTTCAGGAAGAGTTCTTAGAATTTTTCTTACAACTTTAAATTCTGGAATCTTCTCTCCCAAGTTAGCACATGAGTTCACGATGTCTTGCAATCGTGTGTAATAGTCAGTGAAGGATTCATTCTCTGCCATAGAGATTGAGTCAAACTTGCTCGTAAGCATTTGCAGTTTCTGAATCTTCACTAGGTTAGTTCCCTCATGCGTAACTTGAAGAACATCCCAGATTTCTTTCGCAGTCTCACATGCCGAGACGCGAGAGAACTCAGTTTGTGACAAAGCATTAAATAGAGCATTAATCCCTTTGCCATTGTAAGAAGATAAGTCTATCTCTTCCTTGGTCCATTTCGACCTAGGTTTCAAGGTGCGAACATCATCTAAAATTTCAGTTGGATTAGACCATCCTAATTCAATTGATTGCCACACCCTTTCGTCGATGGAAATTAAGAAAGCTTTCATCCGTACTTTCCAGTACGCATAATTAGTTCCATCAAAGAAAGGGGGTCGATTGATGTTTCCACCTTCAACCATTGTTTACAACCCTATTCCCGCTCTGATACCACTTGTTGGGTTTAGGTTAATAAGGATCTAATAGGGGAAAAAACACCTAGAGGGGGGTGAATAGGTGTAAACAATAAACACTCAAAAATCATTGTGCGATAAAACCCAATGCGGAAAAATAAAAGAACACACAAGATTTTTACGTGGAAAACTCCAAACCGGAGTAAAAAACCACGGGACCGATAACACGGCGAAATCCACTAGAGTTAACACACGTACAAGGTGATATAACGTACTCACAGACGACTCAACCTTTTACCATACGCCCCTAGTCGATCTTCTCCGCTCGCTCCGCAACGCTTCTCGAATCCACGATTTGCGCCGCCAACGCTGAATCCACAGCGTCCAACGTCGAATCCACGACGTCCGACCGAATCCACGGTCTTCACCCAATGGCACGCTTCGAATCCACGAACGCACCTCGCTCCGAATCCACGAGAGCGATAACACCTTGAATCCACAAGGCCACGCGAGTCCACGCGCCGATTTTGGGGTAAATCGTTGTTTGTTTGGGTGGTGATGATCCGCCGAATACTTAGATCAAGAGTAGATCGGAAATACCATCTAAGTATTCATTAGTTTGATTCAACTCAAGATATGAGTATGAAAATCCTAGAATCAAACTAATCAATATAGATGAAGAACCATTAAATAGATCTAATGATTTCCGTTCTTCTCTATATGTGGATCTAAGGCCGTATAAAATGATATTTGAAAATGACGGCTCTTTTTCCGATGTGTGGATTGCCCTAGAAATGAAAAGGAAGGGCTATTTATAGGTTAGAAACCCTAGGAAGAATATTCGGATCAAAAACAAACTTTTCTGGAAAGTTTTACGGGCGACGATCCGGACTGCGCAAGTCACGATCCGGATCGCTTACGCGTAGAGAGCAATTTCCAGAAAACCGCCTGTTCGGGATCCGGATCATAATCTACGATCCGGATCGTTCATACAGTTTTACCAGAACAATGTGTTCGGGATCCGGATTGAGATTCCACGATCCGGATCGTTCAAGCCAACAGGTAAAACTCATGTTCGGGATCCGGATCATCAAATGCCATGATCCGGATTGAACTAGTGTATGAACGAGCACCCTTCGGGATCCGGATCGAAACGACATGATCCGGATCCTGAACATGTCCCATGTCCAGTTTTTGATGAATATGCAGTTAAAACCTCTTCCGGGTGTTTCTACACTATAAGAAGTATTCGGATCATCACAAATTATTTAATTTAACGTACCTGATCCTTTTGAATTCTTCTTTCTTGAGATTGAGGTAGTTGATCCAGAGTTTCTTCATCTTCAATCTTCAAGACTTGAACTATTCACGAAATGCGCCAACTCAAATTCCGTAACACTTCCCTCACTGGAAGAGTCAAATAAACACATGACCAAATTGCCGACTTTCGCATAATGTCACGTCACTCACGTCCTGCCTTCCTGGGGTCTGCCAAAAGCCTAGGGTTTCCTAAGTCCCAACTGACCTATCCCTAAGCTCTGATACCAACTTAATCTGTCACGCCCCGGGTGTAAACCAGAACCCGGGCCCGTCTACAGATCCACCGTATACACGGAATTTCCCGTGTATACGAAGCGCTGGTAACCTGCTCAAATATAGATGATATAATAAAAGAGCATAAACAGAACTAAACTAGAACTAATACATCTCAGATAAAACTGAAAAGTAAAAGTGCAGAAGTAAACTCTCAATAATACATATGTCTCTCCCAGCTCACTAATCAAATACAACCAGCTGGCCGAAGCCAGACCCAAAAAGAAATGAAAAGTAGAGTATCTGAGAGTATCGGGGTACATCTACTAACTGAACTGGTGCCTGGGTAGACCGCTATCTAATCCGCGATCCTCTTACCTCGGTCCGCTAAGGAGGGTCCCGCAACTCCCGCAGACGACTCTGCAAAACAAAGGGGGAAGAGAAAAAGAAAAGCAGTGGGGAGTGAGAACTACTATAGAACAGTAGCCTCCTCCTAGTGGGTAAACCTCAACTCAAATGTGCCCACTAGAACTATAAGAGGCGGAAGAATAAAACAAGGTGGTAAGCTGTAAGTATGACTGCTGATGAGGGATGGAGCTACCACTAAATGCCTCTAAAGTGCCAGCTAGGAATATAGCTAAATGTATGCATCAATAAATGCCTGCCTGCCTAGACCCAATCGATACACCAGTAAGCACTGGTACTGCCTGCTCTGCCTGCCTGCCAAATCGGGTATGCCAGCCTACGCATAACACCGATAGGGAATGAGAGTCCCGAGGACTCGAAGCCTGTAAAACGCACACTCCGGAGTGGCACTCGAGGGGAGCGACCCACACGAGTAAAATGCCTGGGTAACAAGTACCATAGATCAGCAGGACTGGATCATGACTCTGATCAAAGTGGGAAAACCCATCCACTAAAGAAGCCCAAATCCTCTACCCCAATCTGATGCATAAGCAACCTCCGGTCAACCGCCCAAGGTCCGCGGTTGCCGCAATACCCTGCCATCAAGCCTGCCTGTCCCAAAACCCACAACTGTCTGACTACACTATCCCAGCCCCTGCTCGAACCCGAGCGCACTATCCCCCAAAGGTAGATAAGAGAAGAGAAGAGAAAAGCATGGTTTCTCCTAAGTCAATGCCATCATGATAGTGTAGCAGAAAAAGGTGGCCTAACTAAATGTCCATACAAGCATGCAAAGTCCTTTATCATTATTAAACATGATTCAAGTATTCTAGTTCTCACAAAGTAGAGATATGCCGTTTAAATAAACTTCCATTTTACTAAGTTGCCCCAAAATAGTTGATGTATATGTATAAGCATAAAGGTCCCATCATGTATATGCAACATATCCATTTTAGCACAACTCTTCCCATGGTTGTAAGCGACATATTATTTACCAGAATTAACCATTAATTATCACTTAGTCCTCTTGAAGCCACAAAATCTCGCTATAAGTCCAATTCTCAAATTAGTATGCCATATTCATTTCACCGGTTCATTTAGCCATGTAACCTATTAGCAACTCAAATAGGCCTAGTGGGGACATCACAAGTAGGAGGTTAAACAACGGTACCCACCACAGTACCGCCGCGCCTGCCCGCACAGTCTGCGCCCGCTGCCCTCCTGCCCGCACAGTTGACCGCCCAATAGGAGTGCGCCACGTGTCCCTGCCTCTGACCGCTGCACCCGGTGCACGAGCCTCTGAACACCGAACCAATGGAAACCCGCCACGTGTCCACCCCGGTGCACCGTGAACCAAAGCCAACCATCCTGCTCTGTAGACCGAGAGCTGTGAGCCAACCAATGGAATGATGCCACGTGTCCTCCCTCCGGTGCACGCTCGGCCGCGTGGACCGCGCACCCGCGCGCCTGCCCGCGCCCTGCCCGCGACGCGCGCGCCTGCCCGCCGCCGCTGTGCCGCCTGCCCGAGGCTGCGCCGCCGCCCTCCGCCACTGCCCGCCGCCGCCGCCGCCGCCGGTGATCGCCGGAGTTACTGTTCCGGCCATGAACAGTAACCGAAGCTCCGAAAAATGCCGTAAATAGTCCATCTGAAGCGTTTTCGCGCGCTGAATCCGAATTTGACGTCCGTTTTGCCAAATTCCCACTCTAAAAATTGCCGAATGCCCCGGAAAGGTATTCTTAGTCCGAAATTCGCGCCGAGCCAAATCTTAATATCCGTTTCGCCCGAGAACACTTCCAGAGATCCGACGGGGCCAACCGATCACCCACGTGATCCATCTAAGTCCGAAGTCCAACACTAGTGTCCAATCGTGCCCCAAACACTTCCAGCACACCGCGTAGGCCTCCAGTAGCCACCCCAATGCACCGCAACAGCTCTGCGGAGATCCAGGTCATCACATCCTCCCCCACTAAAAGAAAGTTTCGTCCTCGAAACTAAAGTCATTCCTCATGTGATGACCTGGATCTCCGCAGAGCTGTTGCGGTGCTTTGAGGTGGCTACTGGAGGCCTACGCGGTGTGCGGGAGGTATTTGGGGCTTTTACAGGGTGACCGGCAGCTTCTGGAGGCCTACGGGGCGTGTCGGCGGTGTTCGGGGGCCAATTTGGACACAAGTGTTGGACTCCGGGCTTCAAATGGATCACGTGGGTGATCGGGGGACCCCATCGGTTGTTTAGAGGTGTTTGCGCGCAAAACGGATATTAAGATTGGGCTCTGCGCGAAATTTGGACCAAGAATACTTTTCCGGGGGCTTTCGGCAATTTTTAGAGTGAGAATTTGGCGAAACGGACGTCAAAATCGAATTCAGCGCGCGAAAACGCTTCAGACGGAGTATTTACTTGCATTTTTGGGCTTCGGGTTACTGTTCATGCCGGAACAGTAACTCCTGTGAAGTTTGAGGAATTTAGGAGGCTCGGATTTCGAGATTTGGATTTTTCGGCGCGGCGCGACGTTGCATTCCTGGATTCTTCTTCGGCGCAGCGACAGTGTTTTAGCTCCCCCGAGCTAACCAGGCAGTATTTTTCAGCGATTCTTGCGCCATCGTCTTCGTAACAGGTAGGGCTACATTTCTTATTTCTACTGGTTTTTCCCCATTCCGAGGTTTTCATGGGTTTTTCGGATCATCTTGTGACCCCATGTTGCTGTGATGGAGTTTTGGACAGCGGTTCGGTATTTTGGCGATATCTCCGCAACCGGACATCGGATTGAGGCGATTCAAAAGGGGATTTGCATCTACGCATCACAAGGAATCTCTCTAAATTTTTGTGGAATTTCGTGGAATTTTCCTGAAGGTGAGAACCAATTTTTACAGAACCTTGTAGCACAGTTTTTGGGTGAAAATATTGTTCGAGGTGGTCCTCTTGTCGATTTTGGTTCTCAGCATAGAAAAATCGTGGGAAAACGTGCAGGTACTCGTTTCGACCGGTTCGTCGCGTAGATCGCAGTGGTATTTTTCTGAGAATTTTGTGGGCACGTTTCGCAGGTGAAAATGGCTGAACTGTAAATCTGGTTTTGGGGACAGATTTTGGGATTAACTTGGATAGTAATTATGTGTGTATCCTTTGGGATTTTTTGGCACAGTGTTGCGGGGACTGTTGAGGATCGAGCGCGGACTTCGCTGTCAGGACTTGGATTTAGCGCTCGAGGTGGGTACCGTTGTTTAACCTCCTACTTGTGATGTCCCCACTAGGCCTATTTGAGTGCTAATATGTTATATGGCTAAATGAACCGGTAAAATGAACATGGCATGCATAATTTGGGAATTGGGCTTATAACTAGAGTTTGTGACTTCAAAAGGACTAAGTGTTGATTAATGGTTAATTCTGGTAATTAATATGTCGCTTAGAACCATGGGAAGGGCTTTGTTAAATTGGATATGTGGCATATGCATGATGGGACCTCTTTTACATATACCTAAGCTATTTTGGGGCAACTTGTAAAATGGAAGGCTATTTAAACGGCATATCTCTACTTTGTGAGAACTAGAACACTTGAATCATGTTTAATAATGATAAAGGACTTTGCATGCGTGTATGGACACTTAGTTAGGCCACCTCTTTCTGCTACACTATCATGATGGCATTGACTTAGGAGAAACCATGCTTTTCTCTTCTTTTGTCTATATTTGGGGGATAGTGCGCTCGGGTTCGAGCAGGGGCTGGGATAGTGTAGTCAGACGGTTGTGGGTTTTGGGACAGGCAGGCTGTGAGGACAGGGCATTGCGGCAACCGCGGATCTTTGGCGGTTGACCGGACAGTGGTCATTGCATCAGATTGGGATAGAGGCTTTGGGCTTTCTTTTAGTGGATGGGTTTTCCACCTTGATCAGAGTCATGATCCAGTCCTGCTGATTTGGTACTTGTTACCCAGGCATTATACTCGTGTGGGTCGCTCCCCTCGAGTGCCACTCCGGAGTGTGCGTTTTACAGGCTTCGAGTCCTTGAGACTCCCTTTTTCCCCTATCGGTGTTATGCGTTGGCCAGCATACCCGATTTGGCAGGCAGGCAGGCAGGCACAGCAGGCAGTACCAGTGCTTACTGGTGTATCGATTGGGTCTAGGCAGGCAGGCATTTACATTCTGATGCACACATATAGCTATACTATCAGTTAGCTCATTAGAGGCATGTAGTGGTAGCTCTATTCATCATCGGCAGTTTTATTTACAGCTTACCACCCTTGTTCATCTTTTTCGCCTCTTGTAGTCCTAGTGGGCACATTTGAGTTGAGGTCTACCCACTAGGGGGAGGCTGCTGTTTACAGTAGTTCTCACCCCCACTGCTTTCTCTTTTCTCTTCCCCTTTGTTTCTTTTGCAGTGTCTTCTGCGGGTGCTGCTGAGTTTTCAGCGACGGGTCGAGGAGAGAGGACGGCTGAGTAGATAGACTTCGAGGCAGGTTGAGCGTGTTAGCTGGACTGTTGGTGTACCCGTGTTTCCTCAGACGGTTGTACTTTTACTTTGGGACTGGCTTTTGCCAGCAGGTTGTATTTATTTTTGGTGAGCTGGGAGAGACAGATGTATCATTTATACAGATGTATTGTATTTTATTTCCAGCTTCAGTCTGAGATGTATTAGTTTTAGTTCAGCTCTGTTTTTATTGCTCTTTTATTATATCTCTTATATATCTGAGCAGGTTTGGCGCTTCGTGTACGCGGGAAATACCGTGTGCACGGCGGATCTGTAGACGGGCCCGGGTTCTGGTTTACACCCGGGGCGTGACAGATTAAGTTGGTATCAGAGCTTAGGGATAGGTCAGTTGGGACTTAGGAAACCCTAGGCTTTTGGGCGGACCCTAGGATGTTAGGGCGTGAGAGACGTGACTTTTAGCGAAAGTCGGTGATTTGGTTTTGACTCTTCCAGTGAGTGAAGAGGGATCGGCATACCCTATTTTTGTGGGACAGTTATGTTGGCTGCAGACAACATAACGTTACAAAAATAGGGGGATGCCTTTGACTTTCGCTAGATTGGGTCGAGTGTTTGGGGTGTGCTGATTTGCGGTTTTGTCGTGGTGAGCGGTGTCTCCCCGACGTTGGGGCTCTGACCCGAGTGCACCTTGGTGCGGCAGTTGGGCCTGAGCTGGTTGTTTCGGGCCGGATACCCAGATTGGAGTCTGGGGGGGGGGGCTCCGGACCCGAAGGGTAGGAGTGTTGGAGGCAGATCAGCGGAGCAGCGCGGTGACACAGTTGTCGGATCAGCACAGTGGTGCAGCTGTCGGAGCAGCGCGGTGACACAGTTGTCGGATCAGCACAGTGGTGCAGCTGACGGAGCAGCGCGGTGACACAGTTGTCGGATCAGCACAGTGGTGCAGCTGTCGGAGCAGCGCGGTGACACAGTTGTCGGATCAGCACAGTGGTGCAGCTGACGGAGCAGCGCGGTGACACAGTTGTCGGATCAGCACAGTGGTGCAGCTGTCGGAGCAGCGCGGTGACACAGTTGTCGGATCAGCACAGTGGTGCAGCTGTCGAGCAGCGCGGTGACACAGTTGTCGGATCAGCACAGTGGTGCAGCTGTCGGAGCAGCGCGGTGACACAGTTGTCGGATCAGCACAGTGGTGCAGTTGTCGGAGCATTGACACAGTTGTCGGAGCAGCGCGGTGACACAGTTGTCGGATCAGTGCAGTGGCACAGTTGTCGGACTAGTGAGTAGCCCTCCGTGCCGACGTTTAGTGCTGGGGCACCGAGGAAGGGTGGACAGTTGACAGCATGGAAAACTGTGGGATTGCATTGAAAGAGTGAGCCAGTTTTGGCGGATGAGTTGCCCCGATTTGTGGGATTGTGTATGGAGCCTTTGGTGGCAGGGTCTTGTTCGGTGGGGGATTGAGAGTTCTAGGGACGCCTCATTGGAGTAGGCGCCGGGTACGGAGCGGGGCATTACAGTTCCTTTGGATTGGGACCTGCCGCCTGAGGCGAGTTCTGATTGAGGCGCTTGGCACCGGGTGTTGGAGGACAGGTCAGTCGGATGAGGCACTCCTGATTTCTTTTTCTGGATAGTGGATTTTTGAGACCGTCAGAGCACGTAGATTCCAGCGGCCAGTGTGGCGGTGGGTTTGAATTGTTCCAGGCTCTTGGGTTCGTATCTTTCGATACGAGAGGCTTTCCCTTCTTGGTGGGTAGTGTTTGGCTTCATTGCTTTAGGTTAGGGATAGGACGGTTACCCGGTGTTCGGGAGGTCGTATTCCCTATCTTTTGCACCTGGGGGGAGTGTCGTGGGTCCTGCCCGGTGCGGTTGAGTCCTTGGTTGTACCTGTAGGCCTGATGGTCTTGACCTAGTTGTGGGGCTTGGTTTGGTACTTAGGACGGTTAGGCTGGCTCGGTTTTTTTTTTCTTTTCGCGGCAGCTGATTATGCTGCGAGGACGGTTTTCGTGGGAGCCAGGCCTGGAGGTGTTGGTGTACCTGGGTTGCTTGAGAGTATCTTCGCCTCTTTGGTTTTGACCTTGTGAGCGAGGCGGATGTCTCGTAGTGGGTGAGTAGCCTTTTGGCTGGTGTGTTTGAGGGATCTGCGGCGGCATCGGGACTTGGTGATACCCCTTTTTGGTGGTGAGTTTCTAGCTGTTCTCCTATCGGAGTTGTTTGGCATGACACCAGTTTGGGAGTTGAGGACCCGTAAGAATTTGATGAAGTGATCATCGGGAGCTAGCACCCTTCTGTCAAGCTTGGAGGACTTGAGTTACCAGCTGCAAGGGTATTGGATCTGCGCGAAGGTTGTTTTGCAATCTGGTTCTCTTGACTACTTATGGCTGTGTGCTGATGCCGGAGAGTTGGGGGAATTGCTTCTACACCCCGACGGTTTTGGATTAGAGATCAGAGTCTACATGACCAGTTGGGGGACTTATATCGGATACTTTGGGAGTACAGAGGTACTTGGAACGAGCTTTTGTGTCGACGGACTGGTGGTTGGGTTATCTGAGGCCCTGGGAGGGGCGGGTGCTTGTACCGATGCAGACTACTTGATGGCCGAGCTGTTAGCCCAGCTGTACCTTGTTGAGGTGGCGTGGTCCTCTGGAGTGTTCCCCTTTGTTTCGTTCTGGTTAGAGACCCAAGGATTGCGTCGCGTCTCTGGATGAGGTATTTGGTAGTTTTGGGAGCTTGAGTGTTGGATGATTGGATATTTACCCCTCTTTTTGGTTGAGATTCCGTGTTGAGGAATGACTCCAGTTTCGAGGACGAAACTTTCTTTTAGTGGGGGAGGATGTGATGACCTGGATCTCCGCAGAGCTGTTGCGGTGCTTTGAGGTGGCTACTGGAGGCCTACGCGGTGTGCGGGAGGTATTTGGGGCTTTTACAGGGTGACCGGCAGCTTCTGGAGGCCTACGGGGCGTGTCGGCGGTGTTCGGGCGCCAATTTGGACACAAGTGTTGGACTCCGGGCTTCAAATGGATCACGTGGGTGATCGGGGGACCCCATCGGTTGTTTAGAGGTGTTTGCGCGCAAAACGGATATTAAGATTGGGCTCTGCGCGAAATTTGGACCAAGAATACTTTTCCGGGGGCTTTCGGCAATTTTTAGAGTGAGAATTTGGCGAAACGGACGTCAAAATCGGATTCAGCGCGCGAAAACGCTTCAGACGGAGTATTTACTTGCATTTTTGGGCTTCGGGTTACTGTTCATGCCGGAACAGTAACTCCGGCGATCGCCAGCGGCGGCCGGCGGCGGCGGGCGGCGGCGGAAGGCGGCGGAGGGCGCTCGGGCAGGCGGCGCGCGGCCGCGGGCAGCCGCTGAGGGCGCGGGCAGGCGCGGCGGGGGCGCGGGCAGGCGGCCGGTCCACGCGGCGGGCGTGCACCGAGGCGGTGCCACGTGGCACGAGGCGGTTGGATGGCTCACAGCACTTGGTTCACGGAATACTCTGGATGGCTCATGGTCTACGGTGCACCGGTAGCGGACACGTGGCAGTCTGCCATTCGTTCGGTCCACAGAGGCTCGTGCACCGGGTGCACAGAACAGTGGAGGGGACACGTGGCGCTTCCCCATTGGACGGTCTACTGTGCGGGCAGGGCAGCAGAAGCGACCGGGCGCGCGGGCAGAGATGGTCGGGACACGTGTCGAAGACCCATTGGCTGTTTTGGCTGTTCCGTGTTCGGCAGGACACAATGGTAATTATTGGAATTGTTTTTAGGGGTTTTCTTCATTTTTCCATCCGAGGCTCATTCAAGGCTCATTTTCTCCATCATAGAGGCCTCATCTTCTCAAGGAGTGAGAAGATGAAATCTTCATCAAGAAGAGAGGAACACTCCTGTGAAGTTTGAGGAATTTAGGAGGCTCGGATTTCGAGATTTGGATTTTTCGGCGCGGCGCGACGTTGCATTCCTGGATTCTTCTTCGGCGCAGCGACAGTGTTTTAGCTCCCCCGAGCTAACCAGGCAGTATTTTTCAGCGATTCTTGCGCCATCGTCTTCGTAACAGGTAGGGCTACATTTCTTATTTCTACTGGTTTTTCCCCATTCCGAGGTTTTCATGGGTTTTTCGGATCATCTTGTGACCCCATGTTGCTGTGATGGAGTTTTGGACAGCGGTTCGGTATTTCGGCGATATCTCCGCAACCGGACATCGGATTGAGGCGATTCAAAAGGGGATTTGCATCTACGCATCACAAGGAATCTCTCTGAATTTTTGTGGAATTTCGTGGAATTTCCCTGAAGGTGAGAACCCCTTTTTACAGAACCTTGTAGCACAGTTTTTGGTGGAAAATATTGTTCGAGGTGGTCCTCTTGTCGATTTTGGTTCTCAGCATAGAAAAATCGTGGGAAAACGTGCAGGTACTCGTTTCGACCGGTTCGTCGCGTAGATCGCAGTGGTATTTTTCTGGGAATTTTGTGGGCACGTTTCGCAGGTGAAAATGGCTGAACTGTAAATCTGGTTTTGGGGACAGATTTTGGGATTAACTTGGATAGTAATTATGTGTGTATCCTTTGGGATTTTTTTGGCACAGTGTTGCGGGGACTGTTGAGGATCGAGCGCGGACTTCGCTGTCAGGACTTGGATTTAGCGCTCGAGGTGGGTACCGTTGTTTAACCTCCTACTTGTGATGTCCCCACTAGGCCTATTTGAGTGCTAATATGTTATATGGCTGAATGAACCGGTAAAATGAACATGGCATGCATAATTTGGGAATTGGGCTTATAACTAGAGTTTGTGACTTCAAAAGGACTAAGTGTTGATTAATGGTTAATTCTGGTAATTAATATGTCGCTTAAAACCATGGGAAGGGCTTTGTTAAATTGGATATGTGGCATATGCATGATGGGACCTCTTTTACATATACCTAAGCTATTTTGGGGCAACTTGTAAAATGGAAGGCTATTTAAACGGCATATCTCTACTTTGTGAGAACTAGAACACTTGAATCATGTTTAATAATGATAAAGGACTTTGCATGCGTGTATGGACACTTAGTTAGGCCACCTCTTTCTGCTACACTATCATGATGGCATTGACTTAGGAGAAACCATGCTTTTCTCTTCTTTTGTCTATATTTGGGGGATAGTGCGCTCGGGTTCGAGCAGGGGCTGGGATAGTGTAGTCAGACGGTTGTGGGTTTTGGGACAGGCAGGCTGTGAGGACAGGGCATTGCGGCAACCGCGGATCTTTGGCGGTTGACCGGACAGTGGTCATTGCATCAGATTGGGATAGAGGCTTTGGGCTTTCTTTTAGTGGATGGGTTTTCCACCTTGATCAGAGTCATGATCCAGTCCTGCTGATTTGGTACTTGTTACCCAGGCATTATACTCGTGTGGGTCGCTCCCCTCGAGTGCCACTCCGGAGTGTGCGTTTTACAGGCTTCGAGTCCTTGAGACTCCCTTTTTCCCCTATCGGTGTTATGCGTTGGCCAGCATACCCGATTTGGCAGGCAGGCAGGCAGGCACAGCAGGCAGTACCAGTGCTTACTGGTGTATCGATTGGGTCTAGGCAGGCAGGCATTTACATTCTGATGCACACATATAGCTATACTATCAGTTAGCTCATTAGAGGCATGTAGTGGTAGCTCTATTCATCATCGGCAGTTTTATTTACAGCTTACCACCCTTGTTCATCTTTTTCGCCTCTTGTAGTCCTAGTGGGCACATTTGAGTTGAGGTCTACCCACTAGGGGGAGGCTGCTGTTTACAGTAGTTCTCACCCCCACTGCTTTCTCTTTTCTCTTCCCCTTTGTTTCTTTTGCAGTGTCTTCTGCGGGTGCTGCTGAGTTTTCAGCGACGGGTCGAGGAGAGAGGACGGCTGAGTAGATAGACTTCGAGGCAGGTTGAGCGTGTTAGCTGGACTGTTGGTGTACCCGTGTTTCCTCAGACGGTTGTACTTTTACTTTGGGACTGGCTTTTGCCAGCAGGTTGTATTTATTTTTGGTGAGCTGGGAGAGACAGATGTATCATTTATACAGATGTATTGTATTTTATTTCCAGCTTCAGTCTGAGATGTATTAGTTTTAGTTCAGCTCTGTTTTTATTGCTCTTTTATTATATCTCTTATATATCTGAGCAGGTTTGGCGCTTCGTGTACGCGGGAAATACCGTGTGCACGGCGGATCTGTAGACGGGCCCGGGTTCTGGTTTACACCCGGGGCGTGACAGATTAAGTTGGTATCAGAGCTTAGGGATAGGTCAGTTGGGACTTAGGAAACCCTAGGCTTTTGGGCGGACCCTAGGATGTTAGGGCGTGAGAGACGTGACTTTTAGCGAAAGTCGGTGATTTGGTTTTGACTCTTCCAGTGAGTGAAGAGGGATCGGCATACCCTATTTTTGTGGGACAGTTATGTTGGCTGCAGACAACATAACGTTACAAAAATAGGGGGATGCCTTTGACTTTCGCTAGATTGGGTCGAGTGTTTGGGGTGTGCTGATTTGCGGTTTTGTCGTGGTGAGCGGTGTCTCCCCGACGTTGGGGCCCTGACCCGAGTGCACCTTGGTGCGGCAGTTGGGCCTGAGCTGGTTGTTTCGGGCCGGATACCCAGATTGGAGTCTGGGGGGGGGGGCTCCGGACCCGAAGGGTAGGAGTGTTGGAGGCAGATCAGCGGAGCAGCGCGGTGACACAGTTGTCGGATCAGCACAGTGGTGCAGCTGTCGGAGCAGCGCGGTGACACAGTTGTCGGATCAGCACAGTGGTGCAGCTGTCGGAGCAGCGCGGTGACACAGTTGTCGGATCAGCACAGTGGTGCAGCTGTCGGAGCAGCGCGGTGACACAGTTGTCGGATCAGCACAGTGGTGCACGGAGCAGCGCGGTGACACAGTTGTCGGATCAGCACAGTGGTGCAGCTGTCGGAGCAGCGCGGTGACACAGTTGTCGGATCAGCACAGTGGTGCAGCTGTCGGAGCAGCGCGGTGACACAGTTGTCGGATCAGCACAGTGGTGCAGCTGTCGGAGCAGCGCGGTGACACAGTTGTCGGATCAGCACAGTGGTGCAGTTGTCGGAGCATTGACACAGTTGTCGGAGCAGCGCGGTGACACAGTTGTCGGATCAGTGCAGTGGCACAGTTGTCAGACTAGTGAGTAGCCCTCCGTGCCGACGTTTAGTGCTGGGGCACCGAGGAAGGGTGGACAGTTGACAGCAGGGAAAACTGTGGGATTGCATTGAAAGAGTGAGCCAGTTTTGGCGGATGAGTTGCCCCGATTTGTGGGATTGTGTATGGAGCCTTTGGTGGCAGGGTCTTGTTCGGTGGGGGATTGAGAGTTCTAGGGACGCCTCATTGGAGTAGGCGCCGGGTATGGAGCGTGGCATTACAGTTCCTTTGGATTGGGACCTGCCGCCTGAGGCGAGTTCTGATTGAGGCGCTTGGCGCCGGGTGTTGGAGGACAGGTCAGTCGGATGAGGCACTCCTGATTTCTTTTTCTGGATAGTGGATTTTTGAGACCGTCAGAGCACGTAGATTCCAGCGGCCAGTGTGGCGGTAGGTTTGAATTGTTCCAGGCTCTTGGGTTCGTATCTTTCGATACGAGAGGCTTTCCCTTCTTGGTGGGTAGTGTTTGGCTTCATTGCTTTAGGTTAGGGATAGGACGGTTACCCGGTGTTCGGGAGGTCGTATTCCCTATCTTTTGCACCTGGGGGGAGTGTCGTGGGTCCTGCCCGGTGCGGTTGAGTCCTTGGTTGTACCTGTAGGCCTGATGGTCTTGACCTAGTTGTGGGGCTTGGTTTGGTACTTAGGACGGTTAGGCTGGCTCGGTTTTCTTTTTTCTTTTCGCGGCAGCTGATTATGCTGCGAGGACGGTTTTCGTGGGAGCCAGGCCTGGAGGTGTTGGTGTACCTGGTTTGCTTGAGAGTATCTTCGCCTCTTTGGTTTTGACCTTGTGAGCGAGGCGGATGTCTCGTAGTGGGTGAGTAGCCTTTTGGCTGGTGTGTTTGAGGGATCTGCGGCGGCATCGGGACTTGGTGATACCCCTTTTTGGTGGTGAGTTTCTAGCTGTTCTCCTATCGGAGTTGTTTGGCATGACACCAGTTTGGGAGTTGAGGACCCGTCCAGGATTTGATGAAGTGATCATCGGGAGCTAGCACCCTTCTGTCAAGCTTGGAGGACTTGAGTTACCAGCTGCAAGGGTATTGGATCTGCGCGAAGGTTGTTTTGCAATCTGGTTCTCTTGACTACTTATGGCTGTGTGCTGATGCCGGAGAGTTGGGGAATTGCTTCTACACCCCGACGGTTTTGGATTAGAGATCAGAGTCTACATGACCAGTTGGGGGACTTATATCGGATACTTTGGGAGTACAGAGGTACTTGGATCGAGCTTTTGTGTCGACGGACTGGTGGTTGGATTATCTGAGGCCCTGGGAGGGGCGGATGCTTGTACCGATGCAGACTACTTGATGGCCGAGCTGTTAGCCCAGCTGTACCTTGTTGAGGTGGCGTGGTCCTCTGGAGTGTTCCCCTTTGTTTCGTTCTGGTTAGAGACCCAAGGATTGCATCGCGTCTCTGGATGAGGTATTTGGTAGTTTTGGGAGCTTGAGTGGTGGATGATTGGATATTTACCCCTCTTTTGGTTGAGATTCCGTGTTGAGGAATGACTCCAGTTTCGAGGACGAAACTTTCTTTTAGTGGGGGAGGATGTGATGACCTGGATCTCCGCAGAGCTGTTGCGGTGCTTTGAGGTGGCTACTGGAGGCCTACGCGGTGTGCGGGAGGTATTTGGGGCTTTTACAGGGTGACCGGCAGCTTCTGGAGGCCTACGGGGCATGTCGGCGGTGTTCGGGCGCCAATTTGGACACAAGTGTTGGACTCCGGGCTTCAAATGGATCACGTGGGTGATCGGGGGACCCCATCGGTTGTTTAGAGGTGTTTGCGCGCAAAACGGATATTAAGATTGGGCTCTGCGCGAAATTTGGACCAAGAATACTTTTCCGGGGGCTTTCGGCAATTTTTAGAGTGAGAATTTGGCGAAACGGACGTCAAAATCGGATTCAGCGCGCGAAAACGCTTCAGACGGAGTATTTACTTGCATTTTTGGGCTTCGGGTTACTGTTCATGCCGGAACAGTAACTCCGGCGATCGCCGGCGGCGGCCGGCGGCGGCGGGCGGCGGCGGAAGGCGGCGGAGGGCGCTCGGGCAGGCGGCGCGCGGCCGCGGGCAGCCGCTGAGGGCGCGGGCAGGCGCGGCGGGGGGCGCGGGCAGGCGGCCGGTCCACGCGGCGGGCGTGCACCGAGGCGGTGCCACGTGGCACGAGGCGGTTGGATGGCTCACAGCACTTGGTTCACGGAATACTCTGGATGGCTCATGGTCTACGGTGCACCGGTAGCGGACACGTGGCAGTCTCCCATTCGTTCGGTCCACAGAGGCTCGTGCACCGGGTGCACAGAACAGTGGAGGGGACACGTGGCGCTTCCCCATTGGACGGTCTACTGTGCGGGCAGGGCAGCAGAAGCGACCGGGCGCGCGGGCAGAGATGGTCGGGACACGTGTCGAAGACCCATTGGCTGTTTTGGCTGTTCCGTGTTCGGCAGGACACAATGGTAATTATTGGAATTGTTTTTAGGGGTTTTCTTCATTTTTCCATCCGAGGCTCATTCAAGGCTCATTTTCTCCATCATAGAGGCCTCATCTTCTCAAGGAGTGAGAAGATGAAATCTTCATCAAGAAGAGAGGAACACTCCTGTGAAGTTTGAGGAATTTAGGAGGCTCGGATTTCGAGATTTGGATTTTTCGGCGCGGCGCGACGTTGCATTCCTGGATTCTTCTTCGGCGCAGCGACAGTGTTTTAGCTCCCCCGAGCTAACCAGGCAGTATTTTTCAGCGATTCTTGCGCCATCGTCTTCGTAACAGGTAGGGCTACATTTCTTATTTCTACTGGTTTTTCCCCATTCCGAGGTTTTCATGGGTTTTTCGGATCATCTTGTGACCCCATGTTGCTGTGATGGAGTTTTGGACAGCGGTTCGGTATTTCGGCGATATCTCCGCAACCGGACATCGGATTGAGGCGATTCAAAAGGGGATTTGCATCTACGCATCACAAGGAATCTCTCTGAATTTTTGTGGAATTTCGTGGAATTTCCCTGAAGGTGAGAACCCCTTTTTACAGAACCTTGTAGCACAGTTTTTGGTGAAAATATTGTTCGAGGTGGTCCTCTTGTCGATTTTGGTTCTCAGCATAGAAAAATCGTGGGAAAACGTGCAGGTACTCGTTTCGACCGGTTCGTCGCGTAGATCGCAGTGGTATTTTTCTGGGAATTTTGTGGGCACGTTTCGCAGGTGAAAATGGCTGAACTGTAAATCTGGTTTTGGGGACAGATTTTGGGATTAACTTGGATAGTAATTATGTGTGTATCCTTTGGGATTTTTGGCACAGTGTTGCGGGGACTGTTGAGGATCGAGCGCGGACTTCGCTGTCAGGACTTGGATTTAGCGCTCGAGGTGGGTACCGTTGTTTAACCTCCTACTTGTGATGTCCCCACTAGGCCTATTTGAGTGCTAATATGTTATATGGCTAAATGAACCGGTAAAATGAACATGGCATGCATAATTTGGGAATTGGGCTTATAACTAGAGTTTGTGACTTCAAAAGGACTAAGTGTTGATTAATGGTTAATTCTGGTAATTAATATGTCGCTTAAAACCATGGGAAGGGCTTTGTTAAATTGGATATGTGGCATATGCATGATGGGACCTCTTTTACATATACCTAAGCTATTTTGGGGCAACTTGTAAAATGGAAGGCTATTTAAACGGCATATCTCTACTTTGTGAGAACTAGAACACTTGAATCATGTTTAATAATGATAAAGGACTTTGCATGCGTGTATGGACACTTAGTTAGGCCACCTCTTTCTGCTACACTATCATGATGGCATTGACTTAGGAGAAACCATGCTTTTCTCTTCTTTTGTCTATATTTGGGGGATAGTGCGCTCGGGTTCGAGCAGGGGCTGGGATAGTGTAGTCAGACGGTTGTGGGTTTTGGGACAGGCAGGCTGTGAGGACAGGGCATTGCGGCAACCGCGGATCTTTGGCGGTTGACCGGACAGTGGTCATTGCATCAGATTGGGATAGAGGCTTTGGGCTTTCTTTTAGTGGATGGGTTTTCCACCTTGATCAGAGTCATGATCCAGTCCTGCTGATTTGGTACTTGTTACCCAGGCATTATACTCGTGTGGGTCGCTCCCCTCGAGTGCCACTCCGGAGTGTGCGTTTTACAGGCTTCGAGTCCTTGAGACTCCCTTTTTCCCCTATCGGTGTTATGCGTTGGCCAGCATACCCGATTTGGCAGGCAGGCAGGCAGGCACAGCAGGCAGTACCAGTGCTTACTGGTGTATCGATTGGGTCTAGGCAGGCAGGCATTTACATTCTGATGCACACATATAGCTATACTATCAGTTAGCTCATTAGAGGCATGTAGTGGTAGCTCTATTCATCATCGGCAGTTTTATTTACAGCTTACCACCTTTGTTCATCTTTTTCGCCTCTTGTAGTCCTAGTGGGCACATTTGAGTTGAGGTCTACCCACTAGGGGGAGGCTGCTGTTTACAGTAGTTCTCACCCCCACTGCTTTCTCTTTTCTCTTCCCTTTGTTTCTTTTGCAGTGTCTTCTGCGGGTGCTGCTGAGTTTTCAGCGACGGGTCGAGGAGAGAGGACGGCTGAGTAGATAGACTTCGAGGCAGGTTGAGCGTGTTAGCTGGACTGTTGGTGTACCCGTGTTTCCTCAGACGGTTGTACTTTTACTTTGGGACTGGCTTTTGCCAGCAGGTTGTATTTATTTTTGGTGAGCTGGGAGAGACAGATGTATCATTTATACAGATGTATTGTATTTTATTTCCAGCTTCAGTCTGAGATGTATTAGTTTTAGTTCAGCTCTGTTTTTATTGCTCTTTTATTATATCTCTTATATATCTGAGCAGGTTTGGCGCTTCGTGTACGCGGGAAATACCGTGTGCACGGCGGATCTGTAGACGGGCCCGGGTTCTGGTTTACACCTGGGGCGTGACACCTCAACACGGAATCTCAACCAACAGGGGGGTAAATATCCAGTCATCCACCACTCAAGCTCCCAAAACTACCAAATACCTCATCCAGAGACGCGATGCAATCCTTGGGTCTCTAACCAAACGAAACAAAGACGAGCACTCCAGAGAACCACGCCACCCCAACTAGGTACAGCTGGGCTAACTGCTCGGCTACCAAGTAGTCTGCAACGGTACAAGTCCAACAACACCCAGCTCGATCCAAGTACCTCGGTACTCCCGAGGCACCCGATATAAGTCCCTCGACTGGTCCCGTAACCTCAGATCTCTAATCCAAAACCGCCAGGATGTAGAAGCAATTTCCTAACCCTCCGGCATCAATACTCAGCCATGATCATCGAGAGAACCCATCGCAAATCCATCTTCGCGAAGATCCAATATCCTTGCAACTGGTAAATCAAATCCTCCAAGTCCTGGTGCCGCCGCAGGTCCCTCGAACACACCAGCCAACAAGCTACTCACCCACTACGAGACATCCGCCTTGCTCACAAGGTCAAAACCAACGAAGCAAAGATACCCTCAAGCAACCCAGGTACACCAACACCTCCAGGCCTGGCTCTCACAAGAACCGTCCTCGCAGCATAATCAGCTGCCGCGAAAAGAAAAAAACCGAGCCAGCCTAACCGTCCTAAGTACCAAACCAGGCCCCACAACTTGGTCAAAACCATCAGGTCTACAGGTACAATCAAGGACTCAACTGCACCGGGCAGGACCCACAACACGTCCCTACGTGCTAAAGATCGGGAATACGACCTCCCGAACACCCGGTAACCGTCCTACCCTTAACCCAATGCAAGGAAGCACATGTACTCCTAACAAATGACTAGGATGCCCAAATGCAATACAATGCACAATCAAAGCCGGTAAATACAGTAAAATCATACCTGCCCTACAAGGTCGGCTGCTGCAAAATCCTCCACCTGAGTGGCGTAGTCCCACCGCTCCGAGCCGGCGGCTGATAGTCTGCAGGGTAAAAGGATGGTGATCCGCTCACTGGAGCATAAGGCTGCTGAGTCGACAACTGCTGCTGAGGCGAAAGAGGAGCCGATGCCGATGAGGGTGCCGCTGAAGTCGAAAGGGGGCACATAGCTCAAATGTGGCCTGGCTGTCCGCATTTGTAACAACAACCCCATCTCTGATCACAAGTGTGCGACAAATGAGGTCCTCCACAGAATATGCATCTGTCTCTATCACGAACCCATGGCCGCCCCGACTGCTGCTGTCTCTGAGTCTGATGCGAGACTCCTGCTGCTGCTGCGATGGGCACTGGGATCCACTAGACTCTCGCTGCTCCACACGCCCACGGCTAGGTGACTAAGGCCGTGGCGGTCTCCATGAACTAGTCTGTCCCTCATCCTCGGGTACTGGCGTTTCCTCACAGAACTCAGCACGACCATCCCGCTTTGCCTTGCCACCACTGTGTCGCCGCTCTCCACCCAAGGGGCATGCTCGACGGCCTCCTGAAGAGTCTGGTGTCGCTGTGCATGCACAAGGATATAAAGCTCGCTGCGGAGGCCTGTCTCAACAAACTCAACCTGATGCGGTCCATCCCGGGCGACATAAGGCACACAATTAAACAGCGCATGAACTCCTGATGGTAATCCTGAACTGACCGGTCGCCCTGCTGAATGTTTTTCAAATCATCCTCCAGCTTCCTCTTCACACTGGTCAAAAAATAGGTATCCACAATCATACGCCGAAACTCGGACCAGGGTAACTGTCGAGAAATTTGAAACTCCCGTGGCTCCACCCGACGCCACCAGAGGTCTGCATCTCCATCTAGGCAATGTACCGCCATATGAACTCTGTACCTCGGGTCGATGAAGAAATCCCTGAAAATCTTCTCCATCGCTGCTAACCATGTCCCAACCTCCCACGGCTGCATATCCCGCCTCGAGAACCTGGGCAGTCCGTGCTTACAAAACTTAACCAGTTTGTCAGCGAAGTCCTGCTCCTCAGCCGGGGTCAAAGGCTGGGCCACGCCCTGAGCCCCGCTACTCAAAGATGGCGCCGTCGGCACAAGGGGTTCCACGGGTGGTGCCGGGGTCTCTAACACTGTCGGAGGCGGCGCCCCTCTCCGCGCCAGTAGCTGCTCAATCCGCTGCTCCTGCCGGCGGCTGCTCTCCGCCAATTGGGCCACCAAGGCCCTCAGCTCAGCAATCTCAGAAGATCCAGCCTGTCCTCGCCCAACAGGGGGTGTAGGGGCACCCCGGGTAGAAATCCGACGTCGGGGAGGCATCTGCCACAAGAACCACAGATCAGTAACGAAACCACACTCGACCCAATCTAGCGAAAGTCAAAGGCATCCTCCTATTTCTGTAACCTTATGTTGTCTGCAGCCAACATAACAGTTCACCAGAAATAGGACATGCCAATCCCTCTTCCCTCACTGGAAGAGTCAAATAAACACATGACCAAATTGCCGACTTTCGCATAATGTCACGTCACTCACGTCCTGCCTTCCTGGGGTCTGCCAAAAGCCTAGGGTTTCCTAAGTCCCAACTGACCTATCCCTAAGCTCTGATACCAACTTAATCTGTCACGCCCGGGTGTAAACCAGAACCCGGGCCGTCTACAGATCCGCCGTATACACGGAATTTCCCGTGTATACGAAGCGCTGGTAACCTGCTCAAATATAGATGATATAATAAAAGAGCATAAACAGAACTAAACTAGAACTAATACATCTCAGATAAAACTGAAAAGTAAAAGTGCAGAAGTAAACTCTCAATAATACATATGTCTCTCCCAGCTCACTAATCAAATACAACCAGCTGGCCGAAGCCAGATCCAAAAAGAAATGAAAAGTAGAGTATCTGAGAGTATCGGGGTACATCTACTAACTGAACTGGTTCCTGGGTAGACCGCTATCTAATCCGCGATCCTCTTACCTCGGTCCGCTGAGGAGGGTCCCGCAACTCCCGCAGACGACTCTGCAAAACAAAGGGGGAAGAGAAAAGAAAAGCAGTGGGGAGTGAGAACTACTATAGAACAGTAGCCTCCTCCTAGTGGGTAAACCTCAACTCAAATGTGCCCACTAGAACTATAAGAGGCGGAAGAATAAAACAAGGTGGTAAGCTGTAAGTATGACAGCTAATGAGGGATGGAGCTACCACTAAATGCCTCTAAAGCGCCAGCTAGGAATATAGATAAATGTATGCATCAATAAATGCCTGCCTGCCTAGACCCAATCGATACACCAGTAAGCACTGGTACTGCCTGCTCTGCCTGCCTGCCAAATCGGGTATGCCAGCCTACGCATAACACCGATAGGGAATGAGAGTCCCGAGGACTCGAAGCCTGTAAAACGCACACTCCGGAGTGGCACTCAAGGGGAGCGACCCACACGAGTAAAATGCCTGGGTAACAAGTACCATAGATCAGCAGGACTGGATCATGACTCTGATCAAAGTGGGAAAACCCATCCACTAAAGAAGCCCAAATCCTCTACCCCAATCTGATGCATAAGCAACCTCCGTCAACCGCCCAAGGTCCGCGGTTGCCGCAATACCCTGCCATCAAGCCTGCCTGTCCCAAAACCCACAACTGTCTGACTACACTATCCCAGCCCCTGCTCGAACCCGAGCGCACTATCCCCCAAAGGTAGATAAGAGAAGAGAAATGTATGGTTTCTCCTAAGTCAATGCCATCATGATAGTGTAGCAGAAAAAGGTGGCCTAACTAAATGTCCATACAAGCATGCAAAGTCCTTTATCATTATTAAACATGATTCAAGTATTCTAATTCTCACAAAGTAGAGATATGCCGTTTAAATAAACTTCCATTTTACTAAGTTGCCCCAAAATAGTTGATGTATATGTATAAGCATAAAGGTCCCATCATGTATATGCAACATATCCATTTTAGCAAAACTCTTCCCATGGTTGTAAGCGACATATTATTTACCAGAATTAACCATTAATTATCACTTAGTCCTCTTGAAGCCACAAAATCTCGCTATAAGTCCAATTCTCAAATTAGTATGCCATATTCATTTCACCGGTTCATTTAGCCATGTAACCTATTAGCAACTCAAATAGGCCTAGGGGGGACATCACAAGTAGGAGGTTAAACAACGGTACCCACCACAGTACCGCCGCGCCTGCCCGCACAGTCTGCGCCCGCTGCCCTCCTGCCCGCACAGTTGACCGCCCAATAGGAGTGCGCCACATGTCCCTGCCTCTGACCGCTGCACCCGGTGCACGAGCCTCTGAACACCGAACCAATGGAAACCCGCCACGTGTGTTGGGTTATGAGTAATTGGATCTAAATAGGGGAAAAAACACCTAGAGGGGGGTGAATAGGTGTAAACAATAAACACTCAAAAATCATTGCGCAATAAAACCCAATGCGGAAAAATAAATGAACACGCAAGATTTTTACGTGGAAAAACTCCAAACCGGAGTAAAAAACCACGGGACCGATAACACGGCGAAATCCACTAGAATTGAAACACGTACAAGGTGATATAACGTACTCACAGACGACTCAACCTCTTACCATACGCTCCTAGTAGATCTTCTCCGCTCGCTCCACGACGCTTCTCGAATCCACGATCCACGCCCAACGCTGAGTCCACAGCGTCCAACGTCGAGTCCACGACGTCCGACCGAATCCACGGTCTTCACCCAATACACGCTTCGAATCCACGAACGTAGTTGCACCTTGAATCCACAAGGCCACGCGAGTCCACGCGCCGATTTTGGGTAAATCGTTGTTTGTTTTGGGTGGTGATGATCCGCCGAATACTTAGATTAGAAATAGATCGGAAATACCATCTAAGTATTCATTGATTTGATTCTACTCAAAATGTGAGTATGGAAAACCTAGAATCAAATCAATCAATATAGATGAAGAAACATAGAATAAATCTATTGATTTCCTTTCTTCTCTATATGTGGATTTTTCTTTTAAAATGATATTTGATTATGACGGCTCTATTGGATGCCCTAGAAAATAATCATAGGGTCTATTTATAGGTTAGAAACCATTGGAAGAAGATACGGATCAAAAACAAACCTTTTCTGGAAATTTTACCGACGGCGATCCGGATTGGATTGGTGATCCGGATCGCAGAAGCAAAAAGACGATTTCCAGAAAATCCATGTTCGGGATCCGGATCGTAAGTCCCGATCCGGATCGTTCATACAGTTCACCAAACATTCATGTTCGGGATCCGGATCGTGATGGTGTCTAGGATCCGGATTGAAATTGCCAATGAACAAACACCCTTCGGGATCCGGATTGCCGAGCACGATCCGGATCCTGAACATGTCCCATGTCCAGTTTTTGATGTTTATGCAATAAAACCTCTTCCAGGTGTTTCTACACTATAAGAAGTATTCGGATCACCAAAATCTTTAGTTAAACATACCTGATCCTTTTGAATTCTTCTTTCTTGAGATTGAGGTATATGATCCAAAGTTCTTTCATCTTCAATCTTCAAGACTTAATACTTTCACGAAATACGCCAACTCAAATTCCGTAACAATCTCCCCCTTTGGCGGTTTCGTGACAAAACACAAATCCACAAAAAAATTCAAAAAGGATATTTTTGTTGCTATCACCATACAACAAAAATTTACAATGGAGATCCAAAAATTAAAACATGAGATAAACTCCTAAAACAGACTCTAGACTTAGACATCTGTACTCTCTGCACAAAGAAAGCATTCTTGACAAACAAAAGCGTTAGATACCTCAAGAATTGAAACATACAAAACCAAGTACAGAGATAGAGTTTATTCTCATCATGACATTTGAAGAATTCAGATATGTAAGAGAATCATAGTTAAAAACCAACATATCTTCTAAGCATTCAAAACCAAATGTCACAAGTGTTAGTCCAACATCAACTTGTTAGTCATATTACATGCCCAAATAGTTAGTCGAATAGTTAGTATAGAGGCATGCAACAAATCACAAAGAAAAACCAAAGTTGAGTTGAGTCATACTTACCTTGATATTCACAAAGTTCACATCATTCATTGTTCAAAGTTCTCTCTAACTCTCTCCCCCTTTTTGTCACAAAACAAAGCCAAAACGTAGCAAACTACTAAATGTAAGGAGAGTTAAAAAGTTGTATTAATATGAAAACCTAAGAACTGAACTAAGAAATTAAAACAAAGACTAAGTCCTAAAAATCCTGCACAAAAAAGAAAAAAGAAAGATAAATCAGTCAAAAAGTGATCATTCATCAGAATCCGAGTCTTCAGAGCTTGTGCAACCCATTTTATAGAACATCTTCTTTACCCGCTTGGTCATTGAATTGACCCTTTTGGTTATGGTAATATGAGCTGCTGTGACGATTTCAAGCTCATTCGAAATTCTTTGCTGCTCCCTCAAAAATTTGTTCTTGCTTAACAGATAGGCGCTGTTGTTCCTTGATAATTGATGTTAGTGATGCTTCATCATCTGTGCCAAGTGCTTGTCGAGATGGTGATGCAGCAGTGCTTGTACCGGGCTTCGTTCCAGATGCAGGAGCTGGAGTGACATGTGGCAACTTATGGAGGATTTGACAATGGTAGACTCATCTATCATGCTCAGACATGATGATAAGTTGTTGAAGTAGTGTCAACCTGAAATTTCTTTAAAATCCTCATTATAATAATGGAAATGGAATTCTCTCACCAGTGGGATGAGGATGCTCAACATATCGCGGGCCATTCTATTCCAGATAATGTACGGAATGTTGATATTCAATGCCTTTTGCCTCTTATGGATGTCCTATGAGATACCAAAACAAACAACCGATCCCATCTCACAACCTTCGTCTGCATATTTGGAGTATATTGTAACAAGTGATGAAGTTTAAAAAACGATATTCAAGACGAAGTTCTTTAGATCGAACAGATTTTTCGGTTGATTGTGTTCCCTCCAGAGAGATCAAATTCCCTCTATAATACTTTTCGCCATAATGTGTTTGTCAAATTTACCCCCTTCAAGTAGTGAACTCCTGTCTTGCTGGCTTCCATTCCCAAAACCTCGCCAATCATTGTGTGAGTAATCTTAAACCTTGTGCCTTGGATATTCGTGTAGTTAACTCCCATAGGACGCTTCTCAAACTCTCGAAGATGCCGTGCATTAGTATAGAAGGTCCTCACATGATGGAAACAGTAGCCAAGGGTTTCTGGGAAACCGACATACCTGAATAAGGTTCGCTGTTTGTTCAATCAAAACACCAAATTCAGGGGAGTGACCTAGTAGAGCCTCAATATTAACGTGCCTTTCGCCAATGCATTCGCGATGTGCAAAAGCTCTAAGACGATCAGTGTTAACGAATACTTCTTCAACACATTGGCGGAGAGTCAGGAGCGGTATTGGCGTGTCAACATTAGTGTCTCGTCTTAGTCCAAAACGTCGAGCAAGTCGTTTCCGTTTCACAAGAGATAGTTGGTGCAGACATAGGAGCTTTCCCTGTGTCCAAGGGTGCCTTTCCTTTTGAACTACCAGATGTCTTTTGTTCAGGCAAAGAATCATCATCATCATCTGTCAATGCAGCCCAATCTACCTCATTACAATTCACTTCTGTGTCACTGACCTCAACAAACTCACCCTTTTGTTGTGTTTTCATTAGCTCGCTTTAATTTGTTCGTGGCTCGAGTATGTACCAGAGGAACCAGGAGAATACTGATCCAGGTAATGCCATTGAACAGGGTGGGGTCTTTGAGTGTAAAAAGGTTTCCTGTGAAAAAAGCCGCACCCCCCACTCAAGACACATGAAAAAATCGTCAATTTTGAAAA
>CM054938.1:10739958-10807992 GCA_029168755.2 Tillandsia fasciculata
GGTGATGATCCGCCGAATACTTAGATCAAGAGTAGATCGGAAATACCATCTAAGTATTCATTAGTTTGATTCAACTCAAGATATGAGTATGAAAATCCTAGAATCAAACTAATCAATATAGATGAAGAACCATTAAATAGATCTAATGATTTCCGTTCTTCTCTATATGTGGATCTAAGGCCGTATAAAATGATATTTGAAAATGACGGCTCTTTTTCCGATGCCCTAGAAATGAAATAGGGGCTATTTATAGGTTAGAAACCCTAGGAAGAATATTCGGATCAAAAACAAACTTTTCTGGAAAGTTTTACCGACGGCGATCCGGATGGCATAAGCCACGATCCGGATTGCAGAAGCACAGAATGCAGTTTCCAGAAAATCGCTGTTCGGGATCCGGATCATAATCCCGATCCGGATCGTTCATACAGTTTTCACAAAACACCCCATCGGGATCCGGACTGCCAAAGCTGTGATCCGGATTGCAGCAGTGTATGAACGAACACCCTTCGGGATCCGGATTGAAAGCCACGATCCGGATCCTGAACATGTCCCATGTCCAGTTTTTGATGAATAAGCAATTAAAACCTCTTCCAGGTGTTTCTACACTATAAGAAGTATTCGGATCATCAAAATTCTTTAGTTAAACGTACCTGATCCTTTTGAATTCTTCTTTCTTGAGATTGAGGTATATGATCCAAAGTTTCTTCATCTTCAATCTTCAAGACTTAATACATTCACGAAATACGCCAACTCAAATTCCGTAACAATCTCCCCCTTTGGCGGTTTCGTGACAAAACACAAATCCACAAAGAAAATTCAAAAAGATATTTTTGTTGCTATCACCATACAACAAAAATTTACAAAAGAGTTCCAGAAATTAAAACATGAGATAAACTCCTAAGACAGACTCTAGACTTAGACATCTGTAACCTCTGCACACAGAAAACATTCTTGACAAACAAATCGTTAGATACCTCAAGAATTGAAACATACAAAACCAAGTACAGAGATAGAGTTTATCTCATCATCATGACATTTAAAAGAATCAGATATGTGAAAGAAACATAGTTAAAACCAACATATCTTCTAAGCAGTTGAAAACCAAATGTCAAAGTATGTTAGTCCAACATCAACTTGTTAGTCATATTACATGCCCAAATAGTTAGTCAAATAGTTAGTATAGAAGCATGTCACAATCACAAAAGAAAACCAAAGTTGAGTTGAGATCATACTTACCTTGATATCATCGATATTCACAATCATTGTTCAAAGTTCATTCATCATTGTTCATTGTTTTCTCTAACTCTCTCCCCCTTTTTGTCACAAAAACAAAGCCAAAACGTAGCATGAGCTACAATATGTAAGGAGAGTAAAAAAAATCTAAAAAGTATGCACAAACTGAGAAAACTAAACTAAAAGAGTAAAGAAAAACAATGTTCTGAGAACTAAGAACCCAAACTAAGGTGACCAATTCTGTTGCTCAGTCTGAAGAGTCAGAACTAGTACAGCTCAGCTTGCTTAAAAATCCTTTAAGCAAGTTCTTAAGGTTTGAGTATTTTTTCTTGATCTTCTTGTGTTCAGAGGAGAATTTGCTGAAGCTCTCTCGATATTCTTTCATGTGTAGCAGAGATTCTTTGTTGTTCCTGACGAATCGATTCCAATATCTCTGTCTCAGTTGTCCGTGTCTTTGAATAAGATGGACGCTGTCTGGATGCAGATGGTGCATCAGGTCCTGCAGTCCATGGTGATCCAGTTTGCAAAATTCCTGAAAGTGAGCGTGCTCTGGTTAGAGGCCCACTCTGCTGGCTTGTACTTCTTTGAACGCTTTTCCTTCTTGTATATTGTACGGTCGTGGAGGCAGATTTCATAAGTCTCTTCCTTTGGTGAACTTCCTTTCTTCTTCATCAATTTCGCTGAACATCCTTAAAGAATTCGTCCCATTCTTCACTATTGTAATCCGAGCTGTCTTCATTGGCTCCTTCCGGTTTGTCTCAGTTGAGACGCCTGGTTCTTCTTTAACCGATGAACCCCCAGGCAGCATTGCGACCAGCAAGATGATCAACCAGAGAATGCCATTGATTCTAGTGCTTTGAGTTTTAAGAAAATGTCCTGTGAAGACCAACTCAAGAACATATGAAAAATCGTCAATTTTGAAAAATTTGAAAAATTGTACCTAGACAATCATAATCATATAGAGAAGCCAAGAATCAAATTAGTTTTCCAAAAAGAATTTTAAAAATAGATCAATCCATGATTTACAAAAATTCCTCTTTTATGCCCTAAAACGAATTTTTAGAAATCGAAGCCTAAAAATCGTTAATCAAGTGAAATCCCAGCATAAAAGCAAAACTAATTGACCCAGAGTTCTTATTTCAAAAGAAATTTGATCAAAAACCATTCACAAACGAAAAAAATCCAACTTTTCAACTCACGTTTGATGAAAAAACCATAAAAACTGTGAAAAACCGAGTTTTGATCATGAAAACTTACTTGAATCCGAAGAACTTTGAGTTTTGAAGCACCAAAGAAGCAAGAAATCTAGAGAGAGAAACTCTAGAAGCTTGAAAACCAGAAATTAGGGTAAAGAAATCTCGAATCTGAAAGTTTCTATATAGAACCCTAGCCGTGATCCGGATCGGCCGAGAATGTGATCCGGATCGGCCACCCGCAGGAAAAATCCTGCGTTCGGGATCCGGATCACTTGCCACGATCCGGATCGGCTACACCTTTTTCTTCAGAAAAATTAAGAAAAATACAATAAAATCCAGAAAAAGTATGTAAGCACATTATCATGTCAACTTTAAACAAATGACATCGTTTCATACAACAAGAAATAGATTATGAAAATCTATCAAAAATATCCAAAAATGAAACGAAGATTTACGAAAGTTAAAACACTTAAAGTTGAACAACTTCAATTACATCTATCTTGATCCTATGTGTAATGTCTTTATCAAATCATCAATTTCAGTAAAGAAAATGAAGTACCAAGATCAATAGATGTTTGAAATCCCAGATAAGTTAGATAATATATCTAGACAATCTGTTGAAGGAGTGGCTCTTTGAGCATCTTAAATCAAAAATCCCACCTTATACCAACCATGAAATACGACTGAGTCAAGTATTTCAATATGAGTTTTATCAACAATTTTTCAAACAAAAGTTTGCTTTTCATTCATGGAGTTCTTTTTCTTTCATTTTCTCCATGTGGTGGTAGTTTTCACACTCCTCATTGGGATGTAACTCTTTCCACATCTTTTGAGCATTTCACATTTCATTGACTCCCCCTCAATTGGCTATCAATTATTTAATATATAAAGTATTCAACCAAACCATTGATCTCGAATTCATACTCGACTAAGCAATCAAATATGATAATGACTATACCAAGAGATCATTGAGAGAGAAATTGACTTTGATCACAGAAAGATGGTTTAATTAACGTAAATGATCATTGCAACATTGAAATATTATGACATCAAAAACATAATAAATTTCTAAATGCATAAAAGGATGCAATTAAAGTCAATTATGATATATGCTCAATTAGTGTGCTATGTACAGAACATAGATAAAGAACAAAACAAAAACAAGAACAAAAACAAAACCTAATCTAAGCAAAGGTTTCAAAAGAGTTTATTTCAAGGAAAGCATGCCAATTGCTTTTCGCAAGTGAATAAAACGTTTTTGATCCAAAGGTTTTGTTAAGATGTCGGCTAATTGATCCTCAGTTGAAATATATGACAGTTGAAGAATGTTTGATTCAACTAGCTCTCTAAGAAAATGATATCTAAGTTCAATATGTTTTGTTCTAGAGTGCAACACAGGGTTTTTAGAAATGTTAATGGCACTAGTGTTGTCACATAAAATGGTTACCGAAGATGTTGAAATTCGGAAATCGCTCAACACGCTCTTCATCCAAATCAATTGGGTTGAGCAACTTCCTGCAGAAATGTACTCCGCTTCGGCAGTCGAGAGTGCTATGCAGTTCTGTTTTTACTGTGCCATGCAACAAGGCAGTGGCCGAGATAGAAGCATGCACCACTCGTGCTTTTCCGGTCATCCACCGATCCAGCCCAATCGGCATCTGAGTATCCAACAATATCCAAAGTCGTTCCCATAGGATACCAAATTCCGAAATTGATTGTACCTTTGATATACCGGATGATCCGTTTCACCGCTTTCAGGTGAACCTCCTTCGGTGCTGATTGATATCTCGCACAAATCCCAACACTGAAGGATATATCCGGGCGACTAGCCGTGAGATATAGTAGACTTCCAATCATACTGCGGTACAGTTTCTCGTCTACATTCTCACTTTGTGATTCACTTCCAAGTCCCTTATGGCTAGTTCCCATTGGAGTTGGAAAATCTTTAGAATTTTCAAGATCAAACTTTTTGACCAACTCCAGTGCATACTTGGATTGACACAAGTGAATTCCTTCATCGTTCTGCTTAACTTGTAATCCAAGAAAATAATTCAACTCGCCCATCATGGACATCTCAAATTCGCTTTCCATGGTCTCCGCGAATTTAGAAGCATCATTATCTCTCGTTGCTCCAAAAACAATGTCATCAACATAGATTTGAGCAACTATGAAATTGTTTTGATAATGCTTCACAAAGAGAGTCCTGTCAGCTCCCCCTCGAGTGTAGCCCTTTTCCAAAAGGTGCTTTGTCAACCTTTCGTACCATGCTCGCGGTGCTTGTTTCAGACCGTAAAGAGCCTTTTTCAGTCGAAAAACATGGTTAGGTAGTTTATGATCCACAAAACCTTTCGGTTGAGCTACATAAACTTCCTCATTTAAAAATCCATTTAAAAAGGCGCTCTTAACGTCCATTTGAAATAATCTGATTTTGAAATGACAAGCGATCGCAAACAATATACGAATGGACTCGAGTCTAGCTACAGGGGCGAAGGTTTCATCAAAGTCTATACCTTCTACTTGAGAATAGCCTTGAGCAACTAACCTTGCTTTGTTCCTGATGATAGTACCTTCTTCGTTTTTCTTGTTCTTGAAGATCCATTTGGTACCTATCACATTGTGTTGCTTCGGAGGCTTCGTCAGTTCCCAGACTTTGTTTCGCTCGAATTGATGGAGCTCTTCCTGCATTGCTTTAATCCAATAATCATCTTGGAGAGCTTCATCAACATTCCTTGGTTCGATTTGAGATACATAGCATGCAAATCCGCAAACCAATTGTCTCCGTGTTCTAACTCCTTCTTGTGGATCTCCAATTATGTTCGATTCAGGGTGATCCTTGGAGATGCGTAACGTTTGAGGTAGAGGAGTAGGCGGAGGTACACGAGATGATTCCTGCACATCAGATAAGCTTGAAGAACCGTTAGATGCATCAACATTATTATCGAAAGAATTGTTAGAAGAAGATGCATTAGCAGGTGTATCATCATCAAGAGAGATATCGAGGGTAGATTTTTCAGATTCAAAATGAAAAGCTTCATCTACCTTAACATTTATCGATTCTACGATCGTCTTAGATTCCAAGTTAAAAACTCGATATGCTCTACTGTTTGTAGAATAACCTAAGAAAATCCCTTCGTCACTTCGAGAGTCAAATTTTCCAAGATTTTCGCGATCACGCAAAATAAAACACCGACTCCCGAAAATGCGAAAATATTTGATATTAGGTTTTCTACTAAACCATAGTTCATATGGTGTATTAAAAGTCCCCGGGCGCAAGTACACTCGATTGATAACATAGACAGCCGTGTTCACCGCTTCAGCCCAAAAATATAAAGGAAGGTTCCGGCTATGAAGCATAACACGAGCCATCTCCTGTACGACCCTGTTCTTGCGCTCGACTACACCATTTTGTTGAGGTGTGTAAGGTGCAGAGAATTCATGTTTAATGCCGTTAGAAGAGCAAAAATCAATGAATTTGGAATTTATGAATTCCCCACCTCTATCACTCCTAACTCGAGTAATCCTTTCATTCTTTTCAATCATAATACGATTGCAAATTTCGAGAAAAGAATCAAAAGTATCAGCTTTTTCTTTTAAAAAGGCTACCCAAGTATATCTAGAAAAGTCATCAACCAACAAAAAAATATACCATTTACCTCCCAGAGATGGTTGACGAGTTGGCCCCATTAAGTCCATATGCAAAAGTTCCAAAGGCCGTTTTGTACCTATGTGGTTCAAATTCTTGTGTGCAGTCCTAGACTGTTTTCCCTTTTGGCAACCGCCACACACAAGGTTTTGTTCAAAAGAAAGTTTCGGAACCCCTTTGACCACATCTTTATTTGAAATTCTAGCAAGTTCCTTAAAGTTTATGTGACCTAGCCTTTCATGCCAAAGTGTTTCATTTTTCAAAGATGCTAGGTTACATTTTTCAGAAATCTTAGAAGGAACTACATAACAGTTGTTTTCTGATCTAACCCCCTTTAAAAAGAAAGCATGGTTCAAGTCAGTTACAGTGCATTTATCAGATGAAAAATTAACTGAATAACCATTATCACACAGTTGACTTATGCTTATGAGGTTAGTCTTTAGGCCATGAACAAATAATACATTATCTAGAACCGGGCCATCTGGAATAGCTACCGTTCCCTTTCCAACAATTTTGGAAGACCGACCATCTCCGAAAACAACAAGTCCTCCGGAGTTTTTCTCAAATGTTTGAAAACAGTTTTTATCGCCGGTCATATGACGGGAACACCCGCTATCCAGGTACCAAGACGAACTATCATATGCATGCAAGGAAACATTGGTAGCAAGACAGGGAAAGATTTCACCTTTGCGCACCCAAACCTTTTTGGAGTGCGTCGGTAATGGTCGTGAAGTTGATTTCCTAGGTGAGCGTCTTGCTTGAAGAATTGCTGCTCCTTGATGATGTCGTCTTGAGCGGTGTACTACCAAGGCTCTTTTCCGTCAATTTGATTGGAGTTGTTTCCCGAGGAATAGCCCTTTTGGTAGTTGTTGCAAGATGTTCTTGAGGTGTGCGTTTGGCTCCAGTCTTGCAGTTTCTTCTTATGTGCCCTGAAATGCCACAACGAAAACATACCTTGGATCTTGTCGATTCCGAAGAAGATGTAGTAGGTTCGTTGTCGTTGCTTGTCGTGAACACCGGTGTCGGAGGAGGAGATACCGACGAGGCACAAATACCGTACCACTCGAACTTGGAATGTCTCCAGTTTGAGTGTATCCGAGGCCGAACTTGTTTCTTTGACCGAGACCAAGAAGTCTGTCCAACTTACTCCTTCCAGAAGAAAATCTCTGTAAGTCATCCTTTAGTTGGCGTATGGTCTCCGTCATTTCCAATTTTTCCTGTCGGGCCTCGCCGTTGAGCTTCAAGAAGTAATTCGCTTTGTTCACCATGTCTATATAACTCTTCTCGAAATGCTCATTGGACTCTTGAAGGGAAACATTTGTCTTAATCAGATTGTCCCTTTCCACTTCAAGATCGGTTGAGATAGAGGTTACTCTTTTTACTTCATCTTCAAGATCCAGTAATCTCTCTTTCAACCCCTTGTTTTGCTTAGCCAGTTTCTTTGAATCCCTCAAAAGCTTATGGTAGGCTAAAACAAAATCTTCACCTTCCGAATTATCTGATTCATCGTCCGTTGCAATCTTTTCCACAGTGGAGTTGGACAATGACTCGGATGTACTTGCCATTAAGCACATGAAGGGAGAAGATGTAGTGGACGCGTGGAAAGCTGTCGCGTTGTCTTCTTCATCACTTGACGATGACTCATTTGACGTGGAGTTGTCATCCCAAGTAACTACTTGCATCGCCTTCTTCTTTGCCGGATTCTTGTTGGGACATTCCGTTGCTATGTGGCCGTAGCCTCGACATTTGAAACACTGAACTTGTCCCTCAGAACTTTTCTTATCCTTTGAGAAGTTCTCTTGGCTTCTTGACTTGTAACTTGAAGGACCCTTGCCTTTCTTCGACTTTCCGAAGGATGGAGTTTTGCTTGAATTTCCCCTTCGAAAGTTGCGGCGAAACTTCCTTGTCAAGAGAGCGAGCTGCTTCTCAAAGTCCTCCATAGAAATGTTCTCGTCGTCGTCCGAGGAGGATGAATCCGCGTCTTCTTCTTTAGTTGATTTCAATGCGTAACCTGAAGACTTAGAAGAGGATGCCTTTCCAGAAGAATAGTTAGTAGGAAAAGTCATTTCATAAGTTTGTAAAGCACCTACTAATTCTTCTACACGCATTTCGTCCGGGTGTTTAATTGTTTCAATGGCTGCAACCTTCGGGCGAAATCGTTCAGGAAGAGTTCTTAGAATTTTTCTTACAACTTTAAATTCTGGAATCTTCTCTCCCAAGTTAGCACATGAGTTCACGATGTCTTGCAATCGTGTGTAATAGTCAGTGAAGGATTCATTCTCTGCCATAGAGATAGAGTCAAACTTGCTCGTGAGCATTTGCAGTTTCTGAATCTTCACTAAGTTAGTTCCCTCATGCGTAACTTGAAGAACATCCCAGATTTCTTTCGCAGTCTCACATGCCGAGACGCGAGAGAACTCAGTTTGTGACAAAGCATTAAATAGAGCATTAATCCCTTTGCCATTGTAAGAAGATAAGTCTATCTCTTCCTTGGTCCATTTCGACCTAGGTTTTAAGGTGCGAACATCATCTAAAATTTCAGTTGGATTAGACCATCCTAATTCAATTGATTGCCACACCCTTTCGTCGATGGAAATTAAGAAAGCTTTCATCCGTACTTTCCAGTACGCATAATTAGTTCCATCAAAGAAAGGGGGTCGATTGATGTTTCCACCTTCAACCATTGTTTACAACCCTATTCCCGCTCTGATACCACTTGTTGGGTTTAGGTTAATAAGGATCTAATAGGGGAAAAAACACCTAGAGGGGGGTGAATAGGTGTAAACAATAAACACTCAAAAAATCATTGTGCGATAAAACCCAATGCGGAAAAATAAAAGAACACACAAGATTTTTACGTGGAAAAACTCCAAACCGGAGTAAAAAACCACGGGACCGATAACACGGCGAAATCCACTAGAGTTAACACACGTACAAGGTGATATAACGTACTCACAGACGACTCAACCTTTTACCATACGCCCCTAGTCGATCTTCCCGCTCGCTCCACGACGCTTCTCGAATCCACGATCCGCGCCCAACGCTGAATCCACAGCGTCCAACGTCGAGTCCACGACGTCCAACCGAATCCACGGTCTTCACCCAATGGTACGCTTCGAATCCACGAACGCACCTCGCTCCGAATCCACGAAAGCGATAACACCTTGAATCCACAAGGCCACGCGAGTCCACGCGCCGATTTTGGGGTAAATCGTTGTTTGTTTGGGTGGTGATGATCCGCCGAATACTTAGATCAAGAGTAGATCGGAAATACCATCTAAGTATTCATTAGTTTGATTCAACTCAAGATGTGAGTATGAAAACCTAGAATCAAACTAATCAATATAGATGAAGAACCATAAATAGATCTAATGATTTCCGTTCTTCTCTATATGTGGATCTAAGGCCGTATAAAATGATATTTGAAAATGACGGCTCTTTTTCCGATGCCCTAGAAATGAAATAGAGGGCTATTTATAGGTTAGAAACCCTAGGAAGAATATTCGGATCAAAAACAAACTTTTCTGGAAAGTTTTACCGACGGCGATCCGGATTGCATAAGCCACGATCCGGATCGCAGACGCACAGAATGCAGTTTCCAGAAAATCGCCTGTTCGGGATCCGGATCATAATCCACGATCCGGATCGTTCATACATTTTCACAAAACACCCCATTCGGGATCCGGACTGCCCAAGCTGTGATCCGGATTGCAGCAATGTATGAACGAACACCTTTCGGGATCCGGATTGAAAGTCCACGATCCGGATCCTGAACATGTCCCATGTCCAGTTTTTGATGAATATGCAATTAAAACCTCTTCCAGGTGTTTCTACACTATAAGAAGTATTCGGATCATCAAAATTATTTAGTTAAACGTACCTGATCCTTTTGAATTCTTCTTTCTTGAGATTGAGGTATATGATCCAAAGTTTCTTCATCTTCAATCTTCAAGACTTAAACAATCACGAAATACGCCAACTCAAATTCCGTAACACTCCCATGTTGAAAAGATTGCAACGGACGATGAATCGGATGATTCTGAAGGTGAAGATTTTGCTCTAGCCTACCACAGACTTTTGAGGGATTCAAAGAAACTGGCTAAGCAAAACAAGGGGTTGAAAGGGAGATTGCAGGATCTCGAAGAAGAAGTAAAAAGGGTAACCTCTCTCTCAACCGATCTTGAAGTGGAAAGGGATAATTTGATTAAAAACAAATGTTTCCTTCAAGAGTCCAATGAGCAATTCGAGAAGAATTATATAGATTGGTGAACAAAGCGAATTACTTCTTGAAGCTCAACGGCGAGGCTCGACAGGAAAAATTGGAAATGACGGAGACCATACGCCAACTGAAGGACGACTTAAAGAGATTTTCTTCTGGAAGGAGTAAGTTGGACAGACTTCTTGGTCACGCCCCGGGTGTAAACCAGAACCCGGGCTCGTCTACAGATCCGCCGTATACACGGAATTTTCCGTGTATACGAAGCGCTGGTAACCTGCTCAATATAAAAGATATAATAAAAGAGCATAAACAGAGCTAAACTAGAACTAATACATCTCAGATAAAGCTGAAAAGTAAAGTGCAGAAATAAACTCTCAATAATACAAATATCTCTCCCAGCTCACTGATCAAATACAACCAGCCGGTCGCAGCCGGACCCAAAAGAAATGAAAAGTAGAGTATCTGAGAGTATCTGGGGTACATCTAGTAACTGAACTGGTGCCTGGGTAGACCGCTATCTAATCCGCGATCCACTTACCTCGGTCCGCTGAGGAGGGTCCCGCAACTCCCGCAGACGACTCTGCAAAACAAAGGGAAAGAGAAAAGAGAAAGCAGTGGGGGTGAGAACTACTGTAAACAGCAGCCTCCCCCTAGTGGGTAGACCTCACTCAAATGTGCCCACTAGGACTATAAGAGGCGGAAGAATGAACAAAGGTGGTAAGCTGAAACAAAACTGCTGATGATGAATGAAGCTACCACTACATGCCTCTAATGAGCTAACAGATAGTATAGCTATATGTATGCATCAGAAGGTAAATGCCTGTCTGCCTAGACCCAATCGATACACCAGTAAGCACTGGTACTGCCTGCTCTGCCTGCCTGCCCAATCGGGTATGCTGGCCACACATAACACCGATAGGGGATGAGAGTCCCGAGGACTCGAAGCCTGTAAAAACGCACACTCCGGAGTGGCACTCGAGGGGAGCGACCCACACGAGTATAATGCCTGGGTAACAAGTGCCAAAATAATGCCTGGGCAACAAGTACCAAATCAGCAGGACTGGATCATGACTCTGATCAAAGTGGGAAAGCCCATCCACTAAAAGGAGACCCGATCTCAACCCGATGCAAGATAAACAAATAGTGGGAAATCCCATCCACTAAAAGGAGACCCGATACCCAATCTGATGCAATAACCACTGTCTGGTCAACCGCCCAAGGTCCGCGGTTGCCGCAATACCCTGCCACCAAACCTGCCTGTCCCCAAAATCCAAGATCCACAATCGGGTAGAATAATCGATATCCGGTCAACCGCCTACGGTCCGCGGTTGCCGCAATGCCCTGTCCTCACAGTCTGCCTGTCCCAAAACCCACAACTGTCTGACTACACTATCCCAGCCCCTGCTCGAACCCGAGCGTACTATCCCCAAATGTAGACAAAAGAAGAGAAAAGCATGGTTTCTCCTAAGTCAATTCCAGCATGATAGTGTAGCAGAAAAAAGGTGGCCTAACTAAATGTCCAATCAAGCATGCAAAGTCCATTGTTCAAAAGCAGAGTTTAAGTATTATGATCTTTCCCCATAACAGGGATGCCACTAATTAAACTTCCATTTGCCAAGTAATCCCATGTCCATTTATCACATAAACATAAGAGGTCCCAATGTGTACAAGCAATATAGTCCAATTCCCAATTACCCTGCCATCATTACTTTTTACCGGTTCATTTAGCAATGTAATAAAAGCAACTCAAATAGGCCTAGTGGGGACATCACAAGTAGGAGGTTAAACAACGGTACCCACCTCGAGCGCTAAATCCAAGTTCCGACGGCGAAGTCCGCACTCGATCTCCAAGAATCTCCGCAATACTGTGCCAAGGGTCCCAAAGAATACACACAAATTACTATCTCAATTTAATCCGTAATCTGTCCTCAAAAATCAGATTCACTGTTCAGCTGTTTTTACCTGCGAATCGTGCCGACAAAATTCCCCGAAAAATACACTGCGATCTACGCGACGATCCGGTCGAAACAAGTACCTGCACGTTTTCCCACGATTTTTCTGTGCTGAGAACGAAAATCGACAAGAGGACTACCTCAAACAATCCTTCATCCCAAAACAGCAATATAAGAATCTGTAAAAAGAGGTTCCTCACCCTCAGGGAAAATCCACGGAAATCCAAGAAAATTCCAGTAGACTCCTCGCGATGTGTAGATGCAAATCCCCTTTTGAATCGCCCTGTTTCGATGCTCGAGCGCGAAGTTATCGCCAAAACAAGATGGTGCTGTCCGAAAACTCCGCGACGGAAAAAGGGTCACAAAGAAGCCACAAAATCACCATCAAAACCTCGGAATCTGATGAAACTCACAAAAGAGAAGATGAAGCCCTACCTGTCTAGAATCCGATGGCGCAAAAATCGTGAAAATAGGTTGTCGGGGTGAACCGGGGGAGCTTGAACACCGAGAAGCGACGAATCAGGTAGCTCAAGAACAATCGTCGCGCCGCGCCGGAAAAATTGCAAACCTCGGGATCCGAACCTCCACAATTCTCGGGAATGCTACAGTGGATAGAGGATTGGGAGAGGAAAATTTGTCTAAGAGGGAGCTCGGGCTGGAAATGCACAGGAAGAGAGAAATCGGGCTTCAAATGCCTAAGGGAGCTTAAAAAGGAGAAAAAAAATCCATTTTAATGGATTCGGGCCGCAATTCGGCCCGGATCCGCCAGCCCGGGTCGGACGCGCCCCGTCCGACCGGGCGGAGCCAACCAGACGGCGACACGCGTCCCCACAGGGGATCGGCGCGCATCCCGCACAGCGGACAGCCGTGCGGGGCGCGCCGCCGCCCGACGCGTGTCCCGACCAGCCGACCGCCGCGCCTGCCCGCACAGTAGCCGCTGCCCCTCCTGCCCGCACAGTTGACCAGCCTATCGGGAGGCGCCACGCGTCCAGTCTCTGACCGCTGCACCCAGTGCACGAACCTCCATGCACCGCACCAGTAACACTCTGCCACGTGTCCACCGCGGTGCACCGTGAACCCAAGCCAGCCATCCTGCTCCCTGCGCCGAGTGCTGTGAGCCGACCAACCAACAGATGCCACGTGTCCCCGCCTTGGTGCACGCCCGCGCGGTGGACCGGCCGCCTGCCCGCGCCCCCGCCGCTGCTGCCCGCGCCCTCAGCGCCTGCCCGCGGCCCTCCGCCGCCTGCCCGCCGCCTTCCGCCGCCCTCCGCCGCCGCCCGCCGCCGCCGGCCGCCGCCGGCGATCGCCGGAAATACTGTTCCGGCGTGAACAGTAACCCGAAGCCCAAAATTCATGCAAATACACTGTCTGAAGCGTTTTCGCGCGCTGAATCCGATTTTGACGTCCGTTTCGCCAAATTCCCACTCTAAAAATTGCCGGATGCCCCCGGAAGAGCGTTCTTGGTCCAAATCTCGCGCCGAGCCCAATCTCAATATCCGTTTTGCGCGCAAACACCTCTAAACGACCGACGGGGTCCCCCGATCACCCACGTGATCCATTTTAAGCCCGAAGTCTAACACTTGTGTCCAATCATGCCCCGAACACCTCCAGCACCCCGCGTAGGCCTCCAGTGGCCACCCCAAAGCATCGCAACAGCTCTGCGGAGATCCAGGTCATCACATCCTCCCCCACTAAAAGAAAGTTTCGTCCTCGAAACTAAAGTCATTCCTCAACACGAAAACTCAACCAACAGGGGGGGTAAATATCCAATCATCCACCACTCTAGCTCCCAAACTACCAAATACCTCAACCAGAGGCACTATGCAATCCTTGGGTCTCTAACCAGAACGAAACAAAGGAGAACACGTCCAGAGGACCACGCCACCTCAACAAGGTACAGCTGGGCTAACTGCTCGGCCATCAAGTAGTCTGCACCGGTACAAGCATCTGCCCCTCCCAGGGCCTAAGATAATCCATCCACCAGTCCGTCGACCCAAAAGCTCGATCCAAATACCTCTGTACTCCCAAAGTATCCGATATAAGTCCCCCAACTGGTCTCAGAACCTCAGATCTCCAAAACCAAGCCGTCGGGAGGTAGAAGCAATCAACACTCAGCCAGGAGCAGTCGAGAGAACCAGATCGCAAATCCATCTTCGCGAAGACCCAATATCCTTGCAGTTAGTAAATCAAATCCCCCAAGCTTGACAGAAGGGTGCTAGCTCCCGACGATCACTTTATCAAATTCTTACGGGCTCTCACAAAGCCGAAGTGAACCAACCTTCCACACTCGAATAGCACCGGTGCCCCCAAAGGTGCCACACTTGGCCTGACACAAATCCAACACATCAAATCCTGGAGTTGGGTCCTCAACCCCCAAACTGGTGTCATGCCAAACAACTCCGATAGGAGGACAGCTAGAAACTCACCACCAAAAGGGGTATCACCAAGTCCCGATGCCGCCGCAGATCCCTCAAACACACCAGCAAACAAGCTACTCACCCACTACGAGACATCCGCCTCGCCCACAAGGTCAAAACTAAAGAAGCGAAGATACCCTCAAGCAACCCAGGTACACCAACGCCTCCAGGCCTGGCTCTCATAAGAACCGTCCTCGCAGCATAATCAGCTGCCGCGAAAGGTAAACAACCGAGCCAGCCTAACCATCCTAAGTGCCAAACCAAGCCCCACAAGACCACCAGGCCTACAGGTAAAACCAAGGACTCAACCGCACCGGGCAGGACCCACAACACGTCCCTACGTGCTAAGGATCGGGAATACGACCTCCCGAACACCCGGTAACCGTCCTACCCTTAACCCAATGCAAGGAAGTACATGCACTCCTAACAAAAGACTAGGATGCCCAAATGCAATACAATGCACAAACAATGCCGGTAAATACAGTAAAACCATACCTGCCCCCACAAAGTCGGCTGCTGCAAAATCCTCCACCTGAGTGGCGTAGACCGGACTGCCCTGATCCGGCGACTGCTGATCCGCAGGGTAAAAAGGTGGTGGCCCGCTCGCTGGAGCATAAGGCCACTGAGCCGACCACTGCTGCTGGGACGAAAGAGGAGCCGATGCAGATGAGGGTGCCGCTGAAGTCGAAAGGGGGCACGTAGCTCGAATGTGGCCTGGCTGTCCACACCGAAAACAACGACCATGCCGCAAATCACAAGTATCAGAGGGGTGCTGGCCCTTGCAGAAAACACACCCGACTGAAGACCGGGGCTGCCTCGCCCGCTGCTGCTGCTGCCTCTGAGTCTGATGCTGGGACTCCTGCTGCTGCTGCGATGGCCACTGGGATCCGCTAGGCTCTCGCTGCTCCACACGCCCACGGCTAGGTGACTGAGGCCGTGGCGGTCTCCATGAATCAGTCTGTCCCTCATCCTCGGGTGCTGGTCGTTTCCTCACAGAACTCAGCACGACCATCCCGCCTCGCCTTGCCACCTCTGCGTCGCCTCCCTCCACCCAAAAGGCATGCTCGACGGCCTCCTGCAGTGTCTGGTGTCGCTGTGCATGCACAAGGATATAAAGCTCGCTGCGGAGGCCTGCCTCGAATAACTCGACCTGGTGTGGTCCATCCCGGGCGACATAGGGCACACAATTAAACAGTCGCATGAACTCCTGATGGTAATCCTGAACTGACCGGTCGCCCTGCTGAATGTTTTTCAGATCATCCTCCAGCTTCCTCTTCACGCTGGTCGAAAAATAGGTATCCACAATCATACGCCGAAACTCGGACCAGGGTAACTGTCGAGAAATCTGAAACTCCCGTGGCTCCACCCGATGCCACCAGAGGTCTGCATCTCCATCTAGGCAATGTACCGCCATATAAACTCTGTACCTCGGGTCGATGAAGAAATCCCGAAAAATCTTCTCCATCGCTGCTAACCATGTCCCAACCTCCCACGGCTGCATATCCCGCCCCGAGAACCTGGGCGGCCCGCGCTTACAAAACTTAACCAGTTTATCCGCGAAGTCCTGCTCCTCCGCCGGGGTCAAAGGCTGGGCCACGCCCTGAGCCCCGCTACTCAAAGATGGCGCCGTCGGCACAAGTGGTTCCACAGGTGGTGCCGGGGTCTCTGACACTGTCGGAGGCGGCGCCCCTCTCCGCGCCAGTAGCTGCTCAATCCGCTGCTCCTGCCGGCGGCTGCTCTCCGCCAATTGGGCTACCAAGGCCCTCAGCTCAGCAATCTCAGAAGATCCAGCCTGTCCTCGCTCAACAGGGGGTGTAGGGGCACCCCGGGTAGGAATCCGACGTCGGGGAGGCATCCTGTCACACAGAGAACCACAAATCAATAACGAAACCGCACTCGACCCAATCTAGCGAAAGTCAAAGGCATCCTCCTATTTTTGTAACTTTATGTTGTCTGCAGCCAACATAACTGTCCCACAAAAATAGGGTATGCCAATCCCTCTTCCCTCCCTGGAAGAGTCAAATAAACACATGACCAAATTGCCGACTTTCGCATAATGTCACGTCACTCACGTCCTGCCTTCCTAAGGTCTGCCAAAAGCCTAGGGTTTCCTAAGTCCCAACTGACCTATCCCTAAGCTCTGATACCAACTTAATCTGTCACGCCCCGGGTGTAAACCAGAACCCGGGCTCGTCTACAGATCCGCCGTATACACGGAATTTTCCGTGTATACGAAGCGCTGGTAACCTGCTCAAATATAAAAGATATAATAAAAGAGCATAAACAGAGCTAAACTAGAACTAATACATCTCAGATAAAGCTGAAAAGTAAAGTGCAGAAATAAACTCTCAATAATACAAATATCTCTCCCAGCTCACTGATCAAATACAACCAGCCGGTCGCAGCCGGACCCAAAAGAAATGAAAAGTAGAGTATCTGAGAGTATCTGGGGTACATCTAGTAACTGAACTGGTGCCTGGGTAGACCGCTATCTAATCCGCGATCCACTTACCTCGGTCCGCTGAGGAGGGTCCCGCAACTCCCGCAGACGACTCTGCAAAACAAAGGGAAAGAGAAAAGAGAAAGCAGTGGGGGTGAGAACTACTGTAAACAGTAGCCTCCCCCTAGTGGGTAAACCTCACTCAAATGTGCCCACTAGGACTATAAGAGGCGGAAGAATGAACAAAGGTGGTAAGCTGAAACAAAACTGCTGATGATGAATGAAGCTACCACTACATGCCTCTAATGAGCTAACAGATAGTATAGCTATATGTATGCATCAGAAGGTAAATGCCTGCCTGCCTAGACCCAATCGATACACCAGTAAGCACTGGTACTGCCTGCTCTGCCTGCCTGCCCAATCGGGTATGCTGGCCACACATAACACCGATAGGGGATGAGAGTCCCGAGGACTCGAAGCCTGTAAAAACGCACACTCCGGAGTGGCACTCGAGGGGAGCGACCCACACGAGTATAATGCCTGGGTAACAAGTGCCAAAATAATGCCTGGGCAACAAGTACCAAATCAGCAGGACTGGATCATGACTCTGATCAAAGTGGGAAAGCCCATCCACTAAAAGGAGACCCGATCTCAACCCGATGCAAGATAAACAAATAGTGGGAAATCCCATCCACTAAAAGGAGACCCGATACCCAATCTGATGCAATAACCACTGTCTGGTCAACCGCCCAAGGTCCGCGGTTGCCGCAATACCCTGCCACCAAACCTGCCTTGTAGTGACCCGACCCTTTGGGGTATTTTCGAACTCACATTAATCGCTTAGGCCTTAAGCGGAATAAAATTTATTTAATTTTCTTAAGTCGGCCGGGACAAGGTGGGTGTATTTTTCTGCGATAGAGCGCGAAAAACGATGACCGACGGTGCGATCGGATTCGAAATCCGATATCGGGATCTCCCGGAACGGGATCTTTAGCGATGCGGTAATTAGTCACGCATCGGTAACCGTGCAAAATATCTTGCACCCTAGGGATAAGGTGGGTTATCTCGGAGGGATAATTAATTAATTAATTAATTAATTAATTATCCGGTAACGGAAATTTAAATCCTCCTACGTACGAATTAATTAAGGGATTTAAATTGGTGGGATTTTATCTCGTGGATAGGATAAGGGATAGAATTCGGATATTTAATTAAGGGATTTAAATTGGTGGGATTTTATCTCGTGGGTTGGATAAGAGATAAAATCCGGATATTTAAATCGGGGATTTGTTTTCCCCGGGATTATTTAATAAAGGTGATTAAATAATCGGTGACCAGGATTTAAAATTAAGATTTAAATATCCGGTAATTTGAATCCAATTGGGAATTGATTTCCCATGATTATTTAATAAAGGTGGTTAAATAATCGGTGGTCAGGATTTCAAGTAATTAAATAACCGGTGGTCAGATTTAAAGGTGATTAAATATCCCGTCAGTCGGATATTTATGTGAGAGATAGAAACGGGGAAATTCGGGTTCACCTACGCACGTAAGATAAAGAAATCAAATAATCAAATATTAGGGATCGACGGTGAGGATTAATTAATTGGGGAATTAATTGAAGTCAAAATATCCGGATGGATTTTGACGGTGCGTATATTTGAAATTAGATAAAAAGGGGATAAATAAATAACAGATTATTTATTCCCCCAAAACCCTAATTGTAAAATACCGCCTCTCAAATCGCCTCTTTCGTGCGTACCCAAAACCCCAACCGGTGAGGAGAGAAAAAGAAAAGGGGCGGAACCCCTAACCGGAGGAAAAGAAGGGGGAAGCGGAGGAACCCGATCGCCCCGATTCACGTGCCGGAGATCGGAGAACGAGACGCCATCGTCTACGGGGAGCGGATCCGGATCTCCGGCACCGCGAGAAACAAGATCGGATCTTTTATTCCGATAAATTTAAGGTTAGTGATCATCGTTCCGGTTGTTAAATTAATCGGGGGTTTTCCGTGTTCTTGAAAGGTCGCTTTAAATTGGTACATCGATCGCGGTTTCTTTTTCGGGTTTTCGATCAACGTTTTGTTCGTTCATGATCGGGTGTGGCCGATGATTTTTATCGGATCTAATTGATGGTTTTTTTAACCGATTTCTTTTGACGGACCTCCGATCACGTTTTGGTTGTTCGTCGATCGTCGGTTTAGCCGTTAGAATTACCGGGAATTTTCCGGGAATTTTTCGGGAATTTTTCGGGGATTTTTGGGGCGACTTCGTCGGAACATAGAGGGTTAACGGGAGGCCGCCGCCGCCGTTGTTAGACGGGAGGCCGCCGCCGTCGTTATCATGTTCGCGGGGTCGTCGCCGGGATCCCACGGGGGCGAAAACGGAGAAGAAATCGCGAACGGGAGCGAAAACGGGAAAAAGAATAGGGTTTACTATTCATTCTCGGCCCGCGGTCCACGGGCCGGGGCGTGCACCCGGTGCACGCCCCGCGGCGCAGAAGCCGCAGACCCGGCGCACGAAATCCGTGCGCCGGCCCGGCCCGCCTAGGGGCGGTGCACGCCGCAGCGTGCACCCGGTTCGCGCCGCAGGCCCCTGCGGCCGTGAGCCCGGTGCACGCTCGGATCGTGCACCGGCCCGGCCCGAGAAGCGCGGTGCACGCTTCCTGCGTGCACCCGGCGCATGCTGCCGCCTCCACCGAGCGGTAGACCCGGTCCACGCCTCAGCCGTGCACCACCCGACAGCCCAAAGTCCGTTTGGCTCCGTTTGGGTCCGTTTTTCCACCGTTTTGAGCGCGGTTTTCGCCGTTGGGATCGTTATTTCAGTGGCTTTCATGTCATGGCCACTTGGGACCTACTTGGTCATTATTTTATTATAATGTTGGGTGCCGATGTCGCCGACGCTCCGCGCCTCGACGAAATTGTCGGGGGCGCGCCGTCGGGTCTTTCTCTCATCGTTTTCATCGTCGGGGCTTCTCTGCTGGACCGTTGACGGCCGAGTTGGCGACTAACTGAGAGATTGGGTTTTGTTAGATTCCGTTAGCGGTTTTTGGGTTCCGGTTTCGGCGAACCGGACGGTGTTGGACTTTTTCGTCAAAAAGGGGTAAATTGGGTCTTTTGTTTTGGGATGTTAGTACACGTTTGTGACTATTATTGTCCGTGCGGACTTTTCTTAGGTCCAGGTGCGCAGCGGGGGAGCGCGAAGGATATAGGTGTTCCGTTTGCTCTCCAACAAGGTGGGTACGGTTGCGATGAGTGCAACCGGTGCTGTAAGTGCATCTATCGTCATTAAAAGTACTCGTTAATTTACCTAACAAAGTAGATGGATAGTTTAACCTTTCGATTAATGTTGTTTATCTAATAATTGTGCGGCTGCGGTCGCGGTGCCCATTACACGCCAATCTTGGCAATCCGGTTTCGGATGCTGCACGTACACAGGCGGATTGGCCTCCGCATGGGTGTACTTTTCCGGAAGAGTGGTCTTTATGACCCGTGTGCCCCGCAAAGGTAACGGTGCAAGCGGGGACCTCTTCGCGCCAGCTGAGGTGTTGCACCAGCACCGCGAAAGGGGTAAGAGCATCAAAGTAGGTGTTTGTGCACGAGGGGAGATTTCCGTCTCCCCGACAGGTGATCTGGGGATTGGTGCCCAGGTTAAATTAAATTAATGTGCAGGTGTCTAACGAAAGGTTACGGTGTATTCGGTGTATTCGTATGTTTTCCCCTCTTGATATTGTTACACATCTACTTTGTTTGTCACTGACTTTACCCACTCCGTGACAGGTATTCCTAGGTGCGTTAGCCGGGATGGCGGTGGGACTGCGTCGTGAGGGTCGTAGTCGGACTCTTGGTTATCGTATTTATGACTCATTTCCTCTTTATGCTATTTTTAGTTGCTTGTGGATTACTTTATTTGTGGACATGTATTAGCTAGCACTGTGGATGAGGTGACCCTTTATGTTTCATATTACTAGTAGTGCGTTTTCTTATGTTTTCATCCGCGGCATGTTTTCATGATAAGATAAAGGGTTGCGAAAATGTTTTCTCAAAAGGAAGTGCCGTGTGGGCACGGGTTTTACAACTCTGGGTTTTATCCTTTCCAAATATTGACGCCGCTTAAATGACATGCTTTAGTTAAATGATTTAACTCTGAATTGGTGTATGTCTACTGTATGGTTGTTGGTTGGTGATTGATGTATGATATTTGTGATTGAATGATATGTGTAAATGAGACGCCGTGCATATACAAAGGAGACTCTGTCCGTGGACAGAGTGAATTTGTGTATGTGGCGGTCTGGCACGCACCGGGGTTGAAGGTCTATGTTACCTTATTAAAAGAAAAAAAAAAATAGACACGTCTTTCCGCTTTAATTGACTCAAAAACCCCCGGGGGCGTGACAGATTAAATGGTATCAGAGAAAATACAACCACAACCATAGTAGACGTGATTTACATCCACAGTGCAAGGTGCCACAAGCAAATGGGACATGAGATAACCAAGGTGTAGGTGCGTAGTACGTGAGAGTACGGGGAAATGGGAACGTGATATAGGTGTAAATGTAAGTCTAGGTGCTAGGGTGACAACCTTAGGCCTAACGAGGTTTCTTTGTTTACAAGCGGACGATGGCCCGAAATGGGTTATCAGCGGAGGACGCAGGGGCAAAAAGTACGGTGCGAACAGTGGCGGAGTGCTAGCTTCTTCGACAACGGCTACAAGAGATGGCCGGGCAGTTAGTAACCCTTGTGGAGCGACATCTTCAAGGTAGTGCAAACGGCGGGTTTGCACACCTTCCAGGAGGTGAACGATAGAGCCACTGCGGTGGAGCGCGAATTACGATGTCTCAAGCCCGACGGGAGAGCTCAGGACACGGCAGGGATAAGAAACGACCCCAGCCCTTCTCAGGAGGGGGATTTTCTAGTGGAGACCGGCCATGCATCATCTACAGAGGAGCACCACGGGGGAAAGTATTCATTCCGGAAGCACGACCTTTGCTTCTATCGTGACAAACTGGGACAGCTCCGTTTTTACTGCCCCGAACCCGGGAATGATCCTTCGAAGACGCGACACGGATGAAGGGTCTTATGCGACGACACGACAAAGGACGCACTACCCGAGGGAAGTAGTAGCAGGAAAGACCCCTTACGAAGAGTAATGTTGGTCTTGACCCCAGGAGAACCCTTAGGAGCAAATACTCTGTATCTTCCTGCCCAGTAAGGATGCGAAGACTTAGTTGTCTTTGGTGTTGGCCCTTTATTATGGGTCAAATAGGTCGAACTTTCTGCCTCGAGACAATAGGCCCAAGGGACTAGTGCGTTGGGTTGGGTGAGCCCAATAGGTTGAGTGGGCTGCGGTCCGCAATAGACCTAACGGCAAGAGGGCCAACAATAGACCCAACATCCAGGTGGGTTGGGTCTGGTCGAGATCTGTGGTGCGGTGTATGCCGCTTAAGTGAATCGGATGCGCACCTCTGAAAGCTCAGGCTTTTGGGGTTAATGGCTAGCGCCAACGATCCGACATTTGAGACTTAGTGGTAAGGGAGTTTCCGGATGTATTTCCGACGGAGCTCCCCGGAATGCCGCCGGAACGAGAGGTTGACTTCCCGATTGAGCTGCTTCCCGGCACCAAACCCATCACCAAGGCACCGTACAGGATGGCCTTCGCGGAGTTGAAGGAACTCAAGGCACAGTTGGAGGACCTTTTGGACAAGAGTATTATCAGACCAAGCGCGTCACCCTGGGGCGCGCCCGTCCTGTTTGTGAGAAAGAAGGACGGAAGTCTCCGGTTGTGCATCGACTACCGGGAGATAAATAAGGTCACGATCAAGAATAAGTACCCCCTGCCAAGGATCGACGACCTCTTTGACCAGTTACGGGGGGCGACGGTGTTCTCAAAGATCGACCTGCAGTCGGGCTATCATCAGGTCCGAGTCAAGGGGGAGGACATCCCCAAAACGGCATTCCGTACTCGCTATGGCCATTACGAGTTTACGGTAATGCCATTCGGGCTCACTAATGCCCCGGCAGTGTTTATGGACATGATGAACAGGGTGTTCAAACCCTTCTTGGACTTATTCGTGGTGGTCTTCATCGACGATATCCTCATCTACTCCCGTACAGACGAGGAACACGAAGAACACCTGCGCACAGTCCTCCAGACCCTACGGGAACAGAAACTCTACGCCAAACTCAAAAAGTGTGAGTTTTGGCTCCGAGAGGTCGGTTTCTTGGGGCACGTGATCTCGGCGGCTGGAGTCGCGGTGGACCCAAAGAAGATAGATTCGGTGACAGACTGGCCCCAACCGACGACGGTGACGGAGATTCGGAGCTTCTTAGGATTAGCCGGGTATTACCGGCGCTTTGTGGAGGGTTTCTCCAAGATAGCCACCCCCTTGACCCGATTGACGAAAAAGGGGGAAAAGTTTGTCTGGACGGACAAGTGTCAAAGAAGCTTCGAGGAGCTCAAGGACAGGTTGACGCGAGCTCCGATCCTCGCCCTGCCAGAGCCTGGGGAGGACTATGAAGTATATTGCGACGCATCGCGGAATGGATTGGGTGGAGTGCTCATGCAGCGGGGGAAGGTGATCGCCTATGCGTCAAGGCAGCTCAAGGAGTACGAGCGGAATTACCCCGTGCATGATTTGGAACTCGCAGCGGTAGTGTTTGTGCTCAAGCTTTGGAGGCACTACCTGTATGGAGCACACTGTAATGTGTACTCAGATCATAAGAGCCTCAAGTACCTTTTCACCCAAAGGGAGCTAAATCTTCGACAAAGGCGGTGGCTTGAGCTATTAAAGGATTACGATCTAACGATCCACTACCACCCGGGAAAGGCCAACGTGGTGGCCGACGCCCTTAGTCGCAAAGGACAGGCCGCGGGAGCGGATGTAAGCGCCATTACGCAGCAGGATAATCTAATTGCAGAGTTCTCGCGGTTGAGACTAGAGGTGGTGCCTGCAGGGACAGTCGCCCAACTTCTGACGCTAGTGGTCAGACCTACTCTGCTGGACAGGATTCTCGAAGGCCAATCGACTGATGATCAACTCCAGCTGGTGCGGAGTAGAATAACCGCCGACAAGGAAGGTGATTTTATGGTGAGCTCTGACGGTACAATACGATTTCGCGGACGAATCTGCGTGCCGGACCTACCGGAGCTCAAGGAGGAGATTCTACGGGAGGCGCATACTGCCCCATATGCAGCGCATCCCGGAGGGACGAAGATGTACAAGGACGTCAAGCAGACCTTCTGGTGGCCCAAAATGAAGGAGGACGTGACCCGATTCGTGGCTCACTGCTTAGTGTGCCAACGGGTGAAGGCCGAACATCAACGGCCGGCGGGAAAATTGCAACCTTTACCGGTGCCCGAGTGGAAATGGGACATGATTACCATGGATTTTGTGACCGGTTTCCCGAGATCGCCACAGGGACACGATGCGATATGGGTGATCGTGGACCGTTTGACGAAATCGGCCCACTTTTTGCCCATACACACGACGTGGACCCGGGAACGACTGGCGCAAACCTACCTCGACGAGATTGTAAGGTTGCACGGTGTACCGACATCCATCACGTCGGACAGAGACACACGTTTTGTGTCGAACTTTTGGCGAAGCCTGCAACAAGCGATGGGGACCAAGTTGCACTTCAGCACAGCCTTTCACCCGCAAACCGACGGGCAATCGGAGCGGGTGATACAGATCGTGGAGGACATGCTTCGAGCATGCGTTCTGGACTTGGGCGAAGGGTGGGCACGGTGTTTGCCCCTGGTGGAATTTGCCTACAATAACAGCTATCAGGCCAGCATTCAGATGGCACCGTACGAGGCCCTGTACGGGCGCCGTTGTCGGTCTCCGATATGCTGGGATGACTTAGGTGAGCGAAAGTTTCTGGGCCCAGATCTGGTGGAGGAGACCGAAGCAAAGGTGCGTTTGATTAAACAAAGGCTGCTGACCGCCCAAAGCAGACAGAAAAGCTATGCAGATAACAGACGCCGAGACTTAGAGTTCATGGTGGGCGAGCACGTTCTGCTCCGGGTTTCACCCTCCAAGGGAAACCGACGTTTCGGCATAAAGGGGAAGTTGAGCCCCAGGTACGTGGGACCGTTCGAGATTCTGGAGCGCGTGGGACCGGTGGCGTACCGGTTGGCCCTGCCCCCGAACCTCGAACGAGTCCACAACGTGTTCCACGTTTCGATGCTCCGGAAGTACCTGGCAGACCCCTCTCATGCCTTGGATGCCTCCACCATTGAGCTACGAGAGGACTTGAGCGTCGAGGAGACGCCGGTGCGGATTTTGGCAAGAGAGGACAAGAAGCTATGCAACCGAACGATCCCCTATGTGAAAGTCCAGTGGAGCAACCACGAAGAGCGCGAGGCGACGTGGGAACTGGAATCAAAGATGAGGGAATGTTTTCCCGAGTTGTTTAAGTGAGGTTTGAGTTTAAGTTTCGGGACGAAACTTTTTATAAAGTGTGAGTGGTGTAGTGACCCGACCCTTTGGGGTATTTTCGAACTCACATGTAATCGCTTAGGCCTTAAGCGGAATAAAATTTATTTAATTTTCTTAAGTCGGCCGGGACAAGGTGGGTGTATTTTTCTGCGATAGAGCGCGAAAAACGATGACCGACGGTGCGATCGGATTCGAAATCCGATATCGGGATCTCCCGGAACGGGATCCTTAGCGATGCGGTAATTAGTCACGCATCGGAAACCGTGCAAAATATCTTGCACCCTAGGGATAAGGTGGGTTATCTCGGAGGGATAATTAATTAATTAATTAATTAATTAATTATCCGGTGACGGAAATTTAAATCCTCCTACGTACGAATTAATTAAGGGATTTAAATTGGTGGGATTTTATCTCGTGGATAGGATAAGGGATAGAATTCGGATATTTAATTAAGGGATTTAAATTGGTGGGATTTTATCTTGGATAAGAGATAAAATCCGGATATTTAAATCGGGGATTTGTTTTCCCCGGGATTATTTAATAAAGGTGATTAAATAATCGGTGACCAGGATTTAAAATTAAGATTTAAATATCCGGTAATTTGAATCCAATTGGGAATTGATTTCCCATGATTATTTAATAAAGGTGGTTAAATAATCGGTGGTCAGGATTTCAAGTAATTAAATAACCGGTGGTCAGATTTAAAGGTGATTAAATATCCCGTCAGTCGGATATTTATGTGAGAGATAGAAACGGGGAAATTCGGGTTCACCTACGCACGTAAGATAAAGAAATCAAATAATCAAATATTAGGGATCGACGGTGAGGATTAATTAATTGGGGAATTAATTAATTGAAGTCAAAATATCCGGATGGATTTTGACGGTGCGTATATTTGAAATTAGATAAAAAGGGGATAAATAAATAACAGATTATTTATTCCCCCAAAACCCTAATTGTAAAATACCGCCTCTCAAATCGCCTCTTTCGTGCGTACCCAAAACCCCAACCGGTGAGGAGAGAAAAAGAAAAGGGGCGGAACCCCTAACCGGAGGAAAAGAAGGGGGAAGCGGAGGAACCCGATCGCCCCGATTCACGTGCCGGAGATCGGAGAACGAGACGCCATCGTCTACGGGGAGCGGATCCGGATCTCCGGCACCGCGAGAAACAAGATCGGATCTTTTATTCCGATAAATTTAAGGTTAGTGATCATCGTTCCGGTTGTTAAATTAATCGGGGGTTTTCCGTGTTCTTGAAAGGTCGCTTTAAATTGGTACATCGATCGCGGTTTCTTTTTCGGGTTTCGATCAACGTTTTGTTCGTTCATGATCGGGTGTGGCCGATGATTTTTATCGGATCTAATTGATGGTTTTTTTAACCGATTTCTTTTACGGACCTCCGATCGACGTTTTGGTTGTTCGTCGATCGTCGGTTTAGCCGTTAGAATTACCGGGAATTTTCCGGGAATTTTTCGGGAATTTTTCGGGGATTTTTGGGGCGACTTCGTCGGAACATAGAGGGTTAACGGGAGGCCGCCGCCGCCGTTGTTAGACGGGAGGCCGCCGCCGTCGTTATCATGTTCGCGGGGTCGTCGCCGGGATCCCACGGGGGCGAAAACGGAGAAGAAATCGCGAACGGGAGCGAAAACGGGAAAAAGAATAGGGTTTACTATTCATTCTCGGCCCGCGGTCCACGGGCCGGGGCGTGCACCCGGTGCACGCCCCGCGGCGCAGAAGCCGCAGACCCGGCGCACGAAATCCGTGCGCCGGCCCGGCCCGCCTAGGGGCGGTGCACGCCGCAGCGTGCACCCGGTTCGCGCCGCAGGCCCCTGCGGCCGTGAGCCCGGTGCACGCTCGGATCGTGCACCGGCCCGGCCCGAGAAGCGCGGTGCACGCTTCCTGCGTGCACCCGGCGCATGCTGCCGCCTCCACCGAGCGGTAGACCCGGTCCACGCCTCAGCCGTGCACCACCCGACAGCCCAAAGTCCGTTTGGCTCCGTTTGGGTCCGTTTTTCCACCGTTTTGAGCGCGGTTTTCGCCGTTGGGATCGTTATTTCAGTGGCTTTCATGTCATGGCCACTTGGGACCTACTTGGTCATTATTTTATTATAATGTTGGGTGCCGATTTCGCCGACGCTCCGCGCCTCGACGAAATTGTCGGGGGCGCGCCGTCGGGTCTTTCTCTCATCGTTTTCGTCGTCGGGGCTTCTCTGCTGGACCGTTGACGCCCCGAGTTGGCGACTAACTGAGAGATTGGGTTTTGTTAGATTCCGTTAGCGGTTTTGGGTTCCGGTTTCGGCGAACCGGACGGTGTTGGACTTTTTCGTCAAAAAGGGGTAAATTGGGTCTTTTGTTTTGGGATGTTAGTACACGTTTGTGACTATTATTGTCCGTGCGGACTTTTCTTAGGTCCAGGTGCGCAGCGGGGGAGCGCGAAGGATATAGGTGTTCCGTTTGCTCTCCAACAAGGTGGGTACGGTTGCGATGAGTGCAACCGGTGCTGTAAGTGCATCTATCGTCATTAAAAGTACTCGTTAATTTACCTAACAAAGTAGATGGATAGTTTAACCTTTCGATTAATGTTGTTTATCTAATAATTGTGCGGCTGCGGTCGCGGTGCCCACTACACGCCAATCTTGGCAATCCGGTTTCGGATGCTGCACGTACACAGGCGGATTGGCCTCCGCATGGGTGTACTTTTCCGGAAGAGTGGTCTTTATGACCCGTGTGCCCCGCAAAGGTAACGGTGCAAGCGGGGACCTCTTCGCGCCAGCTGAGGTGTTGCACCAGCACCGCGAAAGGGGTAAGAGCATCAAAGTAGGTGTTTGTGCACGAGGGGAGATTTCCGTCTCCCCGACAGGTGATCTGGGGATTGGTGCCCAGGTTAAATTAAATTAATGTGCAGGTGTCTAACGAAAGGTTACGGTGTATTCGGTGTGTTCGTATGATTTCCCCTCTTGATATTGTTACACATCTACTTTGTTTGTCACTGACTTTACCCACTCCGTGACAGGTATTCCTAGGTGCGTTAGCCGGGATGGCGGTGGGACTGCGTCGTGAGGATCGTAGTCGGACTCTTGGTTATCGTATTTATGACTCATTTCCTCTTTATGCTATTTTTAGTTGCTTGTGGATTACTTTATTTGTGGACATGTATTAGCTAGCACTGTGGATGAGGTGACCCTTTATGTTTCATATTACTAGTAGTGCGTTTTCTTATGTTTTCATCCGCGGCATGTTTTCATGATAAGATAAAGGGTTGCGAAAATGTTTTCTCAAAAGGAAGTGCCGTGTGGGCACGGGTTTTACAACTCTGGGTTTTATCCTTTCCAAATATTGACGCCGCTTAAATGACATGCTTTAGTTAAATGATTTAACTCTGAACTTGGTGTATGTCTACTGTATGGTTGTTGGTTGGTGATTGATGTATGATATTTGTGATTGAATGATATGTGTAAATGAGACGCCGTGCATATACAAAGGAGACTCCGTCCGTGGACAGAGTGAATTTGTGTATGTGGCGGTCTGGCACGCACCGGGGTTGAAGGTCTATGTTACCTTATTAAAAGAAAAAAAAAATAGACACGTCTTTCCGCTTTAATTGACTCAAAAACCCCCGGGGGCGTGACAGTCAGATTAATTAGTTGGTTTGGTGCCATAGGGGACTTAACCCAAAAAACCCCGAATTACCCAAATAAAGAATCGGTGGACAGGGTTTGGGAGACAATTAAACCCAAACCCTGGGTCAACCGGGGTGAGGATTTGGGTTCGAACCTGGGTCCGTCGTGCCTCGAAAGTCCTGCCGGTTGCCTGCGTTACTAACGAACTTCCGGAATTTATTCTGGGAGAATCCGGAGTCGGAAAAATAATCCGATCGCACCGCCGCGCTCCGTTTTGCGAGCTCTATCGCCTAAAAATACCGGCGAGCCCCGACGGTCTGCCCAAAAAAAAACGGTTTATTAATCCAACCGCCGGACCGCTAAGGGGGAAATGTCGTAACTAAGAGAAAAATTAAAATCCAAAGATACAATTTAAGGGCGGTTACTACAGTGTTAGAGAGGTTATTCAGTTGTTGAACTGTGCGCTCCAGGTTTCGAGGGAAGAGGCACATAGGATATAAGAGACTGGGAGTGGATTGCGCCAGGATACCTTTCAATTTATTCGGTCCCTCCTGTACAGATTTTGGATTTAGACGCCTCGTTGGAGTAGGCGTTGTGTTTGGAGCGTGGCGTTGCAGTTCCTTTGGATAGGGATCTGCCGCCAGAGGCGAGTTCTGGATTTTGACGCTTGGCGCCGGGTGATGGAGGACAGATCGACCGGCAGGGGCATTTCTGATTTCTTTTCCAGGATAAGGAGTTCCCGAGATACCAGAGGTCGGGTGGACCCCGATGGCAGCATCAGTATCTTGATCAGTATCTTGATCAGAGTGGCGCAGCGGTAGCGTGGATCTGTTATCTGCGGAGGACCTTATTCGTCGCCTCAAGGTGAGCAGAGACAGAGGTCGTACTCCCTAGGTGGATAGTCTTGATTTTCCTTACAGATTGAGCGACAACCACTTTCATTGAGCGGATAAACCTGTGCCGCCCGGCTGGAGGGCGCCACAGCGGCGGATCGGGTTGTCGCAGGTGTGAATTCATCACAGCAGTTGGAGTTAGAGCATGTTGCATTCCTACATGGACTAAAGGCAGATTTGTTACCACGTGCACTAGAGGTACAGGTTTCTGTTGGTGTTGTGCATGTGGAGGAGGCTTTTGGGATCATGTCCAGTGCAGCTGAGACTGCGAGTTACCGGCAGACTTATTGGAATTGTGGCAGTTCGGTATTTTGACTGTGTGCTTGAGATTGACTGGCACAATGCCACAGAATGTTGGACTGCGGTGAGAGAGGACTTTGACCTTCGGCAAGGCGGACAAGAGGAGGCTTGCTTGTTGAGAGTATTAGAGCACGCAAGTTATAGCGACAGTGCGAGAGGTGCTTACGGCGGCACCGGGACCCAAGGATATCTCTGTTGCCCATGAGATCCCGGGTGTGATTTCACCAGAGCTACTGATAATGCCGCCGGTTAGGGAGATAGAGATTGCGTTTGACGTGATTCGGGGGACCGCGCCACCCTCGACAGCACCTCATTGGATATCGTCTGTGGAGCTGAGAGAGCTGTTGTCACAGTCGCAGGATCTGTTGGATCGAGGGGCCCGTCTGACCTTGTGCCACGCCGTCGATACACGTGGTGATGCTACGTCGTTGATACCCGACTGTGAGGGTTCTTTTGTGGTTCGAGTGTAGACAGGTCCGGATGGTATCTAGGACCTCATGTTGGAGTTCTACTCCGGCAATTATTGTATGATGCGAGTACCTATTTGGGATTAGACAGCCGAGGGCTGTGCCTAGATGGCATTCAGGGTCTGGTAAGGGCAATATGAGAGCATAGTGAGGCCGAATGGAATGACTAATGCCCTGTGACTTCAAGATTTGAGGAATTGTGTGTCCTAGTTGTACTTGGACGGATTGGGAGTGGTGTTCCCCGAGGATATTTTGATTTACTCCTAGAGCGACTTGGAGCACTTGTGGATGAGGCTATATGCCGAGTTATTGAGGTACAAGTTCTAGCTCCAAGTGCATGCCTTCTTGGGTCGCTTTGTGTTAGCCGTAGGGGCGGCGGTGGAAATCCGGCCAATATGGATACTAATTGGGAATTGGCCGAGACCAATACTTATGGTCAAGGTAAGGAGCTTCTTGGACTGGGCAGTGCCAGAAGAGCTTGGCAATCGGATGATGAGACTGATACCAGCGCCTATGCTAGCATTTCCAGTGTTGGGAGAGAGATCTGCGAGTTTTAGTGATGCCTCCCATAGTGACTGTGGAATTACCGTTGGGTTATGATTGAGCATCCTAGATTACCCCGACAGGGCCACTGTGATGGCAGATACCTGGAACAGGAGAGCTGGCTGGGGTTGAGTTGGATGATTCCACAGCTGGCGCTGTGTGGACTGTTGCGGCAAACATGGCTTGCGGTTGTGTCCCTGAGGGTTCCTTTTATGGTAGACCGTGGCTGAGTAGTTCCCTCGGATGGTCAGGATTCGAGAGTGACCGAGTGAGGACCCTTATTGGTGAGGGTTTCCTTCTTTCTTGGATGATTGCGGGGATATGTTTCGGATTGCCTTGGTTGAGTTGACACAGATTGTGGTTTGGTGCGTGTTGCACTGGCGATTATCTTGTTTCCCCCAGCTTTGGATGGAACCCTGTTGTGTTACTTGTCTCAGCTCAGGAAAGTTATATTTTTGGATTCCTCGACCGTGATTAACCCGCCCCTCTGAGATCTATGAGTGTTTGGAGTACGAGGGACGCCCGTTGCGAATTCTGGCTCGTGAGACGAGGGAATTGCGCAATCGGGCTATACCGTACTGATATTGCTGTTGTTGTTGTTGAGGAATGATCACGGGAAGCGAATGATGACTTAGGAGCTGGAGATGGTGATGTTAAGTACTTACCCTTGGTGTTCAGGACTCCCAGCGGAATTGAGCTAGTTTCGAGGACGAAACTTTCCTTAGTGGGGGAGGATGTGAGGACCCGAATTCCCACGACGAGAATATTGGTTGACCAGCAGATTCTGGAGGCCTATGTGGCGCGTTGGTGGTGTTTGTGCACCAATTGGACACTAGTGTTGGACTTAGAGTGTTTATTGGATCACGAGAGTAGTCCGATGACCCCGTCGGATGCTTAGAAGTGGTTTCGCGCGCAATGGATATTAAAATTGGGCTCAGCGCGAAGTTTGGACACAAAAACATCTTTCCGGATGCCTTCGGCAATTTTTAGAGTTGGAATTTGGCAAAACGGACAGCGGATTTGGATTCAGCGCGCGAAAACAAAGAAATTGGGCTATTTACTTGATTTTTACGCCACTGGTTACTGTTCACGCCGGAACAGTAACTCCGGCGGCCGGCGGGCAGTGCCGGCGACGGCGGAGGGCGGCGGCGCGGCGGCGGGCAGGCACGGGAGCGGCGGCGGGCAGCGCACAACGCGCGGGCAGGAGCGTGGGCGCGCGGGCAGGTGCGCGGTCCACGGCGCCGGCGTGCACCGGAGGCGGGCCACGTGGCAGCTCGTGGTTTGTTGGCGTTGTGAGCGCGGTCCACGGGAAAAATGAGCGAGTGTACGGTGGACCGGGGGAAGGACACGTGGCGGTCGTTGGTTGGTTGGTCCTCATGCGCGCGGTCCACGGAGTGGGTGCGTGCAAAGTGCGCAGGCGGCGCTGACACGCGCATGTGCGCGTGCCAGGCGTGCGTTGACCCCCGGCCGGGCCACGTGTCGGCGTTGGGGGTGGCCACGTGTCGCCCGCGCAGTGGATGCTGTTGGGTTTAGGTTAATAAGGATCTAATAGGGGAAAAAACACCTAGAGGGGGGTGAATAGGTGTAAACAATAAACACTCAAAAAATCATTGTGCGATAAAACCCAATGCGGAAAAATAAAAGAACACACAAGATTTTTACGTGGAAAAACTCCAAACCGGAGTAAAAAACCACGGGACCGATAACACGGCGAAATCCACTAGAATTAACACACGTACAAGGTGATATAGCGTACTCACAGACGACTCAACCTTTTACCATACGCTCCTAGTAGATCTTCTCCGCTCGCTCCACGACGCTTCTCGAATCCACGATCCGCGCCCAACGCTGAATCCACAGCGTCCAACGTCGAGTCCACGACGTCCAACCGAATCCACGGTCTTCACCCAATGGCACGCTTCGAATCCACGAACGCACCTCGCTCCGAATCCACGAGAGCGATAACACCTTGAATCCACAAGGCCACGCGAGTCCACGCGCCGATTTTGGGATAAATCGTTGTTTGTTTGGGTGGTGATGATCCGCCGAATACTTAGATTAAAGATAGATCGGAAATACCATCTAAGTATTCATTGATTTGATTCTACTCAAAATGTGAGTATGGAAAACCTAGAATCAAATCAATCAATATAGATGAAGAACCATTGAATAGATCTAATGATTTCCGTTCTTCTCTATATATGTGGATTTTTCTTTTCGGCTATCTTTTCTTAACCAGCCGATCTATTGCGGATGCCCTAGAAATGAAATGGAAGGGCTATTTATAGGTTAGAAACCCTAGGAAGAATATTCGGATCAAAAACAGCCTTTTCTGGAAAGAAATTCCGACGGCGATCCGGATCAGATTTGGCGATCCGGATTGCAGAAGCACAAACCACGATTTCCAGAAAATTGCCTGTTCGGGATCCGGATCGTAGTCCCCGATCCGGATCGTTCATACAGTTTTACCAGAACATCATGTTCGGGATCCGGATTGCAATTCCTGATCCGGATCGAAGAAGCACACAGGTAAAACTAGTGTTCGGGATCCGGATCAGAGAGTGCTGCGATCCGGATTGAACCAGTGTATGAACAAACACCTTTCGGGATCCGGATTGAAAGCCACGATCCGGATCCTGAACATGTCCCATGTCCAGTTTTTGATGAATAAGCAATTAAAACCTCTTCCAGGTGTTTCTACACTATAAGAAGTATTCGGATCATCAAAATTCTTTAGTTAAACGTACCTGATCCTTTTGAATTCTTCTTTCTTGAGATTGAGGTATACGATCCAAAGTTTCTTCATCTTCAATCTTCAAGACTTAATACATTCACGAAATACGCCAACTCAAATTCCGTAACAATCTCCCCCTTTGGCGGTTTCGTGACAAAACACAAATCCACAAAGAAAATTCAAAAAGATATTTTTGTTGCTATCACCATACAACAAAAATTTACAAAAGAGTTCCAGAAATTAAAAACATGAGATAAACTCCTAGAACAGACTCTAGACTTAGACATCTGTAATCTCTGCACACAGAAAACATTCTTGACAAACAAATTCGTTAGATACCTCAAGAATTGGAACATACAAAACCAAATACAGAGATAGAGTTTAGTCTCATCATGACATTTGAAAAATTCAGATATGTGAAAGAATCATAGTTAAAAACCAACATATCTTCTAAGCAGTTGAAAACCAAATGTCAAAGTATGTTAGTCCAACATCAACTTGTTAGTCATATTACATGCCCAAATAGTTAGTCGAATAGTTAGTATAGAAGCATGTCACAAATCACAAAAGAAAAACCAAAGTTGAGTTGAAGTTCATACTTACCTTGATATCATCGATTGAGACTTACCTTGATATCATCGATATTCACAATCATTGTTCACATCATTCATTGTTCAGAGTTCTTTCTAACTCTCTCACTCTCTCCCCCTTTTTGTCACAAAACAAAGCCAAAACGTAGCATGAGCTACAATATGTAAGGAGAGTAAAGAAAACATAAAGTCCTAATAGTATGCACAAACTGAAAGCTAAACTAAAAGAAGAGAGAGAAACAACGTCCTGAAAAACTAAGAGCTAAAGTAGACAAGATGAACATAAGATGCGGCTCAGTCTGAAGAATCTGAACTAGTACAGCTCAGCTTGCTCAAAATCCCTTTAAGCAAATTCTTAAAATTTGAGTACTTCTTCTTGATCTTCTTGTGTTCAGAAGAGATCTGCTGAAGCTCTTTCGATATTCTGTCTTGTGTAGCAGAGAGTCGGTGTTGTTCCTGACAAATCGATTCTAAAATCTCTGTCTCAGTTGTCCGTGTCTTTGAGTAAGATGGACGCTGTCTAGATGCAGATGGTGCATCTGGTCCTGCAGTCCATGGTGATTCAGTTTGCAGAATTCCAGAAAGTGAGCGTGCTCTGGTGAGAGGCCCACTATGCTGACTCGTACTTCTTTGAACATTTCTTCTTCTTGTATATTGTCTGGTCGTGGAGGCAGATTTCATAAGTCTCTTTCCTTTGGTGAATTTCCTGTCCTCTTCATCAATTTTTCGCTGAACATCCTTGAAGAATTCGTCCCATTCTTCTGTATCGTAATCTGAGCTGTCTTCATTGGCTTCGTTGGTTTGTCTTGAGTTGAGACGCCTGGTTCTTTTTAACAGATGAGCTCCCGGGCATCATTGCGACCAGTAACAGAATCAACCAGGAGAATGCCATTGATTCTAGTGCTTTGAGTTTAAGAAAGTGTCCTGTGAAAACCAACTCAAGAACATATGAAAAATCGTCAATTTTGAAAAATTTGAAAACATTGTACCTAGACAATCATAATCATGTAGAGAAGCCAAGAATCAAATTAGTTTTCCAAAAAGAATTTTAAAAATACATCAAATCCATGATTTACAAAAATTCCTCTTTTATGCCCTAAAACCGAATTTTTAGAAATCGAAGCCTAAAAACTCGTTAATCAAGTAAAATCCCAGCATAAAAGCAAAACTAATTGACCCAGAGTTCTTATTTCAAAAGAAATTTGATCAAAAACCATTCACAAACGAAAAAGTTCCAATTTTTCAACTCACGTTTGATGAAAAACCATAAAAACTGAGAAAAACCGAGTTTTGATCATGAAAACTTACTTGAATCCGAAGAACTTTGAGTTTTGAAGCTCCAAGAAGCAAGAAATCTAGAGAGAGAAACTCTAGAGGCTTGAAAACCAGAGATTAGGGTAAAGAAATCAAGAATCTGTATGTTTCTATATAAAACCCTAGCCGTGATCCGGATCGGCCGAGAATGTGATCCGGATCGGCTACCCGCAGGAAAAATCCTGCGTTCGGGATCCGGATCACTTGTCCCGATCCGGATCGGCTACACCTTTTTCTTCAGAAAAATTTAGAAAAACACAATAAAATCCAGAAAAAGTATGTAAGCACTTTACCATGTCAACTTTAAACAAATGGCATCGTTTCATACAACAAGAAATAGATTATGCAAAATCTATCAAAAATATCCAAAAATGAAACGAAAATTTACGAAAGTTAAAACACTTAAAGTTGAACAACTTCAATTACATCTATCCTGATCCTATGTGTAATGCCTTTATCAAATCATCAATTTCAGTAAAGAAAATGAAGTACCAAGATCAATAGATGTTTGAAATCCCAGATAAGTTAGATAATATATCTAGACAATCTGTTGAAGGAGTGGCTCTTTGAGCATCTTTTACTAAAAATCCCACCTTATACCAACCATGAAATACGACTGAGTCAAGTATTTCAATATGAATTTCATCAACAATTTTCAAACAAAAATTTGCTTTTCATTCATGGAGTATCTTTTTCTTTCATTTTCTCCATGTGGTGGTAGTTTTCACACTCCTCATTGGGATGTAACTCTTTCCACATCTTTTGAGCATTTCACATTTCATTGACTCCCCCTCAATTGGCTATCAATTATTTAATATATAAAGTATTCAACCAAACCATTGATCTCGAATTCATACTCGACTAAGCAATCAAATATGATAATGACTATACCAAGAGATCATTGAGAGAGAAATTGACTTTGATCACTTAAAAGATGGTTTAATTAACGTAAATGATCATTGCAACATTGAAATATTATGACATCAAAAACATAATAAATTTCTAAATGCATAAAAGGATGCAATTAAAGTCAATTATGATTTATGCTCAATTAGTGTGCTATGTACAGAACATAGATAAAGAACAAAACAAAAAAAGAACAAAAACAAAACCTAATCTAAGCAAAGGTTTCAAAAGAGTTTATTTCAAGGAAAGCATGCCAATTGCTTTACGCAAGTGAATAAAACGTTTTTGATCCAAAGGTTTTGTTAAGATGTCGGCTAATTGATCCTCAGTTGAAATATATGACAGTTGAAGAATGTTTGATTCAACTAGCTCTCTAAGAAAATGATATCTAAGTTCAATATGTTTTGTTCTAGAGTGCAACACAGGGTTTTTAGAAATGTTAATAGCACTAGTGTTGTCACATAAAATGGTTACCGAAGATGTTGAAATTCGGAAATCGCTCAACACGCTCTTCATCCAAATCAATTGGGTTGAACAACTTCCTGCAGAAATGTACTCCGCTTCGGCAGTCGAGAGTGCTATGCAGTTCTGCTTTTTACTGTGCCATGCAACAAGGCAGTGGCCAAGATAGAAGCATGCACCACTCGTGCTTTTCCGGTCATCCACCGATCCAGCCCAATCGGCATCTGAGTATCCAACAATATCCAAAGTCGTTCCCATAGGATACCAAATTCCGAAATTGATTGTACCTTTGATATACCGGATGATCCGTTTCACCGCTTTCAGGTGAACCTCCTTCGGTGCTGATTGATATCTCGCACAAATCCCAACACTGAAGGATATATCCGGGCGACTAGCCGTGAGATATAGTAGACTTCCAATCATACTGCGGTACAGTTTCTCGTCTACATTCTCACTTTGTGATTCACTTCCAAGTCCCTTATGGCTAGTTCCCATTGGAGTCGGAAAATCCTTAGAATTTTCAAGATCAAACTTTTTGACCAACTCCAGTGCATACTTGGATTGACACAAGTGAATTCCTTCATCGTTTTGTTTAACTTGTAATCCAAGAAAATAATTCAATTCGCCCATCATGGACATCTCAAATTCGCTTTCCATGGTCTCCGCGAATTTAGAAGCATCATTATCTCTCGTTGCTCCAAAAACAATGTCATCGACATAGATTTGAGCAACTATGAAATTGTTTTGATAATGCTTCACAAAGAGAGTCCTGTCAGCTCCCCCTCGAGTGTAGCCCTTTTCCAAAAGGTGCTTTGTCAACCTTTCGTACCATGCTCGCGGTGCTTGTTTCAGACCGTAAAGAGCCTTTTTCAGACGAAAAACATGGTTAGGTAGTTTATGATCCACAAAACCTTTCGGTTGAGCTACATAAACTTCCTCATTTAAAAATCCATTTAAAAAGGCGCTCTTAACGTCCATTTGAAATAATCTGATTTTAAAATGACAAGCGATCGCAAACAATATACGAATGGACTCGAGTCTAGCTACAGGGGCGAAGGTTTCATCAAAGTCTATACCTTCTACTTGAGAATAGCCTTGAGCAACTAACCTTGCTTTGTTCCTGATGATAGTACCTTCTTCGTTTTTCTTGTTCTTGAAGATCCATTTGGTACCTATCACATTGTGTTGCTTCGGAGGCTTCGTCAGTTCCCAGACTTTGTTTCGCTCGAATTGATGGAGCTCTTCCTGCATTGCTTTAATCCAATAATCATCTTGGAGAGCTTCATCAACATTCTTTGGTTCGATTTGAGATACATAGCATGCAAATCCGCAAACCAATTGTCTCCGTGTTCTAACTCCTTCTTGTGGATCTCCAATTATGTTCGATTCAGGGTGATCCTTGGAGATGCGTAACGTTTGAGGTAGAGGAGTAGGCGGAGGTACACGAGATGATTCCTGCACATCAGATAAGCTTGAAGAACCGTTAGATGCATCAACATTATTATCGAAAGAATTGTTAGAAGAAGATGCATTAGCAGGTGTATCATCATCAAGAGAGATATCGAGGGTAGATTTTTCAGATTCAAAATGAAAAGCTTCATCTACCTTAACATTTATCGATTCTACGATCGTCTTAGATTCTAAGTTAAAAACTCGATATGCTCTGCTGTTTGTAGAATAACCTAAGAAAATCCCTTCGTCACTTCGAGAGTCAAATTTTCCAAGATTCTCACGATCACGTAAAATAAAACACCGACTCCCAAAGATGCGAAAATATTTGATGTTAGGTTTTCTACAAAACCAAAGTTCATATGGTGTATTCAATGTCCCCGGGCGCAAATACACGCGATTGATAACATAAACAGCAGTGTTCACCGCTTCAGCCCAAAAATAAAAAGGTAAGTTCCGGCTGTGAAGCATAACACGTGCCATTTCCTGTACGACCCTGTTTTTGCGCTCGACTACACCATTTTGTTGAGGTGTGTAAGGTGCGGAGAATTCATGTTTAATGCCATTAGAAGTGCAAAAATCAATGAATTTGGAATTTATGAATTCCCCACCTCTATCACTCCTAACTCGAGTAATCCTATCATTCTTTTCTATCATAATACGATTGCAGATTTCGAGAAAAGAATCAAAGGTATCAGCTTTTTCTTTTAAGAAGGCTACCCAAGTATATCTAGAAAAGTCATCAACCAACAAGAAAATATACCATTTACCTCCCAGAGATGGTTGACGAGTTGGCCCCATTAAGTCCATATGCAAAAGTTCCAAAGGCCGTTTTGTACCTATGTGGTTCAAATTCTTGTGTGCAGTCCTAGACTGTTTTCCCTTTTGGCAACCGCCACACACAAGGTTTTGTTCAAAAGAAAGTTTTGGAACCCCCTTGACCACATCTTTATTTGAAATTCTAGCAAGTTCCTTAAAGTTTATGTGACCTAGCCTTTCATGCCAAAGTGTTTCATTTTTCAAAGATGCTAGGTTACATTTTTCAGAAATCTTAGAAGGAACTACATAACAATTGTTTTCTGATCTAACCCCCTTTAAAAAGAAAGCATGGTTCATGTCAGTTACAGTGCATTTATCAGATGAAAAATTAACTGAATAACCACTATCACACAGTTGACTTATGCTTATGAGGTTAGTCTTAAGGCCATGAACAAATAATACATTATCTAGAACCGGGCCATCTGGAATAGCTACCGTTCCCTTTCCAACAATTTTGGAAGACCGACCATCTCCGAAAACAACAAGTCCTCCGGAGTTTTTCTCAAATGTTTGAAAACAGTTTTTATCGCCGGTCATATGACGGGAACACCCGCTATCCAGGTACCAAGACGAACTATCATATGCATGCAAAGAAACATTGGTAGCAAGACAGGGAAAGATTTCACCTTTGCGCACCCAAACCTTTTTGAAGTGCGTCGGTAATGGTCGTGAAGTTGATTTCCTAGGTGAGAGCGTCTTGCTTGAAGAATTGCTGCTCCTTGATGATGTCGTCTTGAGCGGTGTACTACCAAGGCTCTTTTCCTTTGAATGAATTGCAGTTGTTTTCCGAGGAATAGCCCTTTTGGTAGTCATTGCAAGATGTGCTTGAGGTGTGCGTTTGGCTTCCGTCTTGCAATTTCTTCTTATGTGCCCTGAAATGCCACAACGAAAACATACCTTGGTTCTTGTCGATTCCGAGGAAGATGTAGTAGGTTCGTTGTCGTTGCTTGTCGTGAACACCGGTGTCGGAGGAGGAGATACCGACTGAGGCACAAATACTGTACCACTCGAACTTGGAATGTCTCCAGTTTGAGTGTATCCGAGGCCGAACTTATTTCTTTGACCGAGACCAAGAAGTCTGTCCAACTTACTCCTTCCAGAAGAAAATCTCTGTAAGTCATCCTTTAGTTGGCGTATGGTCTCCGTCATTTCCAATTTTTCCTGTCGAGCCTCGCCGTTGAGCTTCAAGAAGTAATTCGCTTTGTTCACCATATCCATATAATTCTTCTCGAATTGCTCATTGGACTCTTGAAGGGAAACATTTGTCTTAATCAGATTGTCCCTTTCCACTTCAAGATCGGTTGAGATAGAGGTTACTCTTTTTACTTCATCTTCAAGATCCTGTAATCTCTCTTTCAACCCCTTGTTTTGCTTAGCCAGTTTCTTTGAATCCCTCAAAAGCTTATGGTAGGCTAAAACAAAATCTTCACCTTCCGAATCATCTGATTCATCGTCCGTTGCAATCTTTTCAACAGTGGAGTTGGACAGTGAGTCGGATGTACTTGCCATTAAGCACATGAAGGGAGAAGATGTGGTGGACGCGTGGAAAGCTGTCGCGTTGTCTTCTTCATCACTTGACGATGACTCATTTGACGTGGAGTTGTCATCCCAAGTAACTACTTGCATCGCTTTCTTCTTAGCCGGATTCTTGTTGGGACATTCCGTTGCAATGTGGCCGTAGCCTCGACATTTGAAACACTGAACTTGTCCCTCAGAACTTTTCTTATCCTTTGAGAAGTTCTCTTGCTTTCTTGACTTGTGATTGAAGGACCCTTGCCTTTCTTCGACTTTCCGAAGGATTGAGTTTTGCTTGAATTTCCCCTTCGAAAGTTGCGGCGAAACTTCCTTGTCAAGAGAGCGAGCTGCTTCTCAAAGTCCTCCATAGAAATGTTCTCGTCGTCGTCCGAGGAGGATGAATCCGCGTCTTCTTCTTTAGTTGATTTCAATGCGTAACCTGAAGACTTAGAAGAGGATGCCTTTCCAGAAGAATAGTTAGTAGGAAAAGTCATTTCATAAGTTTGTAAAGCACCTACTAATTCTTCTACACGCATTTCGTCCGGGTGTTTAATTGTTTCAATGGCTGCGACCTTCGGGCGAAATCGTTCAGGAAGAGTTCTTAGAATTTTTCTTACAACTTTAAATTCTGGAATCTTCTCTCCCAAGTTAGCACATGAGTTCACGATATCTTGCAATCGTGTGTAATAGTCAGTGAAGGATTCATTCTCTGCCATAGAGATAGAGTCAAACTTGCTCGTGAGCATTTGCAGTTTCTGAATCTTCACTAAGTTAGTTCCCTCATGCGTAACTTGAAGAACATCCCAGATTTCTTTCGCAGTCTCACATGCCGAGACGCGAGAGAACTCAGTTTGTGACAAAGCATTAAATAGAGCATTAATCCCTTTGCCATTGTAAGAAGATAAGTCTATCTCTTCCTTGGTCCATTTCGACCTAGGTTTTAAGGTGCGAACATCATCTAAAATTTCAGTTGGATTAGACCATCCTAATTCAATTGATTGCCACACCCTTTCGTCGATGGAAATTAAGAAAGCTTTCATCCGTACTTTCCAGTACGCATAATTTGTTCCATCAAAGAAAGGGGGTCGATTGATGTTTCCACCTTCAACCATTGTTTACAACCCTATTCCCGCTCTGATACCACTTGTTGGGTTTAGGTTAATAAGGATCTAAATAGGGGAAAAAACACCTAGAGGGGGGTGAATAGGTGTAAACAATAAACACTCAAAAAATCATTGTGCGATAAAACCCAATGCGGAAAAATAAAAGAACACACAAGATTTTTACGTGGAAAAACTCCAAACCGGAGTAAAAAACCACGGGACCGATAACACGGCGAAATCCACTAGAATTAACACACGTACAAGGTGATATAGCGTACTCACAGACGACTCAACCTTTTACCATACGCTCCTAGTAGATCTTCTCCGCTCGCTCCACGACGCTTCTCGAATCCACGATCCGCGCCCAACGCTGAATCCACAGCGTCCAACGTCGAGTCCACGACGTCCAACCGAATCCACGGTCTTCACCCAATGGCACGCTTCGAATCCACGAACGCACCTCGCTCCGAATCCACGAGAGCGATAACACCTTGAATCCACAAGGCCACGCGAGTCCACGCGCCGATTTTGGGGTAAATCGTTGTTTGTTTGGGTGGTGATGATCCGCCGAATACTTAGATTAAAGATAGATCGAAAATACCATCTAAGTATTCATTGATTTGATTCTACTCAGAATGTGAGTATGGAAAACCTAGAATCAAATCAATCAATATAGATGAAGAACCAATGAATAGATCTAATGATTTCCGTTCTTCTCTATATATGTGGATTTTTCTTTTCGGCTATCTTTTCTTAACCAGCCGATCTATTGCGGATGCCCTAGAAATGAAATGGAAGGGCTATTTATAGGTTAGAAACCCTAGGAAGAATATTCGGATCAAAAACAGCCTTTTCTGGAAAGTTTTACCGACGGCGATCCGGATTGGATTTGGCGATCCGGATTGCAGAAGCACAAACCACGATTTCCAGAAAATTGCCTGTTCGGGATCCGGATCGTAGTCCCCGATCCGGATCGTTCATACAGTTTTACCAGAACATCATGTTCGGGATCCGGATTGCAATTCCTGATCCGGATCGAAGAAGCACACAGGTAAAACTAGTGTTCGGGATCCGGATCAGAGAGTGCTGCGATCCGGATTGAACCAGTGTATGAACAAACACCTTTCGGGATCCGGATTGAAAGCCACGATCCGGATCCTGAACATGTCCCATGTCCAGTTTTTGATGAATAAGCAATTAAAACCTCTTCCAGGTGTTTCTACACTATAAGAAGTATTCGGATCATCAAAATTCTTTAGTTAAACGTACCTGATCCTTTTGAATTCTTCTTTCTTGAGATTGAGGTATACGATCCGAAGTTTCTTCATCTTCAATCTTCAAGACATATTACATTCACGAAATACGCCAACTCAAATTCCGTAACAGATGCCTTCGGTGTCGCCTGTGTGGCGGGCTACGTGGAGGCCCGTGGAAGGTTCGGGATGCACAGTGTTGGGCCGGGCCCAACACTGTAGTAGCCCGGATCTTCCGAGTGCCCGGAAGTGGGGACATGGCCGTCATTTTTCGACTTGTTTCTGGAGCCTATAAAAAGCGATCCGAGCCTTCTTCTTTCCCCTTTTTTCGCCATTTTCGAGCTGCAAACCGACTTGAGACCTTCAGTAAAGTTGATCCCCACGCAGTGTTGCATCCATCTGCAGAGATTTGAGATTTTTGGTGGCCCGCATCCCGAGGTTTCCATTTTTACGGCGCGGCGCGACGCTCGTCCATTTGTGTTCCACTTCGTCGCGTTTCGGTGCACGAGCTCCCCCGGCCTGCTCCGACCTCTTTTTCAGGCGATTCTTGTGCCGTTGGATCCGCGACAGATAGAGCTACGATCATGGTATCTTCTACTTCCCCTAGTTTTGCGCTTTTCGAGGAGTTTTTCCATGCTTACTGGGACCCCTTTTTCTGATGGAATTTCTGGATAGCGACACCTTGCCGGATTTTTATCTTCGCAACCGGGCGTCGGTTGGAGACGTGCCTGTACACTTTTTTCATCTACTCGACGCGAGGATTATTACCGTATTTTTATTGGATTTTTTTGAGGCTTGTCCGGAGGTAGATTTTTCTCCCTTTATCTGTGTATGGAAATACAGATGTATGATTGTGTGTTTGTGAGTGCCCTGTGTTGTGGAATTTGTAACTCGGCCTACGGGGCTCAGAATTTGACGTGCAGGTACTCGTTTCGAAGGTATCGACGCGAGGAACATGACAGTATTTTTGTTGGTTTTTTTTTCCGAGTCTGTTCTGCAGGTGAAAATTGCACATCTTTGAGGCTGTTTTTCGCAGATTGTGTATACTTGGAATATTTTGTATTAAGTGTAATGTTGGACCTTATTATTGTACCCAGGGGTGTTTGCAAGTGTCGCTGGACCTGTTGGATTTGGAGACTTTGATTTTGGGGTATTTTCAGCTGTTTGGAGCCGAGGCTTGCGCAACATATACCGAGGGAGCAGTTTTAGCAGATTTTGGACTGAGAGCGTCTACACTCTTCACCGACCTCAGGTTTGCCTTGGTTTGAGCACTTCAGGTGGGTAAGCTTAATTTGGTAACTGTATAAGGTTTTTATATCATGGTGAATGTAAGTGCACATGTGGGGATATCACCCCTCTATGATTGATAACAGGCATATTGTTGTGCAACCGATATGAGCGAGAGGTAAGCAAGGAATGACCTACTTGGGTGAGATTGGTATACCATAGTAGAAATATTTTTGCATGCTTTACTAATGTATGTTTCACCCACTTTTATTGTTTCTGAGGACAAAGCATGCTTGCATGGACATGTAGTTAGGCCATCTTTTACTGCTGCACTACTTTGGAACTTGACTTAGGAGAAACCATGTTATCCTTTTCTCCTTCTTTGCTAGTCAGGTGGTCTGTGTTGCTCAGGTTCGAGCAGGGGTTCTGGGTAGTGTAGTCAGGACTAGGTGTCTGAGACAGGTTGGATTAGTTGTGGGGCTTTGCGGCAACCGCGGATATTGGGCGGTTGACCGGATATTTATTTATGCACCAGATTGGGTATCTGATTTCTCTAGTGGACGGAGTTTCCCACTTTGACCAGAGTCATGATCCAGTCCTGCTTTTGGTTACTTTTACTCAGGCACTTTACTCGTGTGGGTCGCTCCCCTCGAGTGCCACTCCGGAGTGTGCGACCGTGCCGGTCAGGAGCCGGTCTATTACTTATTTTGGGTGCGACCGTACCGGTCAGTAGTCGGTCTGTCACCTATTTTGGGATGCGACCGTACGGGTCAGGAGTCGGTCAGTATTCCCGCAGATGAGTCTTACAGCACAGCAGGCAGTACCAGTTTTACTGGTGGCATTAGATTGGTTTTATTACAGACACTTGCTTTATAGTTGCACTCGTGTCAGGGAGGGACCGAGTGGAGTCTAATAGCTGTGTTTAGACCAGTGTTAGTGTTGTTGGGAACCGTTTAGGGATACGGTGGTCCCAGGGTCATCGTGAGTTGTTGACCGTTATACGGGCAGGCATAGGCAGGCATAGCAGGCAAAGGCAGGCATAGCAGGTATGGCAGGCACAGCAGGCATTGGCAGGCATGGCAGGCAAAGGCAGGCATAGCAGGCATTGGCAGGCATGGCAGGCATAGGCAGGCATAGCAGGCATAGCAGGCATAGGCAGGCATAGCAGGCATAGGCAGGCATGGCAGGCATAGCAGGCATGGCAGGCATAGCAGGCATAGCAGGCATGGCAGGTATGGCAGACATAGTAGGCATGGCAGGCATAGCAGGCAATACCAGTGATTACTGGTCTATTGTTTGGGTCGATTGTGCACTTCATGTGCTGGTGGTTGCATACCACCCTTTGGTTCTCCCCTTTTGGGCATTTAGATAGAAGCTTGGTAGCTGTTGAGAGTCTCCAGCTTCCTTATTTCAGTCTTTACGGCTTTGGTTAGTTTTTGTCTCTTGAGGTCTTGGTGGGCAGACCGTCGGGACTGGCGGTGGTACCCACTGAGAACTCCCTTTTCGGTGTAGTTCTCACACCCTCTGGGGGTTTTCCCCCTCTTTTTCTTCCTCTCCTTTGTCTTGCAGAGTCTTAGCGGGTGTTGCTGATTCTGCGATTGCTGATCGAGGCGAGAGAGTCGCGAGATAGATCCCTACCCGTCGTTGGAGAGTAGCGGTACCCCTTCAGAGGAGATCTACAGTAGATTAGTTGTTTTACTTTTTCCTTCTTTGAGAGACTGATGTAGTGAGGACATATTATGTACCGAGAGACTGTACACTGTTATATTTATTGGAGATATCTCCCTGTTGAGTTTTGAGCTTTGTATATGAGGATATTGTATCATTATCTTTTTGGAAGACAGACTTATTGTATTATTTCCAGTTGTACGGTGGTTGATTTTAGTTATACAGCAGATTTTTTATTTATAGCTCTGATATTCTGTTTAGCTGTAGTACTTTTCTTGCAGGTAGGACGCTTCGCCTATGCAGGTTGGCATAGGTGGCGGATCTGTTGGCGAGCCCGGGTCGCAGTTTCGACCCCGGGGCGGAACTGTGATTGGGTTGATTGAGTATACTGGGTTTGAGTCGATGCATCATTTTCATCTGTCACGCCCCGGGGTCGAAACTGCGATCCCGGGCTCGCCAACAGATCCGCCGCCCATACGGTGAACCCCGTATAGACGAAGCGTCTAACCTGCAAAAAGAAGGATACTATAGCTATACAGATATCAGAGCTGAAGTAAACTGCTGAAATAAAATAATACAACTGTCCTAAATGTACAAGTCTGAACCTCACTACAAAGGTCTCTCAAAATAAAACTCTCAAAAGAAAAAAGAATATACAAGATAAGTACCAAAAACACTAACAGTGTTAAAACATCACCAAAAGGGGGTACATCTACTCTCTCTGGAAGACGACTGGTAGGGATCTATCTCGCGACTCCCTTACCTCGATCAGCAGGATCAGCAACTGGAGCAGCCGGAATAGGAGTAGAGGTCCCTGGGAAAAAATACACCACGGCGGGTGTGAGAACTACATCCCACAGTAGTTCTCAGTGGGTACCGCCAACAAGCCCGACGGTCTGCCCACTAAGTCTACTAGAGGCATGAAGTAACAAATGCAATACTGAAAGGAAAAGAGCTGAAAAATAACTCTACAGCTACTATGTGTAGAGTTATTTAGGATCCACAAGGATCTAAATAGGTACTATCAAACACCTAGAGGGGGGTGAATAGGTGTAATATTATAAAAACCAATCTCAGTGCAAAAATAAAAAACAATGCGGAAAATAAAAATCAACACACCGAGATTTACGTGGAAACTCCAATCCAGGAGAAAAACCACGGGACCAACACGCAATAACAATCCACTAAGAATAGAAGAATAACAAGGTGATTACCGACTCCACGGACTCAAACCCCTCCTTCAGCTTCTTCGGACCTTGCGCTGACCGGTTGGATGTCCACGCAATAACAATCCACTAAGAAAAGAAGAATAACAAGGTGATTACCGTCTCCACGGATTTAACCCCTCCTTCAACTTCTTCGGACCTTGCGCTCCACCGTTTGCACGTCCACTGCACACGTTCGAATCCACGAACGCCACTCGAATCCACGAGCACACGTTTCGAATCCACGAAACGCCTTCAACACACCGAATCCACGGTGCCACGTCGAATCCACGACGCAAACTCAGCCGGTAAGAATATTGGCTTCGATGGTGATCCTTTGCTTAGATTATCAATGAAGATCCATGGGAAAAAATCTCTAAGCAAAGATTAGATCAATTCGACAAAAGATATGTTCTTGAAAGAACCATCGAATTGACCTAAAAGAGGCTATAAAGAAGAACGATAAAAACCTAGCCTCTAGGGTTGCTCTCAAGTGTTTTATAAATTGATCGGCCGTGCTCCCCACGTTTTTGAGAAACCCTAAGTGTCTATTTATAGTTTAGAAACCTTTGGAAAGAGATAAGAATCAAAAACATACCTTATCTGGAATTTTTCAGGACGGCGATCCGGATCGGGATTACTGCGATCCGGATCGTCGTAACGAGATTGACGATTCCAGAAATCCAAGGGTTCGGGATCCGGATCGCAAGGCCCGATCCGGATCGTTCATGAATTTCAGCAACATCCAATGTTCGGGATCCGGATCAGAATAGGCTTGGATCCGGATTGGATTTGCACATGAACTAATACCCTTCGGGATCCGGATTGGATCATCTGATCCGGATCCTGAACATGTCCCATGTCCAGTTTTTGATTTTTATGCAATTAAAAATTCATCCAAGTGTTTCTACACTATAAGAAAGTATTCGGATCACCAAAATTATTTAGTTAAACATACCTGATCCTTTTGAATACTTTCTTCTTGAGATTGATGTAACTGATCCACAATTCTTCATCTTCAATCTTCAAGACTCAAGACACTGAGTGTCAACTTGAGCTCTTGTTGAATCTTCTCTAAGTCTTTGATTGCTGATTGACAATTTGATCCCTTTAAGACTCCGACTCAACTCACTGACTTGACTCACGAAATATGCCAACACCAAAATGCCGTAACAATCTCCCCCTTTGGCAATTTCGTGACAAAACCCAAAAATACATAAAACGCTCAAGTCACTCATCTTAAACCAAAAAATCGAAATTCAATGTCATCACCAAAACATTGATTTTCTTTGCGTGAAAGATCCAATAAATACAAAATTACATTTGAACCAAACAGTCCTAGAACATACTCTATGACTTAGGACTTGGAGTCTTAAAGTGATGTAATTCCTGCAAAACAAAACTCCAAACAAAATCAAACGTTAGTCGTTAGAAATTAAAATCCTACATTTGATTCTTCCTTTTGGTTCTTTTGTTTTTCGGCTCTTTCAATTTTTTCTTTGTCTCCCCCTATCTTGAGCATCTCTAACATGTTCTCCATGTTCTCCATGTTCTTGAGCATCTATGTTCTCCCCCTTTGTGATACGATCATCATTTTCCGTTCTCCCCCATTTTTCCATTTTCGTTTGTCCTCTCTTGATGATCTCATCTCCGTCATTTCTCTTCTCCCCCTTTTTGTCACAAATTGTCAAACAGTGAACATACTAGACAAAAGGAAATTAGTTCATAGAGAAAGAGAGATAAAAGCTCAGTTCCGGTATATAACAAAAATGCAGATTGCGTACCGGTACCAGAAAGCAAAAATCAAATAATTTCTTGAAACAAATCCAGATTTTGGAAACTTTTCAAATACCGATTTGTATTCCATCAAGAAATCAATTTAAGTGCTTTGAAGAACAATGAATTCACGTCATTCAATCCAAATTTCTTTCATTAGAATAATTTAGAAAAATAATAACCAGAAAGAGTATGTAAGCACTTTAGCGTATCAACTTTAAACAAAAGTCATCGTTTCATGCAACAAGAAATAGATTATACCAAATCTATCAAAAATACTCAAAAATGAAACGAAAATTTATGAAAATTAAAACTCTTAAAGTTGACCACTTTCAATTACATCTAACCTGATCTTATGAGTAATGCCTTTATCAAATCATCAATTTTGGTAAAGAAAATGAAATACAAAGATCAATAGATGTTTGAAATCCCCGATAAGTTAGATAATATATCTAGATAATCTGTTGAAGGAGTGGCTCTTTGAGCATCTTTTATCAAAAATCCCACCTTATACCAACCATGAAATATGACTGAGTCAAGTATTTCAATATGCATTTCATCAACAATTTTAAAACAAAAATTTGCTTTGCATTCATGGAGTATCTTTTTCTTCTTCTTTTCTCCATGTGGTGGTAGTTTTCACACTCCTCATTGGGATGTAACTCTTTCCACATCTTTTGAGCATTTTACTTTTCTTTGACTCCCCCTCAATTGGCTATCAATTATTTAATATATAAGGTATTCAACCAAAAATTGATCTCGCATTCATACTCGACTAAGCAATCAAATATGATAATGACTATACCAAGAGATCATTGAGAGAGAAATTGACTTTGATCACTTAAAAGATGAATTAATTAACATAAATGATCATTGCAACATTGAAATATTATGATATCAAAAGCATAATAAATTTCTAAATGCGTGAAAGGATGCAATTAAAGTCAATTTAACCAATGCTCAATTAAACAACTCCTCTAAATGAAGTGTCTTCAAGATTATGAATATGGAGTCAAGTTGATAATCCAAGAAAAATTAATTTGGAGTGAATGAACGTGAAGCCCTTTTTATTCAATGCACTTGTTCGTTAAAAACCCTTTTGTTCAAAAACAAAGTATAAAAACAAAGAGCATTGAAAAACATGTAATGCAAAGATTAAGAAAAATATGAAGGGAAAACCAATCAAAGCATTACACACAGTCATAAGCTATTTAGAACTTAAGACAAGGAAAGATATCACCTTTCCGAATCCAAAATCGTGGATTTGGGTTGTCTTGATTCATTGTGCCCGGGGGTTGGTAGCTTTGACTGTTGATCCACCTTAGGTCTTTGCCTCGCAATGATCCACTTGAATGATTGATGTTGTGGCTCGGACCTTTGGTGGGTTGAGTGAACTCCTTTGACTTGATGTGTCTTTTGATTCCGTTGAGTCCGCTCCGTAGATGAAGTTGCCGAAGATTTTTCTTTCTCTTTTTCGGGCAATTCTTCACCAAATGTCCTTCAAGTCCACAAAGGTGACAAGTCCTTCCTTTCAATTTCATTGTGGAACTTGAAGCATGCACAGTTTGGTCCTTTTTAAATCCCAAACCAACCTTGCTTGCTTGACCTAATCCGGACATACAATTAAGTTTCTTGGAACCGGTTGAAAGCCTTTGTATGTCGGATTTAAGTTCATGAACTTGCTTGGTCAAAGCTTGGTTGGTGACATGAATCTCCTCAAACTGCTTTTCAAGAAAACCAATCTTGTCCATATATGATTTTGCGTTTGTCTCCGATTGGTTTAGCTTTTCTTGGAGGATTTTATTGTTATCCAATAACCGTCCATGTTCCTCCTCGAGATCATGAAGTTTGATCTTTAAAGCTTGATTCTCGTCTTGAACTTCAAGTCGTTGCTTCCTCAACTTCTTGTTAAGTTTGGCCATCTTCTTTGATTCCGCAAGAAGTTGTTGGTATGCCTCAACGAGTTCTTCTTCGTCCGACTCCCCCTCACTTGATGACTCTCCTCCGGATGTTGATGTTTCATGCAAAATCAAAGGAATAGAGTCAGTGACTAAAGATGATAAACACAAATTAGAAGAGGGAATTTGAGAGGCATGAAAAGCAACAAATTTTTCTTTTTCCTCTTCACTTGAGGTCGATTCATCGAAACTAGAATCGTCCCAAGTTTTCGCTTGCAAAGCCTTCTTTTTGTATGATTTCTTAGAAGGACAATCCGTTGAAATATGGCCGTAGCCTTTGCATCGATAGCATCGGATTTCCCCTTCGAAATCATCTTTTTCTTTTTCTTTAGAAGGTTTTGCAACGCCTTTGAGTTTAGAGGATTTAGAACCCGATGATCCTTTAGATGGTTTCGTGGATGAAGATCCATCGGTTCGATTCTTCCAAAATTTCCGACGAAATTTCTTTGTGATCCGCGCCAGTTGTTCTTCAAAATCGGCAAAAGAGATTTCATCGTCGGAACTCGATTCGTATCTTCTTCCTTTGTTGATTTGAATGCAATACCTGTAAGCTTAGAAGAAGACTTGGAAGAATTTTGATTAGTAGGAAAAGTCATCTCATAAGTTTGTAAAGCACCTACTAATTCCTCTACACTCATCTCATCCGGATGACTAACGGTTTCAATGGCGGTAACCTTTGCCCTAAACCGTTCCGGAAGAGTCCGAAGAATCTTTCTTACAATTTTCGACTCCGGGATCTTTTCTCCTAAATTAGCACATGTATTAATTACATCTTGAAGTCTAGTGTAATAATCTGTAAACAATTCATGCTCTTCCATATGAATAGAGTCAAATTGACTTGTAAGCATCTGGAGCTTTTGAATTTTTACAAGATTAGTACCCTCATGTGTAATTTTGAGAATATCCCAAATTTCCTTCGCGGTTTCACACGCGGAAATTCTTGTAAACTCAGTCGAGGAAAGAGAATTAAATAAAGCGTTCATACCTTTCCCATTGTAAGAAGATCTTTCGATTTCCTCTTTAGACCATCTAGAGCGAGGTTTTGGGGTAGTAGAATTTCCTACTTCCTCAACCGGATGCACCCAACCGTATTCAACGGTTTGCCATACCCGCTCATCAATAGAGATGAGAAAAGCTCTCATCCGCACTTTCCAATATGCATAATTGGTCCCATCAAAAAGAGGAGGTCTAAAAATATTACCACTTTCACCCATTATGATAGATAAACCTAAAACCCGCTCTGATACCAATTGTAGAGTTATTTAGGATCCACAAGGATCTAAATAGGTACTATCAAACACCTAGAGGGGGGTGAATAGGTGTAATATTATAAAAACCAATCTCAGTGCAAAAATAAAAAACAATGCGGAAAATAAAAATCAACACACCGAGATTTACGTGGAAACTCCAATCCAGGAGAAAAACCACGGGACCAACACGCAATAACAATCCACTAAGAATAGAAGAATAACAAGGTGATTACCGACTCCACGGACTCAACCCCTCCTTCAGCTTCTTCGGACCTTGCGCTGACCGGTTGGATGTCCACGCAATAACAATCCACTAAGAAAAGAAGAATAACAAGGTGATTACCGTCTCCACGGATTTAACCCCTCCTTCAACTTCTTCGGACCTTGCGCTCCACCGCTTGCACGTCCACTGCACACGTTCGAATCCACGAACGCCACTCGAATCCACGAGCACACGTTTCGAATCCACGAAACGCCTTCAACACACCGAATCCACGATGCCACGTCGAATCCACGACGCAAACTCAGCCGGTAAGAATATTGGCTTCGATGGTGATCCTTTGCTTAGATTATCAATGAAGATCCATGGGAAAAAATCTCTAAGCAAAGATTAGATCAATTCGACAAAAGATATGTTCTTGAAAGAACCATCGAATTGACCTAAAAGAGGCTATAAAGAAGAACGATAAAAACCTAGCCTCTAGGGTTGCTCTCAAGTGTTTTATAAATTGATCGGCCGTGCTCCCACGTTCTTGAGAAACCCTAAGTGTCTATTTATAGTTTAGAAACCTTTGGAAAGAGATAAGAATCAAAAACATACCTTATCTGGAATTTTTCAGGACGGCGATCCGGATCGGGATTACTGCGATCCGGATCGTCGTAACGAGATTGACGATTCCAGAAATCCAAGGGTTCGGGATCCGGATCGCAAGGCCCGATCCGGATCGTTCATGAATTTCAGCAACATCCAATGTTCGGGATCCGGATCAGAATAGGCTTGGATCCGGATTGGATTTGCACATGAACTAATACCCTTCGGGATCCGGATTGGATCATCTGATCCGGATCCTGAACATGTCCCATGTCCAGTTTTTGATTTTTATGCAATTAAAAATTCATCCAAGTGTTTCTACACTATAAGAAAGTATTCGGATCACCAAAATTATTTAGTTAAACATACCTGATCCTTTTGAATACTTTCTTCTTGAGATTGATGTAATTGATCCACAATTATTCACCTTCAATCTTCAAGACTCAAGATACTGAGTGTCAACTTGAGCTCTTGTTGAATCTTCTCTAAGTCTTTGATTGCTGATTGACAATTTGATCCCTTTAAGACTCCGACTCAACTCATTGACTTGACTCACGAAATATGCCAACACCAAAATGCCGTAACACTATGCCTCTATCTAAATGCTCAAAAAGTGGAACAGATGGAAACATGATGCATCCACTAACTCTCAAGTATAGTCACCCAATCTACGCTGACTGCCACATAGGGTCCATTCAAACCTGCGCCCACCTACTGTCGCACATCCACAAAAGGACGGGTCTACCGTAGGGTGTCTGTGACTGCCAAAACTGGCCCAGCCAGAGGGACTGTGTCGACAAGTCGCGATAGCAAAGTAACAGGCCCAACTCCGGAGTGGCACTCGAGGGGCGCGACCCCATCGAGGAAAGTATCCGCGCATCTCTGTCGAGCTCAATATGGTTCATGCAGGCTATAGTCCAAATCCACGATCAACAAGATCGACAGTACTCAAATCACCTCTCTAACTCACTAACAAGGAACACTCGAACAGCTAGGACCGCTTTCAACCCAACGGCTCCCAGAAAGAATATCAACTCGACATGCAACTCACTAGCCGGGTATACTCCACAACCGGCAACAATGAAGGGTCCGAGAACCCCGAAAGACTAAAACCTACAACCCAAATCAAACAAGAATAGGCTCTAGGCATAGCCCCTCGTTGTTCTCGACCCAGAGAAAAGGCAGCCCTTAGAACCCAGACCACTCGAATCATCTCGAGTGGGAAAGTTTGTTGGAAAAAGGTGACATTTATTACTGAAAGCCATTTTTCACTCAAACCCACGCGGGGTGAGGACTAAAAATAGTTCTTTTTTTTAAAAACCATCTTGATTTGAGAAAAACCCATTTTTAATGATTTTTAGTTCTTTTTAGGAAAACAGTTTGAAAACGAGTTTTATACCCAAACCTCGAAGGGCTAATGCCTTTGTCCAATCAAACAAGAACAGACTCCGGCGACCCTTCGATGCTTGGAAGAAAACATTAGTTAACTAAAATAATGTGTGTGTCCAAAAGGGTTCTGGGTTCAAGGTCCTGCTATCACGGGTACACTACTGCCACTAACACAGTGGCGACAAGGAAACAAAACATCTCGGGACCACCGTTCACCCAACGACTCCCGGCACAGATAAAAGACCAACTACATCTACCAGACTCCACTCTGCCCCAAGCACGAGTGTAACATGCATCCCACACTAAAAGGAATCCCGACCACTCGGCCCACTACCCGGGCGAGTATAACACTATGTCCAGGAATAGAATAAGAAGTGTGGATGTCTAAAGCATAAATAAACCTAGCCCAAGTTAGAGTTTTCTACTGGTCTGGTTACACATGCAACATATGACGGGGTGCTAGGTCAAGTTCCAATAATAGCAGTTAATTTAACTAAAGAAGGATCAGGGAAACATGAATCAACAATAATACAGGAAAGATAACATCTCTCTCTAACATACAGTCTCAACTATCTCATGGCATGTATGTTCCATATCCATAGAATTAGTAGATAGTCCATCGATTTTGGAGGCGAAATACCCACCTGAAAGTGCTAACTGTCCAAGGTCCCACAGCTGAAAATACCCAAGAACAACAGTCTCCAATTTTCCTCAACACCAACGGGTTCAAAAACACCCGCAAACACCCCTGGGTACAACAAAAGGTCCAAGATTACACTTTATTCCACCAAAAGCGTCCCAAAGATGCGCATTTTTCACCTGTAACCAATGCTCCAAAAAATCCAATAAAAAAATGACGGCAATCCTCGCGAAGTGTAGATGTCAATAGAGCCCTTAAATGTTGAATTCCGATGCCCAAATGCAGAGATAAAAATCTGACAAGGTGCTGCTGTCCAAAAACTCCACCCGCAGAAAAGGGGGTCAAAAACGTACTAGAAACTCCAATAAAAGCTCAAATCCGAGAAAAGTGGACAATACAAAAATCGTAGATCTACCTCTCGTGAAACCGTCGCCGCAAAAATCGTCCAAAAATACTGTTGGAGTAGCTCTGTGCACCTCTCAGACCAAAATGCGACGATAACGGGCCTCCAATGAAAGAACGTCGTTCTGTGCTACGATGCCGAAGTCGTCGACGCCGCGGCTTCCAAAAATTCCGGGCCTCCTTCACAAGATGTGTAAGAAGATAAGCTTAAACTTTGCTGAAGGGTCCAAGGGCAGAAGAGTTTGGGAAAAACCCCAAACTCGGAGTGAAGGAGGGGTATATAAAGGCTCAACCCGGAAAAAACCAAAAAATCCCAAAATTGGGCTTTTGGGCCCAATTTCCGGGCGCCCGATCGATTCGGGCGGCTACAGTGTTGGGCCCGGCCCAACACTGTGCGTGCCCGAATCATCCAGAAGCCACCACGTGTCCGCCCGACACTCCCCGCGCCCGGCGCACGCGCGCCCGCCATTCGCGGAGCGCCGCGTGTCCCGACACGCGGGCGTGGGGCGGCTGCGCCCGGCCAACCGCGGGGCGCCACGTGGCGCCCCCACGTCGCCTCACCTGCCCCGCACCTGCCCGCCGTACGGTCACCTGCCCGCCATCGCTGCGTGGACCGCGCGCACAAGAGCCAGCCAATCCGGAGATGCCACGTGTCCACCCTTCGGTCCACCGTACACCCGCGCCTTTCCCGTGGGCCACGCCTGCTGCCCCTGCCAACCGGGAGCCGCCACGCATCCCGCGCCTGGGTGTATGCTTCCGCGGTGGACCGAGCGGCTGCGCCTCCGCCCGCCCCCGCCGCCTCTCCGGCCGTCGGAACAGTGCACCAACACCTCAAAATCTGTGTTTTCGCATCCGGGCTCCGAAAAATACAAGTAAATAGTCCATTTTCATCGATTTCGCGCGCTGAATCCAAATCCGATGTCCGTTTGGCTCAATTCCACTTCTAAAATTTTCCAAAGGCCTCCGGTTAAGCAAACTTGCTCCCATTTTCCACCCTGAATCCATTTCTTGGGCCCGACGCGCGCACAAACACTCCCAGAAGCCACAAAACCAACAGTAATCCTTAAGCGGGGATTCAGGTCCTCACATCATCTGTTTCACCCTTTGAGCATAGTAGATAGAGGCATGATAGCTGTAGAGTTATTTCAAACTTTCCTTTCTTTAGTTTTCTGTTATCTTTTGCCTCTAGTAGACTTAGTGGGCAGACCGTTGGTCTTGGAGACAGTACCCACTGAGAACTATGTGACGGAGTAGTTCTCACACCCGCTGTTGGTGAAAAATCTTTCAGAGGCATCTACCCTTGTTCCTACTTCTGTTGCTGCACCTGCTGATCGAGGTAAGGGAGTCGCGAGCTAGTTTCCTACCTGTCCTTGGAGTATAGTGGTACCCCTTTTTGGAGCTTTGTAGTACAGTCTGCTGGTTTTGTTGATAGTTACTTTTGAGAGTTTTATTTTGAGAGACTTTTGTATTGTGAGATTCAGACTTGTACTATTTGGAGTTGTACTTTTATATTTTAATAGTTTATTTTACATCTCTGATATTTGTATAGTTGTAGTATTATCATTTGCAGGTTAGACGCTTCGTCTATGCGGGGTTTTCCGTATGGGCGGCAGATCTGTTAGCGAGTTCAGGTCGCAGTTTCGACTCCAGGGCGTGACACTAAGTCTACTAGAGACATAAGATAACAGAAAAACTGTAAACAAGAATAAAATAGATGGAAATGAAACTATAACTATCATGCCTCTATCTACAATGCTCAATGGGTGAAACAGACGATAATATGCAACCACTCTAACCCGAGATGCCCAAATCGACCCAATCGGAAAGACTGCCAAAATGGGCCAATCAAGCCTGCGCTCACCTACAACCATCGCCTCTCACTGGGCGGGAATTACATAGGGCGTCCCAACGAACTAAAGTACGCTCATCTACAACCACCTCCACTCACTAGGCAGGAATTACATAGGGCGTTCCAATAAACCAATAGAACCATCGCGCGAAAATCGCCTCAACAGGTCAAACCATCGCATCCGGAGCGGCAACTCAAGAGGAGCGACCCCACTAAGGAAAAACAGTGCGGAACCAAGTATCACAACTGTAGCACATGCAGGCTATGATCCGAATCCACGATCGAATAGATTGAAAAGCTCACAAACCCAGAACAACTAACCCCACCGGCCGGAAAACTCATCGGCCCAACATCAAAACCTGATCGACTAACAACACCGGCCGGAACACTCATCGGCCAAAGATCAGAACCCAACTCAACCGCTAGTATGACTATGGGACCGAGAATTCCAAAAAACTGACACTCACAACCCCATTCAAACAATAACAGGTTCCAGACACAGCCTCCCGTAGCTCTCGACCCAAAATGGAGGCAGGCCTTAGAACCCAAATTACTCGAACCCTCGTCGGGGTGAGAAGGTTTGTATAAGGAGATGACATTTGTTTTTGAAAATCATTTCACTCGACCACTCTCTGGGTGAGGACAAAAGTAACTTCTTTTTAGAAAACCATCTTGGTTTGAGGAAACCCAATTTTAGTGAAGTTTAGTTCTTAAGAAAAACAGTTAAAAACGATTTTATTTTCCCAAGTCCCGAAGGATTAGTGCCTTCGCCCTAATCAAATAAGAACGGGTTCGGGCGCCTCTCAAAACTTGAAAAGAAACATTAGTTTACTAAAATCATGTGTGTCTAAAAGCATGTTTGGGTTCAAGGTCCTACTAGCATAAGGTCAACACTGCCGCAACTCAGTGGCCACGACCAATTAGAGGAAAACCCAACCACCCAAGATCACCGTCATCCCAAACGGCTCCCGACACTAACACCAAACTAACCTCAACCACCATACTCCGCTCGGCCCCCCAACACGAGCGCAACATGCATCCCACAATGTCCCGACCACTTGGCCCACTACCCGGGCGAGGGAAAACTCTATATCCATGAAAAACGAATGTAAAGTGTGGAGATGTCTAAAGCATAAAAGAACCTAGCCCAAGTGAGGGTTTTCTACTAGTCTGGTTAAAACATGCGAACATATGACGGGGTGCTAGGTCAAAGTTCCACAATTAACAGTTATCATGATCGATGCATAAGTCTCTAACCACAACAAGTATATTTCACAACCAACATAAGTCATTGGCTTAACATGGATATTCTCAATCAAGATACGATATACAATCTTATCATACTTACTTCTAATCAACAAGGAGTATAACTCTAATCATGCATGCCCTCAAATAACAGGAAGTATAACTCTAGCATGCATTCACCTTGATCAATACATACACCACCAACTATAGCATGCATATAACTCAATCACATAACATGAATCATCACGACATGTAGCTCACAAGCAAATAGCATGGATCATTTCAACATGTATTTCTCAATCATATAGAATGGATCACATCAAAATGTAACTCATGTAACTCTCAATCATATAGTATGGATCATTTCAACATATAACTCTCAATCATATAGCATGGATCACATCAATATGTAACTCTCAATCATATAGCATGGATCACTTCAACATGTAAGCTTTAAACAACAACATGGACGACTTTAACATACAAGCTCTCAACCACAAGAAGATGTACAAGTCATCATATAAGCCTTAATCCACACAATTTAAACCATTTTTCATGCATACATTTTCATCATAAAGTTTGTACATTTACTCATTCATGCATACTAGCAAATAGAGTTACAGAACCGTCCGTCGATTTTGGAGACCAAAACAATCCACCTAAAACTTGACGATCCGCTGCCCGATCTAGCTGGAATTTGACGTGTAGAATTCTCAGCCTCTCAGGAATCAATGCCATGAAAATCATCCAAATTTGCCACTCGGATTGAGCGAAATCACCGAAACAATGCACGCTGCGCGGTTCAAGTCCAGAATTTCAGCAAGTATAACAATGCTAAATAAAATGCAAGTACAGCCTCAAATACCTCAAATGAAAGTTCCCAACAGCAAATTTAAAGTGTCCTCAATCATATGAACATCTCTAAGTTCTCAAAAACCCATCTTTAATCCCCTTTAATATTCAAATTATGCAAATGGTACAATGCTGTCCAAGAACGCATTAAAATTTCAGCACCAACTTCCAAAAATTATAGGGATTAATCCAAATAGAAATTGCCACTAAAATCGTAAGAGAAAATGTTCACCTTGATCTTAAGAAGATGTCCAAACTTTAAAATCCCAGAAATAACCAAGAATTATACCAAATTTTGCATCCCCAAGGTCCAAATATCAAAATAACACACAAACTGAAATCTGCTGTAAACCTTAACACATGGGTTGAAAGATCGTTAAAGTTATCTGGGCAAACGAACTCCAAATTCAGCAAGCAAGGTACCAATAGATTCCTTTTCAAAAGTATATGCAAATCGAGCCAAAGAACACCAAAATTCATTCACGGATCACTAAGAAATTACATAATTACTTTTGACTATCCAAAACTTAACATTAACTATCCAACACTTAAACCAGAACACAAGAGTTCTAAAGATTACCATAAAACTCCAATAAAACCTCAGATTTGGGTGAAGTGGTACATACCAATGTTGTAGATCTTCAAGTCCTGAAGATTTTTTCTTAAAAATCAGCTCGAAACTCCACTCCTACTATCCAGGAGATGCAAAATACTGAGAGTTGTCCAAATTCCTAGGGTATGCACAAGAGTCCCAAAGATGGGATAAAAACTCTGTGAAAACTCATGATCTAGGGGAAGAGTTGGGTAGCAAAATCGTAGACCTACCTCTTTTGAAGATGCAGAATAAAAAATCAGGTCAAAACTCCCTCTGGTTTGCTCTGTGGAATTTTTGCACTGAAACGCAACGAAGTAAGCTGTGAATGCAGCAATGGTGATGTCCTCAAAGGTTGATGAAGAAGATGATCAAAGAGCCTTCAAAATTTCCCAAAAAATCAAGTACTGTAGAGGGTATATGGATCTCAGGTAAAAATCCCTCAGAAAAATCAATCTCCAAAAGAGCTCAAAGCGGAGAAGAAAACCCCTTTTAAAACTATAGAGAAGAATATGTAGGTTTATGGATCCCCAAGGTTCTAAATAGGTTCTATCAAACACCTAGAGGGGGGGTGAATAGGTGCAATATCCAAAATACCAGTCTCAATGCAATTTAAAAATAAATGCGAAAAATAAAAACAGCACACCGAGATTTATGTGGAAAACTCTATCACATGAGTAAAAACCACGGGACCAACACGCAATAACAATCCACTAAGAATTGAAAGATAACAAGGTGATTACCGACTCCACGGACTCCAACCCCACATTCAACTTCTCCGGATCTTGCGCTCACCGACTGCAGGTCCAATGCACACGTCCGAATCCACGAACGCCACTTGAATCCACGAGCAACACGTTTCGAATCCACGAAATGCCTTCAACACATCGAATCCACGATGCCACGTCAACTCCTTGACACAAACTCAGCCGTTACGAAAGTATAGGCTTCGATGGTGATCCTTTGCTTAGAATATCATTAGAGAACCATGAATGAAATCTCTAAGCAAAGATTAGATCAATTCGACAAAAAGCATCTCATCAAAGAACCATCGAATTGACCTAAAAGAGGCTAAAAGATGAACGATAAAAACCTAGCCTCTAGGGTTGCTCTCAAGTGTTTCTGAATTGGTCGGTAGTTCTTGAGAAACCCTAAGTATCTATTTATAACCTTTGGAGATCAATCAAAGTCGGTTTAGCATTCTTACTGTCACGCCCCGGGGTCGAAACTGCGACCCGGGCTCGCTAACAGATCCGCCATCTGTACAGAAACTGCTGTACAGACGAAGCGTCTAACCTGCAAAAGATAGAACTACAGCTATACAGATATCAGAGCGGGTAATAAAAACTGTAATATAAAATCTCGCTACTAAAAGCTGAACATAAATACAAGTCTATCTCCCGAATACAAGATGATACAAATAGAAAACAACCTATACAACCTCTACAAATCCACAGGGGAGATAGCTAAGACTAGAAAATCAATACAAACCAAACTCCCACAGTCCGGGATGGTACATCTACCTCACTCTAAAGTAATAATGCTGGTAGGGAACTATCACGCGACCCCCTGTCCTCGGTCCGTCAAGCCAGCTCGGGCAGGAACGGAAGAAAGCCTCAGCAACCTGTCACCGACAGAGGGTGTGAGAACTACATCCTACAGTAGCTCTCAGTGGGTACCGTCTCCAAGAACCACGGTCTGCCCACTAAGTCTACTAGAGGCATAAGATAACAGAATGAAACTGAAATAATGAAAGGATAAGCTGGAAAATATCTACAGCTATCATGCCTCTATCTACTATGCTCAACGAGAAAGAACACAGATGATGGTATGCATCCACTCAATGCTGACACTATGTCATAAGTACTATGCTCAATGGTATAACCGACTATGACACATGATATGCATACTCTCTCACATAACACCCAATCTCAATGACTGCCATATAGGGTCCAGTCAAACAAGCCTGCACTCACCTACTGCCACTACGCCCAAACAGGACTTGGTCTTACGTAGGGTGTCCCTCAAGGACTATCTCAATCTCAGGCGAACTCTAGTGTATCAACTAGTCGCATCATCGCAGCCTCGTCAGGCTCGGTATCATCATCGCACCCGGGGCGTAGCTCGAGGGGAGCGACCCCAACGAACTCAAGTATCACAAGTATCTCATAACTGGCATGAAATGCCAGGCTCAGCAGGCTATAATCCACGATCAAACAGATCGGTATCTCGATGCTCAAAGCACAACTCAGTCGGAGAACCCTCCACGACTCAACCTCACAACACAACTCACTCAAGAAGGTACTACACAGCTGGGACCGCCGTCACTCCATACGGCTCCCACAACGACACCCCACTCATAGACGAGCAGAGCCGACTGACGCGGCAAGGTCCGAGAATCCCGATAGACCGGTGCCTAGAACCCCAATCAAACAAGAACAGACTCTAGGCTCAGCCTATCGAAGTTCTCGATCCTTTACCGTTCAGGGATTCGGCCCCTCTCGGTTAAAGTGGGCAACTATCTCAACTCAAACTCATAACTCACGGCTGGAGATGCTCCACAGCTAGAACTGCACAGAGTCCGAAAACCCCGGGAGTCTACTACCTACGACCCCAATCAAACAAGAACCGGCTATAGGTGTCGCCTCCCGTTGTTTTCGGCCCAAGACGAAATCAGCCCTTAGAACCCAGATCCCCCGCCCTGGCGGATGAGGGAATTTAGTAAAAAGATGACCTTTATAAAGAAATATCATTTCTCCTCAACCCCCTTGGGGTGAGGGTAAAATTTACCTTTTTGAAAGCTATCTTAAATTGAGAAAAACCAGCTTTTATGGATTTTAGTTCTTGAGAAAATCAGTTGAAAACGAGTTTGTTTCCCGAACTCCCAAGGGTGACACCTTCGCCCAATCAAACAAGAACAAGCTCCGGCGACCCTTAGGAATACGGAAGGAAAACACTGGTATACCAAAATCATGAGAGTTCAAAAGCATTCTGGGTTCAAGGTCCTGATAGCATACGTACTCCACGATCACAACGTGGTAGTAACGAGAAAACGACGTCACAACTAGAAACCCGGGACCACCGTTTACTCTAAACGGTTCCCAAACCACCAACACTGGCCTAACACAGCCACCAGACCCCACTCAGCCCCCAGGCCCGAGTGAAACACCCATCCCACAAAACTCTGACCACTCGGCCCACTACCCGGGCGAGGAACTCTATGTCCAGAAGGAAATGCATGTGTGGGATGTCTAAAGCATAAAAGAACCTAGCCCAGATTAAGGTTCTCTATTGGTCTGGTTGAACACATGCAACATATGACGGGGGTGCTAGTCAAGTTCCAAGAAAACACTTAAACTAGCATGCAATCCTATTATAATAGAATTAGAAGGAAGTCCGTAGACTTGGAGAGAAAAACCAACCCACCTCTGATCGCCACCAATTGCTTGTCGACACTTGCAATTGGGCTCAGCGGGCTTACCTTGTCTCCACGAGGTCCGCACGCAAAACGAAGCACGATGCCGGAACCCGCACGCAAAACGAAGTCACAAGGTCGCGCCTCCAACGGATGACCGGAAGCAAGTCCCGGTCCCACGCGGCGAAGAAATGCCCAACGCCCACAACAGAAGCTAAAGCAGCACTGCAAACTGCCGGGAAAGAAGAAACCGCAAAATCAGTCAGAACGGTCAAAAACCGTGCATCCGGCGGCGAAAAACAGCCTCCGTCGGCGAAAAACAGCGCGCGGCGCGAAAAACAGCCTTCGTCGGCGAAAAACAGCGGCCGACGGCGAAAAACAGCGCTCGTCGGCGGAAAACAGCACGCGCGGCGGCAAAAACAGCGGTCGACGGCGAAAAACAGCGGTCGACGGCGAAAAACAGCTCGCGGCGGCGAAAACAGCGGTCGACGGCGAAAAAACGCCTCCGTCGGCGGAAAACTGCGACCGACGGCGAAAAACAGCACGCGGCGGCGAAAAACGGCCTCCGTCGGCGAAAAAACTGCGACCGACGGCGAAAAACACACGCGGCGGCGAAAACAGCGGTCGACGGCGAAAAACAGCGGTCGACGGCGAAAAACAGCTCGCGGTGGCGAAAACAGCGGTCGACGGCGAAAAACGGCCTCCGTCGGCGAAAAAAACTGCGACCGACGGCGAAAAACAGCACGCGGCGGCGAAAAAACAGCGGTCGACGGCGAAAAACAGCGGTCGACGGCGAAAAACAGCGGTCGACGGCGAAAAACAGCTGTCGACGGCGAAAAACAGCTCGCGGCGGCGAAAACAGCGGTCGACGGCGAAAAACAGCGGTCGACGGCGAAAAACAGCTCGCGGCGGCGAAAAACGGCCTCCGACGGCGAAAAAACGGCCTCCGTCGGCGAAAAACAGCATCCGACGGCGAAACCGGCCTCCGTCGGCGGAAAAACGGGGCCGGCACGCAAACCGAAGCGTCGACGAAGTCCCGGGGCACGCCAAGCGATGAGACGGCGGTCACGCGGCCCAAGGAACCGACGCGAGGAGCAGGGGCCCGCCGCGCGGCGCCAGCTGCGCTGCGCGCGCCCGCGCGCAGCCCGCCGCGCGCGCGGCCCGCTGCGCGCAGCGCCCAGCGCTGCGCGCGGCGGTGCGCGCCCGCGCAGGCGCGCGTGCGCGCGCGGGCCCGCGCGCGGCCCGCGCGGCCCACGCGCGGCCCGGGGCCCCTCGCGCGTGGCCATGCCGCGCGCGCCCGCGCGCGCGCCCCGCCGCGCCGCGCCCCGCGCGCGCGGCCAGGCAGCGCCGCGCCCGCCGCGCGCGTGGCCATGCCGCGCTGCGCCGCGCGCGGGCCCTGCCGCGCGCGCGCCCGCGCGCGCGCCCAGGCAGCGCCGGCGCGCGCAGCGGCCGCCGCGCGCGCGCAGGGCCGCGGCGCGGCCGCCGGCGACGCCAAATATTTTAAAAAAATTCAAAAAAATTTCAAAAAAATGAAAATAAATTAAAAACCTTTTTTATCACCAAATAAATTTTCTTAAATTCCTAAAACACCAAAAATCCCCAAAACTCCATTTTTTTGCTTTTAACAAAGCAACAAAGTCTCCAATGGCTTCAAATAAAATTCCAACATCAAATAAAATCCATAAAACTCTAATTAACTCCAAATAAATTATCAAAGCCCAAAATAAATCCAAAAATCCCAAATCAAAAGTTCAAGCTCTTGATAAAAACCCAAGCTCAACTAATTAAGAGAATAAAATCCAAAAAGCTAACCTTCACAAGCAAAAACTCCAATCCACCCCACTTTCTCCTCTCCTCTTCTTCTTTCTTTCTTTCTTTTCTTCTTTCTTTCTTTGTTTTCCTTGCTTTCTCTGCTTCGTGGAAGCTACAGAGGGAGAAGGAGGGGTAGGTGGGAGTGGTGAGGCTATCTCAAGGGAGGTGTGGTCACCACCCTTAAAGAAGCTCCAAAATTAAACTCTTAATTAAGATTAGCTTAATTAAGTGCTAATTAACAAGTAAGCTAAGTTTAAAAACAATAAAAGATACTTACCTTTAAATCCAAAACCCCTCAACAATGCCACTGACATCAAGCAAAAGGATAATAAATTAACATTAGCAAAACCATTAAAAATAATAATAAAATAATCCAAAAATGCCCAACTCCAACTCCCTTTTTGCCTTCGGGCCCTCCGCCACTGTCCGGAACCTCCCGAACTCCGCTGTAAATCGAAAGTACACGCGCTCACAGCTTTTTCTCTTCAAAAAGCTCATCCGTTGAGTCGGGGTGCTCAATTCAAAAATCGGCTCCGAAACTGTCAGTTCCGACTCACTTTTTGCCCCCGGATCCTTCGCGTCAGTCCGGAACCTCCCGAACTGCGCTGTAATCTGATAATATACCTGTTCCAGGTGTTCCCGAATTTTCTGCACTCCCCTGTGAAGTCGGTAGTTTCCAAATCTCATCCTCAATCGGCATACAAAGCCCGGAAAAATCCCGAATCGAGCTGGAGCTTCTGCGTTGATCCAAATCAACCCGGCATCAACTGTAAACTCACATGCAACATGTCCGAGGCAGTCTCACCACTCCAGGCCATCATATGTGGTCGGCGCGCTGTCCGAAGTTCCAGTACTCTACACTTACCATATAAGAACATTGCGTACCGGTACTGAATATTAGGTTCCGGTACTCAATGACGCAAAAAATAGATTTTCTTATTGCGTTCTGGTACTCAAGTTGGGTTCCGGTACTCAATGTAAATTTCAGAAATTCTTGTGTCGGATTTGAGGAACTCAAAGTGTGCTTCCAGTACTCAATGTAAAAACTGAATTTTTCAAAAGATAAGTTTTAACAAAACAAACCATGTACTGGAATTCAAACTTAAAATAAGTTATGAGTTAAAAACCAAGTTCCCAAAACCTCTACTAAACCGGGTTTCAATAAAATCATGATTCCAAAGATTGTAAATATACTTAAATCACCATGATAATTTAATCATACCTGAGTGTCAACTTGAGCTCTTGTTGAATCCTCTCCGAGTCTTCAATTACTGATTTGACAATCTGATCACTTCAAGACTCCGACTCAAATCACGAAATATGCCAACATAAAAAGCCGTAACAATCTCCCCATTTGGCAATTTCGTGACAAAACCCAAAAATACATAAAACGCTCAAGATACTCATCTTTAACCAAAAATCGAATTCAATGTTATCACGAAACATTGACTTTCTTTGCTGCGTGAAAGATCCAATAAACAAAAATACATTTGAACCAGTCCTAGAACAACTCTATGACTTAGGACTTGGAGTATTAAAGTGATGTAAATCCTGCAAAACAAAACTCCAAACAAAATCAAAAGTCAGTTGTCAAAAATTAAATGTAAGTCCTACATTTGATTCGTCCTTTTGTTTCTTTATTATTTTCGGCTCCTTTTTCATCATCTCCCCCTATCTTGATCATCTCATCTCATTTCTCTTCTCCCCCTTTTTGTCATAATTGTCAAACAGTGAATATACTAGACAAAAAAAATTACCATAAAAGTTCTTGTTACCAACGAAAAAAAAATGAAAAGTAATCATTTATATTCTAATCAAGAAAACAATGCGATATATGCAAGAGATTTCATTAGAAATAGAGATCAACTCAAAAATCCCTAAAATAAATCATCAAACCTAAAAGCTAGGGTTTTTGAAACATAAAAAGCAAGATTGATGAAAGATCTTACAAATCACAGCAAGAATCTCGTAGATCTTGAAGAAAAAACACCTTGGAAATCTTTTAGAGAGAGAAAGGGAGAGTTTTTGCAAAAGAGAGAGTGAAGAATGCACCTCGGTTCCGGTATTTAACAAATCTGCAGATTGCGTACCGGTACTCGAAGGCGCGTACCGGTACCCAATTAAAAAACTGAAATATTTAGTTCGGGTTCCGGATTGAATTTTAATTCCGTCCTTTTTGGTTCTGGTACCGAAAGGTGAGTACCGGTACTCCAGAGCAAAAATCAAAATATTTCTTGATACAAATCCAAATTTTGAACTCTTTCAAATACTGATTTGCTTGCCATCAAGAAAATCAATTTAAGTGGCTTGAAAATTGCGAGATCACTCAGATGTCATTCAATCCAATTAATTTTACAAAAATTAAAAAGATTTACTCCTAAATCATGAAAAACAAAGATAAACCATTATAATCGTTTTTCATTTTATATACGTCAAC
>CM054938.1:10808092-10865592 GCA_029168755.2 Tillandsia fasciculata
GGAAGACAAATCCATTACTACAACTCTCCAGGAGTTGTCGTGAGTGAGTCTTTGAGTCTTTAGGTAATGGATTCCATCAGCTCTGGCTTTCATACTGAGCACCTCTCCAATCAGTTGGGGAGGGACTTTGATTTTGCATACCTTAACCAAAGTATGAAATTCTCGACGTCCGTCTCATCATGATCAATTAGACTTGCAGCGTTTCTGATAAAACATTCGAACTGAGTGTGGAACATACCAGTTTTTTCAGGAGAAGTTGCAAATTGGACCAAGACCAACGTGATCAAAACAAAGTACCCCAAAGGCTGCAGAGCGTTCCATCATTGGTTTGACATTGACATGTCTCATCACCAATGCATTCTCTTTTCTCAAAATCCTTTGATTCTGTGGGAGCTGATGAATTCCTGTGGAGGAGGCTGGTAGCAATTGGTTCGTTAATTGAAATGCCCCGGCACTGACTCTTTTTCTTGCACCAGTTTTCATCTGTTCACAATTGAACTTGGTTCCATTGGGGCTTTTCCGTTCAGAATGCCAAGGAGGCTGACGGATTTGTCTTTGAAGCTTCAGCAGGTGCTTTTCCTTTGGAGTAATGGGGACATCTTCCTCGATCTCGAGGTTATCCCTAGTCTAATTGAATCCGTCTCTGATTCTGTATCGGAATCATTCTTAGCTCTCTTAGTTCTCTTGGCCCTGTTTTAGGCTTGGACAGTATCCTTGACGGGACACCAGGCAGCAAGTAGGAAAAATAATCATGTGATCACCATTTTGATGCTAGTGAAACAATTATCCTGTGAAAGAGCAACTCAAGACATGAAACACAGGAAAAATCGTTAATTTTGAAAAATTTGAAAAAATTGTACCCAAACAATCATAATCATGTAGAGAAGCTAAGAATCAAATTAGTTTTGCAAAAAGAATTTTAAAAATAGATCAATCGCATGATTTCAAAAAAATTCCTCATTTATGCCCTAAAACCAAAATTTTTTGAAATCGAAGCCCAAAAATCGTTAATCTTGAGAAAACCAGCATAAAAAACAAAACTAATCTACCCAGAGTTCTTATTTCAAAAGAAATTTGATCAAAACCATTCACAAACGAAAAAGATCATGATTCTACTCACGTTTTGATGAAAACATGAAAAACTGTGAAAAACCGAGATTTTGATCAATAAAACTTACTGGAATCGAAGAACTTTGAGTTTGGAAGCTCCAAGATGCAAGAAATCTAGAGAGAGAAGCTCTAGAGATTGAGAACAAAAGATTAGGGTAAAAGAAATCAAATCCTCTTTGTTCTATAATAAACCCTAGCCGTGATCCGGATCGGATCGAGAATGTGATCCGGATCGGCTACCCGCAGGAAGAATCCTGCGTTCGGGATCCGGATCACTTACCCGATCCGGATCGGCTTCAACTTTTTCTCCAGAAAATTTAGAAAAATAGAAAAATTCCATAAAATCCAGAAAAAGTATGTAAGCACTTTACCATATCAACTTTAAACAAAATCATCGTTTCATACAACAAGAAATAGATTATACAAAATCTATCAAAAATACTCAAAAATGAAACGAAAATTTACGAAATTAAAACACTTAAAGTTGAACAACTTCAATTACATCTATCCTGATCTTATGCGTAATGCCTTTATCAAATCATCAATTTTGGTAAAGAAAATGAAATACCAAGATCAATAGATGTTTGAAATCCCAGATAAGTTAGATAATATATCTAGACAATCTGTTGAAGGAGTGGCTCTTTGAGCATCTTTTATCAAAAATCCCACCTTATACCAACCATGAAATACGACTGAGTCAAGTATTTCAATATGCATTTCATCAACAATTTAAAACAAAAAATTTGCTTTGCATTCATGGGGTATCTTTTTCTTTTTCTTTTTCCTCCATGTGGTGGTAGTTTTCACACTCCTCATTGGGATGTAACTCTTTCCACATCTTTTGAGCATTTTACATTTCTTTGACTCCCCCTCAATTGGCTATCAATTATTTAATATATAAGGTATTCAACCAAAAATTGATCTCGCATTCATACTCGACTAAGCAATCAAATAAGATAATGACTATACCAAGAGATCATTGAGAGAGAAATTGACTTTGATCACTTAAAAGATGGTTTAATTAACGTAAATGATCATTGCAACATTGAAATATTATGATATCAAAAGCATAATAAATTTCTAAATGCATGAAAGGATGCAATTAAAGTCAATTATGATTTATGCTCAATTAATGTCCTATGTACAAACATAGATAAAGAACAAAACAAAAACAAAAACAAAACCTAACCTAAGCAAAGGTTTCAAAAAGAGGTTATTTCAAGGAAAGCATGCCAATTGCTTTACGCAAGTGAATAAAACGTTTTTGATCCAAAGGTTTTGTTAAGATGTCAGCTAATTGATCCTCAGTTGAAATATATGACAGTTGAAGAATATTTGATTCAACTAGCTCTCTAAGAAAATGATATCTAAGTTCAATATGTTTTGTTCTAGAGTGCAACACAGGGTTTTTTGAAATGTTAATAGCACTAGTGTTGTCACATAAAATGGTTACCGAAGATGCTGAAATCCGGAAATCGCTCAACACGCTTTTCATCCAAATCAATTGGGTTGAACAACTTCCTGCAGAAATGTACTCCGCTTCGGCAGTCGAGAGTGCTATGCAATTCTGTTTCTTTTTACTGTGCCATGCAACAAGGCAATGGCCAAGATAGAAGCATGCACCACTCGTGCTTTTCCGATCATCCACCGATCCAGCCCAATCGGCATCTGAGTATCCAACAATATCCAAACTTGTTCCCATAGGATACCAAATTCCGAAATTGATTGTACCTTTGATATATCGGATGATCCGTTTCACCGCTTTCAGGTGAACCTCCTTCGGTGCTGATTGATATCTCGCACAAATCCCAACACTGAAGGATATATCCGGGCGACTAGCCGTGAGATATAGTAGACTTCCAATCATACTGCGATACAGTTTCTCGTCTACATTCTCACTATGTGATTCACTTCCAAGTCCCTTATGGCTAGTTCCCATTGGAGTCGGAAAATCCTTAGAATTTTCTAGATCAAACTTTTTGACCAACTCCAGTGCATACTTGGATTGACACAAGTGAACCTTCATCGTTTTGTTTAACTTGTAATCCAAGAAAATAAGTCAATTCGCCCATCATGGACATCTCAAATTCGCTTTCCATGGTCTCCGCGAATTTAGAAGCATCATTATCTCTTGTTGCACCAAATACAATGTCATCGACATAGATTTGTGCAACAATGAAATTGTTTTGATAATGCTTCACAAAGAGAGTCCTGTCAGCTCCCCCTCGAGTGTAGCCCTTTTCCAAAAGGTGCTTTGTCAACCTTTCGTACCATGCTCGCGGTGCTTGTTTCAGACCGTAAAGAGCCTTTTTCAGATGAAAAACATGGTTAGGTAGTTTATGATCCACAAAACCTTTCGGTTGAGCCACATAAACTTCCTCATTTAAAAATCCATTTAAAAAGGCGCTCTTAACGTCCATTTGAAATAATTTGATTTTAAAATGACAAGCAATCGCAAATAAGATACGAATGGACTCGAGTCTAGCTACAGGGGCGAAAGTTTCATCAAAGTCTATACCTTCTACTTGAGAATAGCCTTGAGCAACTAACCTTGCTTTGTTCCTGACGATAGTACCATCTTCATTTTTCTTGTTCTTGAAGATCCATTTGGTACCTATCACATTATGTTGCTTTGGAGGCTTCGTTAATTCCCAGACTTTGTTTCGCTCAAATTGATGGAGCTCTTCCTGCATTGCTTTAATCCAGTAGTCATCTTGGAGAGCTTCATCAACATTCCTTGGTTCGATTTGAGATACATAGCATGCAAATCCGCAAACCAATTGTCTCCGTGTTCTGACTCCTTCTTGTGGATCTCCAATGATGTTCGATTCAGGGTGATCCTTGGAGATGCGTAACGTTTGAGGTAGAGGAGTAGTCGGAGGTACACGAGATGATTCCTGCACATCAGATAAACTTGAAGAACCGTTAGATGCATCATTATTATCGAAAGAATTGTTAGAAGAAGATGCATTAGCAGGTGTATCATCATCAAGAGAGATATCGAGGGTAGATTTTTCAGATTCAAAGTGAAAAGCTTCATCTACCTTAACATTTATCGATTCTACGATCGTCTTAGATTCTAAGTTAAAAACTCGATATGCTCTGCTGTTTGTAGAATAACCTAAGAAAATCCCTTCGTCACTTCGAGAGTCAAATTTTCCAAGATTCTCGCGATCACGTAAAATAAAACACCGACTCCCAAAGATACGAAAATATTTGATGTTAGGTTTTCTACAAAACCATAGTTCATATGGTGTATTCAAAGTCCCCGGGCGCAAATACACTCGATTGATAACATAGACAGCAGTGTTCACCGCTTCAGCCCAAAAATATAAAGGTAGGTTCCGGCTATGAAGCATAACACGTGCCATCTCCTGTACGACCCTGTTTTTGCGCTCGACTACACCATTTTGTTGAGGTGTATAGGGTGCTGAGAATTCATGTTTAATGCCATTAGAAGTGCAAAAATCAATGAATTTGGAATTTATGAATTCTCCACCTCTATCACTTCTAACTCGAGTAATCTTTTCATTCTTTTCAATCATAATACGATGGCAGATTTCGTGAAAAGAATCAAAAGTATCAGCTTTTTCTTTTAAAATGCTACCCAAGTATATCTAGAAAAATCATCAACCAATAAGAAAATATACCATTTACCTCCCAAGGATGGTTGACGAGTTGGCCCCATTAATCCATGTGCAAAAGTTCCAAAGGCCGTTTTGTACCTATGTGGTTCAAGTTCTTGTGTGCAGTCCTAGACTGTTTTCCCTTTTGGCAACCGCCACACACAATGTTTTGTTCAAAAGAAAGTTTCGGAACCCCCTTGACCACATCTTTGTTCGAAATTCTAGCAAGTTCCTTAAAGTTTATGTGACCTAGCCTTTCATGCCAAAGTGTTTCATTTTTCAAAGATGCTAGGTTACATTTTTCAGAAAATTTAGTAGGAACTACATAACAATTGTTTTCTGATCTAACCCCCTTTAAAAAGAAAGCATGGTTCTTATCAGTTACAGTACATTTACAGATGAAAAATTAACTGAATAACCATTATCACAAAGTTGACTTATGCTTATGAGGTTAGTCTTAAGGCCATGAACAAATAACACATTTTTCAGAACCGGGCCATCTGGAATAGCTACCGTTCCCTTTCCAACAATTTTGGAAGACCGACCATCTCCGAAAACAACAAGTCCTCCGGAGTTTTTCTCAAAGTTTGAAAACAGTTTTTGTCACCGGTCATGTGACGGGAACACCCGCTATCCAGATACCAAGACGAACTATCATATGCATGCAAGGAAACATTAGTAACAAGACAGGGAAAATTTCACCTTTGCGCACCCAAACCTTTTTGGAATGCGTCGGTAATGGTCGTGAAGTTGATTCTCCTAGGTGAAAGCGTCTTGTTGAAGAATTGCTGCTCCTTGATGATGTCGTCTTGAGCGGTGAACTACCAAGGCTCTTTTCCTTCAAAGATTTGCAGTTGATTTTCGAGGAATCACCTTTTGGTAGTCATTGCAAGAGGTGCTTGAGGTGTGCGTTTGGCTCCCGTCTTGCAATTTCTCCTTATGTGCCCTGAAATGCCACAACGAAAACATACCTTAGTTCTTGACGATCCCGAGGAGGATGAAGTAGGCTTGTTGTCGTTGCTTGTCGTGAATTCCGGTGTCGGAGGAGGAGATACCGACTGAGGCACAAAAACTGTCCCACTCGAACTTGGAATGTCTCCAGTTTGAGTGTATCCGAGGCCGAACTTATTTGTTTGACCAAGACCAAGAAGCCTGTCCAACTTACTCCTTCCAGAAGAAAATCTCTGTAAGTCATCCTTTAGTTGGAGTATGGTCTTTGTCATTTCCATTTTTCCTGTCGAGCCTCGCCGTAGAGCTTCAAGAAGTAATTCGCTTTGTCCACCATATTTGTATGTTCTTTCTCGAGAAGCTCATTGGACTCTTGAAGGGAAACATTTGCTTTGGCTAGATTATCCCTTTCCACTTCAAGAGCGTTTGAGAGAGAAGTTGCCCTTTTTGCTTCTTCTTCGAGATCCTGCAATCTCCCTCTCAAACTCCGGTTTTGCTTTGCCAGTTTCTTTGAATCCCTCAAAAGCTTATGGTAGGCAAGAGCAAAATCTTCACCTTCAGAATTGCTCGATTCGCGTCCGTTGCAATCTTTTCAATGGGAGGAGTTGGACAAGGAATCGGATGTACTTGCCATTAAGCACATGAAGGGTGAAGAGAGGTGGACGCGTGGAAAGCTGTCGCGTTGTCTTCTTCATCACTTGAGGATGACTCATTTGACGTGGAGTTGTCATCCCAAGTAACGACTTGCATCGCCTTCTTCTTTGCCGGATTCTTGTTGGGACACTCCGTTGCAATGTGGCCGTAGCCTCGACATTTGAAGCACTGAACTTGTCCCTCTGAACTTTTCTTATCCTTTGAGAAGTTCTCTTGCTTTCTTGACTTGTAGCTTGAAGAACCCTTGCCTTTCTTCGACTTTCCGAAGGATGGAGTTTTGCTTGGATTACCCCTTCGAAAGTTGCGGCGAAACTTCCTTGTCAAGAGAGCGAGCTGCTTCTCAAAGTCCTCCATAGATAGGTTCTCGTCATCGTCCGAGGAGGATGAATCCGCGTCTTCTTCCTTAGTTGATTTCAATGCATAACCTGAAGACTTAGAAGAGGATGCCTTTCCAGAAGAATAGTTAGTAGGAAATGTCATTTCATAAGTTTGTAATGCACCAACTAATTCTTCTACACGCATTTCGTCCGGGTGTTTAATTGTTTCAATGGCTGCGACCTTCGGGCGAAATCGTTCAGGAAGAGTTCTTAGAATTTTTCTTACAACTTTAAATTCTGGAATCTTCTCTCCCAAGTTAGCACATGAGTTTACGATGTCTTGCAATCGTGTGTAATAGTCAGTGAAAGATTCATTTTCTGCCATAGAAATAGAGTCAAACTTGCTCGTAAGCATTTGCAGTTTCTGAATCTTCACAAGGTTAGTTCCCTCATGCGTAACTTGAAGAACATCCCAGATTTCTTTCGCAGTCTCACATGCCGAGACGCGAGAGAACTCTGTTTGTGACAAAGCATTAAATAGAGCATTAATTCCTTTGCCATTGTAAGAAGATGAATCTATCTCTTCCTTGGTCCATTTCGACCTAGGTTTTAAGGTGCGAACATCAGAAAATTTCAGTTGGATTAGACCATCCTAATTCAATTGATTGCCACACCCTTTCGTCGATGGAAATTAAAAAGGCTTTCATCCGTACTTTCCAGTACGCATAATTTGTTCCATCAAAGAAAGGGGGTCGATTGATGTTTCCACCTTCAACCATTGTTTACAACCCTATTCCCGCTCTGATACCACTTGTTGGGTTATACTAATATGGATCTAAATAGGGGAAAAAACACCTAGAGGGGGGTGAATAGGTGTAAACAATAAACACTCAAAAAATCATTGCGCAATAAAACCCAATGCGGAAATAAAAGAACACGCAAGATTTTTACGTGGAAAAACTCCAAACCGGAGTAAAAAACCACGGGACCGATAACACGGCGAAATCCACTAGAATTAACACACGTACAAGGTGATATAACGTACTCACAGACGACTCAACCTTTACCATACGCTCCTAGTAGATCTTCTCCGCTCGCTCCACGACGCTTCTCGAATCCACGATCCGCGCCCAACGCTGAATCCACAGCGTCCAACGTCGAGTCCACGACGTCCGACCGAATCCACGGTCTTCACCCAGTAGCACGCTTCGAATCCACGAACGTACCTCGCTCCGAATCCACGAGAGCGGTTGCACCTTGAATCCACAAGGCCACGCGAGTCCACGCGCCGATTTGGGGTAAATCGTTGTTTTTTGGGTGGTGATGATCCGCCGAATACTTAGATTAGAAATAGATCGGAAATACCATCTAAGTATTCATTGATTTGATTCTACTCAAAATCTGAGTATGGAAAACCTAGAATCAAATCAATCAATATAGATGAAGAAACATAGAATTAATCTATTGATTTCCTTTCTTCTCTATATGTGGATTTTTTCTTTCGGTCGTATTTTTTTTCCGGATGCCCTAGAAAATGAATAAAGGGCTATTTATAGGTTAGAAACCATTGGAAGAAGATAAGGATCAAAAACTGCCTTTTCTGGAAATTTTACGGACGGCGATCCGGATTGGAATTGGACGATCCGGATTGCAGAAGCAAGAAAGACGATTTCCAGAAAAATGCCTGTTCGGGATCCGGATCGAAGTCCCCGATCCGGATCGTTCATACAGTTTCACCAAACATCACGTTCGGGATCCGGATTGCAAATCCTGATCCGGATCGTGCAAGCAAAAGGTAAAACCAGTGTTCGGGATCCGGATCATGAAATGCTGCGATCCGGATTGAAACAGTGTATGAACGAACACCCTTCGGGATCCGGATTGCCGAGCCCGATCCGGATCCTGAACATGTCCCATGTCCAGTTTTTGATGTTTATGCAATAAAACATTCTTCCAGGTGTTTCTACACTACAAGAAGTATTCGGATCACCAAAAGTCTTTAGTTAAACATACCTGATCCTTTTGAATTCTTCTTTCTTGAGATTGAGGTATGATCCAAAGTTTCTTCATCTTCAATCTTCAAGACTTAATACTTTCACGAAATACGCCAACTCAAATTCCGTAACACCGCTGTGCGCTGTGCGGTGTGCCACGTGGCACGCAGGTAGTGGCTGCGCTCGCTGTTTGCTGTGCGCGGACACGTGGCGCTCCAGGGTTGATTCGGGCTTCAATGGTTTGGGGTACATTTTCGGGGTACTGTAGCGGCCCGAAAGTTTCGGGCGCCCGAAAGTGGGGACATGGTTGGTATTTTGGCAATTGTTTGGTTTGGGCTATATAAAGCTTCTTTGGGCTGCGATTTCGGGCCCTTTCCGAGCTCCCCTTCAACTGAGGCCTGAAGTGAAGTTTCTCTTCATCTTGTGCTCCATCTACTGAGTGATTTTCAGATTTTTTGGAGGCATCGACATCCGTGCTTTCTGCGACACGGCGCACTGCGACGTTTTTTGGATTTTGGCTTCCACCATCACTTCTCAATCTGCGAGACACCCTGGATTACTCCGATGGTATTTTGAGCAAATTTTTATGGCAGCGCGTTCAAGAGAAGTACGCCTTTGATTTTCGTATGATCACTTTGTCTTATTTTGAGTTCTTGGCACGGTTTATAAGGCATCTTTGAACCCTTCCTGCTGGTGGTTTTTTTGGACAGCTGAGGCTTGTCGGATTTATTTCTCAGCACTCGGGCATTGGATTTCGACGTTTAAGGACTCGATTGACATCTACGCTTCGCGAGGATCGCCATCGTATTTTATTAAAATTTTTGAAGTTTATATTATAGGTGGAAATTTCACATCTTTGGGACTAAAATTTCAGCAAGCTGTACACTTGGAATTTTGTGTTGTTTGAAATGTTTGGGCCTTATCTTTGTACCCAGGAGGAGTTTTTGGGCGGTTTTGGACCCGTTGGAATCAGGTGAATTCAAGGATTATTCCCATGCAGTTTCAGCCTTTTTGGACATTGGATCAATTAGCATTTTCAGCTGGGTTGCTTTGCCTCTAAAAATAATGGACTATCTACTAATTCTATTATATAGGGAACATACATGCCATGAGATGGATTAGATTGCATGTTAGAGGGAGAGATGCCATCTTTCCTGTGTTATTGTTGATCTCCTGTTGATTAATGTTTCCTGATCCTGCTTTATTTAAATTAATTGCTATTATTGGAACTTGACCTAGCACCCCGTCATATGTTGCATGTGTAACCAGACCAGTAGAAAACCCTCACTTGGGCTAGGTTTATTTATGCTTTAGACATCCACACTTCTTATTCTATTCCTGGACATAGTGTTATCCTCGCCCGGATAGTGGGCCGAGTGGTCGGGTTTTCTTTAGTGTGGGATGCATGTTACACTCGTGCTTGGGAGCAGAGTGGAGTCTGGTAGATGTAGTTGGTCTTTTATCTGTGGCGGGAGCCGTTTGGGTGAAACGGTGGTCCCGGATGTCTTGTTTCCTGTTTATATGTCGCCACTATGTTAGTGGTAGTAGTATACCAGTGTTAGCAGGACCTAGAACCCAGACTGTTTTTTTTTACACATATAATTTCTGTAAACTAATATTTTCCTTCCAAACTTCGAGCGGGTCGCCGGAGCCTGTTCTTGTTTGATTTGGGTGAAGGCAATAGCCCTTCGGGGTTGGAAAATAAAACTTGTTTGAACTGATTTTTATTAAAAAACTAAAATATGTTAAATTGGGTTTCTCAGATTAAAATAGTTTTCAGTAATAACTGTCATCTTTTTATTACAACTTCCTCACCCGAGAGAGTTTGGGTGATCTGGGTTCTAGGGGCCGTTCCTTTTCGGGATGAAAGCTACGGGGGCCGTGCCTGGAACCTGTTCTTGTTTGATAGGGTTGTAGGTCTTGGTCTCCCGGAACTTTCGGACCCTGGTTGGTGTCTTCCGCATGTTGTACCGAGGTTGTCGTGTTCCCGAACTGTAAAGAGGTCGGGAACTTCGATAGGCTGAGACTGGAATCTGTTCTTGTTTGATTGGGGTTCTAGGTGCCGACCTATCGGGGTTTTCCGAACCCTTATGGTGTCGGTCCTTTCTGTGTTATCTGTGAGTTTGGTGTTCTATTGTGGGAGCCGTTGGGTTGACGGTGGTCCCGGCTGTGAGTATTTCCAGCTAGTGAGTTAGAGAGGTGATGTTAGTTACTGTCGATCTTGTTGATCGTGGATTTGGACTATAGCCTGCATGTGAGGACCCGAATTCCCACGACGAGAATATTGGTTGACCAGCAGCTTCTGGAGGCCTATCTGGCGCGTTGGTGGTGTTTGTGCACCAATTGGACACTAGTGTTGGACTCAGAGTGTTTATTGGATCACGAGAGTAGTCCGATGACCCCGTCGGATGCTTAGAAGTGGTTTCGCGCGCAATGGATATTAAAATTGGGCTCAGCGCGAAGTTTGGACACAAGAACATCTTTCCGGATGCCTTCGGCAATTTTTAGAGTTGGAATTTGGCAAAACGGACAGCGGATTTGGATTCAGCGTGCGAAAATGAAGAAATTGGGCTATTTACTTGATTTTTACGCCACTGGTTACTGTTCATGCCGGAACAGTAACTCCGGCGGCCGGCGGGCAGCGCCGGCGACGGCGGAGGGCGGCGGCGCGGCGGCGGGCAGGCACGGGAGCGGTGGCGGGCAGCGCACAGCGCGCGGGCAGGCGCGTGGGCGCGCGGGCAGGTGCGCGGTCCACGGCGCCGGCGTGCACCGGAGGCGGGCCACGTGGCAGCTCGTGGTTTGTTGGCGTTGTGAGCGTGGTCCACGGGAAAAATGAGCGGGTGTACGGTGGACCGGGGGAAGGACACGTGGCGGTCGTTGGTTGGTTGGTCCTCATGCGCGCGGTCTACAGAGCGGGTGCGGGCCGCCTCGGGGCGCGTGCGTGCACAGTGCGCAGGCGGCGCTGAGAAGCGCATGTGCGCATGCCAGGCGCGCGTTGACCCCCGGCCGGGCCACGTGTCGGCGTTGGGGGTGGCCACGTGTCGCCTGCGCAGTGGATGCCTTCGGTGTCGCCTGTGTGGCGGGCTACGTGGAGGCCCGTGGAAGGTTCGGGCCTGCACAGTGTTGGGCCGGGCCCAACACGATAGCAGCCCGGATCTTCCGGGCGCCCGGAAGTGGGGACATGGCCGTCATTTTTCGATTTGTTTCTGGAGCCTATAAAAAGCGATCCGAGCCTTCTTCTTTCCCCTTTTTCCGCCATTTTCGAGCTGCAAACCGACTTGAGGCCTACAGCAAAGTTGATCCCCACGCAGTGCTGCATCCATCTGCAGAGTTTGGAGATTTTTGGTGGCCCGCATCCCGAGGTTTCCATTTTTACGGCGCGGCGCGACGCTCGTCCATTTGTGTTCCCCTTCGTCGCGTTTCGGTGCACGAGCTCCCCCGGCCTACTCCGACCTCTTTTTCAGGCGATTCTTGCGCCGTTGGATCCGCGACAGACAGAGCTACGATCTTGGTATTTTCTACTTCCCCTAGTTTTGTGCTTTTCGAGGAGTTTTTCCATGCTTACTGGGACCTCTTTTTCTGATGGAATTTCTGGACAGCGACACCTTGCCGGATTTTTATCTTCGCAACCGGGCATCGGTTGGAGACGTGCCTGTACACTTTTTTCATCTACTCGACGCGAGGATTATCATCGTATTTTTATTGGATTTTTCTGAGGCTTGCCCGGAGGTAGATTTTTCTCCCTTTATCTGTGTATGGAAATACAGATGTATGATTGTGTGTTTGTGAGCGCCCTGTGTTGTGGAATTTGTAACTCGGCCTACGGGGCTCGGAATTTGACGTGCAGGTACTCGTTTCGAAGGTATCGACGCGAGGAACGTGACAGTATTTTTGTTGGATTTTTTCGAGTCTGTTCTGCAGGTGAAAATTGCACATCTTTGAGGCTGTTTTTCGCAGATTGTGTATACTTGGAATATTTTGGATTAAGTGTAATGTTGGACCTTATTATTGTAGCCAGGGGTGTTTGCAAGTGTCGCTGGACCTGTTGGATTTGGAGACTTTGATTTTTGGGGTATTTTCAGCTGTTTGGAGCCGAGGCTTGCGCAACATATACCGAGGGAGCAGTTTTAGCAGATTTTGGACTGAGAGCGTCTACACTCTTCACCGACCTTAGGTTTGCCTTGGTTTGAGCACTTCAGGTGGGTAAGCTTAATTTGGTAACTGTATAAGGTTTTTATATCATTGTGAATGTAAGTGCACATGTGGGGATATCACCCCTCTATGATTGATAACAGGCATATTGTTGTGCAACCGATATGAGCGAGAGGTAAGCAAGGAATGACATACTTGGTGAGATTGGTATACCATAGTAGAAATATTTTTGCATGCTTTACTAATGTATGTTTCACCCACTTTTATTGTTTCTGAGGACAAAGCATGCTTGCATGGACATGTAGTTAGGCCATCTTTTACTGCTGCACTACTTTTGGAACTTGACTTAGGAGAAATCATGTTATCCTTTTCTCCTTCTTTGCTAGTCAGGTGGTCTGTGTTGCTCAGGTTCGAGCAGGGGTTCTGGGTAGTGTAGTCGGGACTAGGTGTCTGAGACAGGTTGGATTAGTTGTGGAGCTTTGCGGCAACCGCGGATATTGGGCGGTTGACCGGATATTTATTTATGCACCAGATTGGGTATCTGATTTCTCTAGTGGACGGAGTTTCCCACTTTGACCAGAGTCATGATCCAGTCCTGCTTTTGGTTACTTTTACTCAGGCACTTTACTCGTGTGGGTCGCTCCCCTCGAGTGCCACTCCGGAGTGTGCGACCGTGCCGGTCAGGAGCCGGTCTATTACTTATTTTGGGTGAGACCGTACCGGTCAGTAGTCGGTCTGTCACCTATTTTGGGATGCGACCGTACTGGTCAGGAGTCGGTTAGTATTCCCGCAGATGAGTCTTACAACACAGCAGGGAGTACCAGTTTTACTGGTGGCATTAGATTGGGTTTATTACAGACACTTGCTTTATAGTTGCACTCGTGTCAGGGGGGGGGACCGAGTGGAGTCTAGTAGCTGTGTTTAGACCAGTGCTAGTGTTGTTGGGAACCGTTTAGGGATACGGTGGTCCCAGGGTCATCGTGAGTTGTTGACCGTTATACGGGCAGGCATAGGCAGGCAAAGGTAGGCATAGCAGGTATGGCAAGCATAGCAGGCATTGGCAGGCATGGCAGGCAAATGCAGGCATAGCAGGCATTGGCAGGCATGGCAGGCATAGCAGGCATAGGCAGGCATAGCAGGCATAGCCGGCATAGGCAGGCATAGCAGGCATAGGCAGACATGGCAGGCATAGCAGGCATAAGCAGGCATGGCAGGCATAGCAGGCATGGCAGGCATAGTAGGCATGGCAGGCATAGCAGGCATAGTAGGCAATACCAGTGATTACTGGTCTATCATTTGGGTCGATTGTACACTTTATGTGCTGGTGGTTGCATACCACCCTTTGGTTCTCCCCTTTTGGGCATTTAGACAGAAGCTTGGTAGCTGTTGAGAGTCTCCAGCTTCCTTATTTCAGTCTTTACGGCTTTGGTTAGTTTTTGTCTCTTGAGGTCTTGGTGGGCAGATCGTCGGGACTGGCGGTGGTACCCACTGAGAACTCCCTTTTCGGTGTAGTTCTCACACTCTCTGGGGATTTTCCCCCTCCTTGTCTTCCTCTCCTTTGTCTTGCAGAGTCTTAGCGGGTGTTGCTGATTCTGCGATTGCTGATCGAGGCGAGAGAGTCGCGAGATAGATCCCTACCCGTCGTTGGAGAGTAGCGGTACCCCTTCAGAGGAGATCTACAGTAGATTAGTTGTTTTACTTTTTCCTCTTTTGAGAGACTGATGTAGTGAGGACATATTATGTACCGAGAGACTGTACACTGTTATATTTATTGGAGATATCTCCCTGTTGAGTTTTGAGCTTTGTATATGAGGATATTGTATCATTATCTTTTTGGGAGACAGACTTATTGTATTATTTCCAGTTGTACGGTGGTTGATTTTAGTTATACAGCAGATTTTTTATGTATAACTCTGATATTTTGTTTAGCTGTAGTACTTTTCTTGCAGGTAGGACGCTTCGCCTATGCAGGTTGGCATAGGTGGCGGATCTGTTGGCGAGCCCGGGTCGCAGTTTCGACCCCGGGGCGTGACAGATTAGAGTGGTATCAGAGCCTAGGTTTTAGGTCATGGTGGACTTAGAAACCCTAGGCTTATGGTTTGACCCTTGGTTGACTTCGTGAGAGTCGTGATTTTTTAGCGAGAGTCCTGATTGAGTTTTATACCTCTCCCAAGGGACGGGAGGAGTGATTGGCATGTTTATTCTCCTAAGTAATTATGTTGGCTGCAGACAACATAATGCTGTGGAACGGGTAACATGCTTTAGACTTTCGCTTGATTGGGTCGAGTGGCTTTTGTGTGCTGTTTGTGGTTCCGTCGTGGTGAGTGGTGTCTCCCCGACGCTGGGTTTTGACCCGTGGGCATCTTGTCTTAGTGATTGAGCTCGAGCGGTTGGTTTTGGGCCGGATACCTAGATTGAGGTCAGAGAACTCCGGGCTCAGATGAAAGGATTGTTGAGGCATATCAGCGGCAGAGTGAGCAGCTGGTCTGGGTGACACAGTTGTCGGAGCACTGAGTAACCCCCTCCGTGCCAATGTTTAGTGTCGAGGCACCGAGGTAGGGTGGATAGTTGACAGTAGAGGAGCTGTGGGACATGATTGATCTATTGAGTCAGATTCGGTAGTTAAATCACCCCGACTCGTAAGATTGAGTTTTGAGTCTTGGAGGCAGAGTCGTGATTGGTGGTGATGGAGTGATCAATTGAGAACCTCCCTGTGTTAGAGAGGTTATTCAGTTGTTGAACTGTGCGCTCCAGGTTTCGAGGGAAGAGGCACATAGGATATAAGAGACTGGGAGTGGATTGCGCCAGGATACCTTTCAATTTATTCGGTCCCTCCTGTACAGATTTTGGATTTAGACGCCTCGTTGGAGTAGGCGTTGTGTTTGGAGCGTGGCGTTGCAGTTCCTTTGGATAGGGATCTGCCGCCAGAGGCGAGTTCTGGATTTTGACGCTTGGCGCCGGGTGATGGAGGACAGATCGACCGGCAGGGGCATTTCTGATTTCTTTTCCAGGATAACGAGTTCCCGAGATACCAGAGGTCGGGTGGACCCCGATGGCAGCATCAGTATCTTGATCAGAGTGGCGCAGCGGTAGCGTGGATCTGTTATCTGCGGAGGACCTTATTCGTCGCCTCAAGGTGAGCAGAGACAGAGGTTGTACTCCCTAGGTGGATAGTCTTGATTTTCCTTACAAATTGAGCGACAACCGCTTTCATTGAGCGGATAAACCTGTGCCGCCCGGCTGGAGGGCGCCACAGTGGCGGATCGGGTTGTCGCAGGTGTGAATTCATCACAGCAGTTGGAGTTAGAGCTTGTTGCATTCCTGCATGGACTAAAGGAAGATTTGTTACCACGTGCACTAGAGGTAGCTTTTGGGATCATGTCCAGTGCAGCTGAGACTGCGAGTTACTGGCAGACTTATTGGAATTGTGGCAATTCGGTATGCTGACCGTGTGCTTGAGATTGACTGGCACAATGCCACAGAATGTTGGACTGCGGTGACAGAGGACTTTGACCTTCGGCAAGGCGGACAAGAGGAGGCTTGCTTGTTGAGAGTATTAGAGCACGCAAGTTATAGCGACAGTGCGAGAGGTGCTTATGGCGGCACCGGGATCCAAGGATATCTCTGTTGCCCACGAGATCCCGGGTGTGATTTCACCTGAACTGTTGATAATGCTGCCGGTTAGGGAGATAGAGTTTGCGTTTGACGTGATTCGGGGGACCGCGCCACCCTCGACAGCACCTCATTGGGTATCGTCTGTGGAGCTGAGAGAGTTGTTGGCACAGTCGCAGGATCTGATGGATCGAGGGGCCCGTCTGACCTTGTGCCACGCCGTTGATATACGGTGGTGATGCCACGCCGTTGATACCCGACTGTGAGGGTTCTTTTGTGGTTCGAGTGTAGACAGGTCCGGATGGTATCTAGGACCTCATGTTGGAGTTCTACTCCGGCAATTATTGTATGATGCGAGTACCTACTTGGGATTAGACAGCCGAGGGCTGTGCCTAGATGGCATTCAGGGTCCGGTAAGGGCAATATGAGAGCATAGTGAGGCCGAATGGAATGACTAATGCCCTGTGACTTCAAGATTTGAGGAATTGTGTGTCCTAGTTGTACTTGGACGGATTGGGAGTGGTGTTCCCCGAGGATATTTTGATTTACTCCTAGAGCGACTTGGAGCACTTGTGGATGAGGCTATATGCCGAGTTATTGAGGTACAAGTTCTAGCTCCAAGTGCATGCCTTCTTGGGTCGCTTTGTGTTAGCCGTAGGGGCGGCGGTGGAAATCCGGCCAATATGGATACTAATTGGGAATTGGCCGAGACCAATACTTATGGTCAAGGTAAGGAGCTTCTTGGACTGGGCAGTGCCAGAAGAGCTTGGCAATCGGATGATGAGACTGATACCAGCGCCTATGCTAGTATTTCCAGTGTTGGGAGAGAGATCTGCGAGTTTTAGTGATGCCTCCCATAGTGACTATGGAATTACCGTTGGGTTATGATTGAGCATCCTAGATTACCCCGACAGGGCCACTGTGATGGCAGATACCTGGAACAGGAGAGCTGGCTGGGGTTGAGTTGGATGATTCCACAGCTGGCGCTGTGTGGACTGTTGCGGCAAACATGGCTTGCGGTTGTGTCCCTGAGGGTTCCTTTTATGGTAGACCGTGGCTGAGTAGTTCCCTCGGATGGTCAGGATTCGGGAGTGACCGAGTGAGGACCCTTATTGGTGAGGGTTTCCTTCTTTCTTGGATGATTGCGGGGATATGTTTCGGATTGCCTTGGTTGAGTTGACACAGATTGTGGTTTGGTGCGTGTTGCACTGGCGATTATCTTGTTTCCCCCAGCTTTGGATGGAACCCTGTTGTGTTACTTGTCTCAGCTCAGGAAGTTATGTTTTTGGATTCCTCGACCGTGATTAACCCGCCCCTCTGAGGTCTATGAGTGTTTGGAGTACGAGGGACGCCCGTTGCGAATTCTGGCTCGTGAGACGAGGGAATTGCGCAATCGGGCTATACCGTACTGATATTGCTGTTGTTGTTGTTGAGGAATGATCACGGGGAGCGAATGATGACTTAGGAGCTGGAGATGGTGATGTTAAGTACTTACCCTTGGTGTTCAGGACTCCCAGCGGAATTGAGCTAGTTTCGAGGACGAAACTTTCCTTAGTGGGGGAGGATGTGAGGACCCGAATTCCCACGACGAGAATACTGGTTGACCAGCAGCTTCTGGAGGCCTATGTGGCGCGTTGGTGGTGTTTGTGCACCAATTGGACACTAGTGTTGGACTCAGAGTGTTTATTGGATCACGAGAGTAGTCCGATGACCCCGTCGGATGCTTAGAAGTGGTTTCGCGCGCAATGGATATTAAAATTGGGCTCAGCGCGAAGTTTGGACACAAAAACATCTTTCCGGATGCCTTCGGCAATTTTTAGAGTTGGAATTTGGCAAAACGGACAGCGGATTTGGATTCAGCGCGCGAAAACGAAGAAATTGGGCTATTTACTTGATTTTTACGCCACTGGTTACTGTTCACGCCGGAACAGTAACTCCGGCGGCCGGCGGGCAGTGCCGGCGACGGCGGAGGGCGGCGGCGCGGCGGCGGGCAGGCACGGGAGCGGCGGCGGGCAGCGCACAGCGCGCGGGCAGGCGCGTGGGCGCGCGGGCAGGTGCGCGGTCCACGGCGCCGGCGTGCACCGGAGGCGGGCCACGTGGCAGCTCGTGGTTTGTTGGCGTTGTGAGCGCGGTCCACGGGAAAAATGAGCGAGTGTACGGTGGATCGGGGGAAGGACACGTCGCGGTCGTTGGTTGGTTGGTCCTCATGCGCGCGGTCCACGGAGTGGGTACGTGCAAAGTGCGCAGGCGGCGCTGACACGCGCATGTGCGCGTGCCAGGCGTGCGTTGACCCCCGGCCGGGCCACGTGTCGGCGTTGGGGGTGGCCACGTGTCGCCCGCGCAGTGGATGCCTTCGGTGTCGCCTGTGTGGCGGGCTACGTGGAGGCCCGTGGAAGGTTCGGGATGCACAGTGTTGGGCCGGGCCCAACACTGTAGCAGCCCGGATCTTCCGGGCGCCCGGAAGTGGGGACATGGCCGTCATTTTTCGACTTGTTTCTGGAGCCTATAAAAAGCGATCCGAGCCTTCTTCTTTCCCATTTTTTCGCCATTTTCGAGCTGCAAACCGACTTGAGACCTTCAGCAAAGTTGATCCCCACGCAGTGCTGCATCCATCTGCAGAGTTTGGAGATTTTTGGTGGCCGCATCCGAGGTTTCTATTTTTACGGCGCGGCGCGATGCTCGCCATTTGTGTTCCCCTTCGTCGCGTTTCGGTGCACGAGCTCCCCCGGCCTACTCCGACCTCTTTTTCAGGCGATTCTTGCGCCGTTGGATCCGCGACAGACAGAGCTACGATCTTGGTTGTTTCTACTTTCCCTAGTTTCGTGCTTTTCGAGGAGTTTTTCCATGCTTATTGGGACCCCTTTTTCTGATGGAATTTCTGGACAGCGACACCTTGCCGGATTTTTATCTCCGCAACCGGGCATCGGTTGGAGACGTGCCTGTACACTTTTTTCATCTACTCGACGCGAGGATTATCACCGTATTTTTATTGGATTTTTATGAGGCTTGTCCGGAGGTAGATTTTTCTCCCTTTATCTGTGTATGGAAATACAGATGTATGATTGTGTGTTTGTGAGCGCCCTGTGTTGTGGAATTTGTAACTCGGCCTACGGGGCTCAGAATTTGACGTGCAGGTACTCGTTTCGAAGGTATCGACGCGAGGAACGTGACAGTATTTTTGTTGGATTTTTTCGAGTCTGTTCTGCAGGTGAAAATTGCACATCTTTGAGGCTGTTTTTCGCAGATTGTGTATACTTGGAATATTTTGGATTAAGTGTAATGTTGGACCTTATTATTGTACCCAGGGGTGTTTGCAAGTGTCGCTGGACCTGTTGGATTTGGAGACTTTGATTTTTGGGGTATTTTCAGCTGTTTGGAGCCGAGGCTTGCGCAACATATACCGAGGGAGCAGTTTTAGCAGATTTTGGACTGAGAGCGTCTACACTCTTCACCGACCTCAGGTTTGCCTTGGTTTGAGCACTTCAGGTGGGTAAGCTTAATTTGGTAACTGTATAAGGTTTTTATATCATGGTGAATGTAAGTGCACATGTGGGGATATCACCCCTCTATGATTGATAACAGGCATATTGTTGTGCAACCGATATGAGCGAGAGGTAAGCAAGGAATGACCTACTTGGGTGAGATTGGTATACCATAGTAGAAATATTTTTGCATGCTTTACTAATGTATGTTTCACCCACTTTTATTGTTTCTGAGGACAAAGCATGCTTGCATGGACATGTAGTTAGGCCATCTTTTACTGCTGCACTACTTTTGGAACTTGACTTAGGAGAAACCATGTTATCCTTTTCTCCTTCTTTGCTAGTCAGGTGGTCTGTGTTGCTCAGGTTCGAGCAGGGGTTCTGGGTAGTGTAGTCGGGACTAGGTGTCTGAGACAGGTTGGATTAGTTGTGGGGCTTTGCGGCAACCGCGGATATTGGGCGGTTGACCGGATATTTATTTATGCACCAGATTGGGTATCTGATTTCTCTAGTGGACGGAGTTTCCCACTTTGACCAGAGTCATGATCCAGTCCTGCTTTTGGTTACTTTTACTCAGGCACTTTACTCGTGTGGGTCGCTCCCCTCGAGTGCCACTCAGAGTGTGCGACCGTGCCGGTCAGGAGCCGGTCTATTACTTATTTTGGGTGCGACCGTACCGGTCAGTAGTCGGTCTGTCACCTATTTTGGGATGCGACCGTACGGGTCAGGAGTCGGTCAGTATTCCCGCAGATGAGTCTTACAGCACAGCAGGCAGTACCAGTTTTACTGGTGGCATTAGATTGGGTTTATTACAGACACTTGCTTTATAGTTGCACTCATGTCAGGGGGGGACCGAGTGGAGTCTAATAGCTGTGTTTAGACCAGTGCTAGTGTTGTTGGGAACCGTTTAGGGATACGGTGGTCCCAGGGTCATCGTGAGTTGTTGACCGTTATACGGGCAGGCATAGGCAGGCATAGCAGGCAAAGGCAGGCATAGCAGGTATGGCAGGCACAGCAGGCATTGGCAGGCATGGCAGGCAAAGGCAGGCATAGCAGGCATTGGGCAGGCATGGCAGGCATAGGCAGGCATAGCAGGCATAGGCAGGCATAGCAGGCATAGGCAGGCATGGCAGGCATAGCAGGCATGGCAGGCATAGCAGGCATAGCAGGCATAGCAGGCATGGCAGGTATGGCAGACATAGTAGGCATGGCAGGCATAGCAGGCAATACCAGTGATTACTGGTCTATCGTTTGGGTCGATTGTGCACTTCATGTGCTGGTGGTTGCATACCACCCTTTGGTTCTCCCCTTTTGGGCATTTAGATAGAAGCTTGGTAGCTGTTGAGAGTCTCCAACTTCCTTATTTCAGTCTTTACGGCTTTGGTTAGTTTTTGTCTCTTGAGGTCTTGGTGGGCAGACCGTCGGGACTGGCGGTGGTACCCACTGAGAACTCCCTTTTCGGTGTAGTTCTCACACCCTCTGGGGGTTTTCCCCCTCTTTTTCTTCCTCTCCTTTGTCTTGCAGAGTCTTAGCGGGTGTTGCTGATTCTGCGATTGCTGATCGAGGCGAGAGAGTCGCGAGATAGATCCCTACCCGTCGTTGGAGAGTAGCGGTACCCCTTCAGAGGAGATCTACAGTAGATTAGTTGTTTTACTTTTTCCTCCTTTGAGAGACTGATGTAGTAAGGACATATTATGTACCGAGAGACTGTACACTGTTATATTTATTGGAGATATCTCCCTGTTGAGTTTTGAGCTTTGTATATGAGGATATTGTATCATTATCTTTTTGGAAGACAGACTTATTGTATTATTTCCAGTTGTACGGTGGTTGATTTTAGTTATACAGCAGATTTTTTATTTATAGCTCTGATATTCTGTTTAGCTGTAGTACTTTTCTTGCAGGTAGGACGCTTCGCCTATGCAGGTTGGCATAGGTGGCGGATCTGTTGGCGAGCCCGGGTCGCAGTTTCGACCCCGGGGCGGAACTGTGATTGGGTTGATTGAGTATACTGGGTTTGAGTCGATGCATCATTTTCATCTGTCACGCCCCGGGGTCGAAACTGCGACCCCGGGCTCGCCAACAGATCCGCCGCCCATACGGTGAACCCCGTATAGACGAAGCGTCTAACCTGCAAAAAGAAGGATACTATAGCTATACAGATATCAGAGCTGAAGTAAACTGCTGAAATAAAATAATACAACTGTCCAAAATGTACAAGTCTGAACCTCACTACAAAGGTCTCTCAAAATAAAACTCTCAAAAGAAAAAAAGAATATACAAGATAAGTCCCAAAAACACTGACCGTGCTAAAACATCACCAAAAAGGGGGTACATCTACTCTCTCTCTGGAAGACGACTGGTAGGGATCTATCTCGCGACTCCCTTACCTCGATCAGCAGGATCAGCAACTGGAGCAGCCGGAATAGGAGTAGAGGTCCCTGGGGAAAAATACACCACGGCGGGTGTGAGAACTACATCCCACAGTAGTTCTCAGTGGGTACCGCCAACAAGCCCGACGGTCTGCCCACTAAGTCTACTAGAGGCATGAAGTAACAAATGCAATACTGAAAGGAAAAGAGCTGAAAAATAACTCTACAGCTACTATGCCTCTATCTAAATGCTCAAAAAGTGGAACAGATGGAAACATGATGCATCCACTAACTCTCAAGTATAGTCACCCAATCTACGCTGACTGCCACATAGGGTCCATTCAAACCTGCGCCCACCTACTGTCGCACATCCACAAAAGGACGGGTCTACCGTAGGGTGTCTGTGACTGCCAAAACTGGCCCAGCCAGAGGGACTGTGTCGACAAGTCGCGATAGCAAAGTAACAGGCCCAACTCCGGAGTGGCACTCGAGGGGCGCGACCCCACCGAGGAAAGTATCCGCGCATCTCTGTCGAGCTCAATATGGCTCATGCAGGCTATAGTCCAAATCCACGATCAACAAGATCGACAGTACTCAAATCACCTCTCTAACTCACTAACAAGGAACACTCGAACAGCTAGGACCGCTTTCAACCCAACGGCTCCCAGAAAGAATATCAACTCGACATGCAACTCACTAGCCGGGTATACTCCACAACCGGCAACAATGAAGGGTCCGAGAACCCCGAAAGACTAAAACCTACAACCCAAATCAAACAAGAATAGGCTCTAGGCATAGCCCCTCGTTGTTCTCGACCCAGAGAAAAGGCAGCCCTTAGAACCCAGACCACTCGAATCATCTCGAGTGGGAAAGTTTGTTGGAAAAAGGTGACATTTATTACTGAAAGCCATTTTTCACTCAAACCCACGCGGGGTGAGGACTAAAAATAGTTCTTTTTTTTTAAAACCATCTTGATTTGAGAAAAACCCATTTTTAATGATTTTTAGTTCTTTTTAGGAAAACAGTTTGAAAACGAGTTTTATACCCAAACCTCGAAGGGCTAATGCCTTTGTCCAATCAAACAAGAACAGACTCCGGCGACCCTTCGATGCTTGGAAGAAAACATTAGTTAACTAAAATAATGTGTGCGTCCAAAAGGGTTCTGGGTTCAAGGTCCTGCTATCACGGGTACACTACTGCCACTAACACAGTGGCGACAAGGAAACAAAACATCTCGGGACCACCGTTCACCCAACGACTCCCGGCACAGATAAAAGACCAACTACATCTACCAGACTCCACTCTGCCCCCAAGCACGAGTGTAACATGCATCCCACACTAAAAGGAATCCCGACCACTCGGCCCACTACCCGGGCGAGTATAACACTATGTCCAGGAATAGAATAAGAAGTGTGGATGTCTAAAGCATAAATAAACCTAGCCCAAGTTAGAGTTTTCTACTGGTCTGGTTACATATGCAACATATGACGGGGTGCTAGGTCAAGTTCCAATAATAGCAGTTAATTTAACTAAAGAAGGATCAGGGAAACATGAATCAACAATAATACAGGAAAGATAACATCTCTCTCTAACATACAGTCTCAACTATCTCATGGCATGTATGTTCCATATCCATAGAATTAGTAGATAGTCCATCGATTTTGGAGGCGAAATACCCACCTGAAAGTGCTAACTGTCCAAGGTCCCACAGCTGAAAATACCCAAGAACAACAGTCTCCAATTTTCCTCAACACCAACGGGTTCAAAAACACCCGCAAACACCCCTGGGTACAACAAAAGGTCCAAGATTACACTTTATTCCACCAAAAACGTCCCAAAGATGCGCATTTTTCACCTGTAACCAATGCTCCAAAAAATCCAATAAAAAATGACGGCAATCCTCGCGAAGTGTAGATGTCAATAGAGCCCTTAAATGTTGAATTCCGATGCCCAATGCAGAGATAAAAATCTGACAAGGTGCTGCTGTCCAAAAACTCCACCCGCAGAAAAGGGGGTCAAAAACGTACTAGAAACTCCAATAAAAGCTCAAATCCGAGAAAAGTGGACAATACAAAAATCGTAGATCTACCTCTCGTGAAACCGTCGCCGCAAAAATCGTCCAAAAATACTGTTGGAGTAGCTCTGTGCACCTCTCAGACCAAAATGCGACGATAATGGGCCTCCAATGAAAGAACGTCGTTCTGTGCTACGATGCCGAAGTCGTCGACGCCGCGGCTTCCAAAAATTCCGGGCCTCCTTCACAAGATGTGTAAGAAGATAAGCTTAAACTTTGCTGAAGGGTCCAAGGGCAGAAGAGTTTGGGAAAAACCCCAAACTCGGAGTGAAGGAGGGGTATATAAAGGCTCAACCCGGAAAAAAACCAAAAAATCCCAAAATTGGGCTTTTGGGCCCAATTTCCGGGCGCCCCGATCGATTCGGGCGGCTACAGTGTTGGGCCCGGCCCAACACTGTGCGTGCCCGAATCATCCAGAAGCCACCACGTGTCCGCCCGACACTCCCCGCGCCCGGCGCACGCGCGCCCGCCATTCGCGGAGCGCCGCGTGTCCCGACACGCGGGCGTGGGCGGCTGCGCCCGGCCAACCGCGGGGCGCCACGTGGCGCCCCCACGTCGCCTCACCTACCCCGCACCTGCCCGCCGTACGGTCACCTGCCCGCCATCGCTGCGTGGACCGCGCGCACAAGAGCCAGCCAATCCGGAGATGCCACGTGTCCACCCTTCGGTCCACCGTACACCCGCGCCTTTCCCGTTGGCCACGCCTGCTGCCCCTGCCAACCGGGAGCCGCCACGCATCCCGCGCCTGGGTGTATGCTTCCGCGGTGGACCGAGCGGCTGCGCCTCCGCCCGCCGCCCCCGCCGCCTCTCCGGCCGTCGGAACAGTGCACCAACACCTCAAAATCTGTGTTTTCGCATCCGGGCTCCGAAAAATACAAGTAAATAGTCCATTTTTATCGATTTCGCGCGCTGAATCCAAATCCGATGTCCGTTTGGCTCAATTCCACTTCTAAAATTTTCCAAATGCCTCCGGTTAAGCAAACTTGCTCCCATTTTCCACCCTGAATCCATTTCTTGGGCCCGACGCGCGCACAAACACTCCCAGAAGCCACAAAACCAACAGTAATCCTTAAGCGGGGATTCAGGTCCTCACATCATCTGTTTCACCCTTTGAGCATAGTAGATAGAGGCATGATAGCTGTAGAGTTATTTCCAACTTTCCTTTCTTTAGTTTTCTGTTATCTTTTGCCTCTAGTAGACTTAGTGGGCAGACCGTTGGTCTTGGAGACAGTACCCACTGAGAACTATGTGACGGAGTAGTTCTCACACCCGCTGTTGGTGACAAATCTTTCAGAGGCATCTACCCTTGTTCCTACTTCTGTTGCTGCACCTGCTGATCGAGGTAAGGGAGTCGCGAGCTAGTTTCCTACCTGTCCTTGGAGTATAGTGGTACCCCCTTTTTGGAGCTTTGTAGTACAGTCTGCTGGTTTTTGTTGATAGTTACTTTTGAGAGTTTTATTTTGAGAGACTTTTGTATTGTGAGATTCAGACTTGTACTATTTGGAGTTGTACTTTTATATTTTAATAGTTTATTTTACATCTCTGATATTTGTATAGTTGTAGTATTATCATTTGCAGGTTAGACGCTTCGTCTATGCGGGGTTTTCCGTATGGGCGGCAGATCTGTTAGCGAGTTCAGGTCGCAGTTTCGACTCCAGGGCGTGACACTAAGTCTACTAGAGACATAAGATAACAGAAAAACTGTAAATAAGAATAAAATAGATGGAAATGAAACTATAACTATCATGCCTCTATCTACAATGCTCAATGGGTGAAACAGACGATAATATGCAACCACTCTAACCCGAGATGCCCAAATCGACCCAATCGGAAAGACTGCCAAAATGGGCCAATCAAGCCTGCGCTCACCTACAACCATCGCCTCTCACTGGGCGGGAATTACATAGGGCGTCCCAACGAACTAAAGTACGCTCATCTACAACACCTCCACTCACTAGGCAGGAATTACATAGGGCGTTCCAATAAACCAATAGAACCATCGCGCGAAAATCGCCTCAACAGGTCAAACCATCGCATCCGGAGCGACAACTCAAGAGGAGCGACCCCACTAAGGAAAAACAGTGCGGAACCAAGTATCACAACTGTAGCACATGCAGGCTATGATCTGAATCCACGATCGAATAGATTGAAAAGCTCACAAACCCAGAACAACTAACCCCACCGGCCGGAAAACTCATCGGCCCAACATCAAAACCTGATCGACTAACAACACCGGCCGGAACACTCATCGGCCAAAGATCAGAACCCAACTCAACCGCTAGTATGACTATGGGACCGAGAATTCCAAAAAACTGACACTCACAACCCCATTCAAACAATAACAGGTTCCAGACACAGCCTCCCGTAGCTCTCGACCCAAAATGGAGGCAGGCCTTAGAACCCAAATTACTCGAACCCTCGTCGGGGTGAGAAGGTTTGTATAAGGAGATGACATTTGTTTTTGAAAATCATTTCACTCGACCACTCTCTGGGTGAGGACAAAAGTAACTTCTTTTTAGAAAACCATCTTGGTTTGAGGAAACCCAATTTTAGTGAAGTTTAGTTCTTAAGAAAAACAGTTAAAAACGATTTTATTTTCCCAAGTCCCGAAGGATTAGTGCCTTCGCCCTAATCAAATAAGAACGGGTTCGGGCGCCTCTCAAAACTTGAAAAGAAACATTAGTTTACTAAAATCATGTGTGTCTAAAAGCATGTTTGGGTTCAAGGTCCTACTAGCATAAGGTCAACACTGCCGCAACTCAGTGGCCACGACCAATTAGAGGAAAACCCAACCACCCAGGATCACCGTCATCCCAAACGGCTCCCGACACTAACACCAAACTAACCTCAACCACCATACTCCGCTCGGCCCCCCAACACGAGCGCAACATGCATCCCACAATGTCCCGACCACTTGGCCCACTACCCGGGCGAGGGAAAACTCTATATCCATGAAAACGAATGTAAAGTGTGGAGATGTCTAAAGCATAAAAGAACCTAGCCCAAGTGAGGGTTTTCTACTAGTCTGGTTAAAACATGCGAACATATGACGGGGTGCTAGGTCAAAGTTCCACAATTAACAGTTATCATGATCGATGCATAAGTCTCTAACCACAACAAGTATATTTCACAACCAACATAAGTCATTGGCTTAACATGGATATTCTCAATCAAGATACGATATACAATCTTATCATACTTACTTCTAATCAACAAGGAGTATAACTCTAATCATGCATGCCCTCAAATACAGGAAGTATAACTCTAGCATGCATTCACCTTGATCAATACATACACCACCAACTATAGCATGCATATAACTCAATCACATAACATGAATCATCACGACATGTAGCTCACAAGCAAATAGCATGGATCATTTCAACATGTATTTCTCAATCATATAGAATGGATCACATCAAAATGTAACTCATGTAACTCTCAATCATATAGTATGGATCATTTCAACATATAACTCTCAATCATATAGCATGGATCACATCAATATGTAACTCTCAATCATATAGCATGGATCACTTCAACATGTAAGCTTTAAACAACAACATGGACGACTTTAACATACAAGCTCTCAACCACAAGAAGATGTACAAGTCATCATATAAGCCTTAATCCACACAATTTAAACCATTTTCATGCATACATTTTCATCATAAAGTTTGTACATTTACTCATTCATGCATACTAGCAAATAGAGTTACAGAACCGTCCGCCGATTTTGGAGACCAAAACAATCCACCTAAAACTTGACGATCCGCTGCCCGATCTAGCTGGAATTTGACGTGTAGAATTCTCAGCCTCTCAGGAATCAATGCCATGAAAATCATCCAAATTTGCCACTCGGATTGAGCGAAATCACCGAAACAATGCACGCTGCGCGGTTCAAGTCCAGAATTTCAGCAAGTATAACAATGCTAAATAAAATGCAAGTACAGCCTCAAATACCTCAAATGAAAGTTCCCAACAGCAAATTTAAAGTGTCCTCAATCATATGAACATCTCTAAGTTCTCAAAAACCCATCTTTAATCCCCTTAATATTCAAATTATGCAAATGGTACAATGCTGTCCAAGAACGCATTAAAATTTCAGCACCAACTTCCAAAAATTATAGGGATTAATCCAAATAGAAATTGCCACTAAAATCGTAAGAGAAAATGTTCACCTTGATCTTAAGAAGATGTCCAAACTTTAAAATCCCAGAAATAACCAAGAATTATACCAAATTTGCATCCCAAGGTCCAAATATCAAAATAACACACAAACTGAAATCTGCTGTAAACCTTAACACATGGGTTGAAAGATCGTTAAAGTTATCTGGGCAAACGAACTCCAAATTCAGCAAGCAAGGTACCAATAGATTCCTTTTCAAAAGTATATGCAAATCGAGCCAAAGAACACCAAAATTCATTCACGGATCACTAAGAAATTACATAATTACTTTTGACTATCCAAAACTTAACATTAACTATCCAACACTTAAACCAGAACACAAGAGTTCTAAAGATTACCATAAAACTCCAATAAAACCTCAGATTTGGGTGAAGTGGTACATACCAATGTTGTAGATCTTCAAGTCCTGAAGATTTTTTCTTAAAAATCAGCTCGAAACTCCACTCCTACTATCCAGGAGATGCAAAATACTGAGAGTTGTCCAAATTCCTAGGGTATGCACAAGAGTCCCAAAGATGGGATAAAAACTCTGTGAAAACTCATGATCTAGGGGAAGAGTTGGGTAGCAAAATCGTAGACCTACCTCTTTTGAAGATGCAGAATAAAAAATCAGGTCAAAACTCCCTCTGGTTTGCTCTGTGGAATTTTTGCACTGAAACGCAACGAAGTAAGCTGTGAATGCAGCAATGGTGATGTCCTCAAAGGTTGATGAAGAAGATGATCAAAGAGCCTTCAAAATTTCCCAAAAAATCAAGTACTGTAGAGGGTATATGGATCTCAGGTAAAAATCCCTCAGAAAATCAATCTCCAAAAGAGCTCAAAGCGGAGAAGAAAACCCCTTTTAAAACTATAGAGAAGAATATGTAGGTTTATGGATCCCCAAGGATCTAAATAGGTTCTATCAAACACCTAGAGGGGGGGTGAATAGGTGCAATATCCAAAATACCAGTCTCAGTGCAATTTAAAAATAAATGCGAAAAATAAAAACAGCACACCGAGATTTATGTGGAAAACTCTATCACATGAGTAAAAACCACGGGACCAACACGCAATAACAATCCACTAAGAATTGAAAGATAACAAGGTGATTACCGACTCCACGGACTCCAACCCCACATTCAACTTCTCCGGATCTTGCGCTCACCGACTGCAGGTCCAATGCACACGTCCGAATCCACGAACTCCACTTGAATCCACGAGCAACACGTTTCGAATCCACGAAATGCCTTCAACACATCGAATCCACGATGCCACGTCAACTCCTTGACACAAACTCAGCCGTTACGAAAGTATAGGCTTCGATGGTGATCCTTTGCTTAGAATATCATTAGAGAACCATGAATGAAATCTCTAAGCAAAGATTAGATCAATTTGACAAAAAGCATCTCATCAAAGAACCATCGAATTGACCTAAAAGAGGCTAAAAGATGAACGATAAAAACCTAGCCTCTAGGGTTGCTCTCAAGTGTTTCTGAATTGGTCGGTAGTTCTTGAGAAACCCTAAGTATCTATTTATAACCTTTGGAGATCAATCAAAGTCGGTTTAGCATTCTTACTGTCACGCCCCGGGGTCGAAACTGCGACCCGGGCTCGCTAACAGATCCGCCATCTGTACAGAAACTGCCGTACAGACGAAGCGTCTAACCTGCAAAAGATAGAACTACAGCTATACAGATATCAGAGCGGGTAATAAAAACTGTAATATAAAATCTCGCTACTAAAAGCTGCAAATGAATACAAGTCTATCTCCCGAATACAAGATGATACAAATAGAAAACAACCTATACAACATCTACAAATCCACAGGGGAGATAGCTAAGACTAGAAGATCAATACATGAACAAGCTCCCACAGTCCGGGATGGTACATCTACCTCACTCTAAAGTAATAATGCTGGTAGGGAACTATCACTAGACTTCCTGTCCTCGGTCCGTCAAGCCAGCTCGGGCAGGAACGGAAGAAAGCCTCAGCAACCTGTCACCGACAGAGGGTGTGAGAACTACATCCTACAGTAGCTCTCAGTGGGTACCTGTCACGCCCCGGGGTCGAAACTGCGACCCGGGTTCGCCAACAGATCCGCCACCTGTGCCAAACCCGCATAGGCGAAGCGTCCTACCTGCAAAAAGAGCTACAGCTAAACAGATATCAGAGCTAAAAGATAAAACTGCTATAGAAATAAAATCAACCACTGTACAACTGAAGATAAAACAACAAGGTCCATCTCCCAAAAGATAATCATACAATAACCTCGAGTACAAAACTCATAACTCAACAGGGAGATATCTCAATACAATATCAGTGTACAAGCTCTCAATACATCATATCCTCACTACATCAGTCTCTCAAAAGGGAAAATAAAAACCAATCTACCGACTAAACTGAAGATCTCCTCAAAAGGGGGGTACCGCTACTCTCCAAAGATGGGTCTGGATTTAGCTCGCTACTCCCTCACCATGAACAGCAACCACAGAACGGCAACACCCGCCAAGACTCTGCAAAACAAAGGAGAGAAAGGACAAAAAGGGGAAAAACCCCCGACGGGCGTGAGAACTACGCAAAAAGGGAGTTCTCAGTGGGTATCGCCACTAGGCCCGACGATCTGCCCACCAAGACTACTAGAGGCAAAAGATAACTAAAGCAGTAAAACTGAAAGGAGAAGCGGGAAACACTCTACAGCTACCATGCCTCTATCAACGATGCTCAAATGGGGAAAACACTGATAAAGATATGCAACACTCGCACACGAGGTACTCAATCGACCCAATCGAGCTGACTGCCACATGGGGTCCAGTCAAACCTGCGCCCACCTACAACCACCTCCCGCTGACGGGCAGGAATTACGTAGGGCGTCCAAACGGACTAACTCGCTATCGAGTAGTGGCTCATGCAGGCCATAGTCAAAATCCATGCCCTCTCTCTCAGAACGGATAGACTCCAGATGAACAACCTCTCGCGCAATGGTCAACGAACTCACATCGACCACGGGACCACCGTCAATCCCCAAACGGTTCCCGACAACACTAGCACTGGTCTATGCATAGCCGCTAGACTCCACTCAGTCCCCCTGACACGAGTGCAACAATAAAGTAAATATCTGTAATAAACCCAATCTGATGTCACCAGTAAACACTGGTACTGCCTGCTCTGCTGTCGAACTCAAGAACCCAGCATGGTGCCCGGCGCTCTGCACCGTGGAACTCAAGAACCCAGCATGGTGCCCGGCGCTCTGCACCGTGGAAAGCCTACTCCGGAGTGGCACTCGAGGGGAGCGACCCACACGAGTAAAGTATCACTGTATCACGCATCACTGCATCAAATATCACTGTATCAAGTATCACTGTATAGCAGGACTGGATCAAGACCAAGATCAAGTGGGAAAAACCCTCCACAAAAAGGGAAACCCGATCCCCAACTGAAATAACTGGAAACAATAAGTGGAAAACTCCAACCACTAGAGAAGCCTGATACCCAATCTGATGCATAAACAATCTCCGGTCAACCGCCCAATGTCCGCGGCTGCCGCAATATCCCATGAACCACAACCTATCACAATCCGGCACAACCTGTCCCCGACACTGAGACCCCAGCTACACTATCACAAATCCCTGCTCGAACCCGAGCAACGCGAATCTAGTATCTAGAAAGAAAAGGAGAAGAACAAACATGGTTTCTCCTAAGTCATATCCCAACATGAAAGTGTAGCAGTAAAAGGTGGCCTAGCTATATGTCCATACAAGCATGCTTTTGTCCTCAAAGCAAAATAAAGAAAAATAAACCTCATGCCAAAATTATCAATGACCATACCTGTACATAATCCTCAATCCATAATGGCTCCTCAGAGTAGAACCTGCACATAACTACATAATCCTATCCCAATGCATAAACCAGCCTCATAAAAGGTTATGTGCTAATATGGCATGATAATTAATCCTCTATGGTATCCTTGCCTTAGGTAAGCTTCCACTAATCATCAACATGAATATTTGATTAATACCATTGTCATACTATGAACGATTCACTTGCAATTTTCATAAAACCCTCATTGTTAAACTTACCGATCAATCCCCGCCATTGTACCATACACTTGCATGCAATGTTAATATATAACAATTAGAGAACCGTTCACCGGTTCCGAGAATAAGGCACCCACCTGAAGTGCAACTGTCCAAGTCCGTACAGTTAGAAAATACCAAAACTCCAAATCCTTGCTTCCACAATTTCAGCACACCCGAAAAAACCCTGGTACAGTACAAAGCTCACTAATTACACTTAGGCTCCCAATTATAGCACTAATTATCACATACAACCTCGAATTCTGAACTGCTAAATTATCACCTGCAGAAATTGCCCAGAAAATTCCAATAAAAATATCACGGCAATCCTCGCGTCGATAGCTTCGCAACGGTACCTTGCACGCCCAAATCCGAGTTCTGTACATCAAGATAAAAATTCGGCAAGGGGGCACACTCAAACTAAAATCTGTATTAAGGACAGATTACTGTTCACTGAGAAAACAGTAATTTTCACCTCGAAATAAAATTCACAAAAATCCAATAAAAATACGAGCGCGTTCCTTGCGATCCGTAGATGAAAAAGTTGTATAAGCTCGTTTCCGTCAGACGCTCGTGCGCAAAGATATGGCCGAAATACTCCGCTGCTGTCAAGAAATCCACACAGAAAAAGGGGTCACTGTTTGCCTCGGGATCTATGCCAAAACCCCGAAACGGGAAAGCGCGACCAAAACGAAAGATGAAGTCCTACCTCTTAGGAGTCTACTGGTGCAAGAATCACAGGAAAATGATGTCGGGGTAGCCCAGGGGAGCAAAAATACGATCGCTGCGCCGAAGAAGAACACTAGGAAGCAACGTCGCGCCGCACCGTAAAATGGGGAACCTCGGGATTCGTGCCTCCAAAACTCTTGAAACTTGGCAGGGAGATCAAGCACTTAGAGATGAAAAACTTTGATTAAGGGAGCTCGGAGAGATCTTGCACAGGTTGGGAGAAAAAGAAGAAAGAAGGAGGCTCGGGCTGGGGACTTTATATAGGTAGAAAAATCAATTGAAATAATTCCCTCTGTGTCCCCACTTTCGGGCGCCCGAAAATTTTCGGGCGGCTACAGTAACGGCCGGCCCAGGATTTCCGGGCGCGCACAGTGCGGCCCGGTCCACCGCACAGTCCAGTCCACAACACTCCCGGACCCCGCTGCACCCGGAGCACCTGCGCCAACCAACGGTGGCGCGCCACGTGGCCCGGCAGGCCGTGCACCGCGCACGCCGCGCCGTGCACCGCGCACGTCGCCGGCTGACCCGGGCGTACGGTCACCTGCCCCGCCGTACGGCCACCTGCCCCGGTCAAACCACTCCACCGCTTGCGTGGACCGGGAGCACAACACCGGACCAACCAACAAACGCCACGTGTCCACCCGGTTCACCGTGCACCCGGGCCCAAATTCAGTGGACCGCGCCTGCTGCACCGGCCAACCGGAAAGCGCCACGTGGCCCGCCCCCGGTGCACGACCTCCGCGGTGGACCGCGCGCCTGCCCGCGCCCTGCCCGCGCCGCGTGCCGCCGCCTTCCGCCTGCCCGAGGCCGCGCCGCCGCCCGCCGGCGCTGCCCGCCGCCGCCGGCGATCGCCGGCGACACTGTTCCGGCGTGAACAGTACCCGCAAGCTCAAAATCAGCAAGTAAATAGCCCCTCTTGACCGTTTTCGCGCGCTGATTCCAAAAACGAGGTCCGTTTTGCCAAATTCCGCTTCCAAAATTTGCCGGAGGCTCCCGCAAGCGCCAAAAACTGCCAAAACTTCCGGGAGTCCGCTTTTGGACATCCGGACTCAGAATTGGGCAAACAAAAAGCCATTCTCAAGCATTTTTCCGCGCTGAATCCAAATCCATCCTCCGTTTGGCCTAAATCCTTTTCTAAAATTCGGCAAAAGCAGCCGAAGGCCAAAACAGCTAACCAAAGCTCGCAGGGTCCATCTGTGGCATCCCTTTGATGCACAATGGGCCAGATACACCATCAACAGGTGTTTAAAAAGTGGATTCACGGGAAAAAGCAGCATGGGGGTTCAGGGTACTACACGGAAACACCACTAAACATCCGACGGGGTCTCCCGGTTACCCACGTGATCCATTTAAAGCCCCGAGTTCAGCACTTGTGTCCAAATTGGCGCACGAACACCGCCGAGATGCCCCATAGGGCTCCAGAAGCTGCTGGTGACACTGTAGAAGCCCTGCAAAGATCCGGGTCACCACATCCTCCCCCACTAAAAGAAAGTTTCGTCCTCGAAACTAAAGCAACTCCCAAGGAGTCTCAGAAACCAGGGGTCAAAACTCAACACCGCCGTCTCCAGCTTCCAAGTCACCTATCACTCCCCGTGATTACTCCACAGCAACAACATCAGCAACAACCAGAACGGCATAGCCCGATTGCGCACTTCCCTCACCTCATGAGCCGGAATTCGCACTGGGCGTCTCTCGTACTCCAAACTTCCATAGACCTCAAAAGGAACGAGTCAATCACGGGCGAGGGGTCCAAAACATAACACTCCAGAGCTGAGACGCAGAGAAACCTCAAAAACTCCAACAAAAGACTGGGGAAAAGGGACGAACAGCCCGAGCAACACGCTCAAAATCACTCCCAAGAGCCAATTCAACCAAAGCGACCCGAAACACATCCACACAAACACCTGCACAGAAAAGGGGCCCAAACAAGCAGGGGTTCACACTCAGTCGCCCACAAAACTCAACCACCCAAGTGGATTGCTCAGCCGCAGCCTCTCAACAAAAGGGATCCCCTGGGACACAAACTCAAACCCTGTACACCAGAATGGCCCCACACAGCGCCAGCTATGGAACCGTCAAACTCAACTCCCAGATAGCTCTTCTGCTCCAGGTATCCGCCACCACAGTGGCCCTGCCGGGGTGATACTGGATGCTCAACAAAATCCAATGGTAGCCCTACAGCCACTATGGGAGGTATCACTATAACTCGCAAATCCAACTCCCCCCACTGACCAGGTTAAAATCGGCACTGGTACCAAACTCATCACCCGCTCATCAAGCTCTGCTGGCACTATCCAGTCCACGAGCTCCTCACCCCAACAATAACCGTCGATCTCGACCAGTCATAAACAGCATCCATTTTGGCCAGATTTCCACCGCCGCCCCTACGGCTTGGATAAGTAATCCAGGAAGATATGCTCTCGAAGCTAGAACTTGTATCTCCACGACTTGGCATAAGGCTCCTTCCTCACAGATCTTGACACATCATCTACAAATGCTGCACAAGCTTTAAATCACTCAGGGAGGGGGTAAAACAAAAATATCCCTGGAGGATGCCGCTATCAAACCGTTCAAGGCCAACTGGAACACAGAATTCCTCAATCTAGAGGCAACAGGGCCGTAGTCAATCCTTTGGCTTCACTGTACTCGTAATGCCCCTACCGTGTCCTGTACACCATCTAGACAAAGCCCTCAGTTGAAATTCCATATTGGTGCAGGCATCATACAATAACTGCCGGAATATAGCTCCATCAAAAGATTCAAAATAATGCCTGGACCTGCCTGGGCTCCAATCCCAAAGGGCTCTCACCGTCGTGTATCAACAACGTGGCACTAGGTCAAACAGACCCTCGATCCAACAGATCCCTGTACGGTTGCGATCAACTGTCCCAGCTCTTACAGATAACATCCAAGCGGTGCTATTGAGGTTGGCGCGGTCTCCAAAAACCACGTCAATCACAATCTTAATCTCCCTCTCTGCCGGTATAATCATCGGCTCAGGTTGTCTCACACCCGGGATCTCACGAGCAATAGGGATATCCTTAAGTCCCGCTGCTGCCGTAGGCACCTCTCACCCTGTCGCTGTAACCTGTGTGCTTTAACAGTCTCAACAAACAAAATGCCTTCCAATATCTGCCTTGCAGAAAATCGCAGTCCTTTAACTCAGCGGTCAAACATCCTGTGGCACTACGCCAACCAATCCCAAGCACTGGGTCAAACACCAAGCTGCCACAAATACCAATATGTCTGCTGGCAAAACTCACGGCCTCGACTGCACTAGGCATAACCCACAAGCCTTCCCCACTTGCACAATACCAACAGTAACCTGTACCTCAAGTGCATGTGGTAACGACTCTACCTCTAATCCATGCAGGAATGTAACATGTCCTAACTCCGACTGCTGTGATGAATTCATACCTGCGACAACTCAATCCACTACCGTGGCGCCCTCCAACCGGGCGGCACAGATTCATCCGCTCGATGCAAGTGGTCATCGCTCAGCCTGCCAAAATATCTAGACCATTCACAAAGGGAGCACGACCTCTGCCCATGTTCACACTGAGGTGCCGAATGTGGTCTCTCGCAGACAGCCAATCCACGCTACCGCTGCGCCATCCTGATAAAAGGGCTGTTGCTGTCATCGGGGTCCACCCAACCCCTGACGTCTCAGAAATCCACCTGGATATCCTCGTCATACTACTAAGCACAATTGATTCATGCAATTCCTTATACAATTATCCTTATTAAGCTCACCCCTCAATCACAAATATTGCACCCCAAACATGCCAGTTATCAAACACACAGGGTAACATCCCCCTTGGTTAAGCTTTACATAATCCATCCACAAGGATATCCACCATCCTGGAAGGGCAAACGAAAAAATATCTCTGCCGGCCGATCTATCCTCCGTCATCGGGCATCAAGCGCCTCTATCCAGAACTTGCCTCTGATAGCAAATCCCTATCCAAAAGAACTGCAGCGCCAGCTCCATAAACACTGCCTCCACCATCGAAGCACCCCAAAATCCAAAACCTGCACAAGAGGGTCCGAATAACGGAAGGGTATACTGGCGCAATCCACTCTCAGTCACGGACATCCTATGCGCCTTGTCCCCCAAATCATAGAGCGCGCAGTTCGATAACTGCGTAACCTTTTGACACAAAGAGGCTTCCAAGTAGTCTCTCCATCACCACCAGCCACGATTCTACCCCAAGAGGCTCCAAACTTAATCCTAAGAATCGGGGTGGTTTATCTGCCGAAACTGGCTCAACTGATCATTGGTGTCCCAAAGCTCATCAGTTGTCAACTATCCACCCTGTCTCGGCGCCTCGGCACTAAACATCGGCACAAAGGGGCTACTCACTCCATCAATACCACAGAAATCGCCGCCCTTGAGGATACTGCAATCGGGTGGTCTCAGAAGGAAGCACTGTCGAGCTGCCCGCCGCTCTGACAACTGTGTCACAAAACCAGATGCTCGCTCACTCTGCCGCTGATAAGCCTCAGACAATTCTGTCATCTGGGTCCGGAACTCTCTGACCTCAATCCGGGTATCCGGCCCAAACCAACCGCTCAAGCTCAACTGCCAAGACAGGATGCACAAGGGTCCCAAACCCAGCGTCGGGGAGACACCGCTCGCCACGACGAAACCACAAATCAGCACACAACAACGCTCGACCCAATCTGGCGAAAGTCTAGAGCATGTTACCCATTCCACAGCGTTATGTTGTCTGCAGCCAACATAACTACTTAGGAGAATAAACATGCCAATCACCCCTCCCGTTCCTTGGGAGAGGAGCAAGACTCAATCAGGACTCTCGCTACAAGTCACGACTCTCACGAAGTCATCCTAGGGTCCAACCACAAGCCTAGGGTTTCTAAGTCCACCATGACCTATCCCTAAGCTCTGATACCAACTTAATCTGTCACGCCCCGGGGTCGAAACTGCGACCCGGGTTCGCCAACAGATCCGCCACCTATGCCAAACCCGCATAGGCGAAGCGTCCTACCTGCAAAAAGAGCTACAGCTAAACAGATATCAGAGCTAAAAGATAAAACTGCTATAGAAATAAAATCAACCACTGTACAACTGAAGATAAAACAACAAGGTCCATCTCCCAAAAGATAATCATACAATAACCTCGAGTACAAAACTCATAACTCAACAGGGAGATATCTCAATACAATATCAGTGTACAAGCTCTCAATACATCATATCCTCACTACATCAGTCTCTCAAAAGGGAAAATAAAAACCAATCTACCGACTAAACTGAAGATCTCCTCAAAAGGGGGGTACCGCTACTCTCCAAAGATGGGTCTGGATTTAGCTCGCTACTCCCTCACCACGAACAGCAACCACAGAACGGCAACACCCGCCAAGACTCTGCAAAACAAAGGAGAGAAAGGACAAAAAGGGGAAAAACCCCCGACGGGCGTGAGAACTACGCAAAAAGGGAGTTCTCAGTGGGTATCGCCACTAGGCCCGACGATCTGCCCACCAAGACTACTAGAGGCAAAAGATAACTAAAGCAGTAAAACTGAAAGGAGAAGCGGGAAACACTCTACAGCTACCATGCCTCTATCAACGATGCTCAAATGGGGAAAACACTGATAAAGATATGCAACACTCGCACACGAGGTACTCAATCGACCCAATCGAGCTGACTGCCACATGGGGTCCAGTCAAACCTGCGCCCACCTACAACCACCTCCCGCTGACGGGCAGGAATTACGTAGGGCGTCCAAACGGACTAACTCGCTATCGAGTAGTGGCTCATGCAGGCCATAGTCAAAATCCATGCCCTCTCTCTCAGAACGGATAGACTCCAGATGAACAACCTCTCGCGCAATGGTCAACGAACTCACATCGACCACGGGACCACCGTCAATCCCCAAACGGTTCCCGACAACACTAGCACTGGTCTATGCATAGCCGCTAGACTCCACTCAGTCCCCCTGACACGAGTGCAACAATAAAGTAAATATCTGTAATAAACCCAATCTGATGTCACCAGTAAACACTGGTACTGCCTGCTCTGCTGTCGAACTCAAGAACCCAGCATGGTGCCCGGCGCTCTGCACCGTGGAACTCAAGAACCCAGCATGGTGCCCGGCGCTCTGCACCGTGGAAAGCCTACTCCGGAGTGGCACTCGAGGGGAGCGACCCACACGAGTAAAGTATCACTGTATCACGCATCACTGCATCAAATATCACTGTATCAAGTATCACTGTATAGCAGGACTGGATCAAGACCAAGATCAAGTGGGAAAAACCCTCCACAAAAAGGGAAACCCGATCCCCAACTGAAATAACTGGAAACAATAAGTGGAAAACTCCAACCACTAGAGAAGCCTGATACCCAATCTGATGCATAAACAATCTCCGGTCAACCGCCCAATGTCCGCGGCTGCCGCAATATCCCATGAACCACAACCTATCACAATCCGGCACAACCTGTCCCCGACACTGAGACCCCAGCTACACTATCACAAATCCCTGCTCGAACCCGAGCAACGCGAATCTAGTATCTAGAAAGAAAAGGAGAAGAACAAACATGGTTTCTCCTAAGTCATATCCCAACATGAAAGTGTAGCAGTAAAAGGTGGCCTAGCTATATGTCCATACAAGCATGCTTTTGTCCTCAAAGCAAAATAAAGAAAAATAAACCTCATGCCAAAATTATCAATGACCATACCTGTACATAATCCTCAATCCATAATGGCTCCTCAGAGTAGAACCTGCACATAACTACATAATCCTATCCCAATGCATAAACCAGCCTCATAAAAGGTTATGTGCTAATATGGCATGATAATTAATCCTCTATGGTATCCTTGCCTTAGGTAAGCTTCCACTAATCATCAACATGAATATTTGATTAATACCATTGTCATACTATGAACGATTCACTTGCAATTTTCATAAAACCCTCATTGTTAAACTTACCGATCAATCCCCGCCATTGTACCATACACTTGCATGCAATGTTAATATATAACAATTAGAGAACCGTTCACCGGTTCCGAGAATAAGGCACCCACCTGAAGTGCAACTGTCCAAGTCCGTACAGTTAGAAAATACCAAAACTCCAAATCCTTGCTTCCACAATTTCAGCACACCCGAAAAAACCCTGGTACAGTACAAAGCTCACTAATTACACTTAGGCTCCCAATTATAGCACTAATTATCACATACAACCTCGAATTCTGAACTGCTAAATTATCACCTGCAGAAATTGCCCAGAAAATTCTAATAAAAATATCACGGCGATCCTCGCGTCGATAGCTTCGCAACGGTACCTTGCACGCCCAAATCCGAGTTCTGTACATCAAGATAAAAATTCGGCAAGGGGGCACACTCAAACTAAAATCTGTATTAAGGACAGATTACTGTTCACTGAGAAAACAGTAATTCTCACCTCGAAATAAAATTCACAAAAATCCACTAAAAATACGAGCGCGTTCCTTGCGATCCGTAGATGAAAAAGTTGTATAAGCTCGTTTCCGTCAGATGCTCGTGCGCAAAGATATGGCCGAAATACTCCGCTGCTGTCAAGAAAATCCACGCAGAAAAAGGGGTCACTGTTTGCCTCGGGATCCGTGCCAAAACCTCGAAACGGGAAAGCGCGACCAAAATGAAAGATGAAGTCCTACCTCTTAGGAGTCTACTGGTGCAAGAATCACAGGAAAATGATGTCGGGGTAGCCCAGGGGAGCAAAAATACGATCGCTGCGCCGAAGAAGAACACTAGGAAGCAACGTCGCGCCGCACCATAAAATGGGGAACCTCGGGATTCGTGCCTCCAAAACTCTTGAAACTTGGCAGGGAGATCAAGCACTTAGAGATGAAAAACTTTGATTAAGGGAGCTCGGAGAGATCTTGCACAGGTTGGGAGAAAAAGAAGAAAGAAGGAGGCTCGGGCTGGGGACTTTATATAGGTAGAAAAATCTTTTGAAATAATTCCCTCTGTGTCCCCACTTTCGGGCGCCCGAAAATTTTCGGGCGGCTACAGTAACGGGCCGGCCCAGGATTTCCGGGCGCGCACAGTGCGGCCCGGTCCACCGCACAGTCCAGTCCACAACACTCCCGGACCCCGCTGCACCCGGAGCACCTGCGCCAACCAACGGTGGCGCGCCACGTGGCCCCGGCAGGCCGTGCACCGCGCACGCCGCGGCGTGCACCGCGCACGTCGCCGGCTGACCCGGGCGTACGGTCACCTGCCCCGCCGTACGGCCACCTGCCCCGGTCAAACCACTCCACCGCTTGCGTGGACCGGGAGCACAACACCGGACCAACCAACAAACGCCACGTGTCCACCCGGTTCACCGTGCACCCGGGCCCAAATTCAGTGGACCGCGCCTGCTGCACCGGCCAACCGGAAAGCGCCACGTGGCCCGCCCCCGGTGCACGACCTCCGCGGTGGACCGCGCGCCTGCCCGCGCCCTGCCCGCGCCGCGTGCCGCCGCCTTCCACCTGCCCGAGGCCGCGCCGCCGCCCGCCGGCGCTGCCCGCCGCCGCCGGCCGCCGCCGGCGATCGCCGGCGACACTGTTCCGGCGTGAACAGTACCCGCAAGCTCAAAATCAGCAAGTAAATAGCCCCTCTTGACCGTTTTCGCGCGCTGATTCCAAAAACGAGGTCCGTTTTGCCAAATACCGCTTCCAAAATTTGCCGGAGGCTCCCGCAAGCGCCAAAAACTGCCAAAACTTCCGGGAGTCCGCTTTTGGACATCCGGACTCAGAATTGGGCAAACAAAAAGCCATTCTCAAGCATTTTTCCGCGCTGAATCCAAATCCATCCTCCGTTTGGCCTAAATCCTTTTCTAAAATTCGGCAAAAGCAGCCGAAGGCCAAAACAGCTAACCAAAGCTCGCAGGGTCCATCTGTGGCATCCCTTTGATGCACAATGGGCCAGATACACCATCAACAGGTGTTTAAAAAGTGGATTCACGGGAAAAAGCAGCATGGGGGTTCAGGGTACTACACGGAAACACCACTAAACATCCGACGGGGTCTCCCGGTTACCCACGTGATCCATTTAAAGCCCTGAGTTCAGCACTTGTGTCCAAATTGGCGCACGAACACCGCCGAGATGCCCCATAGGGCTCCAGAAGCTGCTGGTGACACTGTAGAAGCCCTGCAAAGATCCGGGTCACCACAGTACCGTCTCCAAGAACCACGGTCTGCCCACTAAGTCTACTAGAGGCATAAGATAACAGAAAGAAACTGAAATAATGAAAGGATAAGCTGTAAAATATCTACAGCTATCATGCCTCTATCTACTATGCTCAACAAGAAAGAACACAGATGATGGTATGCATCCACTCAATGCTGACACTATGTCATAAGTACTATGCTCAATGGTATAACCGACTATGACACATGATATGCATACTCTCTCACATAACACCCAATCTCAATGACTGCCACATAGGGTCCAGTCAAACAAGCCTGCGCTCACCTACAGCGGTCGACGGCGAAAAACAGCTCGCGACGGCGAAAAACGGCCTCCAACGGCGAAAAAACGGCCTCCGTCGGCGAAAAACAGCATCCGACGGCGAAACCGGCCTCCGTCGGCGGAAAAACGGGGCCGGCACGCAAACCGAGGCGTCGACGAAGTCCCGGGGCACGCCAAGCGATGAAGACGGCGGTCACGCGGCCCAAGGAACCGACCGCGACGAAGTCCCGGGGCACGCAGGCGCGCGTGCGCGCGCGGGCCCGCGCGCGGCGCGCGCGGCCCACGCGCGGCCCGGGGGCCCCGCGCGCGGCCCTGCCGCGCGCGCCCGCGCGTGTGGCCATGCCGCGCGCGGCCCTGCAGCGCGCGCGCCCGCGCGTGGCCATGCCGCGCGCGGCCCTGCCGCGCGCGCGCCCGCGCGCCGCCAGGCAGCGCCGCGCGCGCCCGCGCGCGGCCAGGCAGCGCCGCGCGCGGCCGCCGGCGACGCCAAATATTTTAAAAAAAAATTCAAAAAAATTTCAAAAAAATTAAAATAAATTTAAAAACCTTTTTTATCACCAAATAAATTTTCTTAAATTCCTTAAAACACCAAAAATCCCCAAAACTCCATTTTTTTGCTTTTAACAAAGCAACAAAGTCTCCAATGGCTTCAAATAAAATTCCAACATCAAATAAAAACCCATAAAACTCTAATTAACTCCAAATAAATTATCAAAGCCCAAAAATAAAAATCCAAAAATCCCAAATCAAAAGTTCAAGCTCTTGATAAAAACCCAAGCTCAACTAATTAAGAGAATAAAAATCCAAAAAGCTAACCTTCACAAGCAAAAACTCCAAATCCACCTTGTTCCACTTCATCTCCTTCATCTTCTTCTTTCTTTCTCTTTTCCTTTCTTTCTTTCTTTCTCTTGTTTTCCTTGCTTTCTCTGCTTCGTGGAAGCTACAGAGGGAGAAGGAGGTGGTAGGTGGGAGTGGTGAGGCTATCTCAAGGGAGGTGTGGTCACCACCCTTAAAGAAGCTCCAAAATTAAACTCTTAATTAAGATTAGCTTAATTAAGTGCTAATTAACAAGTAAGCTAAGTTTAAAAACAATAAAAGATACTTACCTTTAAATCCAAAACCCCTCAACAATGCCACTGACATCAAGCAAAAGGATAATAAAATTAACATTAGCAAAACCATTAAAAAAATAATAATAAAATAATCCAAAAATGCCCAACTCCAACTCCCTTTTTGCCTTCGGGCCCTCCGCCACTGTCCGGAACCTCCCGAACTCCGCTGTAAATCGAAAGTACATGCGCTCACAGCTTTTTCTCTTCAAAAAGCTCATCCGTTGAGTCGGGGTACTCAATTCAAAAACCGGCTCCGAAACTGTCAGTTCCGACTCACTTTTTGCCCCCGGATCCTTCGCGTCAGTCCGGAACCTCCCGAACTGCGCTGTAATCTGATAATATACCTGTTCCAGGTGTTCCCGAATTTTCTGCACTCCCCTGTGAAGTCGGTAGTTTCCAAATCTCATCCTCAATCGGCATACAAAGCCCGAAAAAATCCCGAATCGAGCTGGAGCTTCTGCGTTGATCCAAATCAACCCGGCATCAACTGTAAACTCACATGCAACATGTCCGAGGCAGTCTCACCACTCCAGGCCATCATATGTGGTCGGCGCGCTGTCCGAAGTTCCAGTACTCTACACTTACCATATAAGAACATTGCGTACCGGTACTGAATATTAGGTTCCGGTACTCAATGACGCAAAAAACAGATTTTCTTATTGCGTTCTGGTACTCAAAGTTGGGTTCCGGTACTCAATGTAAATTTCAGAAATTCTTGTGTCGGATTTTGAGGAACTCAAAGTGTGCTTCCAGTACTCAATGTAAAAACTGAATTTTTCAAAGATAAGTTTTAACAAAACAAACCATGTACTGGAATTCAAACTTAAAATAAGTTATGAGTTAAAAACCAAGTTCCCAAAACCTCTACTAAACCGGGTTTCAATAAAATCATGATTCCAAAGATTGTAAATATACTTAAATCACCATGATTAATTTAATCATACCTGAGTGTCAACTTGAGCTCTTGTTGAATCTTCTCCGAGTCTTCAATTACTGATTTGACAATCTGATCACTTCAAGACTCCGACTCAAATCACGAAATATGCCAACATAAAAAGCCGTAACAATCTCCCCATTTGGCAATTTCGTGACAAAACCCAAAAATACATAAAACGCTCAAGATACTCATCTTTAACCAAAAATTCGAAATTCATTGTTATCACGAAAACATTGACTTTCTTTGCGTGAAAGATCCAATAAACAAAAATACATTTGAACCAGTCCTAGAACAAACTCTATGACTTAGGACTTGGAGTATTAAAGTGATGTAAATCCTGCAAAACAAAACTCCAAACAAAATCAAAAGTCAGTTGTCAAAAATTAAATGTAAGTCCTACATTTGATTCGTCCTTTTGGTTCTTTATTATTTTCGGCTCCTTTTTCATCATCTCCTCCTATCTTGATCATCTCATCTCATCATTTCTCTTCTCCCCCTTTTTGTCATAAATTGTCAAACAGTGAATATACTAGACAAAAGAAAATTACCATAAAAGTTCTTGTTCATCAACCAACGAAAAAAAAAATGAAAAGTAATCATTTATATTCTAATCAAGAAAACAATGCGATATATGCAAGAGATTTCATTAGAAATAGAGATCAACTCAAAAATCCCTAAAATAAATCATCAAAACCTAAAAGCTAGGGTTTTGAAACATAAAAAGCAAGATTGATGAAAGATCTTACAAATCACAGCAAGAATCTCGTAGATCTTGAAGAAAAACACCTTGGAAATCTTTTAGAGAGAGAAAGGGAGAGTTTTTGCAAAAGAGAGAGTGAAAGAATGCACCTCGGTTCCGGTATTTAACAAATCTGCAGATTGCGTACCGGTACTCGAAGGCGCGTACCGGTACCCAATTAAAAAAACTGAAATATTTAGTTCGGGTTCCGGATTGAATTTTTAATTCCGTCCTTTTGGTTCCGGTACCGAAAGGTGAGTACCGGTACTCCAGAGCAAAAATCAAAATATTTCTTGATACAAATCCAAATTTTGAACTCTTTCAAATACTGATTTGCTTGCCATCAAGAAAATCAATTTAAGTGGCTTGAAAATTGCGAGATCACTCAGATGTCATTCAATCCAATTAATTTTACAAAAATTAAAAAGATTTACTCCTAAATCATGAAAAACAAAGATAAACCATTATAATCGTTTTTCATTTTATATACGTCAAACACAAGTTGTGACGCCCCTAATAGTCCCACATCGGATGTGGATGGAATTGTGATTGGGCTTATATGAGACATGGACACTAGTAATAATAACTGGGCTTAAGCATTTTGGGCTGTGGTTTGGACCCAACAAGTTATTATTGCTAGTGGGTCGGGTCGTTACATTTGGTATCGGAGCCAATAACCAGTCGGAAGTGTGCGGCGAGTCTCGGCTGAGTCTGGGTCTAGATGACAGGACTAGCGAGACGAGTCTCACATCGCCTGGTGATCTTGGGCTGCTGTGTGTGTGTTTGGGCTGACGAGGACGTCAGGCCTAAACGAGGGGAGTCTGTGACGCCCCTAATAGTCCCACATCGGATGTGGATGGAATTGTGATTGGGCTTATATGAGACATAGACACTAGTAATAATAACTGGGCTTAAGCATTTTGGGCTGTGGTTTGGACCCAACAAGTTATTATTGCTAGTGGGTCGGGTCGTTACACAAGTCATCAAAAATAATCTAAAGATCCGAACTCTATCAAGATGTAATGGATTATCAAAAATGACTTACAGAGATTTTCAAATGACATCAATTTGATCAATACCCTTTCAAATTTGAGATAAGCACTAAAATACTTAAGGGTGGCTCTTTGAGCATCTTTCAACTATCCCACCTTATACCAACGAGGAGATTGTTCAAAATATAGAAAATTTGAATATGAATCTCCGAATGCTTCATCTAAAGATTTTACCAAAAATATTATCACGCATCCAAAAACATGTGGTATTTCTTTCCAACATGTGGTGGTAGTTTTCTCACTCCTTTGCGGATGTAACTCTTTCCACATCTTTTCAACTCTTTTAATTACCCTTGTAAGAATGCAATCTCTTACGTAAAAGAATTAAATCCCAAATTTTAGTCTATTCGTTGTCTCATATTTATCACAATGAATTCACACAACCGAGATAGGTTAAGCACCTTAAGATCACACATGATTACTAAAATTTGATGAATATAACTATCATAAACTCCTATAATGGAATATCTTCAAAGATTATGATTATGAGTAAAGTTGATAATTAATATGAAATTAATTAGGAGTGAATGAAAGTAAACCCTTTTTATATTCAATGCACTAAAACAAGTCGCAATCGTTCATTAAATCCATTTTGTTTAAAAACAAAATATGAAAACGACAAGCATTGAAATCATGTAATGCAAAGATCAAGATAAATATGAAGAGAAAATCGATCAAAATATTACATACAGTCAAAAGCTATTTAAAACTTAAGACAAGGAAAGATATCACCTTTCCTAATCCAAAACCGTCGAATTTTGGGTTGTCTTGCTTCGTTGTGGCCGGGGGTTGTTTGTTTTGACTGTTGATCCACCTTAGGTTCCCGCGTTGCAAATGTCCACTTGAATAACCGATGTTGTGGCTCGAACCTTTGGTGGATTGAGGGAACTCCATTGAATTGATATGGCTTTTGAATCCGTAGAGTCCGCTCCGTAGATGGAGATGCCAATGAATTCTTCTTTCTATTTTTTGGGCACGTCTTCATGATGTGTCATTCAATTCCACATTGGTAGCATGTTTTACCTTTCAACTTAGTTGTGGAACTTGAAGCCTTCTCAGTTTGTTTCCTTTTATATCCCAAACCAATTTTGCTCGTTTGACCTAATCCGGACATACCGTCAAATTGCTTGGAACCGGTTGAAAGAGTTTGTATGTCGGATTTGAGTTGATGAACTTGCTTGGTCAAAACTTGGTTGGCGTCATGAATTTCCTCAAACTGTTTTTCCAGAAAACCAATCTTGTCCATATGAGAATTAACGATCGTTTCCGATTGGTTTAGCTTTTCTTGGAGGATTTTATTATTGTTCAATACAAGTCCTCGTTCCTCCTCGAGATCATGAATTTTGATCTTTAAAGTACAGTTCTCGTCTTCAACCTCAAGTCGTTGTTTTCTCAACTTCTTGATGTGCTTGGCCATCTTCTTTGATTCCTTAAGAAGTTGTTGATAAGCCTCAACGAGTTCTTCTTCGTTCGACTGCCCCTTAATTGACGACTCTCCGTCGGAGGTAGATGATTCATGCAAAATCAAAGAAGTAGAGTCAGTAATTAACGATGACAAGCAAACATTAGAGGAAGGAACTAGAGAAGTATGAAAAGCAACAACATTATCCTTTTCCTCTTTACTTGAGGTCGATTCATCGAAAGTAGAATCGTCTTAAGTTTTTGCTTGCAAAGCCTTCTTTTTATATGATTTCTTAGAAGGACAATCCGTTAAAATATGGCCGAAGCCTTTGCATTTGTAGCATTGGATTTCCCCTTCGAATTCATCTTTTTCTTTTTCTTTAGAAGGTTTTGCAAATCTTTTGAGTTTAGAGGATTTAGAACCCGATGATCCTTTAGATGGTTTCGAAGATGAAGACCTATTGGTTCGATTCTTCCGAAAATTTCGACGAAATTTTTTCGTGATCCGCGCGAGTTGTTCTTCAAAATCGGCAAAAGATATTTCATCATCGGAGTTTTTGTAGTGGCCCAGGTCCCCGTGCAGTTTTTTCGTGATCCGTGATGTTAGAACACCTAGTATTGGTGTGTCGGGCCGTGACATGTCAAATGGACACGTTGAACGAACCCAGTGAGGATTTGGGAGCAAGCCTGGCTTCCGACGGCTTTTGTCAGAATTTTGGAATGGAATTTGGCAAAACGGACAGCGGATTTGAACTCAGCGCGCGAAAACGATCAAAATTGGCTATTTACTTAATTTTGCGCCAAAAATTACTGTTCACGATGGAACAGTAACTCCGGCGCGGCGGCGGCGACCGGCGGGAAGCGGCGGCGATCAGCGAGCGGCGTAGCACGGCAGCGCAGCGGTGGCGCAGCGGCGGAGCGCGGCGCGGGCAGGCGCGGGCAGGCGCGTAGGCGGGCTGGTCCACGGGCAAGGTGTGCACCGGGAGCACGAAAGACTGGATTTGCCACGTGGCGGTTTCTGATTGGTTGGACGGTGTCAAATGAGGCGGCGGGGGCGGCGACACATGGCATCACCTGATTGGGCGACACATTCCGGAAGACCCAGCGCGTAGACCGGGAGGCGTGGACCACGTGAACCACGTGGGACACGTGGCGGCCCAAGATTCGCGGGCTCACGAGCGCGCGGTGCACGCGGGGCCGCGGCGCCGACGCTGTACGCACGCGTAGCGCGAGACACGCAACGTGTCGGCCGCTGGTTGTCGGGCGCCGCCCGCGTGGCGGGCGAGGCGCCGCCCACGTGCGCCACGCGGCGCCCAGCCATTGGCGGGCGCCGCTGGTGCGGTGTTCGGACGGGACACGCGGCAGCGCCCGATTCGCGGGCGCCGCAGTTTCCTGTTCGGGGACACGTGTCGCGCCCGGGTGAATCCGGGCGCGCACAGTGTTGGGCCGGCCCGAAACTTTCGGGCGCCCGAATCTTGGGAAACAATGGGTATTTCTCCATTTGTTTTCTGGGCCTATATATATACCTCCTCCTCTCTCTCTTTCTCTCCTTTTTTCGAGTTCCAGAGAGGGAATGAGAGGGAGAGCCCAATAGAAAACTTGTTCCTCTTGATGTTTTTGATCTCGAGGTGGATTTCCAGAATTTTTGGAGGCTCAGCAACGGCGTTCTTGATTTTACGGTGCGCCTCGACTTTCGCCCATTTCTGCCCGTTTCCGTCGCAGTTCAGTCGGAAATTTTCTATGAGCAAACCAGGAGGAATTTTTGGGCAATTTCTACAACAGCGTGTTCCTAAGAGGTAAGGCTTCGTTTTTCGTGTTGACCACTTTGCTTCGTTTCGCACTTTTGGCATGGTTCCCGAGGCACCTTTGACCCCCCTTTTCTGTGATGAATTCTGGACAACACCGGCTTGTTCGATTTATATCTTGGCCTAGGAGTATCGAATCAAGGCGTATAAGTACTCTTTTTCGATCTACTCGTCGCGAGGAACGCAACCGTAATTTTCTTGGATTTTTCGGAGCACTGTACAGAGGTGAAAACTCCTCTTTTTCCGTGCTGTTTGGGAAACAGCAAAAGCTGTGTTTTGGGATTTGTGTTTACACCGGGTGCGTTGCTCTGTATAGTTGTGCACTATTTTCGGCGGGTTGCGCAGTTAGAGGACTATGGACAGCGAGGAGCCTTTTTGGGTGTGGATTTGCGTGCCATGTGGGTGGTTGTTGCTTACCTCTTACTGCGATTTACTCACTAGGACTATTAGAGAGACCCCTAATTTATTTGGCACCCCATTGGAAATCATGCTTAAATAAATGATCATGATTTAATCATTGGCCTATTTTGTGGGATTGATATGCTATGATGGTGATATGTTAGCATTCCATGTTGGCACTTAGCCTTTCATAAAAATGGATGATTAGATGGAATAGGAGGACATATTGATGTGCTATGGATCATGGATTATAGACATATGTAGTCGGTTAGTGATTTTGACATGATGGTTATATCTATGTGGAACTACTATTTGATACACTCTTTTATCTTTCATGAGAACATTTGCATGCTTGTATGGACATCTAGATAGGCCACTATTTATTGCTACACTATCATATTGGGACTTAGGAGAAACCATGATTGTTCCTTTTTTCCTTTTCATTTAGACTTTTGATTCATGTTGCTCGGGTTCGAGCAGGGGTTTGGGATAGTGTAGTCGGTACTTTGAGTCTGGGACAGGTTGTACTTGATTATGGATTGTGGGGCATTGCGGCAATCGCGGACAGTAGGCGGTTGACCGGATATTGTCTATTTTATCAGATTTGGACTTGTGGGGTATTGCGGTAACCGCGGACATTAGGCGGTTGACCGGAGGTTTATCTTTGCATCAGATTTGGGGAATCGGGATTTCATTAGTGGATGGGTTTTCCACTTTGATCATAGTCATGATCCAGTCCTGCTTTTATGATACTTATAACATTGTTACTTTCCTCGTGTGGATAGCTCCCCTCGAGTGCCACTTCGGAGCGTGCGGGGTACCAAATAAGTATCGGACGGCATTGACTCATTGCTATCACTTTGGCGCGGATCAGGTTGCACGATGATGATAGCGGCAGCAGGCGGTACCAGTTTTTACTAGTGCCTAGATTGGGTTTATTTGGACAGATGCGGTTACTGATGCATACATACAGTCATACTTTTCGGGACTGCATTTAGAGGCATAGTAGTGGTAGTTTCCTTTTTCAACAGTCTTATTGCTTACAACTTTACCTTTCCCTTTTGCCTCTAGTAGACTTAGTGGGTACGTCGGACTTTGAGGCTTTACCCATAGGGGGAGGCTACTGGTTTACTAGTGGTTCTCACCCTCATTGTTGTTTTTCCTTTTTTCTTTCCTTTGTTTTGCAGAGTCTTCTGTGGGAGCTGCTGGGCCATCGGCAGCTGATCGAGGTAAGGGGATCGCTGAGTAGATAGATCTCCTGTGAGGCTGTGAGCTGCTGTTAGACAGATATTGTACCCATTTTACTCAGACTGTAGTAGTTTATTTTTATTTTGAGGTCTGGTTTTGGCCAGCTTGGTGTATTATTTTGGTGAGCTGAAAGTTTATTGTATTTATTACAGTTCTATTTTATTTCCAGTCTGAGATACTATGTAGTTCTTTTTAGTTCAGCTCTGTGTTATGCTCTTTTATTGTATATCTTATATCTGAGCAGGTTACCGACGCTTCGTGTACATGAAAAATTCTGTGTGCACGGCGGATCTGTTGACGAGCCCGGGTTCTGGTTTACACTTGGGGCGTGACAGTTTGATTCGCTATCTTCTTCCTTCGTTGATTTGAATCCAATTTCTGCACGCTTAGAAGAAGACTTGGAAGAAAATTGATTAGTAGGAAAAGTCATTTCATATATTTGTAAAGCACCTACTAATTCCTCTACTCTCATGTCATCCGGATGATTGACGGTTTCAATGGCGGCAACCTTTGCCCTAAAACGTTCCGGAAGAGTCCGAAGAATCTTTCTTACAACTTTTGATTCCGGGATCTTTTCTCCTAAATTAGCACATGTATTGATTATATCTTGAAGTCTGGTATAATAATCAGTAAACAATTCATGCTCATCCATATTAATAGAGTCAAATTGACTTGTAAGCATCCGGAGCTTTTGAATTTTTACTAGACTAGTACCCTCATGTGTAATTTGAAGAATATCCCAAATCTCCTTTGCAGTTTCACACGCAGAAATACGTGTAAACTCGATTGAGGAAAGAGAATTAAATAAAGCGTTCATACCTTTCCCGTTGTAAGAAGATTTTTCGATCTCCTCTCTGGACCATCTAGAGCGAGGTTTTGGGGAAGTAGAATTGTCTACTATATCAATTGGATGTTCCCAACCGTATTCCACGGTTTGCCATACCCGCTCATCAATTACGATGAGAAAAACTCTCATCCGAACTTTCCAATAGGCATATTTGGTCCCATCAAAAAGAGAAGGTCTATTAATATTACCACCTTCACCCGATATGATAGAAAAACCTAAAACCTGCTCTGATACCAATTGTAGGTTTATGGATCCCCAAGGATCTAAATAGGTTCTATCAAACACCTAGAAGGGGGGTGAATAGGTGCAATATCCAAAATACCAATCTCAATGCAATTTAAAAATAAATGGGAAAATAAAAATAGCACACTGAGATTTACGTGGAAAACTCCATCACATGAGTAAAAACCATGGGACCAACACGCAATAACAATCCACTAAGAATTGAAAGATAACAAGGTGATTACCGACTCCACGGACTCCAACCCCAGCTTCAACTTCTCCGGATCTCGCGCTCAATGACTGCAGGTCCAATGCACACGTCCGAATCCACGAATGCCACTCGAATCCACGAGCAACACGTTTCGAATCCATGAAACGCCTTCAACACATCGAATCCACGATGCCACGTCAAGTCCTTGACGCAAACTCAGCCGTTACGAAAGTATAGGCTTCGATGGTGATCCTTTGCTTAGAATATCATTAGAGAACCATGGATGAAATCTCTAAGCAAAGATTAGATCAATTTGATAAAAAGCATTTCGTCAAAGAACCGTCGAATTGACCTAAAAGAGGCTAAAAGATGAACGATAAAAACCTAGCCTCTAGGGTTGCTCTCAAGTGTTTCTGAATTGGTTGGTAGTTCTTGAGAAACCCTACTATTTATAACCTTTGGAGATCAATCGAAGTCGGTTTAGCATTCTTACCATATAAGAACATTGCGTACCAGTACTGAATATTAGGTTCTGGTACTCAATGACGCAACAGACAGATTTTTTTATTGCGTTCTGGTACTCAAAGTTGGGTTCCGGTACTCAATGTAAATTCCAGAAAATCTTGTGTCGGGTTTTGAGGAACTCAAAGTGTGCTTCCAGTACTCAATGTAAAAACTGAATTTTTCAAAGATAAGTTTTAACAAAACAAACCATGTACCGGAATTCAAACTTAAAATAAGTTATGAGTTAAAAATCAAGTTCCCAAAACCTCTACTAAACCGGGTTTCAATAAAATCATGATTCCAAAGATTGTAAATATACTTAAATCACCATGATTAATTTAATCCTACCTGAGTGTCAACTTGAGCTCTTGTTGAATCTTCTCCGAGTCTTCGATTAGTGATTTGACAATTTGATCACTTCAAGACTCTGACTCAAATCACGAAATATGCCAACATAAAAACCGTAACATAAGAAGAAGGAGAAGAAGCCCGGTTCCAGCTACAGTTCCAGCCCGGCCCGCTGCCGCAGCCCCCCTAGGACACGTGGCGGCCATCCAAGCCGCCACTGCAACCCGATTGGACTGCCCGGATCAAGCCACGCGGCTTGATCCAGCTGGGCGCGGCGCGTCGAATAGGCGCGCGCCGCGTGTCCCACACGGGGGACTGCGTGCGCGCACTGCCCAACGGGCACGCGCCGCGTGGTGGCTGTCGGCCAATCGCAACTTGCCACGCGCCCTCCTGCGCGTTGCGTGGACCGCACCGATTGCGCCGGCCAACCAGATGCCACCACGTGGCACCCCCGGTCCACAGCTGTAGTACTCTTGCGTTCCGATGCCTTTGTATACCTTCGTTTTATGACGGGATTATCGGGGAGACTCTTCACGGTGTTTTCGGCAATGGACTGGGTCTAGACCGCGAGTATTTTTTCCGCGTTTGAGCTCGAAAAATGGAGAACGGCAAAGCGACTGGATTCGGTTTCCGATTTACGGATCTCCCGGAATGGGGGTCAAAGCGTTTGCCTTTGTGTTGTGCACCAGTTTCCGTGCTAAGTGGCCAGCACGCTTTTCGAGGTGATCGGATGGGATCCTGCTGTGATCGAACTTTTCATCTTTTTATGTCAGTGGATTATTTTATTGATCGGGTGGTCCCTCGACCCTCCGGTTTTTCGTTTTGGTCTTAATTGGATCTTCTTAATTGTTAGGGAGGGGGGGTTGAAATTCGAGAATTTTTGGGCTGATCGTCGGGGTTTGTGGATATTTTTAGGTGGTAGGGGCCGCAAAACGATGAGCGGCGGTGCGATCGGATTTGATTTCGGACTCCGGGACCTCCCAGAATAATTTTTCGAAGTTATTAGCGGTTTCGGGTGCATCGCAAGGCGTGCGGGCGATCGGCACGTTTTTTCGAGGTAAAACTGGACCGCTGGTTCGCACCCGATCGTTTAGGTTTCGACTTTGGGGAGTTGAACTTATTTTTACTACTTCTCATCCCTTTGGGTTCGTGCGTTAGGGCTCTCCTGAGAAGTGCGGGAGAAACCCCAACCCTCCTCCTACCTTCTTTCCACCATCCGACGTTGGGCGTGAAGAACCGTGGCGGCGAGACGGGGAGAGGGGAGGAACAATCGCTCTTTCTGCGGGATCGAACGAGCGAGGGGCGGACGATCCTCCTTCTCCTCCTCCTCCGGCGAAAGCGAGGTAAGCGGTTTGGGTCTTTTCGTTTAATTTCGGTCTAGGGTTTTCCTTTTTGTTGGTGTCGTGGTTTGTTGAACGGGAGGCCGCCTCCACCGTTGTCAAACGGGAGGCCGCCGCCGCTGTTGTCGTGTCCGCGGGGTCGTCGCCGCCGTCGCCGGGGTCGCGGCGTCGCAACCGGAGCCGAAAAAGGGGTCGAAGTACTGTTCATCCGGAAGAAATAGGTCATGCGGTCCACCAGACCCGGCGTGCACCCGGTGCACGGATTCCGGACCCAGCGACGCGAACCCGGTGCACGGTTGCGTGCGCCAAGCCACGCGGTCCACCAGACCCGGCGTGCACCCGGTGCACGGATTCCGGACCCAGCGACGCGAACCCGGTGCACGGTTGCGTGCGCCAGGCCACGCGGTCCACCAGACCTGGCGTGCACCCAGTTCACGGCTACCGGGCCCCGGGGCGCGGACCCGACGCACGAAAGCGTGCGCCAGGTCGCGCGGCCCACCGTTTCGGCGTGCACTCGGTGCACGCCCGCGCAGCCCAATCGCGTGGACCCGGCTCGCGCTTCCGCCCGTGCGCGGCCCAGCCCATGCCGCAGCAGTCCACCGCTGCGGCGTGCTCCCGGTCTGCGTCCCGGCTGTCCTGCATCGTGAACCCGGTCCACGCATGGACCCGTGCACCAGTCTTCTGTTTGAGCGTCCAGAAGCTCTGTTTTTGGCCCGTTTCGCCCCGTTTTTGAGTGTTTTTAACCGCGATGATGTTTTTAACGATAAGCTTTACTGTAGATCTTCTTCGGGCACAAGGGAGTGTTTTAACTGGAGTTCCCGCACATCTTCTTCTTCGCGCTTCAGGTGGGTACACCCTTAGAACCCCTTTATGCGCAATTTCGTTACCGTCATGATTATTGTTGGTTTTCTTGGGTACTCGTTCTGAGGTTTAGTGTCGGGATTTAAAAACTGTAAATATATTTCAACTTCTCAACTAACTGTGGTAATCTGTGATGATCTCTATGGTTCATTATTGTTGGTTTCATTTTGTGTACTTGGTTCATTATTGTTGGTTTCGTTTTGGGTACTTGGTTCATTATTGTAGGTTTCGTTTTGGGTACTTGGTTCATTATTGTTGGTTTCGTTTTGGGTACTTGGTTCATTATTGTTGGTTTCGCTTTGGGTACTTGGTTCATTATTGTTGGTTTCGTTTTGTGTACTTGGTTACGATGCTCGAGGCTGCAGCACGCGCACCCGCGGTTTGGCCACCGCAAAGGGTGTGCTTTTCCGGAAAAGTGGTCGATGACCCGTGTATACCCACGAGGTGACGTAGTGGGGGCCCCCGTAGGTGGGGGGTTTGAGGCGCCAAGGTGTGAGCGGTGCGACCCGTCGGGGTAGGTGCTCGGCGTGGTTTACCGAGGTAGGTGCTCGGTCCGGTTTCCCGAGGTTGGTGCTCGGTTTGGTTTTCTTTCCCGAGGTTGGTGCTCGGTTTGGTTTTCTTTCCCGAGGTTGGTGCTCGGTTCGGTTTTCTTTCCCGAGGTTGGTGCTCGGTTTGGTTTTCTTTCCCGAGGTTGGTGCTCGGTTCGGTTTTCTTTCCCGAGGTTGGTGCTCGGTTCGGTTTTCTTTCTCGAGGTTGGTGCTCTGTTTGGTTTTCTTTCCCGAGGTTGGTGCTCGGTTCGGTTTTCTTTCCCGAGGTTGGTGCTCGGTTCGGTTTTCTTTCCCGAGGTTGGTGCTCGGTTTGGTTTTCTTTCCCGAGGTTGGTGCTCGGTTCGGTTTTCTTTCCCGAGGTTGGTACTCGGTTTGGTTTTCTTTCTCGAGGTTGGTGCTCGGTTCGGTTTTCTTTCCCGAGGTTGGTGCTCGGTTCGGTTTTCCTTCTTGAGGTTAGTGCTCGGTCTGGGTTGCCGAGGCAGGTGCCCGGTTCAGATTTTGCAGGGGGAGGGGACATCGTCGATCGCACGATGCAGAGGGCGGTTACGCTGGTTTTCTTACGGTTTGCTTTAGTTACAGTCTCCCTGCATTTCGTCTTTTATGCCTTGTGTCACTGACTTTCCACTCTGTGACAGGTTCCTTCGGGAGTGAGAGCGAGGGCGATGGTGAGGCCGTGACAGGAGTACTTTTGGCCCTTCGAGACCGTAGGCTGTATGTATCCCTTTTCTGCTCATTTCATTACTTAATAGTGGCTTACTATGTGGATTGCGATACCCTTGTGGGGTCGATGTGGATGTTGGACTATCCTTTTTATTACCTTTGTGGATGATCGTTTTGCTTTTCCCGACTGGCCACTTTTAAACTACCAAAGAAAAGAAAAAGAAAACATTTCGAAAACTGGTTTAAAAATTTGGGTGTCGTGTGGGCACCATTTTAAAACCCTGTGGATTTATGAATTGTGAAAACTGTTTTAAAAATCTGGGTGTCGTGTGGGCACCATTTCAAAACCCTGTGGATTTATGGATTTCGAGAAACCGTTTTGAAAAACCTGGATGCCGTGTGGGCACCGCTTTAAAACTTGTAGATTTATCCTTTCAAAACTTGTCGGCCTCGTTAATACTTATTGAAATTAATTGTATGTATCCGACTGTTGAACTAGTGT
>CM054938.1:10870592-10880831 GCA_029168755.2 Tillandsia fasciculata
ATATATAATTGAGCTCCTATACTTGTAAAAGTATAGATCATTAGTATTTATAGGTTTTTAGCCATTGGATTAAAGGATGTGCAGTTAGGATGATAGTGGGTTCCTTGGGTTTAGTGACTGGTTGGTGGAATAACATGATCTAATGGGTGAAATTAGTCAAAGGGATAAATCTAACGATCGAAAACTTACAAGCACCAATTGTTTGGTTCCTTTACAAGCGTAGTAACAGAACTATATATATATATATATATATATATATATATAGAGAGAGAGAGAGAGAGAGAGAGAGAGAGAGAGAGAGAGAGAGAGAGAGAGAGAGAGAGTGTGTGGTGTGTGTGTTGTGTGTGTGTGTGTGTGTGTGTGTGTCCGGGTGGAATACTATTGATAGCACCAAGCAATTAGTGCTATCAAATTTCTAGCTTTCAGATGAAAGGATGTGCAGTTGGGATTATAGCGGTATCCTAAAATTTTTAATATTCAATCAACAACCCACTAAACTTTGGAGGACTACTATCATCCTAACCGCACATTTCTTAATTTAAGTGCTAAAAAGTTGATAGCACCAATGACTTGGTGCTATCAATAATATTCCAGCCTAATTCTATATAGAGTCCGGGTCTAATACTATCGATAGCACCAAGCAATTTGTGCTACCAAGTTTCTAGCCCTTAGATGAAAGGATGTGTGGTTGGAATTATAGTGGTCCTCTAAGATTTTTACTATTCAACCAACCACCCACTAAACCCTAAGGTCCTGTTTGATTGGGGGATAAAGGGGGAATAACCCCCTTTATCCCCCAATTCTTGCCAAACAAGAGGAAAAAAAGTATAGGGATAAAAGTTTAAAATATTCTCAGCTTAACGGCTTATTCCAGAATAACCTGTTAATTTCTATTCCACATCTCCCGTGGAATAAGGTTTATACCTAGGGGCAATGAATGGAATATTTTTTTTATTTTTTGCTTTAGCTTAGCTTCCTATCTAAGACTATATTTACTAAAATATACTATTTACTAATTATGTTTACTAATTTTATTTAATAAAATATGCTAGAAAATATAAAAAATTATTTTATATTTTATTTACTAATTATGTTTACTAATTTTGTTTACTAATTATTATTTACTAAAATATACTATAAAATATAAAAAATTATTTTATTTAGGTAAGATATAATTTATTAACAATTAAATTATCATTTTAATTAATTTATAATAATTAAAATTAATTTATATATATTAGGTAAGGGTAAAATTGGTATTTTGATAAAAAATCTATCATCTTTTTCTACTATTCTCCACTATCCCATAATTTTAACCAAACATAATTTTTTTTATTTCAGAGAATACCAACTTTTGAACCAAACACAATTTAACTTTTATACTTGATTATCCCGGAATAGCAAACTATCTCAGGTATAAAAAAATTTATATCTCTTAAATTTATACCCGAACCAAACGGGGCCTAAAGGATCACTATCATCTTAACCGTACATCTCTTAATCCAAGGGCTAAAAACTTGATAGCACTAATAATTTGGTTCTATCGATAGTATTCCAACCTAATTCTATGTATAGTTCAGGTCTAATACTATCGATAGCACCAAGCAATTGGTGCTACCAAGTTTTCAGCCCTGAGATGAAAGGATGTACAGTTGGAATTATAATGATCCTCTAAAATTTTTACTATTCAACCAATTACCCACTAAACCTTAGGGGATCACTATCATCCTAACCGCACATCTTTTAATCCAAGGGTTAAAAAATTAATAGCACCAATGGCTTGGTGCTATCGATAGGGGTGTCAACGAGCCGAACACGAGCTCGCTCATTTAAATATCGACCTGAAAAATTCGGCTCATGTTTGCCTCGTTTATTAACGAGCGGAACATTAGCTGGCTCACGAATAATAAGTTAGATTTTCTTTCCCACTATTAAATATTAAATATAAAGTTAAAAAAAAACTCTTAATCGAATAATTAAGTCACAAATAATTATTATTGTTGACTTTGATCCAATGATCAAAAAGTCAATTCTAATAATTAAATATTTTTAATATTTTTAAAAATATTCTACGTTAGCATAAATAAATGAGTTTTTTATAATTTAGTCTCTTTATAACGGAGTTGGATTTTATATTTAAGTTGGAATAAAAATTAAATAATAAAACTTTATATTATATATATAATTGTAAATAATATATATATATATATATATATATATAAAATATGTATTCGAGCTGTTATCGAGCCGAACACGAGCGAGCTGACCCCAGCTCATGTTCGGCTCATTTATTAAACGAACTGAAAAAATCGGCTCGTGTTCGGCTCCTTTACTAAACGAAAGATTCGATCTTGAGCTCATTTCGAGCCGAACACAAGCTAACTCGCGAACAACGAGCTGGATTGCCTCCCCTAGCTATCGATAGTATTCCATCCTAATTCTCTACCAAGCCATTGGTGCTATCAATTTTTTAGCCCTTAGATTAAAGGATGTACGGTTAGATGATAGTGATCCCCTAGAATTTTTACTATTTTATATATATATATATATATATATATATATATATATATATATATATATATAAAACAAGTAAAGACAATATGATCATTTCACCATCTCCATTAACACCGTAACTGTGTTGTTCCGGAATCCCCGTGCGACTCGACCGTATGGTTGGTGGTGAGAAAACACCTATTTTTGGTGTAGCGAGTGCGTTGTGCGTCAAATGGATGCCAAAAACGGACTCAGCACGCGAAAACAGTCAAAATTGGCTATTTTCGAGCTTAAATGGGCTAACATTTTGCGTGCGGACTCCGGCGGTGTGCATCGTTTTGCGTGCGGACTCCGGCGGCGTGCTTCGTTTTGCGTGCGGATTCCGGCGACGTGCTCCGTTTTGCGTGCATACTCCGTTTTGCGTGCGGACCACGGGGAGGCAACGAAATCGCGCGGAGCCCAATTGCAAGTGTTTACAAGCAATTGGTGGCAAACCGAGGTGGGTTGGATTTTTCTCCAAGTCTGCAGACTTCTTTCTAATTTTATTATGATAGGACTCAGCATGCTAGAATAGGTGCTTTATTTGATTTTGTAGAGTTATTGGAACCTTGACTAGCACCCCCGTCATATGTTGCATGTGTTTAACCAGACCAGTAGAGAACCTTAATTTGGGCTAGGTTCTTTTATGCTTAGACATCCCACACATTTTATTTATTTCTGGACATAGAGTTCCTCGCCCGGGTAGTGGGCCAAGTGGTCAGGGTATTGTGGGACATATGTTGCACTCGGGCCTGGGGGCTGAGTGGGGTTTGGTAGCTGAGTTTAGGCCAGTGATAGTGTTTTGGGGAACCGTTTGGGTAAACGGTGGTCCCGGATCTTTGGGTTGTAGTACACTAAACTTTAGCAAATTGCAAAGTTCTAGTGTGTGAAGGGTTAAATGATACCCTTCGGATGTTTTAGTAAGCTTCCAGAAGGTTCTAGAAGGTTTCCGGAGAGTTTGGGCGCAAATCGGAAGTTTTCAAAAAATTCAAAAATTTGAGGTTTTTGGCTTCGGGGTCCGGACTGTCTGGGAGACAGTCCGGACTGTCCGCGCGAAACTGGAAATTCCACGTGCGGGGTCCAGACCGTATTAGGGGCAGTCCGGATCGTTCGGGTCTGGACAGCACAGTAAGAAACGTAATAACGTTTCTTGCAGGGGGCTTTTGGGATTTTGTTACTTTAGGGTTTTTAACCCCTTCACTTCCTCTTTTCCTCTCATTTGGAGAGAGCAAGAGAAAGTGTTAGAGAGAGAGAGTGAGAGGGAGAAACCTTGGATTTCCTTCTCCAACACATCTCTCTACTTGGATTCTTCTTCAACCTCCTCTTCTCCACCATTGAAGCTTGCTACAAGAGCTTGGAGGAAGGCTAGAACTTGGAGAAGAAGGAAGTTTGGAGCTCTTGTGCCTATCCTTTGCTTTTCCAAGGTGGGATTCAAGCTCAAAGAGGTTTGGAACACTTCTTTTTCCTTTCTTTTGGGATTTTTGAAGGAAAACCTAGTTTTTGGAAAACTATGGTTTATTTTGGGGCTTTTTGATTTATAGCTTTTTAGGTGGAATTGATGGGTGTAGAACACTCTTGTAGGCTGGTTTTGAAGCTTTTCTTGTTTGGATTGCAAGATTTAGCAAAATCCCTCAACCTAAGGTATTTTCTACCTATTTTCCTTATAATTTTAAGGGATTTTGTGATTAGGGTTTTGTGATGTTTTAACCCTTTGGAAACTTCTCTTAGGGCATAAGAGGAAGTGTGGCTTCTTGGTAGGGATCCTTCACAAGAATTTGGCAACTATCCGGTGGGTCTGACCTCACCGAAATGGGTGAACTCCCCCTATGTCTTCTATAGACTTTTAGGGCATCATTGTTGTATTAAAAATGCATCGTTTGATTTATCATGATTTATGATCATGCATTTGAACCCCTTCATGTGTAGAAAATTTCATACTCTATGTAGTAGAGGTAAACATTGTAGGTGCATGGGCACTTTTAGGGGGGATTGAATAGGAATTTTCGTGAACTTAAGCTTTTGGATACGAATAGAGAATAACTATACATGTTATAGAATTATTGAGATATGTTATGCATATGATCATGAAGAAAATTGACATTATGACATTAGTGCCATCTAGTGTAGTAAGATACAAGTAGAAATTTCCTAAACTTGTACAACCAAGATGAAATAGTTAGATTCCATGTTTGAGACATGATGAGGACAACTTGTAAATGTTTTACATTTTCATTATGCAAGATAATGTTAATATTGTATATGAAACATTGACACTTGAGATACTATACCCCGACCTAAAGGTCGATGATGCTATTCCGTGTTTTAGACACGATGATTGCTATTCCGTGTTTTAGATACGATGATCGAGACTTGCTTGCTTGCCGTTTGTGCTCATTCGCACATACTTGGTAGGGTCGCTCCCACCAAGCCGGCACTCCGGAGTTGGCCATTTGCGACATTATGATCGCCGTGCGGGATTGGGTGCCGATTGGGACGCCGTTGGATTGGCATAGCTCCTTGGGGGGTGCCACCACGGGACCATGAGGCGTGGCTCAAGCTTAGACTCAAAGAAAGTCTTCAAGAGAAAATGATTAAGTTAACCAAACTTGACATTGTATATCACATAGATGATACATTCATGGTAGTTGGGCATACATGATAGCAAACTTGACATTGGACACCACATAAATAATACTACTCATTGTAGTTGGACATTATGATAACGTGATAGATTCATATCATCATTACTTTGTACATGAGCATAGAGGCATGATAGTAACAGAGTACTTTACTTCAGTTGTTTATTTTCTGCATTTCATTTCAGCAGTTTTACTATCTTATGTCTCAGTTGACCTAGTGGTGTATTTCGCTCCTCTCAGCGGCTTACCCACTGGGAACTATTGATTAATAGTTCTCACCCCATTTGGGTTGTTGTTTTTCAGAGCCATCCGCAGCGGGAGGGGCTCAGGACCGTGGCAAGGGGTTACCGCATAGCTAGCTTGTCCCCGTCGCACCACTCGATGTGGTTACAGGGCACCTTTTCTTTTGTTCTTCTTGGAGAGGTGTTGGTGTATTTTGATAGGTTGTATTTGAGAGGACCACATTTGTATATTGGATTTTAACTTCTTGTATGATAGTTGTTATCTACTTTCCTCTTTTATGTATAGTTTAGTTGTGTTGTACTCTGATTACTAGTAGGATGTGTATATTGCTTCCTTTCCGCTTTGTTGTTGTAGACGCCTTGTGTGTACCGGGGGGTACCTTGTGCACATAGCGGGTCTGTGCACGTGCCGGGTAGGCTTCCGCTGGGGCCTGGGGCATGACAGATTATTTTGGTATCAGAGCCTAGGGTTGAGTCTTAGAGGACCTAGCAAACCTTAGGCTGGTTGGACCATAAGGATTAAGAACGTGAGAGACGGGGTCTTATATGATTACTTGGCGAAAGTAACATGATTGGGTCCATACTATAACTTCATAAGAGTTGGAGTTGATCGAAGTGATTGCACCTTCTATTTCCTTGGAAGGTCTGGTTGGCGGCCGACAACCTGACATCGGGAAATAATTGTGGCATGCTTCATTTGCTTTCGCATGATTGGGATTTGTTCTGAGTAGGGATGCGTTTCGCGTTGGTTATCCTAACCTACGCATTTTATGCCTGTTACAGTTTGTGATGCCTACGACTCGCTCCATGACGGCCGAGGAGGCCGATGCGGAGACGTCCGCTACTTCCGGATCCAGTGAGGTCCGAGATTTGAGAGAGCAGTTGGCTATGCTAGCGATGCAGTGGAGTGGCAGTCGGCTGCGGCGCGAGAGCAGGCTGAGGCTTCGCGTCGGCAGGATGCAAGGATGCAGAGGTTGGAAGCTCTTTTGACACAGCAGTTGGTAGCAAGGGGAACTCAAGACCCTTCGCAACCACCCATGCAACAACGGGAGCACATGGGTGGAGTGACCGATGCACTTCGACCTGAGGTGCCCGAGTCTTCACATCACACTCCGAGTGCTGGGCGCCGGGAAGAGGTTGTGATGTCACCGCCAGTTCAGACTCCACCGGCGAGGACGGTTTTACTGATGATGGTAGCAGGAGAAGAGAGGGACCGACTCATGGCTCGTTTGAGGGAATTTCGGGAATCCAAGCCTCGGACATATGATGGAGAGAAACCCGACTATTGGGTTTTTGAGAAGTGGATTCTACACATGGAGAAACTTTTCCACGATACCTTCGTAGCGGAGGGAGATCGGGTGTGGTTGGCAACACACCATCTTGAGGGCGATGCTTACCAGTGGTGGACGGACATTCGGGATGACCCCACAACCGATTTGGCGGCAATCACATGGCCGCGGTTCAAGAAGATGCTTGCAATGAAGTATTTTCCGATGAGCGCAAAAAGGCAAATGGAAAGAGATCTCTGCAACTTGAGGCAAGGAGATAAAACCGTGGTGGAGTATGAGAGGGAATTTACTCGACTACTTAACTGTATTCCGTATGTTGTGAGGGACGACGAGGACAAGGCCCGTATGTTTGAGAACGGCCTTAGACCGTCCATTTTCAGATTTGTTCAGACCCTAAATCTCCAAACCTACCGGGAGGTTGTGGACCGTGCCTTGATAGTGGAGAAAGGGACAGAGATTGCTAAGGAAGAGAGAGAAGCTCTTGATAGGACGCGAGGCAAGAGGTCGGCGACCGAGGGCGCAAGTCATAAGCCCTATTCGAAGAAACCGCCGAAGCACCCTAGGAGCCAGTCTGGAGGACGCGGCTCATCTTCACACTGGGGAGGACCTGACCGTCGACGGCCGCCGCATTGCGTGATTTGTGGTGGATCCCATGTGCCGCCGCAATGCCCGCAGCGTGGAGGCAAGTGCTATCTTTGTGGCCAGGAGGGCCACTTTCGATCAGAGTGCCCGCGAGGCTCGACATCGACACCTTCATCAGCATCGGCACCAGTTATTCAAGGACAAGTGACCCCGCTCACCTACTCTCAGTCTGGGCGACCACCGGCGTCGCGGCAGTACGAGGGGCCACGGCAGGTGTCACGCCCCGAGACCGTCAATTTGAACAGTTCGGGCGCGCCAACAGACCCGCCAATCGGGCATGACCTTTCAAGACCCGAAAGGAACGGTTTAATCCAACAATATCATTTCAATATAGCGGAAGAGTAAGCAATCAGAGGAAAGAACTATAAATTTAAACTTTCAATCATTCAACAAGTAGTTAGAAGAATGAAAGTAAAACACTTGAGCGAAGACATACACTTTGTTAATATTACAACTCTCTTTTAGCATGAACTACAATACCAAAATACATCCATATTTTTTTTTCTTTCTTTTTCCAACTTGAAACTTAAACATTAACTTTACATTGTTCCTCACATACAAAAGTTCGCTCAAGAAATAAAACTCCAAAATGGTACTGCGACTCTAGACTGGCTAGGTCGCTACTCTGCTGGGCCCTTGCCCCTGTCGCGTGCCTCCCCGATGTGCCAGGACCTGTGGGGATGTCACCCAAAGGGTGTGAGAACTACAACGAAGTTCCCAGTGGGTTCAACCACCGAGAGAAAATGCCCTGCACCGCTTAGTCTAATGGAAGCAATATAATAGAGAATGAAATACAGTAAATAAAAGCTGTAAATCTTAGCTAGCATGCTTAATACTTTTACCTTTGCCATGACATAGCTCTATGTCGCTGTAGGATGCCAAACTAACCAACCTGTCCCTTGTCAAGTAACTTTCATTTACTTTCTTTGTGTTTCAATTCAAGTTGCTAAACCCTCGGAGAGCTTGCCCAACGGGCCTAGCCCGGCAGACATGCTGCCATAAGACAAGTCCTCTAAGGTTGCCGATAACACCCCAAGTGCTACCCCGCCCTACGGGGAAACGTCCCGAACGGGTCTCTACCCGGGAGAGGGACACTGCCTGCTACTCCAACATGGGCCACGTTTCACCCGTAGGTACGCTCGTTTTATTATTTCTTTTATTGCTTTGCATTTAGCCTCTTTGCTCTTTTAAGCCTTTGCCTTTCTTTTATCTTTAGCACTTAGCTTCCATCTCAATCGAGCTTATAGCTCACATTGCCTCTTAGCCCTTTCTCTTCTTTGCAATTAAGCTTTTAGCTTGTCTTTATTAATTACTCTTGCATTTACCCTAGGTCCATGCCTTAAGGTACATAAGTCCCTTAGACTCAATTCTTAACTTTCATTATGCTCAAGTTGAAGTTAAAGTGTAGGTATATTAACCCAACTCCCTATGACAACTCTAGGGATTTCAATACTTTGATTTTAACCTCAACTAACTATGTTTTCCTTAGAGCCATAACTCTAAATAGGCCCTAATTCCATCACACCCTTAATTGACTCAACAACCATGCCACTCGTGAAGTCCTATAGTGAATGCCACACATTAGAGCCTAATCTAAGTTTTTCTCCTAAGTCAAGATTTCCATAAACCACAAGCCACTTCTACATAAGCATGAAAATATTGTCCTAGCCACTCTATTAACATGCTTCTAAAAACAAGCAAAAGATAAGGGAGAGGTCACCCTCGCTCGATAGAATCCCCCACCTCGGTGTGTTTTTATCGGTCTTTGAAGGAGACAAGTCCACTCTTCCGGTCTCAACTTTTTCCTAATTGTAAGGAGAGAAAATCATGAACAATTGATTCTCATAAATCTCTAAATCCATAACCATTTCAACTAAAATCCCCCTTTTGATAACTTAAAGGAAAGATTCCTATTTGGTCATTTTCCCCATCAAAAGGCTACTTTTTGATTGGTTTACAAAAATAGAGAAAAATGATCATCCCATGGCCTATTGCCAAAAAGAAACTTGCTCAACTCATCTGGGGTCAAAAAGCCCCCCAAATTTTGAGAAAAGCTCAATTTGAGCTATTTCCTCCCAATTCGTCAATTTTGCACTTGGTAAGTCAAAAATCGCAATTTTATATTGCAAAGAACATAAGGTCTCAAATTTTTTAGGGAAACTCATTTGAGCAATTCCCCACTCAAATTCCTCGATTTTGCAATTTTTTTTTGCAAACATTGCGAGATTCGGAAATTTTCTCATTCGGAGAAAAGAAAAGAAGAGGAGAATTCCTTTTTCTTCTTCTTTTTCCTTTTCTTTTCTTTTCTTCTCTTTTTTTTTCTTCTCTTTTTTTTTTTTTTTGTTAGTCCCTGCTGCTGGGCAGCAGCTGCAAAGCTGCTGCCCAAGCAGCAGAACCAGCAGCTGCTGCTGCTGCAGCATCAGCAGCTGCGCAGGCAGCCTGCAGCTGCCTTCGCAGCAGCCCTGCTGCCACCTGCTGCTGCTTAGCAGTAGCAGCAGCTGAGCCAGCAGCTCAGGCTGCTGTTTCCCCCCACCTCCCCTCATATCGTATATATACATATATATTATATATATATATATATATTATATATATATATATATATAATATATATATATATATAATATATATATTATATATATACATATATAAACACACACAACACCTCTCTATATATTATATTATATTATTCTTCTTCTTTCCTCTCTCTTTATATTTATTGTTTTTTTTTTTTCTTGATTTGCCCCCAGCAATCTGCTGCTGTGCAGCAGCTTCAAGCTGCTGCCCAGCAGCAAATCATCAGCTGCTCTGCGCTGGTAGCAAGCACTGATGCGCAGCACCAGCAGCCTGGCGCAAGTCAGCTTGCAGCTGCCTTGCGCAGCAGCCTTGCTGCCGAGA
>CM054938.1:10880931-10890931 GCA_029168755.2 Tillandsia fasciculata
ACCCGAGATCTGCGGGAAAGTGTCCGGTCATGTTTCTTGCCCTCGGGTCGGCGTTTGGGACGAGTGGTTCCTTCTCCCTTTCTCGGTTATGGATCCGTTCTCTCTTTTCTCTTACTTTTCCTCACCGGTTGGGGTTTCGGTGGCACGAAAGAGGAGGGTTTGAGGAGGCGGTAAAATAAGAATAGGGTTTCGCTCGGCGCTCGGTAAACAGGAGAATAAATATTTCTCCAATTTACTTATCCAAAATCACGCCAAAATCCCTTCGGATATTTCGGTTCGATTAATTAATTTATTAATTTAATTAATACCCTACCGATAACCCTATCTTAACTTCCTTATTTTACGTACGTAGGAAAACCCGAATCTCCCCGTTTCTATCTCTCCATAAATATCGGCTGACGGGATATTAAATCTTAAAATCTGACCACCGGTTTTAATCCCTTAAATTCTGACCACCCGATTATTTAACCAACCTTATTAAATTTTAGTCACCGATTATTTAATCACCTTTATTAAATAATCTTGTGGGAAACAAATCCCCGATTTAAATATCCCGATTTTATCTCTTATCTAATGCACGAGATAAAATCCCACAATTTTAAATCCTAAATTAATTCGTACGTAGGAGATTAATTTCCCTCACCGGATAATTAGTTAATTAATTAATTAATTACCCCTACGAGATAACACACTTATCTCTACGGGTGCAAGATATTTTGCAACGGTCCCCGATGCGTGACTAATTACCGCAACGCTAAGGATCCCGTTCCGGGAGATCCCGATATCGGATTTCGAATCCGATCGCACCGTCGGTCAATCGTTTTTTCGCGCTCTATTGCAGAAAAATACACACACCTAGTCCCGGCCGACTTAGAAAATTAAAAAAAATTTTAACTAAATTTATTCGCTTAAGGCCTAAGCGATTACATGTGAGTTCAAAAATACCCGAAGGGTCGGATCACTACAACCTGACCGTCGACGGCCGCCGCATTGCGTGATTTGTGGTGGATCCCATGTGCCGCCGCAATGCCCCAGCGTGGAGGAAGTGCTATCTTTGTGGCCAGGCGGGCCACTTTCGATCAGAGTGCCCGCGAGGCTCGACATGACACCTTCATCAGCATCGGCAACAGTTATTCAAGGACAAGTGACCCCACCCACTACTCTCAGTCTGGGCGACCACCGCGTCGCGGCAGTACGAGGGGCCACGGCAGGCTCCGAGTGGGCGCATGTATGCGGCCAAACTGAGGAGGCTTCAGCGGCAGAGGACGTCGTTGCAGGTAATATCTTGATTCATAGCATTCGAGTTCGAGCTTTATTTGACACTAGTGCATCTCATTCATTCATTGACCGGCTGTTTGCCGAGTTGCATGGCATTGAATTAGTTCCTACTTTGCATCCGGGACGAGTCTTAGTTCCCGATCATACATTGGAGATTCGAGAGTTTTCCCCTAGTTGCCCTATTAGGATTGGGGATTGGATTTTGCCGGCAGATTTGTTGGCCCTCCATCGACTTGGAGAATTCGATGTGGTTTTGGGCATGGATTAGCTCACAAGATATCATGCTACCATTGATTGTGAGAATCGACTCGTGACGTTTCGAGAACCAGGACAAGAGGAAATTGTGTTCAGAGGCTGCAAAAGTTCGCTGTTTGCGATGACTATCTCTTCCACCAGAGCAAAACAGTTGATTAGGAGTAGATGTGTCGCCTACTTGGCTACTGTTGTGGATAGGAGCAGTGAGACTCCGAGAGTGGAGGATATCCCAGTTGTGCGAGAGTTTGCTGATGTGTTCCCGGCAGAGCTACCGGGGTTGCTTCCGGATAGAGAGATCGAGTTTGTGGTAGATCTGATCCCTGGAACTACCCCAATCTCGAAAGCACCATATAGGATGGCACCGGCAGAGTTAAAAGAGCTCAAAGCACAGCTTCAAGACTTGTTGGAAAAAGGCTTCATCCGACCGAGCGTTTTACCTTGGGGAGCACCAGTTTTATTCGTCAAGAAAAAGGATGGATCGATTCGCCTTTGCGTGGACTATCGTGAGCTTAACAAGGTCACCATTAAGAATAAGTATCCATTGCCGAGGATTGATGATTTGTTTGATCAACTCCAAGGATCAAGAGTGTATTCGAAGATTGACCTTCAGTCTGGATACCACCAACTCAAGATCAAGCCCGAGGATGTTCCTAGGATAGCTTTTAGGACACGGTATGGACACTATGAGTTTACTGTTATGCCGTTTGGGCTCACTAATGCCCCGGCAGCTTTTATGGATTTGATGAACCGTGTCTTCAAGCCCTTTTTGGATAGATTCGTCGTGGTGTTCATCGACGACATTTTGGTGTACTCTCGAAGTGATGAAGAGCATGAGTATCACTTGCGGCAAGTGTTGCAATTACTTCGGGAGAAAGAGCTCTACGCCAAGTTGAAGAAATGTGAGTTTTGGCTACGAGAGGTAGCGTTCTTGGGTCATGTAATATCGGATAAAGGAATAGCTGTGGACCCCAAGAAAATTGAGGCAATCAAGGATTGGCCTAGACCGACGAACATCACCGAGATCCGGAGCTTCATCGGTCTGGCCGGCTACTATTGGAGTTTTGTTGAGGGATTTGCAAGGTTATCTACTCCCCTCACGCGACTAACACATAAAGGCACCAAGTTTATTTGGAATGATGCGTGTGAAGGAAGCTTCAGGGAATTGAAGGAACGGTTGACAACCACCCCGATCTTGGCTTTGCCTACTGCAGGAGCGGGATACGTGATCTACAGTGATGCTTCCTTGAGTGGGTTAGGGTGTGTTTTGGTGCAAAACGAGAAGGTTATTGCTTATGCCTCTCGTCAATTAAAGGACTACGAGAAAAACTATCCCACTCATGATTTGGAATTAGCCGCCGTGGTATTTGCATTGAAGCGGTGGCGACACTACTTATACGGTGAGCATTGTGAGGTATATACTGATCATAAGAATCTAAAGTACCTCTTTACTCAGAAGGAGTTGAATCTTAGGCAGCGCAGATGGTTGGAGCTGCTTAAGGATTATGATTTGACTATTCTCTACCATCCTGGAAAAGCAAATGTAGTGACAGATGCTCTAAGTCGCAAATCGATGGAGAACTTAGCAATGATGATCACTTACCAACAACCATTACTTCGAGATATGAGACGGTTGGAGTTGGAGGTTGTGGCACTCGAGACACCCAAGAGATTGATGGCATTGGTGTTGCAACCGACTCTTATGGAAAGGATCAAGATGAAACAAGTCCAAGATCCTAGTTTGGAAAAGATTCGGGCTACACTTGTGGATGGCCGAGCAGGTGAGTTTTATGTGGACGATCATGGCGTACTTCGTTTTCGAAGTCGACTTTATGTACCGGCGAATTTGGAGATCAAAGAAGAGGTCCTGAAAGAAGCACACCGAGCACCTTATTCTCTTCACCCAGGTGGCACCAAAATATACAAGAACTTAAGGTTACCTTATTGGTGGCCCGGCATGAAGAAAGATGTTGGAAAATTTGTGGCTCAATACTTGATATGTCAACAAGTGAAAGCCGAGCACCGACTTCCTGCAGGCAAGTTGCAGAGCTTACCCATCCCCGTGTGGAAGTGGGAGAGGATCACCATAGATTTTGTTGTGGGATTGCCTCGCTCTCAGGCTGGGCATGATGCTATTTGGGTGATCGTGGATAGGTTAACCAAATCTGCTCATTTTATCCCTATCCATACTACTTGGTCTAGAGAGAAGCTTGCACAAATTTACCTTGATGAGATTGTGCGATTGCATGGAGTGCCTGTTTCTATAGTTTCCGATCGAGATCCAAGATTTGCATCTCATTTTTGGAGGAGCCTTCACGAGGCCCTAGGCACGCAGTTGGATTTCAGTACAGCTTTCCACCCCCAAAGTGATGGGCAGTCCAAGCGAACCATACAAATCTTGGAGGACATGCTCAGAGCATGTGTTTTGGATTATCAGAGTGGTTGGCATCAATATCTACCAATGGCTGAGTTTGCCTATAACAATAGTTATCAAGCAAGTATCAAGATAGCGCCATTCGAGGCTCTTTATGGAAGAAAGTGCCGATCACCTCTTCATTGGAGTGAGGTGGGAGAACGATTGATTTTAGGCCCCGATGTACTTCAAGAGGCCGAAGACAAGGTTCGACTAGCTCGGGAACGTTTGATTTCAGCTCAAAGTCGACAAAAGAGTTATACGGATAAGCATCGGCGCGATTTGGAATTCCAAGTTGGAGACCATGTCTTCCTAAAAGTATCGCCGACTAGAGGAGTCAAGAGATTTGGCATCCGAAGGAAGCTAAGTCCGCGATTTTTTGGACCTTTTGAGATTTTGGAGCGTATCGGCCCGGTGGCTTATCGGCTTGCTCTACCGCCTAACCTATCGGGAGTGCACAATGTGTTCCATGTTTCGACGCTCCGGAAGTATGTTTTTGATCCATCTCATGTGGTGGACTTTGCCCCATTGGAACTACACGAGGACTTGAGCTTTGAGGAGCAACCGGTGAAGATTTTGGCTCGTGAGGTGAAGAAACTTCGGAATCGCGAGATACCTTATGTGAAGGTACTTTGGAGCAATCACGAGGCTCGTGAGGCTACTTGGGAGCTGGAGAGCGCGCTTCAGGAGCGTTTCCCTCATCTTTTTCAGCTAGAGACTTGAGGTACTTAACTTCTAGTTTCGCGGACGAAACTCCTTTTTGGGAGGGGTGAATGTAGTACACTAAACTTTAGCAAATTGCAAAGTTCTAGTGTGTGAAGGGTTAAATGATACCCTTCGGATATTTTAGTAAGCTTCCGGAAGGTTCTAGAAGGTTTCCGGAGAGTTTGGGCGCAAATCGGAAGTTTTCGAAAAATTCAAAAATTTGATGTTTTTGGCTTCGGGGTCCGGACCGTCCGGGGGACAGTCCGGACTGTCCGCGCGAAACTGAAAATTCCACGTTCGGGGTCCAGACCGTATTGGGGGCAGTCCGGACCGTTCGGGTCTGTATAGTTTAGTTGTGTTGTGCTCTGATTACTACTAGGATGTGTATATTGCTTCATTTCCGCTTTGTTGTTGTAGACGCCTTGTGTGACCGGGGGGTACCTTGTGCACACGGCGGGTCTGTGCACGTGCCGGGTAGGCTTCCGCTGGGGCCTGGGGCGTGACATGGGTATTTCTCCGTTTTGGTCGTCACCACCAAGTTGTGATCGTGGTGCGCGTGTGTTATCAGGACCTTGAACCCAGAATGTTTTTGGACACTTATGATGTGACGCCCCACTTCCCAGGGGGTCACCCATCCTAGAACTACTCTAGCTCTAGCACGCTTAACTCTCATGTTCCTCTTGGATCTTGCTACCATCCAAAATGCTATAGCCGGGTTAGAGATTTAGTCCTATTATATCATTTATATAGAGGACTAATCCAAATTCCGGGGGTGTCACATTCTTCCCCCCTTTAAGCCCTGACGTCCACGTCAGGCTCAAGCACACTCACAAGCACCAGGCGATGTGAGACTCGTCTCGCTAGCCTTAGCCGACCTTGTGAGGAGCTGCACTCTACTCACAACGGTCATTAGCCGGGGAGCCTCTCTCTACCCGCTATATAACCCTGGCTCAGCCGAGACTCATCTCACATTTCCGGCTGGTGAATGTCTCTGATACCAACTGTGACGCCCCACTTCCCAGGGGGTCACCCATCCTAGAACTACTCTAGCTCTAGCACGCTTAACTCTCATGTTCCTCTTGGATCTTGCTACCATCCAAAATGCTATAGCCGGGTTAGAGATTTAGTCCTATTATATCATTTATATAGAGGACTAATCCAAATTCTGGGGGTGTCACATATGATTTTAGTAAACCAGTGTTTTTCCTTCTGAATTTCTTGGGGTCGCCGAAGCCTGTTCTTGTTTGATTAGGCGAAGGCATCAATCCCTTGGAGTCCGAAAAATAAACTTGTTTTTAACTGATTTTCTCAAAAACTAAAATCTATAAAAGTTGGTTTTCTCAATTCAAGATGGTTTTCAAAAAGGGGCTATTTTATCCTCACCCTAAGGGGGTTGAGTGAAAATGGTATTTTATAATAAAGGTCATCTTTTCTCATAAACTTCCTCACCCGAAAGGGGTGAGTGATCTGGGTTCTAAGGGTTGATTTCGTTCTTGGGTCGAAAACAACGGGAGGCTAATACGCCTATAGCCTGTTCTTGTTTGATCGGGGTCGTAGGTATTAGTCTCCCGGGGTTTTCGGACCCTTCACTGTTTTGGCTGTAGAGCATCTCCAGCCCGTGAGTTTAGTGTGTTGAGATGGATTCCCGCTTTAACCGAGGGAGCCAAATCCCTGAACGGTAAGGGATCGAGGACTTCGAAAGGCTGAGCCTAGAGTCTGTTCTTGTTTGATTGGGGTTCTAGGCACCGGCCTAATGGGATTCTCGTACCTTTGCTGTGTCAGTCGGTTCTTCTCGTCTATGAGCGGGGTGTTGTTTTGGGAGTCATTTGGGTTGACGGTGGTCCCAGCTGTCGTGTACCTTCAGCTAGTGGGTTAGCGTTATGAGATTGAGTCGTGGAGGGTTCTCCGACTGAGTGATGGTTATATGGGTATTCGAGTTTTCGATCTGTTTGATCGCGGATTATAGCCTGCATGTGCCGCTTTTTATGCCAGATAAGACACGCTTGAGCTCGGTGGGGTCGCTCCCCTCGAGTTACGCTCCGGATGCGATGATGATGATGATGATGCGCCTAGTTGATACACTAGAGGTCGCTTTGCGTGATACTGAGATAGTCCGATGGGACGCCCTGGTTGATACACTAGGGGGCGCAGGCTTGACTGGACCCGATGTGGCAGTCATTCAGATTTGGGTTATTGGGAGTGAGTGGATGCATAGCATGTTCTTAGTAGAGTTTTTCCTTGAGCATGGTACTTGAGACATATTAGCAATAGCGAGTGGATGCATACCATCATCTGTGTTTTCCCCTTTAAGCATAGTAGATAGAGGCATGATAGCTGTAGATACTTTCCAGCTTAGTTTTCAATATCACAGTCTTTTTCTGTTATTTTATGCCTCTAGTAGACTTAGTGGGCAGACCGTGGGTCTTGGAGACGGTACCCACTGAGAACTACTGTAGGATGTAGTTCTCACACACTCTGTCGGTGACAGGTTGCGAGGCTTTTTCTTCCGTTCCTGCCCGAGCTGGCTTGACGGACCGAGGACAGGGAGTCGCGAGATAGATCCCTACCAGCGTAGTTCATTTTGAGTGAGGTAGATGCACCATCCCGGACTGTGGGATTTCCTATATATTGTTGTATTTCTAGTTTTAGTTATCTCCCCTTTTGGATTTATAGATGTTGTATAGGTGAATTTTTTTTTGTATCTATCCTGTGGATCTGACCTTGTATTATTCTTGTTTTTGGGAGATGGACTTTGTACTTATTTTCAGCTTTATAGTAGTTTGATTTTATATTTACAGCTTTTATTTTCCGCTCTGATATTTGTGTAGTTGTAGTACTATCTTTTGCAGGTTGGACGCTTCGTCGTTGCGGGGCTTCCCGTATCGACGACGGATCTGTTGGCGAGCTCGGGTCGCAGTTTCGACCCCGGGGCGTGACAGTAACCCCTTAAAAATATTTTCTAATATTTTAACAGAGTAAAATATAGATTTTTAAAAGTCAAAAAAAAAAAAGAGTAAATAAATAGATATTCAATATATATATATATATATATATATATATATATATATATATATATATATATATATATATATATATATATATAGTCCGGCTACTGTGTTTGTACAAGCACCAAACAATTGGTGCTTGTAAGTTTTCTACCATTAGATCTAACCCTTTGATTAATTTTATCCCTTAGATCATACTATTCCACCAACCACCCACTAAACCCAAGGGGCCCATCATCATCCTAACCGCACATTCCTACATCCAATGGTAAAAAATTCACAAGCACAAATAACTTTGTACTTTTACAAGTATAAAAGCTCAATTATATATATATATATATATATATATATATATATATATATATATATATATATATATATATATATATATATTCTTATTATTATAAACAAATATGTTTGGTAGTTTCGTCTCACCCACTTATTTGTCGGTAAATAATATGTAATTATAAGTATACCCTTCACCATCCTTCTCTCCGATTGTGTAATTACAATAAATTTAAATTTTGAACCAATAATAATTTTTTATTCTAATTTTGATTTTACGCAAATCAGATTTTATATCCTAATTGAGTCTTTAAACTAAATTTTGAGACAAAATTATATTTCATTCAATTAGTAAAAGAATCAAGTAATATTAATTTTTGAGTTGACTGCGATTTCAAATTTGTAATTTAATTTTCAATTTGATAGTTATATCTTTAGTTTATGATATTAGAAAAAGGTTATGAAATATATATAGAGTCTGGCTAGAATACTATCGATAGCACCAAGTAATTGGTGCTATCAAGTTTTTCAGCCGTTGGATGAAAAGATATGCGGTTGGGATTATAGTGGTCCCCTGAGATTTTTACTATTCAACCAACCACCTAGTAAACCCTAGGGGACCACTATCATCTTAACCACACATCCTTTAATTCAACGGGTAAAAACTTGATAGCACCAATGGCTTGATACTATCGATAGTATTCCAGCCTAATTATATATATATATATATACAAATTTTTTAAATTATACATTAGTTTATATTTAGATTTATATATTAAAATATTATAGTTTAGTTATAATAATTATGGTGCATACACCTACTTCATTAAATAATTAATTCTATTCATATCCTCTAATTAATTATTATTCTCTATTCAAACAATCTTATTTTCTTTTATAAATGGAAGAGCTTAGGATTACAAATAATCTTTTCATCTTCCAAATATTAAAAGTATGAATACTACTTTATTGCTATCTTTTTATATTCTAAGGATAAGTTTTAGATATTTTTCTCATCTATTAATTTTCACCGGAAACAAAGTAATAAGTATTTAATTTTTTCAATCTTTTTTTTTATTTAATAATTTTGTTCCTCCGAAGAAGAAAGTAGGATTGTTATGGGCTATGGCATCAATAGGAGATACTGTGAGTTTGAATCAAAAGTGTTTTCCTTTCTCATTTATTCTTTTTATTATTTATTTTTTTTATTATTTATTAAAATGACCTAGGGTTTTTTATGAAAGTTTAGAATATATCTTTTTATTATTTATTTTTTTATTATTTATTAAAATGACCTATGATTTTTTATGAAAGTTTAGAATATATTTGAAATTTTTACTCCTATGCCATAATAAGATAATATTTGATTGATCTTTTATTTTTATTTTTATTGTGTGAATTTAATAAGTCATTTTGTGTTTTACATTTTTTTTTTTTTACAAGTTTATTTGATATGGATAATTCTTTTATAATAATAATAATAATAATATCTATCGGTATCTATTTTCAAAATTACAATGGTTATTTTTTATAAATGTGTGGTGCGCTGCTTAGGTTAGGGTTGGCAATCCATCTCGTTGTTCGCGAGCCAGCTCGTGTTCGGCTCGAAATGAGCTCGAGATCGAATCACTCGTTCAGTAAACGAGCCGAATTTTTCAGCTCGTTTAATAAACGAGCCAAACACGAGCTGGGGCTAGCTCGCTCGTGTTCAGCTCGATAACAGCTCGAATATATATATATATATATATATATATATATATATATATATATATATATGGTCCGGCTACTATACTCTTATGAGTAAAATTTTTTTGTACCCATAAGTTTTCATCCCTTGGATGAAAGAATGTGCGGTTAGGATTATAGTAGTCCCTAGAATTTATACTATTTTTTCAACAACCTAGTAAACTCTATAGGGACCACTATCATCTTAACCGCACATTCCTTCATCCAAGGATAAAAAAGTTATGAGTATAAAAGGGTTTATACTCTTATACTCATATGAGTATAGTAGCCCTACGCTATATATATATATATATATATATATATATATATATATATA
>CM054938.1:10895931-11055683 GCA_029168755.2 Tillandsia fasciculata
TATTAACAGCTGCAACTCCTAGATTTAGTATCAATCAGGTCAAAATCGAATCGCTTGAACAATAGGTCTACTGGAATCAATTGTGCTCTGCACCGCAATCACTACTCCTATTCTCATAGCCATCTCTGGTTATTTCTCTTGGTTTTCTAACAGCTCTTCTTTGTTTCTGCTTTTTCAGCTTTACCAATATCATCCTTATTTCCCTTCTTATATTTCATGGTATGTATGTTTCTGAGCTCTTCGTGTCTTGCCTTTTCTGTATATTATGCATATTTTTACTTATGTCATGTAATTTTTTAATATAAATGTTTCTATTCTCATGAACACGAATCATCTCTTTCCAATCATATTTGTACATTATTTTTTTCTTGAGACATTCATAATTACTCCCTCGCTTTCTCCTCCATAGATAAGAGATTTGAACATCGCAGAAAGAGAAGAAGATATTGGATTCTATGCCGGTTTTGTCGGTCCGTATCCTGTAACTTTCCATTGAAATTTATACATTTTGAGTTGACAATCAGGACAAAAGAATATTACTTCCCCCCTTGTTATGTCATTGACTCCCTGCCTTCCAATGATTCCAGGCGCTGCATTCATGCTTGGAAGAGCAATTACTTCTGTATTCTGGGGCATTGTGGCCGATCGACATGGGAGAAAACCCATCATAGTGATCGGCATTTTCTCTGTGTTAGTATCGCTTGATGTTATTGTAGCTTAAATGTTGAAGTTTGTTATGGTGTTACATTTTTCATTTACTTCATCCTTGGCTTATTTTTTATACTTCCCTCGCCATTTATGTTTCAGGATAGTATTTAACACTCTATTTGGATTAAGTGTCAATTACTGGATGGCAATTATGACAAGATTTCTACTGGGAGCTTTAAATGGATTACTCGGCCCAATAAAGGTAAGGTTTTTTAGACTAAGAAATATGATGTTTATTGTTCTGCAAAGTTGTATTCTTATAGATCGACTTGTCATTTTCGAGCTTCATTTCTTTTTGCTCCTGCAGGCATATGCATCAGAAGTGTGTCGACTGGAACATCAAGCTCTTGGAATGTCACTTGTAAGCACCTTTTATTGTATATTTTCTTCTTTTTTTGTGTGCGTGTGTCTTCCTTACTTTATTAACAGCTGAAATTTATACCATTCAATCTCATCTCATTTCATCATTTCAGGTTAGCACAGCATGGGGAATAGGTCTTATAGTTGGACCCGCGATCGGAGGCTATTTTGCGCAGGTAATTATCTTAGATTTAAGTTGTGTCACGCTAATTTGGAGCTCCTACTCATTAATGGGGATTTATATCCGTGATTTCATTTTTTTTCTCTCTATAGATGCATCATCATTCATTTTTTTCTTATTCTGTTGGTTTGATACTGATATGGAGTTAGCTTTCTGACTTCTTTCTGTAATTTAGTTTCTAACATTTATTTAGGATGTTTCTCTTCCTCGATTTCTTATTACGCTGCCTCATAAGCTATTTGTTTGATACCAGCCTGCAGAAAAATATCCAGAAATATTTCCACCAAACTCCATTTGGGGAAGGTAATGCATATTACGCCTAATTAGATTAGCGAGCGTAATCACCAGTATTCATACTTTTTTTTTTGCATTGAAATATTTGTAGGTTCCCGTACTTCTTACCGTGCCTTTGCATATCCTTCTTCGCTCTCTGTGTATTTATAAGTTGCTTATGGCTCCCGGTATGTAACTTTACACAGTTATTACTTTAATTCTTTTGTTTCTTTTTTTTCCTTTTTTGAGAAGACGTAATGATGCATCACGTTTCTCTATTTAAGTTCGATAATTATGTACCTGTTCTTCTTATCAATTTATCCCATTAGCTTTCTGACACTCAGAGAATCAGGTTAATAAATGATTTATGAATTGTTTCTCTTGATTCATTTGACTCGATTTATGTGTATACTAGAAATGTTGCTAAGCAATCAAATGTAAAGAGTCTGTTATCATGGTTCAGGATTATATTGCTCACACGGAAACTGTAACGAGTTTTGTGGCGCTTTAATCGTTTAATCCGTTCTCGAATAAGCAAGTGAATAGTTATATCTGTTTTATTTAGGCCATGTGCTAAAGTGACACCTTTTCTGTTTAACTTAAATTTATTTCATGTCTCTACTATTTTTTACTTTTTAAATTGATTTTACAGGAGTCATTGCACATGCATAATGGAAAGGGTGCGGAAAATGAAACAATCGAAGCTTTGGAGGCTCAACCGTTCTTCTCCGATTCAAAACAAAATGCCATTGAAAGTGAAGCTCCTAAGGAGAACTTACTTAAGAACTGGCCATTGATGTCAGCTATCATAGTCTATTGTATTTTCTCCCTTCATGATATGGCTTATACTGAGGTAATAACTTTTGCTCCAACGCCCTTCATTTCTCTCAGAATCTTTTAAATGACTCTAAAGGCTCGACATTTTATATGTATTATATGCCCCCGACAACCATAATGTGTGCAATGCTATTAACTTGTTTTTTTTTTTAAAGAAAGAGGATTGTTCTTGTTTTGTATTAAAGAATAGGAAGTACAACAAAGAGAGCTACAATTTATCCAAAAAACCACCCAAAAGGACTTCGTTCCTTAAATTCTTTATAAGTGTGATCCGAAGAGAAAAGGATTCTGCTGTTGAAATGACTCCACAAAAGACCCAATATCGAAAAGCTTTTTAAAATTTCAAAACTCAAGATACTGCTCTTTTAACTACAAACTACTAAGAATTGGTGCTTGAATTTTCACAAAGTTCATATTTAGAAGTCTGATTTCGGCTTCCTGCTATCGTTTGTCCCCATATGATACCTCAATTTTTTGTTCAGTGATCTCTCTCTAGATCTCTTTTTGAAGGATTTTTGCCTTTTGCTTTAATACTGGTTGATCTTTTATATGTCAAATTATGTCAGATATTCTCCTTATGGGCTGTTAGCGACAAAAGCTATGGTGGATTGAGTTTTTCATCGCAAGATGTCGGTCAGGTTCTTGCAATCGCAGGTAATTAATTTGATGGAATTCGCGATAATACTTTCCCTTTATTGTGTCTTGATCGTGATCTTGGTTCCCTATGATGCTTACAACATTTAACAACATTCAACATAGTCTTATGGTAATTTTTTTTTTTTTGTAGTTTTACTGCACTTGTGCATTGTTCAAGCCTATTATGTTTTGTAGAAATTGTTGTTGACTAATTGTTAAATTTCAGGTTTTAGTCTTCTCGTATTTCAACTCTTCATTTATCCTCACATCGAGAAAATCCTCGGACCGATCTATTCGTGCCGTGTCTCAGCGGTTAGTAAATGTTGCCATTTCGTTTTATCCATCAATGTTGTCTTTTCCTTAATGGCCCCTTCTCTGATACATCACACAATTGCAGGTTATTGCAATTCCGTTGCTCGCCGCTTATCCCTTTCTGACAAATTTGTCAGGAACTATACTTACAATTATTATTAATTGTGCATCCCTGCTGAAGAATATTCTCTCGGTGAGTAGATTTTTTTTTCTTTTTTTTTTAGATTAACTCGGTGAGTAGATTTTTAACTCAAAATGTTGAAAAGAGATCTATTATGTGTAGACTTGAGCTTGAATTCGATAGATAGTATTTGGGATGAATAATCGATTAGACGACCACCTGGATAACTAAAGTGACTTGGGTTTATGGTGTTTCGCAACAAAATATTCGAAGGTTGCATCTTACAGTGTTAAGAAATTGAGCTACCATATTTAGTCACAATTTTGATTACCAAAAAAAAAAAAAATCAAATTCCGAACTTAAAATTAAGTTCGGTAACTACCATCTTCAACTGATGCGTACTCAAGCAGTTCTAATCTGCTGTCCAATTAATTTTCCACATTATTCACTACACGCAGCGCAGCATCATATTTCGATCATTTTTTGTTCTTATATTCATCTTTCTTGTAAATATTAACAGGTGACTATCATCACTGGGTTGTTCATTCTCCAAAACAATGCTGTGGTAATCATCAACTCAATTCTGTATATCTTAATAGTAATATGAACTCATGGCTTTAAAACTAACTGTTACACCTTTAAAAATAACAGCCTCAGAACCAACGAGGAGCCGCGAATGGCTTATCGATGACTGGGATGTCCCTTTTCAAAGCAGCTGCTCCAGCTGGAGGAGGTGTTATGTAAGTAGTTGCAGTTTTTCTAATCTAATCTTGGTAACGATAACGGGTGAGAGCGGTGTATGATGTTTGTGAAATTCTCGTTTCGCAATTAGTTCAATAATTTAAGCAAGATGATTGAAATTCTATGTGATTCAACGCAGGGCAGGAGGATGGACTTCTCCATCCTCACTACTATTGAAATGGTGTCGTCTTAGGAGGGAAAAAGAAAAATGAAACAAAAAAACAGTTGCTGCTTAATCTGTATGGATTGCAAACAATCAACCATCCACCATCCCCTTCGATCACATAAAATTTGAATCAATTTTTTGTTTTTTAAGGAAAAAAAAAGGCGGTATTAAACAAAGACCAACTCTTGTTTTTAGTTCCGACAAAGGATGGAGAGAATTGTTATTTACCTCAGTTATAGAGCTTACTTCAGTATCTAATGGGCACCATCTTTCTGATTTTTGTACTTATCTCATTATTTCAATTTAACTGCATCTATTTTGCAGATTCTCGTGGGCACAAAAACGTCAGCATGCTTCCTTTTTGCCCGGTAAATTTTCCTTATTAGGCGCCAGATGACTTCGCAGTGCTTGTTATTTTTCGTCGCGTCTGCAACTTCACACACATTATGAAATAACATTGAGAATGTTGTATCTATTAGCGTAGACCAAATCATTTGCTTTTTCACCTTTTTATAAGGTTCTTTTTCTGACAATGCAGGTGATCAGGTGGTGTTCTTTATTTTGAATCTTTTCGAGTTCTTCGGATTAGTCCTTACCTTCAAACCCTTTCTTGTCCTACCCGGTAAGTGAAGTACGACATAAAGCTATATATTCTTCTGCTGGGTCTTCGTCGAAGGTGTGAAGAACAAGTCGATTGGATTCTGAAAGCAACGTAGGGCCCGGCCGTATATTTTCGTCATTCTTTCCCAACAAAAATATTCTTGACCTTCGTGTTCGTGTTCGTGTTTGCCATTTGAGGAAACAACTATGATGATACAATTGGTGGAAATGCGGCAAGTCGAGATTGTCTACGTACTCAATCAGAAGAAAATGTAGTTAATTAGTTAATCGATTGTAAGATTATTAGGTGTAGAATTCATTGAGTTGCTCGATTTACTAGCAGGAGAATATTCGTATTCATATATATGTAACAAAAAATTCTGCATTGTACTATATTAATAATTGGTCTCTATTGGTTAATTCCATTATGTAATTGTGATCATCTTCCGAAGCGCTGTTGCTTTGGAGCTTTTCACATGCTTTTTGGCTAGAGTTGTGACAAAATTGTATGCATATTTATGTAGTCTTAGCATAAAGCTGCGTTTATTCCTGGCGGCTAATGCCAGTATTTGTAGTTAAACAAACAGAGAAAAAGAATATATATATATATAGAGAGAGAGAGAGTTTGACTATTATGCTATCGATAGTACCAAATGCTTGGTGCTATTAAGTTTTCCGTCGTTAGATCTACTCCCTTGATCATTTTTATCCTCTTAGATAATACTATTGTTGCTATGTGGTGTGTCCATATTGGCCGGTTCTAATTTGATCATTTTTACCCTCTTAGATAATATTATTTTTGCTATGTGGTGTGTCCACATTGCCCGGTTCTAATTTAACTTAATCATATGAGATGTGGATTAGATTCTATCCTTTTGTGTTAATGATAAGATCGGGATTTATCCTTGTATGTTAATTAAGGATAAGGTTAGGATTTATCCTTATTGGTTAAAAGAGAAGGATATATTTTTTTATTAGTTAAAAAATATATTTTAACCAATATCTTAACCGATATTATCTTATTTTACGTGAGAAACAGAATATCCCAATGGTTCCTAATAATCTATAAATAGAACTCCATTCTCTATACACGATACGATACACAAGAAGAAAAAGAGATTTCTTCTTCACTTATTCTCTCTACATTCTCTCTGCATTTTCACCTACGTTCCCGGAGTCCTAATAATCTATAAATAGAACCCCTTCCTCTATACACGACACGATACACAGAATCCCTTTCTCTGTACACGACACGATTTCTTCACTTATTCTCTCTACATTCTCTCTGCATTTTCACCTACGTTCCCGGAGTCCTAATAATCTATAAATAGAACCCCTTCCTCTATACACGACACGATACACAGAACCCCTTTCTCTGTACACGACACGATGCACAAGAAGAAAAAGAGATTTCTTCTTCCCTTAAGAAAAAGAGATTTCTTCTTCCCTTATTCTCTCTCTATGTTCTCTCTGGGTTTGCACCTACGTTCCTGAAATTTTGGAGTGTGGATATAGAAGAGGACTCTGGTAACCCTCTTCGCATCCGATCCAATTTGCGCATCCGATCCGCAATCAGGAGATACGTAGAAGATCAAGAATCATCAAGATACGGATGATCCAAGAAGGCTAGTAAAACAAGCTAGCCGGTTTGATTTCGATTTCTGGATACGTTGGCTATCCAGTTTGTAAATTTTCACTGCCCCCTAATTCCAATAATTGATATCGGAATCAGTTTTGCTTGTTTTCGCATGTGATCACGCTGTGTTTGCTTGATTTTGAATGTATGTTTCGTGGATCATATTTTTTGTAGATTATGTCTATAAATTTTATATTCATTTTTTCTATGTGAAATCGAATTAAAATAAATAAATAAAAGGTAAAAGAAAACTAAATTAGTTTTGGTTTTTTAGTCTTTTATATTGGTCACGAAACATATTTTTATTTACATTTATTGTATATATATATATATATATATATATATATATATATATATATATATATATATTTTATATTTATAAACAATTTTTTTATGATGTGTGCATTACTTATAAAAAAAAAAAAAAAAAAGAGCTCCGGAGGACCAGCCCTGCGCTTCGTGCGCGGGGGCCAGCCCGCAGTGCCCGAGCAGCCGCAGCGCTCGAGCGGGCGTAGGGCCTGGCCCGGCCCGCAGCAAGCCAGCGGGCGTAGGGCCTGGCCCGACCCGCAGCCCGCAGCAGGACAGCCGGCTCGGGCCCCCGTGCGCTGCGGGCGCAGGGCCTGGCCCGGTCCGCTGCGGGCTCGGGCCCTCCCTCGCGCTTCGGGCGCAGGGCGCGGCCCGGCCCACAGCGCCCGAGTAGGCGCAGGCACCCGCGCTAGGTGCCGGTGCTTGCCCCGGCCCGCTGTAGTCACTGGGCTTGGCCCGGTTTGATGCGCCCAGCCCGGCCTGCGCGGCTGTAGACAGCCCGTTTTATTTATTTATTTATTTATTTATTTATTATTATTATTATTATTATTATTATTATTATTATTATTATTATAATAATAATAATAATAATAATAAATAAATAAATAAATAAATAAATAAAAGTTTTTTTTATGCTCCTATGTGGTGCAATTTTTTTTTTTGGTGCGAATTTTTTTTTATTTACCTGTGGATTTAAAATAAAAAATATACATGTGTTGTATACCTTATATATCTTGTGTGGATGTAAATCATAATGCTTGTGTGGCTCATTATGAATCGTAATATATATATATATATATATATATATATATATATATATATATATATATATATATATATATATATATATATATATATATGGAATAATTGCCTGTGTAACCCTGAAATCTGAAGAAATATCTGATTTACCCTCTTATTTTTTTCTTTCTAATATACCCTTCATACGTTCCACCGTTATTAAAAATACCCCTACCGTTTCCCTTTGTTAAGTTAACTAGGGTTAAACTAGAGTTAAATAATAATCGGAGTTGAAAACTATCAGATATACCTATTTTGCCCAGGCTTAGGGTTTAGGGTTTAGGGTTTAGGATTTTTTAGGGTTTTAGGGTTTAGGGTTTAGGGTTTTTTAGGATTTTAGGGTTTAGGGTTTAGGGTTTTTTAGGATTCTAGGGTTTAGGGTTTAGGGTTTTAGGGTTTAGGGTTTAGGGTATATTTGAAAGGGCAAAATAGTAATTACACACAGATAACGGCAGTTCCAAACGGTACACTAACAGAGTTTAACTTCAGGGGTATTTTGGAAAGAAGTTGGAACGTAAGAAGGGTAGTTTTAATATTAGCCTTCTAAGAGGGGTAAATCTGAAAACAGGAAAATTTTTAGGGGTATATAGGAAATTGCCCCATATATATATATATATATATATATCTATATATATATATATATATATATATATATATATATATATATATATATATATATATTATCTATGTGATGATGAATTCTCTAATATTTTAAGATAAGTTCTTAAAAATATTTTAAAGATGTGTTATTTTAAAATTAATAAGTTTCGATTTTTGGATAAGTTTCAAAATTAAATAAAGAGGAAATTAATAAGATTGTAATTTTTGAACCAATACTGGGTGATGATTATGAGCCTAGCGAAATTTTTGATTCCATTGTGAAGGGGATATTTTTTCAATCTTGTTAATTTTTTGAAATATGTGCCTAATGTCCAAATCTGTTTTTGAATGCAATGAAATGGCTTCCAAAAACGTTCTAGCTGACCTCACGAGGGGTAACAAGCTAAACGGAAAGAATTATGACATATGGCACAGAAAAATGCTATACCTGCTTAATGAACAGCGAGTTCTTGAAACTCTCTCTATCAAAATGATCGTGCCTCCAGATAACACTACTGCACAACACCAGCATGAGTAGAATGTCTATGACAAATGGTTCAAGGAGGATCGTACTACTCAGTATACTATGTTGTGTGCCATGCAAGATGATCTTATTGGATAGTTTGAGACATATGAGACTGCCAAAGGCATGTGGGACAATCTGAAGATCGCTTTTGGGCATGTCACGCCCCAGGCCCCAGCGGAAGCCTACCCGGCACGTGCACAGACCCGCCGTGTGCACAAGGTACCCCCCGGTACACACAAGGCGTCTACAACAACAAGCGGAAGGAAGGCAATAAACACATCCTACTAGTAATCAGAGCACAACACAACTAAACTATACATAAAGAGGAAAGTAGATAACAACTATCATACAAGAAGTTAAAATCCAAATTACACATGTAGTTCCCTTAAATACAACTTATCAAAATACATGGGTGGTTTCTATGCCAAAATACACCAACACCTCTCTAACAAAAACAAAAGAAAAGGTGTCCTGTAACCACCTCGAGGGGTGCGACGGGGATTAGCTAGCTATGCGATAACCCCTTGCCACGGTCCCGAGCCCCTCCCGCTGCGGACGGCTCTGAAAACAACATCCCAAATGGGGTGAGAACTATTAAACAATAGTTCCCAGTGGGTAAGCCGCCGAGAGAAGCGAAATACACCACTAGGTCAACTGAGGCATAAGATAGTAAACTGCTGAACTGAAATGCAGAAAATAAACAACTGAAGTAAAGTAAAGTACTCTACTACTATCATGCCTCTATGCTCATGTATAAGGTGATGATGATATGAATCTATCATGCTATCATAATGTCCAACTACAATGAGTAGTATTACTTATGTGGTGTCCAATGTCAAGTTTGCTATCATGTATGTCCAATTACCATTAATGTATCATCTATGTGATATTCAATGTTAAGTTTGGTTAACTTAATCCTTTTCTCTTGAAGACTTTCTTTGAGTCTAAGCTTGAGCCACGCCTCATGGTCCCGTGGTGGCACCCCCCAAGGAGCTATGCCAATCCAACGGCGTCCCAATCGGCACCCAATCCCGCACGGCGATCGTAATGTCGCAAATGGCCAACTCCGGAGTGCCAGCTTGGAGGGAGCGACCCTACCAAGCATGTGCGAATGAGCACAAACGGCAAGCAAGCAAGTCTCGATCATCGTGTCTGAAACACGGAATAGCAAGTCATCGTGTCTAAAACACGGAAAAGCATCATCGACCTTTAGGTCGGGGTATAGTATCTCAAGTGTCAATGTTTCTTGCACAATATTAACATTATTTTGCATAATGAAAGAGTAAAACATTTACAAGTTATCCTCATGTCTCAAACATGGAATCTAACTATTTCATCTTGATTGTACAAGTTTAGAAGTTTTCTACTTGTATCTCACTACACTAGATGGCACTAATGTCATAATGTCCATTTTCTTCATGATCATATGCATAACATATCTCAATAATTCTATAACATGTATAGTTATTCTCTATTCATATCCAAAAGCTTAAGTTCACGAAAATTCCTATTCAATCCCCCCTCAAAGTGCCCATGCACCTACAATGTTTACCTCTACTACATAGAGTATAAATTTTCTACACATGAAGGGGTTCAAATGCATGATCATAAATCATGATAAATCAAACAATGCATGTTTAATATAACAATGATGCCCTAAAAGTCTATAGAAGACATAGGGGGAGTTCACCCATTTCGGTGAGGTCAGACCCACCGGATAGTTGCCAAATCCTTGCGAAGGATTCCAACCAAGAAGCCCACACTTTCTCTTATGCCCTAAGAGAAGTTTCCAAAGGGTTAAAACATCACAAAACCCTAATCACAAAATCCCTTAAAATTATAAGGAAAATAAGTGGAAAATACCTTAGGTTGAGAAATCTTGCTAAATCTTGAAATCCAAACAAGAAAAGCTTCAAAACCAACCTACAAGAGTGTTCTACACCCATCAATTCCACCCCAAAAGCTATAAATCAAAAAGCCCCAAAATAAACCCTAGTTTTCCAAAACCTAGGTTTTTTCTTCAAAAATCCCAAAAGAAAGGAAAAAGAAGTGTTCCAAACCTCTTTTAGCTCAAATCCCACCTTGGAAAAGCAAAGGATAGGCACAAGAGCTCCAAACTTCCTTCTCCTTCAAGTTCAAGCCTTCCTCCAAGCTCTTGTAGCAAGCTTCAATGGTGAAGAAGAGGAGGTTGAAGAAGAATCCAAGTAGAGGGATGGGTTGGAGAAGAAAATCCAAGATTTCTCTCTCCCTCTCTCTCTCTCTAACACTTTCTCTTACTCTCTCCAAATGAGAGGAAACGAAGAGATGAAAAGGGTTAAAAGCCCTAATGTAACAAAATCCCGAAAGCCCCTTGCAAGAAACGTTATTTCGTTTCTTACTGTGCTGTCCAGACCCGCACGATCCGGATCGCCCCTATACGATCCGGATCCCGAACATGGAATCTCCAGTTTCGCGCGGACGATCCGGATCGCCCCTATCCGATCCGGATCCCGAACGTGTAATTTCCAATTTCGCGCGGATGATCCGGATCGCCCCTATCCGATCCGGATCCCGAAGCCAGAAACCCCAAAAATTCAAAATTTTCGAAAGTTTCCGATTTGCGCCCAAACTCTCCGGAAAACTTCTAGGACCTTCCGGAAGCTTACAAAAACATTCTAAGGGTATCATTCAACCCTCCACACACTCGAACTTCGCAATTTGCTAAAGTTCAGTGTACTACAGGGCAAACTTCAGTTACGAGGCTGCATGCCTTAAATCTAAAGTTTCAGCAGTATATTAAGGATCCGAAGCACTCAATAGTTGAACACCTTCGTGTGATGAGCCCCATGATTCGGGACCTTAAGGCTGCTAGAAATGAGTTCAACGATGAGCAACAGGTTCTCGCGGTGTTTCGTTCACTACCGGATCCTGAATGGTCCCAGATGAAGCTCCTGATGATGACGCACAGTGAGGGCATTAAAATGTTTAATGACATATCGCATCATCTCGAGCTTGAGGCAGAACACTTGGAAGCGAACCGTTCTGTCGCTCTTGTTGCATGTTCTGAGAAGCGCAGTGGGATCACACCCAAGCGCAAGAAGCGTTATAATAATAGAGCGCATAAAAGCAAAAATCAAATTCTTAATGGTGGAGTTGGAAAGCACGACAGAGGCAAGCACGGTGACAGTGTTTGAAGAAAATAAATAAATAAATAAATATCTCTTAAACGCCACTTATACCCAAAATTGAATTTCGAATCTCCCAATCAAAATATCTTTCGAACGCCACCTATACCTAAATTCGAATTCAACCGAAATTTCTCACGCGTTAATTATCTCAAACACACTTATCCAAATCTTCACACTTATCCAAATCTTCAACCAAATTTTAAAATATCTCTCAACAGATTTACCCAAACTTACCTATATCCTGTTTATTTGGAATTCAATTTTGAACTTGTGAATCCAAGCAAATTCCCTCATTCGTTAACCGTTCAATTTTGAAATTTGAACATATTCAATTTTGAAATTTAAAATTTAAAATTTGAATATAACCATATTCCCTCAACATATTGAAATTTGAACATAACCGTTCAATTTTGAAATTTGAACATATTCAATTTTAAAATTTAAAATTTAAAATTTAAATACAACCATACTCCCACAACATGTTGAAATTTGAACATAACCGTTCAATTTTAAAATTTGAACATATTCAATTTTGAAATTTAAAATTTAAAATTTAAATATAACCATACTCCCTCAACATATTGAAATTTGAACATAACCGTTAATTTTGAAATTTGAATATATTCAATTTTGAAATTTAAATATAACCACATTCCCACAATATTTTAAATTTTGAAATTTAAACATAACCTTTTAATTTTAAAATTCGAACATATTCAATTTTGAAATTTAAAATTTGAAATTTAAAATTTAAAATTCGAATATAACAATTTCTCCAACGTATTCAAATTTGAACCTCGTTTTTTTCTCAACGAACCCATATTCCCACGCACGTCTTTCTCACAACGAACTCACATTTCCTCGCTAATCCCTTAACTAATCCCAACAAACAAAGAAGAAAAGGGAGAATTTTTTTTTCTTGTCTGAAGGAGAACAACGCAACATCCCCCAAAAAAACAAACACAACCTCCTCCCCAGATTCTAATCCCTTAACTAATCCCAACAAACAAAGAAGAAAAGGGAGAATTTTTTTTTCTTGTCTGAAGGAGAACAACGCAACATCCCCAAAAAAAAAAACACAACCTCGTCCCAGATTCCACCACATATCCCATAACGCAACATTCTACAATAAAGAAAAGAAAAAGGAAAGAGCACAACCGATTCCACCACATATCCCATAACGCAACATTCCACAAAAAAGAAAAGAAGAAAAGAAAAAGGAAAGAGCACAACCTCATATCGTATATTTCCAATTCCCACATCTTCGACTTCCTCAGCACCTCCGATCGTATCTTCTCAGGCGTATCTTCTCAGGTAAATAATAATAATAATAATAAAATAAAATTATGTCGGTCGTGCCCATCGCCATCCTCATCATCCTCGCCGTTACCTCGTCATCCTCGCCAACCATCCCCATTCCCATGTTGACCTATTCGATGGAAGAGGGGAGGAGGATAATTGATCCTCCGTTTCTTCAGACTTCTCCACCCCATTCGAAGCCGTCAATCACCACGTGTAATATCACGAACTGTCTTGTATTTCCTTCAACCCCCTTTTTTAAAAATAAAATTAGTTGTTTAAGGGATTAAATTAGCGGGATATCTTGGTTGCAGCGTCGGTGGGTGCGGGTATTTTTTGGTGTTAGAGCTCGAAAAACGGAGAACGGCAAAGCGATCAGATCTGAAATCTGATTTGCGGATCTCCCGGAATGGGATTTTGAAGGTTTCGGTGCTTTGGGGGTGCGCCGGAATTTGTGCCGCGCGATCGGCACGCTTTTCGAGGAGATGGGAATCTTTCTTTTATATCTGCCGATTAAGGGTTTTATTTTATACGTACGAGAGGGAAATAGATATTTATTTATTATTTTCCAAGAAAGCGGAAACCCTAATCAGAGAGAAAAGAGAAAGCGAAAACCCTTTTTCGGAGGAGAAAAAGAGATCGAATCTCCCATCTTCTTCGATCAACGTGCCGGAAGCCGGGAACGAGACGTCACCATCGCGAAGAATGGGAACAGATTACCTTCTCCATTAGATCAAGGTAAGCGACGTTAGTTTTCGGTTTTCGTCGTTCTTGATTTGGTTTTCGTACGCCTCGGGGGGGGGGGGGGTTTCTTTTTGCCGTTTGTCGCGTTGCCGTGCCGCACCTCGTGCCGCGCGGGGCCGCACCACTTACGGTGCGGCGCGCCGTGCACGGGCCGCCGCTACGCGGGACCGCACCACCTATGGTGCGGCATGCCGCGCGGGACCGTCGCCCGTACGGGGCCGCATCGCGCGCGGCGCGGAGCCGCACAGACGCTGCCCACAGGCAGCGCGCGCCCGCGCGGGTTGGTGTCGCTCGGGGCGCTGCCCGCAGGCAGCGCGCGCCCGCGTGGGTTGGTGCCGCGCGGGGCGCTGCCCACTGGCAGCGCGCGCGCCCGCGCGGGGTGCTGCCCGCAGGCAGCGCGCTGTCACGGGGCCAGCTTTTTTGCCTTAAAATTTACCCCGTGCGGCGCTCAAGTGTCGCACACCCAAGCCAGCCTTCCCGAGTCCCTTGCCACGGACACGCCCTCGAACTTGAACAATGGGATCACAACTCAAGCATTAGCCAAACATGCTCCTCCACGAGCCTGACTGCCCGGTGCCGCGCCTTACGTCGAACCCCTCGTCGAACTCCGCGAGTTCTGAACAAACAACCCCGCCACCGAGGTTGGCCTTCAAGCCGAGTATATTCTGCCTAGCCGGACAAACTCTCCTCGAGAGTGCTGCTTAACCGAATGTCCCTTTGTCTCCGAATCAAGCATCCTGGACAATACAAGTTCTCACAACTTAGTCCATTCGAATGGGCCCGAGCGAGCTGCCCTTGCGCGTTCCTCTCGTCTGCTTAACCGAGCGACCCGTCCCACGCATCTCGCCCGTCCGCTAGCCCATTGCCTCTGCCGAGGTGCCGCGCGCCCCTCAATTTCCACGACGGGATCCATAGTCGAGTCGGGCATGCCCCGTTCCGCCGGCCACCTAGTTCCGTCATCGCTCCCGATTCGGTCCAAGGTCCGCTTCCCGAATACCCCACACTACTTGTTCCCGCGTGTGTTCCCTTCGCAAGGGTTTGCCAACCTAGCGACATTCTTCCCGCGTCGCCAACCCCCTGGCACCTCCATTGCGCGACCATGCTCGGCCGCCAACACACTCGGCCCAGCATCCAAGGTTTGCTTGACGGATGTCGCCCACAATCGAATCGGCCTCGCTCCACTTCGCTAGCCATTCGGCACCTCCATTGGACGACCATGCCTGGCCCCCAACACCCTCGGTCCTCTCCATGGCTCACTTCACGAAAACCAACATCGATTGCCTCTTCCTACTTCGTGGGCCGCGCCACACGAATCCCCGCTCGGCACCGCTGCCTTTGCGAGACTTGTCCATTACGGCGGACCGACCGTTCCTTCGCCTCGCAAACTTCGTAGGCCTCGTGCCTCACGAATTCCCGCTCGGCACATACATGCCTTCACGAGCCTTGTCCATTGAGGCGGACCAACCTTCGCAAGACTGTCCCTCATCCGCTCGTTCGCTCCACTACAGAGATCCGAAACGGCATAAGGTAGTGCAAGCGAACCTAGAGGCAAAGCCTCTTTGCTTACCCCGCTCCGTAATGCCGTCGACCTCGTGTCTTTGGCATTACACTAAGCCCGTGTGCTCATCGACCCTCGAATACCGCTCACATGAACCTAGGCTTGGCGACTCCGCTCGCCAAGGGATGACCTATGTCCTATAGGCCAACGGGGGAGTCGGGGCCACTTCGCAAGTGTCCAACCCCTCCTCTATATAACCCACGAGGCATCCACCCCTTTGGCACCCCGGGGGTACAAAGGTGCTCACCGAGGGGTACGTTTTGAAACCCCGCATGTGGCACCATTTCCTAGGTCATGGCATGGGCCATTGCTAGGGAATTGCCTCCGTTGGTTCGCCCACGACTCAACCCTGACGGATTGTCCCAACTTCGCACTTTCGTAACTCTGTCAACCCAAATGCCTACCAAATGTCCTCCAAAAGTGGCCCCTAAGGATGTCACGGTCGAACCAACACGATCGACACGTGACAGCGCGACCGCGCGGGTTGGTGCTGCGCGGGGCACTGCCCGTAGGTAGCGCGTGCGCCCGCGCGGGTTGGTGCCCCGCGGGGCGCTGCCCGCAGGCAGCGCGTGCCCGAGCAGGGTTGTTCCGCCACGCGCGCTGCGCGGGGAAATCGCCCATGAAGGGTTGTTAAGCTCCGCCGCCCGGTCTCTGTGTCCACCCGTGCGTCTTTTTGTTGGTTTTTCTACTCGGGTGGTCCGGGTTTTATGTTAAGTGTTACTGATGTTTCAGTTGGGGACTTATAGGGTCTGGGAATCGTGCAAGGGCGCAGGACGGTTTCAGGTGTTCGGTTCAACGCGATTCAAGGTGGGTACCCTTATCGTGCGTCTTTCTTTTAAGTGGGGTCTCATCATATTCTATGTAAGAGTAAAGTAGATGTGCTAATGGTTTTCAACTAACCCCTTGCCGCATGAGTATCCCCTTTAATTAATATCTGTGGTGACTGGTGTCGCGGTGCTTTATATCACACATGGACTTTGGTCATTATGCTCATGGTTGCTTACACGCACACCAGCGGTCTGGCCACCGCAATGGTGTATTTTTTCGGAACTGTGGTACGTTGACCCGTGTACCCCACAATGTGACGTAGTGGGGACCCCTCGCGGTTACTTTAGGGGCTTCACAAGTGCCGTGGAGGGGTTGGTGGTAACAAGATGAGAGCAAGGTGTTTCGTCTCGTTGGGGGTCTTTAGACCTTCTGGCAGGTGTACCGTTCTGACTTACAGGGATATTGTGGATTCATGAGGGGGAGTTTTGGATGCTCTGGTTATCGGTTTTCTTTTCTTTTAGTACTTTAGCATCTTTTATGTTTACATCTACCTCTTACTCTTCGGTCATTGACTTCCCACATTGTGACAGGTTCGGTCAAGGGTGGGGTCCGGGACGATAGTGAGGCCGCGATTCGAGGATCTTAGCTCGATTAGGGGCTGGTGACTTATCTTTTACTTACTTATTGTTTACTTTTGGTTAGCTTGCTTATGTGCGTATGATACTTTGTTGTGTGGATGTTGGATTCGAACTGTGTTTTCGTGGATGAATGTTTCCCATACTAGTTGTTGCTTCGGCCACTCCTTTCAAACCAAGTAAAGAGATTGCGAAAACGTTTAATAAAATGTAGGTGTTGTGTGGGCACCGTTTTACAACACGTGGATTTATCCTTTCAAAATGTGGGTGGCCAGTTTGGTTATTGTATATCATGATGCCTTTTCCTCAACGTAACTTCTTGTCTAGTGTGTTAAAGTACGATTTATGCTTGCAATGCCGTGCATATACAAAGGAGACTCCGTCCGCTTGCGGGGTGAATTTGTATATGTGGCGGATTTGCGCACGTGCCTGGCGGGGGTACTTATAAAAAAAAATAATAATAATGTGTATGTTTTTCGCTTGTTTTAACACCCGGGGCGTGACAGATTTTATGGTATCAGAGAAAAACAACTTTAACCACGGTAGTCGTTGACCAACATCCACAGAAGTACATCGCCTCTAGCAACTGACCAACGAGATAGTCAAGGAATAGGTGTGTAGAGCGCGAGTGTGTTTGGGGAAAAAAGGGATAGAGTTCCGGTCTGTTGCAGGTCTTGACGTTAGACTAGTTAAGTCTAGGGTTGACCCGGTTTTTATGTATGCACAGATAATAGCCCGGTTACGGTCTTCAATCAACAGCGCAGGAATGGATGCGACCGCTTGGACAGCTGCGGAGAACGGACTACTTCGACAACAGTTGCACGACATGGCCGGGCAACTGTTAACGCTCACCGAACGCTTGTACTCATTGACACAAGATACCGGTGTGACCGATCGTGTTCCCTTTGGTAGGAGGGACGAACCCCACGTGGCCCGTTTTGTCATGGACGACTTGAGGAGCGACACCTTTCGAGTGATGCCAGCAGTAGGGTTGCCCACTTTTCGAGAGATGGTCGACGTGGCCACTTGGGTGGAACGAGAACTGGCCGACGCTCGTACCCGGCAGGAGGACCTTGAGCCCAATCAGGGCCAGAAGCGACCCCACCCTTATCCTGGGGAGGGCCCCTCCAAGGGAAGCCGACCACTCAAACATCCGAAGATGAAGCAAGGGACCAAGAGTACGCCGATAAGAGAGCAAGAACCGGGGGAGAAGCCTTGCATCATCTGTGGAGGAGCACACCAGGTGATCGATCGTTCCTGGAGGCACGACCATTGCTTTGGATGCGGCAACCCAAGACATTTTCGCTCTTTCTGCCTACTGAAACCGGCGACTACTCCTTCAGCAATTCGGCGCAAGGAGAAAGGTACTGCTATTGCCCCACAGAAGGTTCCCTACGACGGCCAACCCAAAGCCGATCATGGCGATTCCGGATCCCAGTCTCCCCGCGTCGTGCGCCGTTGGCCCAAGGGCTGCGGTCGGAAACCCTTCGACGACCCGGCGGAGGACGCGCTGCCCCGGGAAGAGTAACATCAGGTAATATTTCATGGTAGTTTCTCTTCGACTTCAGATTTCGTTGATACCGGAGCATCCCATACCTTCCCATCTTTTTTTTTTCTTTTCGCCCTTACCCCTTGTTACTAGAAGAAACCCGCCAACGTAGAAATAGGTTCGTTCGAATTACTAGGCAATCCCTTGAGGCAGGTAGCTATGTTCCTTCCCGGCCAGCGAGGTTGGGGAGGTTCATATGCTCTAGGAACGAGTGGGGATTCCGCTTAGGGATCTCGATGGGGCGCTCGGGATCGACAGTCACTGCAAAATTGTAAGTGGTGTTTGACTGCCTGAAGTTCCAAGTGCGCCTCCGAGAATCGGGCTTACTGGAACTTGTGGACTTAGCTTGTAGGGACGTTTTCTCCTCGCCTTTCCTGGAATGGTGGAGGGTAGTGGAGTAGCATCCACAATTTTGGTAGATCTGACCTCTTGACCTAGAGCCTTACTTTATGATGTTCTTGTCGCCGGTGATGGGTAGGTATGCCGTCGGCACTATCGGTCGTGGGTAGTTGGGGAGGGGATATCCTAACTTGATCAGTTAGGGGACCCCCTTTAGCAACAACTCGATCGTCGCCCTCCGACCCCGGGCGGGAGAAGAGGGCACCGCTGCTAACCCGTGAGGTTGGAGTTTCAAGCGAATAGTTTTGTACCTTCCTGCCCGATAAGGTTGGGAAGGCTACAATGCCCTTGGGATTTAGTGGTAATTCCGCTTAAGGAGTTCGTTGTGGTACTTGGTATGGATTGGCTCACTAGGTACCAGTCGGTAATTGATTGCGAGAAGCGCCAGGTGCGGCTGCAGGAACCTGGCTTTCCGGATCACGTGTACTTGGCATGTAAGAGCACCTCCTTCTCTTCTATTATCTCTGCATCGCGGGCTAGGAAACTGATTGAGGGTGGATGTGTAGCATACGTAGCCTCGGTAGACTTAGCAACTCGACCCTCGGCACTGCTCTCGGATATCCCTATGGTAAAGGATTTTGCGGATGCTTTTCCGACTGAGCTATCCGGGATGCCCCCCGAGCGAGAAACCGAATTCACCATCGAGCTTCTCCCGGGTACGTAACCAATCACCAAGGCGCCGTATCGCATGGCGTTTGCGGAATTAAGAGAGCTCAAGGCACAACTAGAAGATCTTTTGGATAAGGGGTTCATCCGGCCGAGTGCACCTGTTCTCTTCGTGCGGAACAAGGACCGGAGTTTGCGTCTTTGCATTGACTATCGGGAGGTAAACAAGGTTACGGTGAAAAACATGTATCCCTTGCCTCGAATTGATGACCTGTTCGACCAACTATAAGGAGCGACAGTGTTATCGAAGATAGATTTGCAGTCCGGCTACCATCAGCTTAGAGTTCGAGGTGAGGATATACCTAAAGCAGCCTTTCGAACTCGATATGGTCATTATGAGTTTACGGTTATGCCGTTTGGACTTACGAACGCCCCAGCGGTGTTCATGGATATGATGAATAGGATATTCAAACCCTTCTTGGACCAATTTGTAGTGGTCTTTATCGATGACATTTTGGTCCACTCACGAACAGATGAGGAACATAAGGAGCATCTGCGAGTAATTCTCCAGACTCTCAGGGACCAGAAGTTGTTTGCTAAGCTCAAAAAGTGTGAGTTCTGGCTTCGTGAAGTGGACTTCTTCGGACACAGTCTCAACAACGGGAATATCGGTGGATCCTAAGAAGGTGGAGTCAGTAGCTAACTGGCCCCGACCGACTACAGTAACGAAAGTTCAGAGCTTCTTAGGATTGGCGGGTATTATAGACGCTTCGTGGAAGGTTTCTCAAAAATTGCCACCCCTCTGAGTCGTCTAACTCGGAAAGGGAAGAAATTTGTGTGGACGACTCAGTGCTAGGAGAGCTTCGAGGAACTCAAGGACCGGCTAACACGGGCACCCGTGCTTACATTACCGACACCCGATGAAGACTTCGAGATTTATTGTGATGCATCATGGAACGATCTGGGAAGTGTGCTGATGCAACAGAGAAAAGTTACCGGTGAACCCTATCACTCAGCAAGACCGTCTAACCGCATATTTCTCGCGGATGAGATTAGAGGTTGTGCCGGCGAGTGCTGTTACGCGACTGTTGTCCCTGGTGGTCAAGCCTACCCTGTTTGAGAAAATCCTGGAAGGTCAGAAGATGGACGTTCAACTACAGCTTGTACGGGACAGGATTCCTTCGGATCGGGAGGACGACTTTTCGGTCGGAACGGACGGTACAATGTGGTTCCGAGGACTCATTTGTGTGCCCGATCTACCTGATCTGAAGAAAGAGATATTATCGGAGGCGCATTGTGCTCCTTACGCGGCACATCCTGGTGGTACGAAGTGTACAGGGACCTTAAGCAGACTTTTTGGTGGCCTAAACTGAAGGGAGACGTAATGTCGTTCGTGGCGCACTAAACAGATATCAGAGCTAAAAAAAAAAACTACTGTAATAAAAATCTGAAGCTCTGTACAACTGAAAAGATAAGGTACAATATCCATCTCCCACAATAATAATACAAATAAATTTGATCCACTAAACAAAATACAAGTAAAATTCTCCTATACAATATCTATGAATCTGAAAAGGGAGATAAACTAAAATCATAAAATACAACAACGTATAATAAAACCCACAATCCGGGTTGGTACATCTATCTCACCGTAAAGAACAACTCTGGTAGGGATCTATCTCGCGACTCCCTCACCTTGATCCGTCGAGCCAACTAGAGCAGGGACGAAAGGAAAACCTCTGCAAAACTGTCATCGACAGAGGGTGAGAGAACTACATCCTACAATAGTTCTCAGTGGGTACCGTCTCCAAGACCAACGGTCTGCCCACTAAGTCTACTAGAGGCATAAGATAACAATGCAGTAAAACTGAATATGAAAACTGGAAAATAACTCTACAGCTACCATGCCTCTATCTAAATGCTCAATAGGTGATACTGATGAAAATACATGCAACCACTCGAACACAAGGTGCTCAATCGACCTAATCGAACTGACTGCCACAAAGGGTCCAGTCAAGCTTGCGTGTCATGCCCCGGGGGTTTAAAATGAGCGAAAAACATGTACATTTTTTTTTTTTTTTTTTTAGTACACCCGCCGGGCACGTGCGCAGATCCGCCACATACGTGAGAGTCCTCGAAGAGCCAGACAGAGTGACCCTTGCGCATGCACGGCGTAGGGAAGTACAATAACACTTTAACTACACTAGCTAAATACGAAAGAGAAAGGAGAAAGTAGCCAATCGATATTTCTAATAAGGCCACCAAGTTTAGAAAGGACGGGTTGTAAAACGGAGCCCACACGACACCTAAATTTTACTAAACATTTTCGCAATCTTTTTGCTTGATTTGAAAATAGTGGCCGAATCAACAACTAGTAAGGGAAAAATATTCATCCACGAGAAAACACAGTTCGAACCCAACATCCACAATAATATATCACACGCACATAAGCTAACTAATCGAGATAAACAAAACGTAAGTAAAAGAAAGGTCACCAGCCCCTAATCGGGGGCTACAAACCTCGAGTCGCGGCCTCACCGTCGTCCCGGATCCCACCCTTGACCGAACCTGTCACAGTGTGAGAAGTCAGTGACCAAAGAGTAAGAGGTAGATGTAATGTGAAGACCCGAATCTTCGTGGTCATTACAGTGTGATCGACAGCTTGTGGAGGCCAATTTCTGTGGATAGTGTTGGTTGCGCGCAAATCGGACCCAAGAAACGGACTCAGTGCGAGAAATGGATCAAGATCGCCTATTTGGGAGTTCGTCGAAAAATAAAGGTGGTTTCGCGCAAAACGGACACCGTATTTGGATTCAGCGCGGAAAAACGATCAAAACGGCTATTTGGTTGCTTTATTTGGAATTTTGGACTCCGGAATTGGACTCAGCGCGCGAAAACAGCAAAAAGAGGCATTTTTGGAGCAGTTTTGGATCTTTTTCAGGCGGCCGGGCCACAGGAAGGCGCGTGCACCAGGCGCAGCGATCGTGGGCTACTCCACGTGTCGGCGCAGGAGAGGTGGGGGCGGGCCACGCGGCGCGCCCATGTGCGCGCGCCGCCTCGCGCGTCCGCGCGCAGGGGACACGCGGCGCCGCGCCAATGGCGGGCGCCGCATCGAGCGTGGCCCCATCCGGGCCATCCGCCTGGGGGCAGGGCGCCCGGATGGGCGCCATGTGCCCCCGCCTGCACGCGGGCTGGGCCGGGGTTGGGCCTGGCCCAGCACTGTGCCCTGCACAGTGAACTGAAGGTGGAATTTTCTCTTCACACCTTCTTCTTCCTCTTCTATTTAAGAGCTTATACCACCTCCTTCTCCCTCTTTTGGTGCTTCCAACCTTGGGGACTTCTACAGAGGAATCTCATGCAACCCTTCTTCATCTTCTTCAGCAAAGAGATGGGTTATAGAGGCTTCATCACCATCATCTTCACCATGAGGCAAGCACCACCATTGTTGCTGTCGGTGGACCTTCCCGTCGCGTTTCAGTGCAAAAATTCCCCAGGACTCATTTCTTGGAATTTTGAGCTCATTTTTGGTTCTTCGTTTTCACAAGAGGTAAGGCTACAATTTTTGCATTCAATTCTTTCCTCAGATCTCATGATCTTACAGAGTTTTAAGGCCATCTTTGGGACCCTTCATTTCAGTCTGGAATCCTAAACAGTCCTCAGTGTTTTGGCCTTTCTGGGCAGTAAGATGGGAATTTTTGGATGATTTTTGCGGAGAAATTTTCAGGACTCGAAGATCTACAATATTGGTATGTATCATTTTCCCCATATCTGACTTTTTAATAGGGTATATGCATGATCTTTGGAGCACCTTGCTGCAGTCAGGTACAGATGGAACTTGGTGGATAGTTCAAAGTGTTTATGGGTTTTCTCCTTCATCCGAGCATGAAAACTGGAGTTCTTTAGCTCAATTCATATCTACTCTCGACAAGGAATCCAATGGTACCTCTCTTGCAGGATTTGGAGCACGTTTGATTAGGTAACTTTAATGATCTTTTTAAGTGCGATTATATGGTTTACTGCAGTCCCTGTTTTAGTTTTGATTTGAGCAATGCACCTTGGAATGCAGATAACTTTGTGAATATAAGGTCTTTTTCAGAAATTCAAGTTGGGACTTCTTCTTAACTTCAAGGTGAGCAAATTCTCTTTTGTGATCTGTGGATGAATCCCTTTGGAAAAGCCTCTAATTAAGCTTGGAAATGCTAGCAAGTTTATGTTAGCAATTTTGGACAGCATTGTGATTTTTGCTTCATTTGAATGTTAAGGGAAATTAAGGGTGGATTTTTGAGGACTTGAAGATGTTTGTATGAAAGAGGAGACCTTTGTTTTACTGTTGGAGACTTCATTTTGAGGTATTTGAGGTTGCACATACTTTTTATTTAACCTTGTTGCACTTGCCGAAATTCTGGAATTTGAATGCGCAGTGTGCATTGTTTCAGTGATTGCGCCCAATCCGTGAGGCGGATTTGGATGATTTTCGCGGCATCGGACTCCTGGGAGGATAAGGATTACTCACGCCAAAATTCAGCCAGATCGGGCATCGGATCGTCAAGTTTCAGGTGGGTGGTTGTGCTTTGCCGAAAACATCGATTTACCCACTCGGGTTATTGGTTTCCCTCATGGCATTGTGGTTGATGTTCTCTTCTCCTTGGTATAATATGCTTGGATATCCATGTCTAGATTAAGTTAATTGATCCTCAATGTATACATGAGTGAATGAATAGTTTGATTGATATTGCATTATCTCATATGAAGTTCATTATAAGTGATCATTCTTAAACCTATGCTATGTGAGGGTAATTGGGAAATTAATCTTTAACCTACACCTTGTGATGAATGGTTAACCTAATCATGGTGAATGATGGTGATAGTTATATGTGAATGGTTGGTGGATTTATGTGAGGACTTGATGTGAGGACCCGAATCCCCACTTAAGGGCTTATTGATGGATTAGTGGCTTCTGGGAGTATTTGTGCGCGTGTCGGGCCCAAGAAATGGATTTCTAGTGTATATGGAGCAAGATTGCTTAACAGGAGGCCCATATTGGGTGATCGAGGTTTCTGCGCGCGTATTGGAACCAAGAAATTGACCCGACAAGAAAAATAGATCAAGTTTACTTTTTCGGGAATTTTTGAGAAATTTTAGAAGTGGAATTTGGCCAAACGGACATCGGATTTGGATTCAGCACGCGAAAACGAGCGGAATGGACTATTTACTTGAATTTTTCGGAGCCCGGAGGAGAAAACACAGATTTTGAGGCTATGGGTACTGTTCCGGCACCGGCGGGCGGCGGCGACGGCGGTGGGCAGCGGCGGCGCGCGGCGGCGCGGGCTCGGGCAGGCGGCGGAGCGCCGCGGGCAGGCGCGCGGGCGCAGGCAGCCGCGCGGGCAGGCGCGCGGTCCACGCGACCGGCGTGCACCGTGGGGCTGTGACACATGGCATTACGTGAGTGGCCAGTTCTGTAGGCGCGGTCCACGGACTTGGCACGGGTGCACGGTGGACCGGGGGTGACCACGTGGCGGCTTTTGGTTGGCGGGTCCTGGTGCGCGCGGTCCACGCGACGGCAGCGACGGCCTCGGGACGCGTGCCCGACACGTCGCCGGCGGCGGCGCGGCCGCGCACAGTGGGCGCGGCGTGGGCGCTGTCGGGGCGACGTGGGGGCGCCACGTGGCACCTCGTGGTTGGTCGGGCACAGGGGAGCACGACGGTGTGTCGGGACACGTGGCGTCGCGCGGTTCGCGGGCGCGCGTGCGCCGGGCGCGGGGAGCTTGGCAGGGACACGTGGCGGCCCGAGGAAGTTTCGGGCGCGCACAGTAACGGGCCGGGCCCGTTACTGTAGCAGCCCGAAAAGTTTCGGGCGCCCGAATCTTTGGGCCATAAGTCCAAATGGTTGGATTTTCGTGCTGAGCCTATAAATAGGTTGATGGCTTAGGCTTTTTGCCCCTTTTCCCGAGCTCCCCTGCCCTTGGACCCTTAAGCAAAGTTGGAGATCTTCGTGTTGCGCATCTTCTGACAGAGGCCCAGAATTTTTGGAAGCCGCGGCGTCGACGACTTCGGCATCGGAGCACAGAGCGACGATTTACAGTTGGAGGCCCGTTTCCGCCGCACTTCAGTCTGAGAGGTCCACAGAGCTACCCCGACAGTATTTTTGGACGATTTTCGCGGCGTTGGATTCTCGAGAGGTAGGCCTAGGTTTTTTGTATTGACCACCTTCTTCAGATCCGAGCTCTTCTTGGGGTTCCCGGTACATTTTTAACCCCCATTGCTACAGGATTTCTCTCGTGACAGCAGCACCTTGCCGGATTTTATTCTCCGCGCTCGAGCGTCGGATCGAGACGAGCCTACACTTTTTTCATCTACTCGTCGCGAGGATTATCATCATATTTTTCTTGGATTTTTTAGAGACCTTCCCGGAGGTATACTATTCCCTTTTTATCTGTTCAAGAGTTTACAGTTGTGTGGTTGTGAGTTTTGCGCGCCTGTACTGTGGAATTTGTAACTCGGCCTACGGGGCTCGGAATTGGACTTGCAGGTACCCGTTTCGAAGGTCTTAACGCGAGGATCGCCGTGGTATTTTTATTAGAATTTTTGGAGCATTGTTTGCAGGTGAAAAAGTGACATCTTTGGGACTGAATTTTCAGATTGTAACTTGTTTGGGTAATTGTGGATTAAAGTGTAATCTTGGACTTGTTGTTGTACCCAGGGGTTTTTGCGGGTGTTTGTGAACCCGTGGGTGTTGAGGATTTGTGAAGGTTGTTGCTCTTGGTGTTTTTCAGCTATGAAACCCTGGACAGTTGTGCAACTTCAGGTGGGTGGCCCTGTCTCCAAGACTTATGGAACGTTCATTAAATCTGCTATAGTAGGACCATGCATGATAGTGATACTCTTGTGTAGTATGCTAGAAAGTGATGGCTGATAATTCTAGTGTTATTTGATGATCATGCAATCTCTTGTTTCCTACTATCTGTAAATTATTGTAATCTTGGAACTTGACCTAGCACCCCCGTCATATGTAGCATGTTCAACCAGACTGTAGAAAACTTCAACTTGGGCTAGGTTTATTTGCTTTAGACATCCACACTTCATTTCTTCCTGGACATAGTGTTTTACTCGCCCGGGTAGTGGGCCGAGTGGTCGGATTTCTTTTAGTGTGGGATGCATTTTACACTCGTGCTTGGGAGCAGAGTGGAGTCTGGTAGATGTAGTTGATCGTTCATCTGTGGCGGGAGCCGTTTGGGTAAACGGCGGTCCCGAGATGTTTTATTTGTCGCCACTGGGTTAGTGGCAGTTGTTTACCAGTGTCAGCAGGACCTAGGACCCAGACTGTTTTTAGACACACATGATTTCTGTAAACTAATGTTTTCTTCCAAATGTCAAGGGGTCGCCGGAGCCTGTTCTTGTTTGATTTGGGTGATGGCAATAGCCCTTCGGAGTTTGGAAAATAAAATTTATTTAAATCAATTTCCTTAAAAGAACTAAAATATATTAAATTTGGGTTTCTCAGATTAAAATAATTTTCAGTAATAACTGTCACCGTTTTGTTACAACTTCCTCACCCGAGAGAGTTTGGGTGATCTGGGTTCTAGGGGCCGTTCCTTTTTCGGGACGAAAGCCACGGGGGCCGAGCCTAGGACCTGTTCTTGTTTGATAGGGTTGTAGGTGTTGGTCTTCCGGGACTTTCGGGCCCTGGTTGGTGTCCTCCGCTTGTTGTACAGAGGTTGTTGTGTTCCCGAACTGTAAGGGGGTCGGGAACCTCGATAGGCGGAGCCTAGAGTCTGTTCTTGTTTGATAGGGTTCTAGGCACCGACCTATCAGGATTTTCGAACCCTTATAGTGTCGGTTCTTCCTGAGTTTGGTGTTCTGTTGTGGGAGCCATCGAGTAGACGGTAGTCCCGGCTGTGAGTATTTCTAGCCACTGAGTGAGACAGTGATTGTTGGGTATAGCCGATCTTGTTGATCGAGGATTTGGATCATAGCCTGCATGAGCCACATTTGTGCTCGACAGAGATGCGCGGATACTTTACTCGTGTGGGTCGCGCCCCTCGAGTGCCACTCCGGAGTAGGCGAGATGGGGTTGTTGTACCGGCGTGAGATTGAGCTCTTCTATCGCGACTTGTCGATGCTTGTGTCCCTCTGGCTGAGCCAGTTTTGGCAGCTACGGACATACCTACGGTAGACCCGTCCTGTTGAGGATGTGCGGCAGTAGGTAGGCGCAGGTTTGACTGGACCCGATGTGGCAGTCAGTTTAGATTGGGTGATCTCAGTGAGAGTTAGTTGATGCCTCATGTGTTTCATCTGTTCCACTTTTTGAGCATCTAGATAGGGGCATAGTAGCTGTAGGGTTATTCATTTTCAGCTATTTTCTTCAGTATTTTATTTGTTAATTCATGCCTCTAGTAGACTTAGTGGATATTTGCCCTTCTGATTTGAGACTTCTTTTGAGCTATGTTAGTTTCGAGGACAAAACTTTCTTTTAGTGGGAAAGGATGTGAAGACCCAGATCTTCGTGGTCATTATAGTGTGATCGACAGCTTGTGGAGGCCAATTTCTGTGGATAGTGTTGGTTGCGCGCAAATCGGACCCAAGAAACGGACTCAGTGCGAGAAATGGATCAAGATCGCCTATTTGGGAGTTCGTCGAAAAATAAAGGTGGTTTCGCGCAAAACGAACACCGTATTTGGATTCAGCGCGGAAAAACGATCAAAACGGCTATTTGGTTGCTTTATTTAGAATTTTGGACTCCGGAATTGGACTCAGCGCGCGAAAACAGCAAAAAGAGGCATTTTTGGAGCAGTTTTGGATCTTTTTCAGGCGGCCGGGCCACAAGAGGGCGCGTGCACTAGGCGCAGCGACCGTGGGCTACTACATGTGTCGGCGCAGGAGAGGTCGGCGCGGGCCACGTTGCGCGCCCATGTGCGCGCGCCGCCTCGCGCGTCCCCGCGCAGGGGACACGCGGCGCCGCGCCAATGGCGGGCGCCGCGTCGGGCGTGGCCCCATCCGGGCCATCCGCCTGGGGGCGGGGCACCCGGATGGGCGCCACGTGCCCCCGCCTGCGCGCGGGCTGGGCCTGGGTTGGGCCTGGCCCAGCACTGTGCCTTGCACAGTGAACCGAAGGTGAATTTTTCTCTTCACACCTTCTTCTACCTCTTCTATTTAAGAGCTTATACCACCTCCTTCTCTTTCTTTTGGTGCTTCCAACCTTGGGGACTTCTACAGAGGAATCTCATGCAACTCTCCTTCATCTTCTTCAGCAAAGAGATGGTTTTTAGAGGCTTCATCACCATCATCTTCACCATGAGGCAAGCACCACCATTGTTGCTGTTGGTGGACCTTCCCGTCGCGTTTCAGTGCAAAAATTTCCCAGGACTCATTTCTTGGAATTTTGAGCTCAGTTTTGGTTCTACGTTTTCACAAGAGGTAAGGGTACAATTTTTGTATTCAACTCTTCCCTCAGATCTCATGATTTTACAGAGTTTTAAGGCCATCTTTGGGACCCTTCATTTCAGTCTGGAATCCTGAACAGTTCTCAGTGTTTTGGCCTTTCTGGGCAGTAGGATGGGAATTTTTGGATGATTTTTGCGGGGAAATTTTCAGGACTCGAAGATCTACAATATTGGTATGTATCATTTTCCCCAGATCTGACTTTTTAATAGGGTATATGCATGATCTTTGGAGCACCTTGCTGCAGTCAGGTACAGATGGAACTTGGTGGATAGTTCAAAGTGTTTATGGGTTTTCTCCTTCATCCGAGCATGAAAATTGGAGTTCTTTAGCTCAATTCATATCTACTCTCGACAAGGAATCCAATGGTACCTCTCTTGCAGGATTTGGAGCACGTTTGATTAGGTAACTTTAATGATCTTTTTAAGTGCGATTATATGGTTTACTGCAGTCCCTGTTTTAGTTTTGATTTGAGCAATGCACCTTGGAATGCAGATAACTTTGTGGATATAAGGTCTTTTTCAGAAATTCAAGTTGGGACTTCTTCTTAACTTCAAGGTGAGCAAATTCTCTTTTGTGATCTGTGGATGAATCCCTTTGGAAAAGCCTCTAATTAAGCTTGGAAATGCTAGCAAGTTTATGTTAGCAATTTTGGACAGCATTGTGATTTTTGCTTCATTTGAATGTTAAGGGAAATTAAGGGTGGATTTTTGAGGACTTGAAGATGTTTGTATGAAAGAGGAGACCTTTGTTTTACTGTTGGAGACTTCATTTTGAGGTATTTGAGGTTGCACATACTTTTTATTTAACCTTGTTGCACTTGCCGAAATTCTGGAATTTGAATGCGCAGTGTGCATTGTTTCAGTGATTGCGCCCAATCCGTGAGGCGGATTTGGATGATTTTCGCGGCATCGGACTCCTGGGAGGATAAGGATTACTCACGCCAAAATTCAGCCAGATCGGGCATCGGATCGTCAAGTTTCAGGTGGGTGGTTGTGCTTTGCCGAAAACATCGATTTACCCACTCGGGCTATTGGTTTCCCTCATGGCATTGTGGTTGATATTCTCTTCTCCTTGGTATAATATGTGGGTTGTATTAATTGGATCTAAATAGGAGAAAAAACACCTAGAGGGGGGTGAATAGGTGTAAACAGTAAACACTCAAAAATCGTTGCGCAATAAAACCCAATGCGGAAATAAAAAATAACACGCAAGATTTTTATGTAGAAAAACTCCAAAACCAGAGTAAAAAACCACAGGACCGATAACACGGCGAAATCCACTAGAATTAAAACACGTACAAGGTGATGTAACGCACTCACTCACGACTCAACCTTTTCCATACGCTCCTAGTAGATCTTCTCCGCTCGCTCCGCAACGCTCCTCGAATCCACGATTAGCGTCCAACGCCGAATCCACGGCGTCCAACGTCGAATCCACGACGTCCGACCGAATCCACGGCCTTCACCCAGTAGCACGTCTCGAATCCACGAACGTACCTCGCTCCGAGTCCACGAGAGCGGTTGCACCTTGAATCCATAAGGCCACGCGAGTCCACGCGCCTCTTTTGGGAAAATCGTTGTTTTTTGGGTGGTGATGATCCGCCGAATACTTAGATTAGAAATAGATCGGAAATACCATTGTAGTAATCCGGAATATTTTATTTTAAATAAATAAAATAAAAGGTGAATTTTTAGTCGGAGTTAGATTCTAAAGATCTAAATTGATCTATTTGATCAATTGCGGGGGTGCAAGTTGCACGAATTACGAGATAAAAAGGCTAATTTCCAATCCGGACATGATCTTGGAAATCCGAGTTGACCGTTGCGATCCTCTCGTCGAACTGAGCAAGTTTCATATTCAGCACTTTTCGATCTGACGGTCGGATCTTCCAGAATTCAAAGAAGAAGGAAGCGGATCTTGCGACTAATAGGAACAGTGGACTGTGTACAGTATTTTAAGTTAAATACTGTAGATGAATAGTAACCCCTTGATTCTATTCCCTCTGGAATCAACGCTGACCAATTTACCATCTGGACCCCTAATATAGTAATTCGAGTAGTCAATTCTAGCTATTTTCGACGTTCTGAACGCAATGGCGCAGTCGAAAATTCTGTTTGACGACTCTGGAATATCGAAAAGCGTGAAAACTGTAAAATTAGACAGTTTTTATGGAACGAAATTTTATCAGGACGTCGCGTCGAAAAACTAAAATCGCCATCTTGAAGATTTCGACGTGCCGGACGCAATGGCGGAATCCGTTTTTCGTTCTGATGACCGAAACTCCCCGAAATGCGTGAAAAAACCTAAAATTGGACTAAATTGTAAGAAAGGTTAGTAATTTATGTACCAAATGCTTAGGGAGTGTAAAGTGAGGGTGCTGGGTGCTTAATGCAACTACAGGAGGGCCCTTAAAGTTTAGGGTTGCTTGTGCAAGGGCCTTTTTGCAAAACAATGCAACAATTCGTTGCATTAAGTAGGAGTCTCTTGAACTACCATGGGTGTAGTCCGAGGAGGCTTGGGTGTAAGTTGTTGCAACCACTCTCCTCTGCTTCTTCCCAGAACAGGCATGGATGCTAAGGAGGCCAAGGGTCACCCACCCCTAGAGTGTAGTCCGAGAAAGAGAGAGTGAGAAAAAAAATTGGAGAAGAAAGAAAAGTATGGATCAAGTTGCTCAAGGTTGGACCAAGCTCCATCTGGGGAGCCTCTTTGTGTGCCCGCGACCGAGCCGGGGGGAAGCCGGCGGTCGCCGCCGCCGGGAACCACCGCGGAGCAACTTCTTCTTTTTCCTCTCTCCGGCAAGGTAAGAGGGTTGCATGTTTTGTTTTTAATGGGTCTAAGAATCATGTGGTAGCCTCCTGACCTTAAGTACACCCTTCCTATGAAGTCCGAGCCGTCGCCGTTGCCCCGGCCGCCGGCGGGAACGAGTTATTGCCGGAATACCTTGTTGCGGCCGAGATGCACCCCGGGCTTCATCCGACCGTTTAAAATGGGATCAGATCCGTTGGATCTCATCTTCTCGGTGACTGCCGGCTTTCCCCAAAGTTTGGAGAGGATCGGCTGACGGATTGCACCGCACGACGAAGCCCTAGGACCGGGGTTTTTCCACACTTCGCCGGAGGCGTTTTTCCGGCGCCGCCGCGGAACCTTGCCGCGGCCAACCACCCAGCAAGCACTGGGGGACCAAGAGGAGCAAGTTGGTCCATCTTGCGCCGGCCAAAACCTCGCCGGCCGGAAGTTGCCATTAATGGTGGCCGGAAAACACCAATTTTGAAGAAAATGGTCTCCGGCGATTGCCGGAGCTCCGTCAGGTGGGGGAGCGGCCCAGGTATGATCCTAAGACCTATATGAAGCCCCCCATGCATTTGCATACGAAGGTTGACGTTGGGTTTTCGTTCTTGAAGGTTGCACTCTTGGTGGTGGCCGAGCTCTTGCTCCGGCCGCCGCCGTCGCCTCGCGACGCCGGCCACCAACCCAGGTTGGTCCTAGACAACTTATAAAGAAGTTCTAACAAGTTGGTTTGGTCAAGTTGCCTCCGAAAAATAAGTTGGCTCATCTTTGATGATTACACCATTAAGGGTTGGCCGAGCACCCTCTCCGGCCGCCGTCGTCGACTCCGGTCGCCGGGGGGACACCCAGGTAACTTACTAAACTTGCTGGCATGCTTCCCCTCCATCTTAGAAGCCTCAAAATTTCCTCTTTGCTGAGATTAGGCTCGGGCAAAGTGTTTGTCACGCCCCGGGTGTAAACCAGAACCCGGGCCCGTCTACAGATCCGCCGTGCACACGGTATTTCCCGCGTACACGAAGCGCCAAACCTGCTCAGATATATAAGAGATATAATAAAAGAGCAATAAAAACAGAGCTGAACTAAAACTAATGCATCTCAGACTGAAGCTGGAAATAAAATACAATACATCTGTATAAATGATACATCTGTCTCTCCCAGCTCACCAAAATAAATACAACCTGCTGGCAAAAGCCAGTCCCAAAGTAAAAGTACAACCGTCTGAGGAAACACGGGTACACCAACTGTCCAGCTAACACGCTCAACCTGCCTCGAAGTCTATCTACTCAGCCGTCCTCTCTCCTCGACCCGTCGCTGAAAGCTCAGCAGCACCCGCAGAAGACACTGCAAAAAAACAAAGGGGAAGAGAAAAGAGAAAGCAGTGGGGGTGAGAACTACTGTAAACAGCAGCCTCCCCCTAGTGGGTAGACCTCAACTCAAATGTGCCCACTAGGACTACAAGAGGCGAAAAAGATGAACAAAGGTGGTAAGCTGTAAATAAAACTGCCGATGATGAATAGAGCTACCACTACATGCCTCTAAAATGCCAGCTAGGAATATAGCTAAATGTATGCATCAGAAAGTAAATGCCTGCCTGCCTAGACCCAATCGATACACCAGTAAACACTGGTACTGCCTGCTGTGCCTGCCGAATCGGGTATGCTGGCCAACGCATAACACCGATAGGAAAAGAGAGTCCCGAGGACTCGAAGCCTGTAAAACGCACACTCCGGAGTGGCACTCGAGGGGAGCGACCCACACGAGTATAATGCCTGGGTAACAAGTACCAAAATAATGCCTGGGTAACAAGTACCAAATCAGCAGGACTGGATCATGACTCTGATCAAAGTGGGAAAACCCATCCACTAAAAGGAGACCCGATCTCAACCCGATGCAAGATAAACAAATAGTGGGAAACCCCATCCACTAAAAGGAGACCCGATACCCAATCTGATGCAATAACCACTGTCTGGTCAACCGCCCAAGGTCCGCGGTTGCCGCAATACCCTGCCACCAAGCCTGCCTGTCCCAAAATCCAAGATCCACAATCGGGTAGAATAATCGATATCCGGTCAACCGCCTACTGTCCGCGGTTGCCGCAATACCCTGCCCTCACAGCCTGCCTGTCCCAAAACCCACAACTGTCTGACTACACTATCCCAGCCCCTGCTCGAACCCGAGCGTACTATCCCCCAAATGTAGACAAAAGAAGAGAAAAGCATGGTTTCTCCTAAGTCAATGCCATCATGATAGTGTAGCAGAAAAAGGTGGCCTAACTAAATGTCCAATCAAGCATGCAAAGTCCATTATTTAAAACAGGGTTTAAATATTATGATCTTTCCCCCATAACAGGGATGCCACTAATTAAACTTCCATCTGCCAAGTAATCCCATGTCCATTTATCACTTAAACATAAGAGGTCCCAATGTGTACAAGCAATATAGTCCAATTCCCAATTACCCTGCCATTTTTACTTTTTACCGGTTCATTTAGCAATGTACTAAAAGCAACTCAAATAGGCCTAGTGGGGACATCACAAGTAGGAGGTTAAACAACGGTACCCACCTCGAGCGCTAAATCCAAGTCCTGACAGCGAAGTCCGCGCCCGATCCTCAACCGTCCTCGCAAAACTGTGCCAAAAATCCCAAAGGATACACACATAATTACTATCCAAGTTAATCCCAAAATCTGTCCCCAAAATCAGATTCACTGTTCAGCCATTTTTACCTGCGAAACGTGCCCAAAAATTCCCAGAAAAATACCACTGCGATCTACGCGACGAACCGGTCGAAACGAGTACCTGCACGTTTTCCCACGATTTTTCTGTGCTGAGAACCAAAATCGACAAGAGAGACATCCCGAAGCAAGTCGATCACAAAAACTGAATCTGAGAATACTGTAAAAAGGGGTTCTCACCTTCAGGGAAATTCCACAAAAATCAAGAAAAATCAGAGAGATTCCTTGCGATGCGTAGATGCAAATCCCCTTTTGAATCGCCTCAAACCGATGTCCGGTTGCGGAGATATCTCCAAAACAATGCTGTGCTGTCCAAAATTCCACCCCAGAAAATGAGGTCACAAGATGACCCGAAAAACCCATGAAAACCTCGGAATGGGGAAAAACCAGTAGAAATAAGAAATGTAGCCCTACCTGTTACGAAGACGATGGCGCAAGAATCGCTGAAAAATACTGCCTGGTTAGCTCGGGAGAGCTAAAACACTGTCGCTGCGCCGAAGAAGAATCCAGGAATGCAACGTCGCGCCGCGCCGAAAAATCCAAATCTCGAAGTGCGTGCCACCACAAACCCCCAAACTTCACCAGGAGATGGAGAACTCAAAGGGGAGCAACTTTGCTGAAGACACCTTGGTGAGATGAGGCTCGGAAGTGGTGGAAAAAGCATGAAGAAGGGAGCTCGGGCTGCTTAAATAGGCCTCACCACTTAACAAAAACAATTGGGGAAATACCGGCTGGGTCCCCACTTTCGGGCGCCCGAAAGTTTCCGGGCGCGCACAGTGCGGCCCGGCCCAAACTTTCGGGCGCGCACAGTGCGGCCCGGCCCAGCATGCCCCGTCGGACGGGATCCCGCGAACCGTCCGACCCGCCTCCCCGACTGCCACGTGTCGCCCAAACAGCCGACAGCCGCCGCGACCACTCCTGCTGCGCCACGTGGCCACCTCCGGGAGTCGACACGCGTCCCCGACCGTCGTACCGCCGCGCCTGCCCGCACAGTCTGCGGCCGCTGCCCCCCTGCCCGCACAGTTGACCATCCAATAGGAGCGCGCCACGTGTCCTGCCTCTGACCGGTGCACCCGGTGCACAAGCCACTGAACACCGAACCAATGGTAACCTGCCACGTGTCCACCCTGGTGCACCGTGAACCAAAGCCAGCCATCCTGCTCCCTGCACCGAGTACTGTGAGCCGACCAACCACCAGGCGCCACGTGTCCCCGCCTTGGTGCACGCCCGCGCGGTGGACCGGCCGCCTGCCCGCGCCCCGCCGCTGCTGCCCGCGCCCTCAGCGCCTGCCCGCGGCCGCGCGCCGCCTGCCCGAGCGCCTCCGCCGCCTTCCGCCGCCGCCCGCCGCCGCCGGCCGCCGCCGGCGATCGCCGGAATTACTGTTCCGGCGTGAACAGTAACCCGAAGCCCAAAAATGCCGTAAATACACCGTCTGAAGCGTTTTCGCGCGCTGAATCCGATTTTGACGTCCGTTTCGCCAAATTCTCACTCTAAAAATTGCCGAATGCCCCCGGAAGGTATTCTTAGTCCAAATTCGCGCCGAGCCCAATCTCAATATCCGTTTTGCGCGCAAACACCTCTAAACATCCGATGGGGTCCCCCGATCACCCGCGTGATCCATTTGAAGCCCGGAGTCCAACACTTGTGTCCAAATTGGCGCCCGAACACCGCCGACATGCCCCGTAGGCCTCCAGAAGCTGCCGGTCACCCTGAAAAGCCCCAAATACCTCCCGCACACCGCGTAGGCCTCCAGTAGCCACCTCAAAGCACCGCAACAGCTCTGCGGAGATCCAGGTCATCACATCCTCCCCCACTAAAAGAAAGTTTCGTCCTCGAAACTAAAGTCGTTCCTCCACTCGGAATCTCAACCAAATAGAGGGGGTAAATATCCAATCATCCACCACTCAAGCTCCCAAGGCTGACAAATACCTCCTCCAGAGACGCGATATCCTCGGGTCTCTAACCAGAATGAAACAAAGGAGAACACTCCAGAGGGCCACGCCACCTCAACTAGGTACAGCTGGGCTAACTGCTCGGCCATCAAGTAGTCTGCATCGGTACAAGCATCTGTCCCCGCTAAGGCCTCAGATAATCCAACCACAAGTCCAACAACACCCAGCTCAACCCGAGTACCTCGGTACTCCCAAGGCATCCGATATAAGTCCCCCAACTGATCACGTAGACTCTGATCTCTAATCCAAAACCGTCGGGATGTAGAAGCACATCCCTAACCCTCCGGCATCAACACTCAGCCATGAGCAGTCGAGAGAACCAGATTGCAAATCCAACTTCGCGGAGATCCAATACCCTTGAAGCTGGTAAAACAAATCCTGCTTGACAGAAGGGTGCTAGCTCCCGATGGTCACTTCATCAAATTCTTACGGGTCCTCACGAAGCCGAAGTGAACCAACCTTCCACAACTCGAATAGCACCGGCGCCCCCAAAGGTGCCACACTTGGCCTGACACAAATCCAACACATCAAATCCTGGAGTTGGGTCCTCAACTCCCAAACTGGTGTCATGCCAAACAACTCCGATAGGAGAACAGCTAGGAACTCACCACCAAAAAGGGTATCTCCAAGTCCTGGTGCCGCCGCAGATCCCTCAAACACACCAGCCAAAAGGCTACTCACCCACTACGAGACATCCGCCTCGCTCACAAGGTCAAAACCAAAGAGGCGAAGATACTCTCAAGCAAACCAAGTACACCAACACCTCCAGGCCTGGCTCCCACGAAAACCGTCCTCGCAGCATAATCAGCTGCCGCAAAAGAAAAGAAAACCGGCCAGCCTAACCGTCCAAAGTACCAAACCAAGCCCCACCACTAGGTCAAGACCATCAGGCCTACAGGTACAACCAAGGACTCAACCGCACCGGGCAGGACCCACGACACTCCCCCCCAGGTGCAAAAGATAGGGAATACGACCTCCCGAACACCGGGTAACCGTCCTATCCCTAACCCAAACAATGAAGCCAAACACTACCCACCAAGAAGGGGAAAACCTCTCGTATCTAAAGATACGAACCCAAGAGCCTGGAACAATTCAAACCTACCGCCACACTGGCCGCTGAAATCCATGTGCTCTGACGGTCTCAAGAATCCACTATCCAGAAAAAGAAATCAGGAGTGCCTCACCCGACCGACCTGTCCTCCAACACCCGGCGCCAAGCGCCTCAATCAGGACTCGCCTCAGGCAGCAGATCCCAATCCCAAGGAACTGCAATGCCACGCTCCATACCCGGTGCCTACTCCAATGAGGCGTCCCCAATACTCTCAATCCCCCACCGAATAAGACCCTGCCTCCAAAGGCTCCATACACAATCCCACAAATCGGGGCAACTCATCCGCCAAAACTGGCTCACTCCTTCAATGCAATCCCACAGTTTTCCCTGCAGTCAACTGTCCACCCTTCTTCGGTGCCCCAGCACTAAACGTCGGCACGGAGGGCTACTCACTAGTCCGACAACCGTGCCACTGCACTGATCCGACAACTGTGTCACCGCGCCGACAACTGCACCACTGTGCCGATCCGACCACTGTGTCACCGCGCTGCTCCGACAACTGTGTCACTGCTCCGACAACTGCACCACTGTGCTGATCCGACCACTGTGTCACCGCGCTGCTCCGACAACTGTGTCACTGCTCCGACAACTGCACCACTGTGCTGATCCGACCACTGTGTCACCGCGCTGCTCCGACAACTGTGTCACTGCTCCGACAACTGCACCACTGTGCTGATCCGACCACTGTGTCACCGCGCTGCTCCGACAACTGTGTCACCGCGCTGCTCCGCTGATCTGCCTCCAACACTCCTACCCTTCGGGTCCGGAGCCCCCCCCAGACTCCAATCTGGGTATCCGGCCCGAAACAACCAGCTCAGGCCCAACTGCCGCACCAAGGTGCACTCGGGTCAGAGCCCCAACGTCGGGGAGACACCGCTCACCACGACAAAACCGCAAATCAGCACACCCCAAACACTCGACCCAATCTAGCGAAAGTCAAAGGCATCCCCCTATTTTTGTAACGTTATGTTGTCTGCAGCCAACATAACTGTCCCACAAAAATAGGGTATGCCGATCCCTCTTCACTCACTGGAAAAGTCAAAACCAAATCACCGACTTTCGCCAAAAGTCACGTCTCTCACGTCCTGCCATCCTAGGGTCTGCCAAAAGCCTAGGGTTTCCTAAGTCCCAACTGACCTATCCCTAAGCTCTGATACCAACTTAATCTGTCACGCCCCGGGTGTAAACCAGAACCCGGGCCCGTCTACAGATCCGCCGTGCACACGGTATTTCCCGCGTACACGAAGCGCCAAACCTGCTCAGATATATAAGAGATATAATAAAAGAGCAATAAAAACAGAGCTGAACTAAAACTAATACATCTCAGACTGAAGCTGGAAATAAAATACAATACATCTGTATAAATGATACATCTGTCTCTCCCAGCTCACCAAAATAAATACAACCTGCTGGCAAAAGCCAGTCCCAAAGTAAAAGTACAACCGTCTGAGGAAACACGGGTACACCAACAGTCCAGCTAACACGCTCAACCTGCCTCGAAGTCTATCTACTCAGCCGTCCTCTCTCCTCGACCCGTCGCTGAAAACTCAGCAGCACCCGCAGAAGACACTGCAAAAGAAACAAAGGGAAGAGAAAAGAGAAAGCAGTGGGGGTGAGAACTACTGTAAACAGCAGCCTCCCCTAGTGGGTAGACCTCAACTCAAATGTGCCCACTAGGACTACAAGAGGCGAAAAAGATGAACAAAGGTGGTAAGCTGTAAATAAAACTGCCGATGATGAATAGAGCTACCACTACATGCCTCTAAAATGCCAGCTAGGAATATAGCTAAATATATGCATCAGAAAGTAAATGCCTGCCTGCCTAGACCCAATCGATACACCAGTAAACACTGGTACTGCCTGCTGTGCCTGCCGAATCGGGTATGCTGGCCAACGCATAACACCGATAGGAAAAGAGAGTCCCGAGGACTCGAAGCCTGTAAAAACGCACACTCCGGAGTGGCACTCGAGGGGAGCGACCCACACGAGTATAATGCCTGGGTAACAAGTACCAAAATAATGCCTGGGTAACAAGTACCAAATCAGCAGGACTGGATCATGACTCTGATCAAAGTGGGAAAACCCATCCACTAAAAGGAGACCCGATCTCAACCCGATGCAAGATAAACAAATAGTGGGAAACCCCATCCACTAAAAGGAGACCCGATACCCAATCTGATGCAATAACCACTGTCTGGTCAACCGCCCAAGGTCCGCGGTTGCCGCAATACCCTGCCACCAAGCCTGCCTGTCCCAAAATCCAAGATCCACAATCGGGTAGAATAATCGATATCCGGTCAACCGCCTACTGTCCGCGGTTGCCGCAATACCCTGCCCTCACAGCCTGCCTGTCCCAAAACCCACAACTGTCTGACTACACTATCCCAGCCCCTGCTCGAACCCGAGCGTACTATCCCCCAAATGTAGACAAAAGAAGAGAAAAGCATGGTTTCTCCTAAGTCAATGCCATCATGATAGTGTAGCAGAAAAAGGTGGCCTAACTAAATGTCCAATCAAGCATGCAAAGTCCATTATTTAAAACAGGGTTTAAATATTATGATCTTTCCCCCATAACAGGGATGCCACTAATTAAACTTCCATCTGCCAAGTAATCCCATGTCCATTTATCACTTAAACATAAGAGGTCCCAATGTGTACAAGCAATATAGTCCAATTCCCAATTACCCTGCCATTTTTACTTTTTACCGGTTCATTTAGCACTGTACTAAAAGCAACTCAAATAGGCCTAGTGGGGACATCACAAGTAGGAGGTTAAACAACGGTACCCACCTCGAGCGCTAAATCCAAGTCCTGACAGCGAAGTCCGCGCCCGATCCTCAACCGTCCTCGCAAAACTGTGCCAAAAATCCCAAAGGATACACACATAATTACTATCCAAGTTAATCCCAAAATCTGTCCCCAAATCAGATTCACTGATCAGCCATTTTTACCTGCGAAATGTGCCCACAAAATTCCCAGAAAAATACCACTGCGATCTACGCGACGAACCGGTCGAAACGAGTACCTGCACGTTTTCCCACGATTTTTCTGTGCTGAGAACCAAAATCGACAAGAGAGACATCCCGAAGCAAGTCGATCACAAAAACTGAATCTGAGAATACTGAAAAAAAGGGGTTCTCACCTTCAGGGAAATTCCACAACAAATCAAGAAAAATCAGAGAGATTCCTTGCGATGCGTAGATGCAAATCCCCTTTTGAATCGCCTCAATCCGATGTCCGGTTGCGGAGATATCTCCAAAACAATGCTGTGCTGTCCAAGATTTCACCCCAGGAAATGAGGTCACAAGATGACCCGAAAAACCCATGAAATCCTCGGAATGGGGAAAAACCAGTAGAAATAAGAAATGTAGCCCTACCTGTTACGAAGACGATGGCGCAAGAATCGCTGAAAAATACTGCCTGGTTAGCTCGGGAGAGCTAAAACACTGTCGCTGCGCCGAAGGAGAATCCAGGAATGCAACGTCGCGCCGCGCCGAAAAATCCAAATCTCGAAGTGCGTGCCACCACAAACCCCCAAACTTCACCAGGAGATGGAGAACTCGAAGGGGAGCAACTTTGCTGAAGACACCTTGGTGAGATGAGGCTCGGAAGTGGTGGAAAAAGCATGAAGAAGGGAGCTCGGGCTGCTTAAATAGGCCTCACCACTTAACAAAAACAATTGGGGAAATACCGGCTGGGTCCCCACTTTCGGGCGCCCGAAAGTTTCCGGGCGCGCACAGTGCGGCCCGGCCCAAACTTTCGGGCGCGCACAGTGCGGCCCGGCCCAGCATGCCCCGTCGGACGGGATCCCGCGAACCGTCCGACCCGCCTCCCCGACTGCCACGTGTCGCCCAAACAGCCGACAGCCGCCGCGACCACTCCTGCTGCGCCACGTGGCCACCTCCGGGAGTCGACACGCGTCCCCGACCGTCGTACCGCCGCGCCTGCCCGCACAGTCTGCGGCCGCTGCCCCCACTGCCCGCACAGTTGACCATCCAATGGGAGCGCGCCACGTGTCCTGCCTCTGACCGGTGCACCCGGTGCACAAGCCACTGAACACCGAACCAATGGTAACCTGCCACGTGTCCACCCTGGTGCACCGTGAACCAAAGCCAGCCATCCTGCTCCCTGCACCGAGTACTGTGAGCCGACCAACCACCAGGCGCCACGTGTCCCCGCCTTGGTGCACGCCCGCGCGGTGGACCGGCCGCCTGCCCGGCCCCCGCCGCTGCTGCCCGCGCCCTCAGCGCCTGCCCGCGGCCGCGCGCCGCCTGCCCGAGCGCCTCCGCCGCCTTCCGCCGCCGCCCGCCGCCGCCGGCCGCCGCCGGCGATCGCCGGAAATACTGTTCCGGCGTGAACAGTAACCCGAAGCCCAAAAATGCCGCAAATACACCGTCTGAAGCGTTTTCGCGCGCTGAATCCGATTTTGACGTCCGTTTCGCCAAATTCTCACTCTAAAATTTGCCGAAAGCCCCCGGAAAGTATTCTTGGTCCAAATCTCGCGCCGAGCCCAATCTCAATATCCGTTTTGCGCGCAAACACCTCCAAACGACCGATGGGGTCCCCCGATCACCCGCGTGATCCATTTGAAGCCCGGAGTCCAACACTTGTGTCCAAATTGGCGCCCGAACACCGCCGACATGCCCCGTAGGCCTCCAGAAGCTGCCGGTCACCCTGAAAAGCCCCAAATACCTCCCGCACACCGCGTAGGCCTCCAGTAACCACCTCAAAGCACCGCAACAGCTCTGCGGATATCCAGGTCATCACAGTGTTATAGTTGATGTTTATATATTATGCTCACAAGGTGTTCGATGATATGCTTCAAAGAGTTTTTAATTGGAATTAGGGTTTGCAATGAATATGAAAGTTGTTGGCGAACATCCCCTGAGCTCCGTGCTCACTTCAGATCAAATTGATTCTGAGTGGATGTGGGTGTGGTGCTTTGTCTAAATGTTAGAGAGCAAGGAGCTCGGATCTGGTTGATCCGTCGATTTTGGACTGAAACTAGGGTGAGCCCTAGGGTGTTGGCACTGTCCAGAGAAACTTTTATATACAAAGTTCGTCTGGTTGACGATCGGATTAAAAGATATAGAGAAATCAACCTTTTTCAGTAATGTTGGAACAAAACTAAGTTCCGGGCTATTAGCGAAGCCGCGACAGTGTATTCCTAGCTAATTTGGGGTCACTGGACGCGATGCTTGCGTTAGATTCGGTGTTTGAAGTCTGGGAGAAACAAAAATGCAAAATGGCTATGTTAGAGGAGAGTTTTATGGCCCGAAGTTTGCCTCGGGTCCCGTGCTGCCACAAATTTGTGAGCACGGTGTTCAGCAAGACAAATGTCACCTGCTGGAAGTGACGGTTCGCCAAAATTAATTTCCAGTTGAAAGAACGAGCGAAAACAGCGCTCAAATGACGCTAAAAAGGGGAATTCTAGAAACCCTAGGGGTCTAAATGCAATTTTGGCACTGCATACAGTTTAGAGCAGTATATAGATGGTTCCTAAGCTTTTCGTTAGGATTCCAACGGCTCCCGTTGAGCGAAAATCGGATAACGATCCGGAAATCGGCGAAATCGTCGATTTAGCGGTATCCGGGTGGCAATCGCGTAATTTGAGAAATTACGGCGGTTTCACCAAGCCGACTGTTGAGTCCCAGTAGAATCTGGTTGAGCCAGCGGCTAAGCTTTAAAGCCTGAATCTCCCGGAAATCCAAAAGGAATTCCCGGGAGGGGCAATTTGGTAATTTTACCAAAGATGGAATATAAGATTAAATTGGTCCAAGTGTTGACATCAGACATGGATGTCTAAGTAATTAAAAAGGATCATGTTAGCAACAAGAGTTTAAAAATAATGTCGGGATAGTTGTGGTCGAGTAGTTTCCTAATCATAATCTTGATTTAGGTTGGCACAGTCTTCGAGCGTCCAGTTGGAGTCGAAGGTTCGCCTGCGCATTGACAGGTGGGTTATCTTCGGTCCGGGCTTTATCAGTTCGGCCCTTGGTGTACGGTATTGGTTGGACTCCTGTTCTTGGTAACTTAGTTTATTTTGAGCCTGTCTGCCTTTGGTTGCAATATATATTATTGTTAGTTGCTTTGACTGATTGGCCATTTCGTAGTTGCACTCCTATGCTTGATTATTATATCAATCTATTAATGCTTGAGCCTGCCTTTCCGTTGATTCAGTGATTTGCTACCTCATGCCTGCTTTATACCTGCTTCCTTGTTGTTCGCCTTTTATGCTGCTAAATACATGATCTTCTAAAATAAATGATTTTACCAAGCCTTGTAGGGTAGCCTGAGTCTGTTCTTGTTTGATAGGACAGGGGCAACGCTCTACGAGGTTTGGGACCCAAAAACCTATTGTTTTCAAAGGTTTTCTTAAAAACATGTGTTTAGTTGCATAAGGGGTTAGTCTGTCTGATTGGTGTTGAGCTATGCCTGTTATCAGTTCTATTCTGCCTTACATGATTATTCATAGTGCCTCTGGTATTTATATCTTATCCTGGAACATTTCCATGTTGGACTGGTGAGCTTGCTTGTTCTGCTGATCAAATGATACACTGCTGAACACATAGATTTAATTAACTGATGTTTTTACCGAGCTTCGTAGGGTCGCCGGAGTCTGTTCTTGTTTGATAGGACAAAGGCAATTGCTCTGCGAGGTTTGGAAACCCAAGCTTCGTAGTGTCGCCTGAGTCTGTTCTTGTTTGATAGGACGAGGGCAACGCTCTTCGAGGTTTGGACTTTTCAAAACAGTTTTCTCAAAAATATGTGTTTGGTTTTGTATTATTTGGTTGGTCTGCATGATTGAGTTGAGTTTTTCTGTTGAGCTTATGCTGAGTTGAGATTTGCCTTGATCCTGCATGAGAGTTGAGATTCAGTTGATTTTGCACTTGCATCCCAGTGGGGATTTCCCGGCTTGTTGCCGATTACCCGGTCAGTGGACCGTGAGCTTGAGCATTTGCATTGTGATCGCCCGCACCGTTGTACCTCACGAACATCAGCGGATTTGCTACCCGTAGCGATGTTCTTTACCGGTAAAGTGGTTAGCAGTTGTGACCCGTGACCCTAGTTTGGGGAATGTCAACCAGGTGGTGCCAGGTGGGCAGCCTTGCCTGAGGTCTTGTGAAGGCCAATATGGTAGCTTGTGATTGGGTCTTTGTGTTTTCATTTATTTGATGCATGTGTTGTTAAGTTACATACTTCCTTGATTCTTTGATCTGGCTTCTAGTTATCTACCTGTATATGATTCTATGTGATGCCTTTGATTATAGTTTCATTGTTATCTTGCTGATTGTCCTAACTCTGTGATGCGTTGATTATCCCGATACATGTTTATCTTGTTTTAAATTCTGCTAAAATTATCTCCTATGCTTGTACCCAGATTATAAGTTTTGCTTTCTTTACAGCACCAGTTATATATCTGCTTTACCCTAACCCATGATCTATTACTATCCTCTAGCATTGTATACCAGTAGGTACGATCTGCTATTTCTCGGCTCGTCGTGCCCACTGGGATACACTCCGGTGTGTCTCACACCCTCGGGTGACTGTTTTTCAGGTCGAGCGGGTGTTGAGATGTCGGGACGAGTTGGTGAGATCACGAGATAGAGCTTGACCCATGGACAGCCGATAGCCAAGCATTTAGTTACTTGATGAAAAGAAAAGAAAATATAATGTAATTGAGAAGTTGTTGAAATTGTGCAATTTAATATCTGTGTTGTAATAGATGTACGTAGTTAGTACTCTGAGTAATTGCCAAGATAGCCGTGCATATATAGAAAAGGCTCAATCCCCAGTGGGATTGGGACTCTTCTATATATGTGGCGGTCTGTTGCGCCCTGGCTGGTTTTAAACTCTGATTTCAAAAAAATAAAATAAAATAAAATAAAATAAAATTTAGACGCGGATTTTTTTGAACTCGGGGCGTGACAGATTAGATGGTATCAGAGAAATAGGAATAAGAAGTCTAGGTTTGGCTAGGAACGAACCCTAGGATGACTCGTGTCACGTGAGAGCGCTGGGTTTTGGTACAGTAAGTTTTGGAACTTAGAGATATTTCGTGTTCACGTTTCGGAATTGTTGTTAGTGCAAGGGTTAGTCGCCATAGCAGATGACTGTTGGTATTGCACTAGCCTTACAGGTTGCTCAGAGATTTGATAAGATGTCGATTCCTGACCCCATGATGGTAGTGACCTTTGGTTGAGGTCATGTTATTGGCATAGAGACGGTGAAGGGAGGTATTTAATGTACCTTCAGATGTGAGCTGTGTCCCCAACAAGATGTTGGCGACAAATCTATGGTATTTCACTTTTCTTTTGTTTAGCACGTTGGCTGCAGACAACGTACCTTCGAAAGAACTGAGGAAATACTTTGCCCTGTAATGGGGTACATCAGATTGGGTCTAAAATAGTAGCCTTGGAATGGTTAAAATCTCGTGACCAGGAATAACTACATTGAACCTATTAGTGACTAATCAGCGTTTAGTTGGATTAAGTTTCGGGGACGAAACTTCTTGTAAGGTGGGAGTGATGTAGTAATCCGGAATATTTTATTTTAAATAAATAAAATAAAATGAATTTTTAGCCGGAGTTAGATTCTAAAGATCTAAATTGATCTATTTGATCAATTGCGGGGGTGCAAGTTGCACGAATTACGAGGTAAAAAGGCTAATTTCCAATCCGGACATGATCTTGGAAATTCGAGTTGACCGTTGCGATCGTCTCGTCGAACTGAGCAAGTTTCATATTCAGCACTTTTCGATCTGACGGTCGGATCTTCCAGAATTCAAAGAAGAAGGAAGCGGATCTTGCGACTAATAGGAACAGTGGACTGTGTACAGTATTTTAAGTTAAATACTGTAGATGAATAGTAACCCCTTGATTCTATTCCCTCTGGAATCAACGCTGACCAATTTACCATCTGGACCCCTAATATAGTAATTCAAGTAGTCAATTCTAGCTATTTTCGACGTTCTGAACGCAATGGCGCAGTCGAAAATTCTGTTTGACGACTCTGGAATCTCGAAAAGCGTGAAAACTGTAAAATTAGACAGTTTTTATGGAACGGAATTTTATCAGGACGTCGCGTCGAAAAACTAAAATCGCTGTCTTGAAGATTTCGACGTGCCGGACGCAATGGCGGAATCCGTTTTTCGTTCTGATGACCGGAACTCCCCGAAATGCGTGAAAAACACCTAAAATTGGACTAAATTGTAAGAAAGGTTAGTAATTTATGTACCAAATGCTTAGGGAGTGTAAAGTGAGGGTGCTGGGTGCTTAATGCAACTACAGGAGGGCCCTTAAAGTTTAGGGTTGCTTGTGCAAGGGCCTTTTTGCAAAACAATGCAACAATTCGTTGCATTAAGTAGGAGTCTCTTGAACTACCATGGGTGTAGTCCGAGGAGGCTTGGGTGTAAGTTGTTGCAACCACTCTCCTCTGCTTCTTCCCATAACAGGCCTGGATGCTAAGGAGGCCAAGGGTCACCCACACCTAGAGTGTAGTCCGAGAGAGAGAGAGTGAGAAAAAAAATTGGAGAAGAAAGAAAAGTATGGATCAAGTTGCTCAAGGTTGGACCAAGCTCCATCTGGGGAGCCTCTTTGTGTGCCCGCGACCGAGCCGGGGGGAAGCCGACGGTCGCCGCCGCCGGGAACCACCGCGGAGCAACTTCTTCTTTTTCCTCTCTCCGGCAAGGTAAGAGGGTTGCATGTTTTATTTTTAATGGGTCTAAGAATCATGTGGTAGCCTCCTGACCTTAAGTACACCCTTCCTATGAAGTCCGAGCCGTCGCCGTTGCCCCGGCCTCCGGCGGGAACGAGTTATTGCCGGAATACCTTGTTGCGGCCGAGAAGCACCCCGGGCTTCATCCGACCGTTTAAAATGGGATCAGATCCGTTGGATCTCATCTTCTCGGTGACTGCCGGCTTTCCCCAAAGTTTGGAGAGGATCGGCTGACGGATTGCACCGCACGACGAAGCCCTAGGACCGGGGTTTTTCCACACTTCGCCGGAGGCGTTTTTCCGGCGCCGCCGCGGAACCTTGCCGCCGGCCAACCACCCAGCAAGCACTGGGGGACCAAGAGGAGCAAGTTGGTCCATCTTGCGCCGGCCAAAACCTCGCCGGCCGGAAGTTGCCATTAATGGTGGCCGGAAAACCCCAATTTTGAAGAAAATGGTCTCCGGCGATCGCCGGAGCTCCGTCAGGTGGGGGAGCGGCCCAGGTATGATCCTAAGACCTCTATGAAGCCCCCTATGCATTTGCATGCGAAGGTTGACGTTGGGTTTTCGTTCTTGAAGGTTGCACTCTTGGTGGTGGCCGAGCTCTTGCTCCGGCCGCCGCCGTCGCCTCACGACGCCGGCCACCAACCCAGGTTGGTCCTAGACAACTTATAAAGAAGTTCTAACAAGTTGGTTTGGTCAAGTTGCCTCCGAAAAATAAGTTGGCTCATCTTTGATGATTACACCATTAAGGGTTGGCCGAGCACCCTCTCCGGCCGCCGTCGTCGACTCCGGTCGCCGGGGGGACACCCAGGTAACTTACTAAACTTGCTGGCATGCTTCCCCTCCATCTTAGAAGCCTCAAAATTTCCTCTTTGCTGAGATTAGGCTCGGGCAAAGTGTTATAGTTGATGTTTATATATTATGCTCACAAGGTGTTCGATGATATGCTTCAAAGAGTTTTAATTGGAATTAGGGTTTGCAATGAATATGAAAGTTGTTGGTGAACATCCCCTGAGCTCCGTGCTCATTTCAGATCAAATTGATTCTGAGTGGATGTGGGTGTGGTGCTTTGTCTAAATGTTAGAGAGCAAGGAGCTCGGATCTGGTTGATCCGTCGATTTTGGACTGAAACTAGGGTGAGCCCTAGGGTGTTGGCACTGTCCAGAGACACTTTTATATACAAAGTTCGTCTGGTTGACGATCGGATTAAAAGATATAGGGAAATCAACCTTTTTCAGTAATGTTGGAACAAAACTAAGTTCCGGGCTATTAGCGAAGCCGCGACAATGTATTCCTAGCTAATTTGGGGTCACTGGACGCGATGCTCGCGTTAGATTCGGTGTTTGAAGTCTCGGAGAAACAAAAATGCAAAATGGCTATGTTAGAGGAGAGTTTTATGGCCCGAAGTTTGCCTCGGGTCCCGTGCTGCCACAAATTTGTGAGCACGGTGTTCAGCAAGACAAATGTCACCTGCTGGAAGTGACGGTTCGCCAAAATTAATTTCCAGTTGAAAGAACGAGCGAAAACAGCGCTCAAATGACGCTAAAAAGGGGAATTCTAGAAACCCTAGGGGTCTAAATGCAATTTTGGCACTGCATACAGTTTAGAGCAGTATATAGATGGTTCCTAAGCTTTTCGTTAGGATTCCAACGGCTCCCGTTGAGCGAAAATCGGATAACGATCCGGAAATCGGCGAAATCGTCGATTTAGCGGTATCCGGGTGGCAATCGCGTAATTTGAGAAATTACGGCGGTTTCACCAAGCGACTGTTGAGTCCCAGTAGAATCTGGTTGAGCCAGCGGCTAAGCTTTAAAGCCTGAATCTCCCGGAAATCCAAAAGGAATTCCCGGGAGGGGCAATTTGGTAATTTTACCAAAGATGGAATATAAGATTAAATTGGTCCAAGTGTTGACATCAGACATGGATGTCTAAGTAATTAAAAAGGATCATGTTAGCAACAAGAGTTTAAAAATAATGTCGGGATAGTTGTGGTCGAGTAGTTTCCTAATCATAATCTTGATTTAGGTTGGCACAGTCTTTGAGCGTCCAGTTGGAGTCGAAGGTTCGCCTGCGCATTGACAGGTGGGTTATCTTCGGTCCGGGCTTTATCAGTTCGGCCCTTGGTGTACGGTATTGGTTGGACTCCTGTTCTTGGTAACTTAGTTTATTTTGAGCCTGTCTGCCTTTGGTTGCAATATATATTATTGTTAGTTGCTTTGACTGATTGGCCATTTCGTAGTTGCACTCCTATGCTTGATTATTATATCAATCTATTAATGCTTGAGCCTGCCTTTCCGTTGATTCAGTGATTTGCTACCTCATGCCTGCTTTATACCTGCTTCCTTGTTGTTCGCCTGTTATGCTGCTAAATACATGATCTTCTAAAATAAATGATTTTACCAAGCCTTGTAGGGTAGCCTGAGTCTGTTCTTGTTTGATAGGACAAGGGCAACGCTCTACGAGGTTTGGGACCCAAAAAACCTATTGTTTTCAAAGGTTTTCTTAAAAACATGTGTTTAGTTGCATAAGGGGTTAGTCTGTCTGATTGGTGTTGAGCTATGCCTGTTATCAGTTCTATTCTGCCTTACATAATTATTCATAGTGCCTCTGGTATTTATATCTTATCCTGGAACATTTCCATGTTGGACTGGTGAGCTTGCTTGTTCTGCTGATCAAATGATACACTGCTGAACACATAGATTTAATTAACTGATGTTTTTACCGAACTTCGTAGGGTCGCCGGAGTCTGTTCTTGTTTGATAGGACAAAGGCAATTGCTCTGCGAGGTTTGGAAACCCAAGCTTCGTAGTGTCGCCTGAGTCTGTTCTTGTTTGATAGGACGAGGGCAACGCTCTTCGAGGTTTGGACTTTTCAAAACAGTTTTCTCAAAAATATGTGTTTGGTTTTGTATTATTTGGTTGGTCTGCATGTCACGCCCCGGAACCCGGGCTCGTCTACAGATCCGCCGTGCACACGGAATTTTCCGCGTACACGAAGCGCTGGTAACCTGCTCAGATATAATCTAACAATAAAAGAGCATAATACAGAGCTGAAATAGAAGAACCACATAGTATCTCAGACTGGAACTACAAATACAGCTGTAATATGTACAATAATCTCCCAGCTCACCAAAATAGTACAACCAGCTGGCGGAAGCCAGACCCAAAATAAAAGGAGAATCTCACAGTCTGAGTGGGGGGTACAACGTCTATCTACAGCTCTCAGTCTCCCAGGAGATCTATCTATTCAGCGATCCCCTTACCTCGATCAGCTGCCGATGGCCTAGCAGCTCCCGCAGATGACTCTGCAAAATAAAGGAGAAGAAAGAAAAAGAAAATAACAATGGGGGTGAGAACTACCAGATAAACCAGCAGCCTCCCCTAGTGGGTAAAACCTCAACTCTGACGCACCCACTAGGACTACAAGAGGCAAAAGGGGAAAAGGGGAAGTGGTAAGATAAATAAGGTACTGAAACAGTAAATCTACCACTACTATGCCTCTACTGCGGTACTGGTTATCAAAACTGTATGCATGCATCAGTAAACAGTAACTGTCCGAAATAACCCAATCCGTCATCTGATCCACGATCGGTACTGCCTGCTCCGCTCTCATCATCGGGCAAAAATCCGCGCCGACGTGATAGCAAAACTGTCAATAACTGTCTGGCCCCAGCCTCTAGAGTGGAACTCGAGGGGAGCGACCCACACGAGTAAAGCACCACCGGGCAATAACCGCGCCGGTATGATAAGTATCAAAAGCAGGACTGGATCATGACTATGCTCAAGTGGAACAAATTCCTCCACTAAAGAAGCCTGATACCCAATCAGATGCAATAGTACTCAATACGTGGGAAACATCATCCACTAGAGAAAACCCAATCCCCAGCTAATGCAAAATAAACCAGACTCAACCCCTATCTGATGCAAGGACAAACATCTGGTCGACCGCCCACTGTCCGCGGTCACCGCAATACCCCACAAATCTAGCACAACCTTGGCTACACTATCCCAAACCCCTGCTCATATTTGAGCAACAAACATCTGGATGCAAAGGACAACAATGAAACATGTTCAAATCCCAATATGATAGTGTAGCAATAAATAGTGGCCTTACCTGATGTCCGGGCATGCATGTAACTGTCTTTATTTTTAAAAGTTGTAAAATAGTGTCAAAGGTTTAAAACAATTGATTTACTGAATAAAAGTCATTTGCATGCGAGATCATAGCCTTTGTCTCAATCACAGTGTCCCAATATAAGTCATCATATCATTTGTGGGGTTATATTAAGTTTTAGGGGAGTTTGTCCCAGCGGTCCTTGTCATTTGTCATATTAATTTGTCCCAATGGTTCTCATTAATTGTCCTGTTAGTTATCCTGTTAGTAGTCCTGTTAGTAGTCCTGTTAGTTGTCCCAATGGTTCTCATTAATTATCATATTTTAGGGGATTTCTAGTAATCCCAGTGAGCTTGTCAAAAATGAGGTAAGCAACAACCGCCCACCTCGAGCAGCTCAAACGACACCCCAGGTAGTCCCTGGTTGTCCACAGTCCTCAAATCCTGCAAATCAACACTCCCGGTATAAATACAAATCCCAAAAAGTACATTATTTGCTGTTTTTCAAACAGCACGGGAAAAGAGGAATTTTTCACCTCTAAAATGAGCTCCTAAAATCCCAGAAAAATTACGGTTGCGTTCCTCGCGAAGAGTAGATCAAAATCGACTCTTAAAACGCCTCGATCTGACGCTCCTACGTCAAGATAAAAATCGGAGAAGTCGGTGCTGTCCAAAAACCATCACAGTAAAAAGGGGGGTCAAAGAGGACTTGGGAATCGTGCCAAAAGTACGAAATGGAGCAAAATGATCAACACGGAAATCGAAGCCTTACCTCTTACGGTCGCGCTGTCGCAAAAATCGTCCAAAAATTCCACCCGGTTAGCCCGCAGTGAATTTTCGACGGAACTGCGACGGGAAATGGGCCGAAAAAGAAAACCGTCGCAGTGCGCCGCGTCGCAGATAACTCACTATCTGTAACTCCCAAAATTCTGAGATTTGAGAGAGAGAGAGAGGAGAGAGAGAGGAAAAACTTTCGTAGAGAACACTTTCTCTGATTCTCCCTCTATGGCACGCAAAACGAGGTGCAAGGAGAGGGGGTGGGGGATCTCTTATATAGTGGGCCAAAAGGGAATATTCCCACACGGGATCCGGTCCGAACAGGAAACACCGGAACGGGCCAACCGTATTGCGCCACGCGTTGCCCAAACAGGAAACAGCCGGTGCAAGGGCCACTGGGATTCTGCCACGTGTCCACGTGGTGCACGTGGTTGCTCCGCGCTCCGGGTCTTCCGGAAAATGTCGGCCAATAGGATGCTGCCACGTGTCAACCATCCAGAAGCTTCTAGAAGCCGGCCAGCCAATGGGGAACTGCCACGTGGCAGCTGGAACTTTCGGTGCACCCGGTGCACGCCAGCCGTGGACCGCGCACCAGCGCCCCCCTGCCCGCGCCTGCCCGCGCCTGCCCGCGCCCGCGCCGCGCCTCCGCGCTCCGCCGCTGCCCCGCCGCTGCGCCGCTGCCCGCCGCCGTGCGCCGCCGCCCGCCGCCGCTCGCCGGCGGCCGCCGCCGGCCGGAACAGTAATTCCGGCCGGCGGTTACTGTTCCGGTGAACAGTACCAAGTGCCGAAAAAATAAAGCGAATATACCGTTTCGACCGTTTTCGCGCGCTGAGTCCAAATACGACGTCCGTTTCGCCAAATTCTCATCCGAAATTTTGCCGAAAGCTCCCGGAAATTCCCATTTGCTCCGATTTTCGCGCAGAGTCTATTAAAAATATCCAATTTCAATTCTACAAGCTCCGATGCACTGTACAAGCTCCCCGCAGTCACTGTTTAATGTTGTACAGTTCCTGCGGGAGTCCGGATCATCACATCCTCCCCCACTAAAAAGAGTTTCGTCCTCGAAACGAGACTAAACCACAATCCTTAGTCCAAAGTCTCGAATAAGTAGGGGTGGGCATCCCTCATCTCCGACTCAAGCTCCCATGTAGTCTTGCGCTCGTCATGATTGCCCCGTTGGATTTTCACCTAAGGAACGGCCCGATACGCTCCAATACCTCAAAGGGTCCAATGTATCGGGGCTAAGTTTCCCACGAATGCCGAATCTCCTGATCCCTTTGGACGGCGAGACTTTCAGGAATACATGATCTCCAACCTGAAATTCCAAGTCTCGTCGCCGAACATCGGCATAGCTCCTCTGCCGGCTTTGGGCGGTCTGAAGATACTTCGACTCGCTCGGATCTTCTCCTCTGCCTCTAACAATACGTCTGGTCCCAAGGTCCGCCTCTCGCCCACGTCACTCCAATAAAGGGGTGATCGACACTTGCGTCCATACAACGCTTCAAACGAAGCCATCTGAATGCTCGCTTGAAAACTGTTGTTGTACGCGAGCTCAGCCGAGGGTAAGTGTCGAATCCACCCTCCGCCGAGATCCAAGATGTATGCTCTTAGCATACCCTCCAAGATCTGCATCATCCGCTCTGACTGCCCATCAGTCTGCGGAGGAAAAGCCGTACTAAACCTGAGTTGAGTCCCCTAGGCTCAAATCTCAGGTCTCTAACGGATACAAAATAGAGGCGGGCACTTAGATAACCGCACCACCTCATTTAAGTACAGCAGGACTAACCGCTCAAGTGACTAAGTAGTCTACACCAGCAAATGCATCCGCTCCTCCCAGGGCACCTGGTAATCCAATCCTCATGTCCGCGGGCACAAATGCTCGATCCGAGTTCCTCTGTACTCCTGAGGTTCCTAATAATCCCCCAAATGATCACTTTATCTAATTCCCGGTAATCCCTTACAATGCCGAAGTGAACCTACTTCCTACATCTCAAAAAGCACCGGCGCCCCGTAGGCCCCAAACTATGCTAGCCAAAAACAGTTCCGCACCCAAAGCGAAACATCCGCCTCGCTGGCGAAGTCAAAACTTCAGAGGCAAAGAAAGCCCTGCGGCAACCCGGCACACAGACCTCTCCTGGCCTGGCTCCCCAAAAGATCGTCCTCGCAGCACAATCAACCGCCGCGAAAAGGGATACTGAGCCAGCCAGTTTATCTATGTACCATGATCAAGTCCCGCAGCTGAGTCATGACCATCAGGTCTACTGGCATAATCCAGGACTCATCTGCACCGGTCAGGACCAACGACACACCTCCATGCGCTAAAAGATCGGGAATACGTACCTCCCGTGCATAAGGTGACCGTCCTACCCCTAACCCATGCAATGAAGTAAATGTACTCCTAACGCATATCTAGCATGCTCAAGTGCAATACAATGCAAAATCTAATGCCAAAAAGCAAAATAATTAATAATACCTGCCACCACATGGTCGGCTGCTGCAAAGTCCTCCACCTGAGCGGCATAAACCCGACCGCTCTGAGCTGGTGGCGGGTGATCAGCAGGGTAAAAAGATGGGGATCCGCTCACTGGAGCATAAGGCCGTTGAGCTGACGACCGTTGCTGAGATACGAAGGGAGCCGAAACTGAAGAAGATGCTGCTGGGGTCGAAAAGGGGCATGAAGCTCGAACATGGCCTGACTGTCCACATTTATAACAACGACCCCACCTCTGATCACAGGTGTGTGACAAATGAGGTCCTCCACAGAATATACATCTGTCTCTATCGCGAAGCCGTGGCTGTCCCGACTGCTGCTGCTGCTGATGTTGCGGGGGTCTCTGGGATCCACCAGGCCCTCGCTGCTCCGAACGTCCACGGCCCGTGAACTGAGGCGGTGGCGGTCGGGGCGGCCTCCAGGAACTGGCCTGTCCCTCGTCGTGCTGTGCTGGACGCTTTTTGTCAGAACTCTGAGCGACCAAGCCCCCACGTCTGGCAATGACGTGGTCTCCCCTTTCAACCCACTGTGCATGCTCTGCTGCCTCCTCCAAGGTCTGCAGCCGCTGAGCGTGCACCAAAGTATAGGTTTCTGGGCGCAGGCCCGACTCAAAGAGCTCCACCTGGTGCGGTCCGTCCCTGGCGACATAGGGTACGCAGTTGAGCAACCGCCTGAACTCCTGAAAGTAGTCCAATGCTGTCCGGTCGCCTTGCTGAAGATTCTTCAAATCATCTTCTAGCTTTTTCTTCACACTTGTGGAAAAGTACGTATCCAGAATCATCTTCTTAAACTCTGCCCAGGGTAGCTGTCGAGTGATCCGAAACTCCAGGGGCTCCACCCGACGCCACCATGCATCAGCATCCCCGTCTCTAACAGTGTACAGCCATATGTACCCTGTACTTCTGGTCAATGAAGAAGTCCCGAAATAACTTCTCCATTGACGAAAGCCAAGTCCCAATCTCCCAAGGCTTAGTATCCCGCCCTGAAAACCTGGGCGGTCCCCGCTTACAGAACTGAGTAAGTTTGTCAGCAAACTCCTGCTCCTCTGCAGGAGTCAATGGCCGGATTGCTCCCTGAGCAACAGGGGATGCCGGGGTCACTGGTACAACTGGGGGAGCCACAGCAGGGGATGGTGGTACGGGAGAACTTCTCCGGGGGTGCTACAACAGGCTGCGCCCTCTGTTCTAACATCTGCGTCAGCCGACCTATGGCCTCCTCCTGACGCCGCACGGCCTCTGACATCTGGGCCATCTGAGCCTGAAGCTCTTGCACCTCACTCTGCTGGCCCTGCTCGGACTCCTCCGGCTCGGGCTCAGAGGAAGAAGGCTGCGAACGCGTCAACATTCTACGTTGCGGAGGCATCCTACCACAAGAAACCACACTCAGTATCATCACCCCACACGACCCAATCTAGCGAAAGTCAAAGACATTCTCCTATTTCTGTGACTTTATGTTGTCTGCAGCCAACATAACTGTTCACCAGAAATTGGGTATGTCGGTCCCTCTTCACTCACTGGAAGAGTCAAACAAATAAATCAACGACTTTCGCAAAATGTCACGTCTCTCACGCCCTATCATCCTAGGGTCTGCCAAAAGCCTAGGGTTTCCTAAGTCCCAACTGACCTATCCCTAAGCTCTGATACCAACTTAATCTGTCACGCCCCGGAACCCGGGCTCGTCTACAGATCCGCCGTGCACACGAAATTTTCCGCGTACACGAAGCGCTGGTAACCTGCTCAGATATAATCTAACAATAAAAGAGCATAATACAGAGCTGAAATAGAAGAACCACATAGTATCTCAGACTGGAACTACAAATACAGCTGTAATAAGTACAATAATCTCCCAGCTCACCAAAATAGTACAACCAGCTGGCTAAGCCAGACCCAAAATAAAAGGAGAATATCACAGTCTGAGTGGAGGGTACAATATCTATCTACAGCTCTCAGTCTCACAGGAGATCTATCTATTCAGCGATCCCCTTACCTCGATCAGCTGCCGATGGCCTAGCAGCTCCCGCAGATGACTCTGCAAAATAAAGGAGAAGAAAGAAACAGAAAATAACAATGGGGGTGAGAACTACCAGATAAACCAGTAGCCTCCCCTAGTGGGTAAAACCTCAACTCTGACGCACCCACTAGGACTACTAGAGGCAAAAGGGAAAAGGGGAAGTGGTAAGATAATAAGGTACTGAAACAGTAAAACTACCACTACTATGCCTCTACTGCGGTACTGGCTATCAAAACTGTATGCATGCATCAGTAAACAGTAACTGTCCAAATAACCCAATCCGTCATCTGATCCACGATCGGTACTGCCTGCTCCGCTCTCATCATCGGGCAAAAATCCGCGCCGACGTGATAGCAAAACTGTCAATAACTGTCTGGCCCCAGCCTCTAGAGTGGAACTCGAGGGGAGCGACCCACACGAGTAAAGCACCACCGGGCAATAACCGCGCCGGTATGATAAGTATCAAAAGCAGGACTGGATCATGACTATGATCAAAGTGGAAAAACCATCCACTAAAGAAGCCTGATACCCAATCAGATGCAATAGTACTCAAAAGTGGGAAACATCATCCACTAGAGAAAACCCAATCCCCAGCTGATGCAAAATAAACCAGACTCAACCCCAATCTGATGCAAGGATAAACATCTGGTCGACCGCCTACTGTCCGCGGTCACCGCAATACCCCACAAGTCCACAATCTAGCACAACCTTGGCTACACTATCCCAAACCCCTGCTCACACTTGAGCAACAACATCTGAATGCAAAGGACAACAATGAAACATGTTCAAATCCCAATATGATAGTGTAGCAATAAATAGTGGCCTTACCTGATGTCCGGGCATGCATGCAACTGTCTTTATTTTTAAAAGTTGTAAAATAGTGTCAAAGGTTTAAAACAATTGATTTACTGAATAAAAGTCATTTGCATGCGAGATCATAGCCTTTGTCTCAATCACAGTGTCCCAATATAAGTCATCATATCATTTGTGGGGTTATATTAAATTTTAGGGGAGTTTGTCCCAGCGGTCCTTGTCATTTGTCATATTAATTTGTCCCAATGGTTCTCATTAATTGTCCTGTTAGTTGTCCTGTTAGTAGTCCTGTTAGTAGTCCTGTTAGTTGTCCCAATGGTTCTCATTAATTGTCATATTTTAGGGGATTTCTAGTAATCCCAGTGAGCTTGTCAAAAATGAGGTAAGCAACAACCGCCCACCTCGAGCAGCTCAAACAACACCCCAGGTAGTCTCCTGGTTGTCCACAGTCCTCAAATCCTGCAAATCAACGCTCCCGGTATAAATACAAATCCCAAAAAGCACAATATTTGCTGTTTTTCAGACAGCACGGGAAAAGAGGAATTTTTCACCTCTAAAATGAGCTCCTAAAATCCCAGAAAAATCACGGTTGCGTTCCTCGCGAAGAGCAGATCAAAATCGACTCTTAAAACGCCTCGATCTGACGCTCCTACGTCAAGATAAAAATCGGAGAAGTCGGTGCTGTCCAAAAACCATCACAGTAAAAAGGGGGGTCAAAGAGGACTCGGGAATCGTGCCAAAAGTACGAAATGGAGCAAAATGATCAACACGGAAATCGAAGCCCTACCTCTTACGGTCGCGCTGCCGCAAAAATCGTCCAAAAATTCCACCCGGTTAGCCCGCAGTGAATTTTCGACGGAACTGCGACGGGAAATGGGCCGAAAAAGAAAACCGTCGCAGTGCGCCGCGTCGCAGATAACTCACTATCTGTAAATCCCAAAATTCTGAGATTTTAGAGAGAGAGAGAGGAGAGAGAGAGGAAAAACTTTCGTAGAGAACACTTTCTCTGATTCTCCCTCTATGGCACGCAAAACGAGGTGCAAGGAGAGGGGGTGGGGGATCTCTTATATAGTGGGCCAAAAGGGAATATTCCCACACGGGATCCGGTCCGAACAGGAAACACCGGAACGGGCCAACCGTATTGCGCCACGCGTTGCCCAAACAGGAAACAGCCGGTGCAAGGGCCACTGGGATTCTGCCACGTGTCCACGTGGTGCACGTGGTTGCTCCGCGCTCCGGGTTTTCCGGAAAATGTCGGCCCATAGGATGCTGCCACGTGTCAACCATCCAGAAGCTTCTAGAAACCGGCCAGCCAATGGGGAACTGCCACGTGGCAGCTGGAACTTTCGGTGCACCCGGTGCACGAGCAGCCGTGGACCGCGCACCATCGCCCCCCTGCCCGAGCCTGCCCGCGCTGCCCGCGCCGCGCGCCTCCGCGCTCCGCTGCTGCCCCGCCGCTGCGCCGCTGCCCGCCGCCGTGCGCCGCCGCCCGCCGCCGCTCGCGGCGGCCGCCGCCGGCCGGAACAGTAATTCCGGCCGGCGGTTACTGTTCCGGTGAACAGTACCAAGTGCCGAAAAAATAAAGCGAATATACCGTTTCGACCGTTTTCGCGCGCTGAGTCCAAATACGACATCCGTTTCGCCAAAATCTCATCCGAAATTTTGCCGAAAGCTCCCGGAAATTCCCGTTTGCTCCGATTTTCGCGCAGAGTCTATTAAAAATATCCAATTTCAATTCTACAAGCTCCGATGCACTGTACAAGCTCCCCGCAGTCACTGTTTAGTGTTGTACAGTTCCTGCGGGAGTCCGGATCATCACACTGCATGATTGAGTTGAGTTTTTCTGTTGAGCTTATGCTGAGTTGAGATTTGCCTTGATCCTGCATGAGAGTTGAGATTCAGTTGATTTTGCACTTGCATCCCAGTGGGGATTTCCCGGCTTGTTGCCGATTACCCGGTCAGTGGACCGTGAGCTTGAGCATTTGCATTGTGATCGCCCGCACCGTTGTACTTCACGAACATCAGCGGATTTGCTACCCGTAGCGATGTTCTTTACCGGTAAAGTGGTTAGCAGTTGCGACCCGTGACCCTAGTTTGGGGAATGTCAACCAGGTGGTGCCAGGTGGGCAGCCTTGCCTGAGGTCTTGTGAAGGCCAATATGGTAGCTTGTGATTGGGTCTTTGTGTTTTCATTTATTTGATGCATGTGTTGTTAAGTTACATACTTCCTTGATTCTTTGATCTGGCTTCTAGTTATCTACCTGTATATGATTCTATGTGATGCCTTTGATTATAGTTTCATTGTTATCTTGCTGATTGTCCTAACTCCGTGATGCGTGATTATCCTGATACATGTTTATCCTGTTTTAAATTCTGCTAAAATTATCTCCTATGCTTGTACCCAGATTATAAGTTTTGCTTTCTTTACAGCACCAGTTATATATCTGCTTTACCCTAACCCATGATCTATTACTATCCTCTAGCATTGTATACCAGTAGGTACGATCTGCTATTTCTCGGCTCGTCGTGCCCACTGGGATACACTCCGGTGTGTCTCACACCCTCGGGTGACTGTTTTTCAGGTCGAGCGGGTGTTGAGATGTCGGGACGAGTTGGTGAGATCACGAGATAGAGCTTGACCCATGGACAGCCGATAGCCAAGCATTTAGTTACTTGATGAAAAGAAAAGAAAATATAATGTAATTGAGAAGTTGTTGAAATTGTGCAATTTAATATCTGTGTTGTAATAGATGTACGTAGTTAGTACTCTGAGTAATTGCCAAGATAGCCGTGCATATATAGAAAAGGCTCAATCCCCAGTGGGATTGGGACTCTTCTATATATTTGGCGGTCTGTTGCGCCCTGGCTGGTTTTAAACTCTGATTTCAAAAAAAAAAAAAAAAAAAAAAAATTTAGACGCGGATTTTTTTGAACTCGGGGCGTGCAGATTAGATGGTATCAGAGAAATAGGAATAAGAAGTCTAGGTTTGGCTAGGAACGAACCCTAGGATGACTCGTGTCACGTGAGAGCGCTGGGTTTTGGTACAGTAAGTTTTGGAACTTAGAGATATTTCGTGTTCACGTTTCGGAATTGTTGTTAGTGCAAGGGTTAGTCGCCATAGCAGATGACTGTTGGTATTGCACTAGCCTTACAGGTTGCTCAGAGATTTGATAAGATGTCGATTCCTGACCCCATGATGGTAGTGACCTTTGGTTGAGGTCATGTTATTGGCATAGAGACGGTGAAGGGAGGTATTTAATGTACCTTCAGATGTGAGCTGTGTCCCCAACAAGATGTTGGCGACAAATCTATGGTATTTCACTTTTCTTTTGTTAAGCACGTTGGCTGCAGACAACGTACTTTCGAAAGAACTGAGGAAATACTTTGCCCTGTAATGGGGTACATCAGATTGGGTCTAAAATAGTAGCCTTGGAATGGTTAAAATCTCGTGACCAGGAATAACTACATTGAACCTATTAGTGACTAATCAGCGTTTAGTTGGATTAAGTTTCGGGGACGAAACTTCTTGTAAGGTGGGAGTGATGTAGTAATCCGGAATATTTTATTTTAAATAAATAAAATAAAAGGTGAATTTTTAGCCGGAGTTAGATTCTAAAGATCTAAATTGATCTATTTGATCAATTGCGGGGGTGCAAGTTGCACGAATTACGAGGTAAAAAGGCTAATTTCCAATCCGGACATGATCTTGGAAATTCGAGTTGACCGTTGCGATCGTCTCGTCGAACTGAGCAAGTTTCATATTCAGCACTTTTCGATCTGACGGTCGGATCTTCCAGAATTCAAAGAAGAAGGAAGCGGATCTTGCGACTAATAGGAACAGTGGACTGTGTACAGTATTTTAAGTTAAATACTGTAGATGAATAGTAACCCCTTGATTCTATTCCCTCTGGAATCAACGCTGACCAATTTACCATCCGGACCCCTAATATAGTAATTCAAGTAGTCAATTCTAGCTATTTTTGACGTTCTGAACGCAATGGCGCAGTCGAAAATTCTGTTTGACGACTCTGGAATCTCGAAAAGCGTGAAAATTATAAAATTAGACAGTTTTTATGCAACGGAATTTTATCAGGACGTCGCGTCGAAAAACTAAAATCGCTGTCTTGAAGATTTCGACGTGCCGGACGCAATGGCGGAATCCGTTTTTCGTTCTGATGACCGGAACTCCCCGAAATGCGTGAAAAACACCTAAAATTGGACTAAATTGTAAGAAAGGTTAGTAATTTATGTACCAAATGCTTAGGGAGTGTAAAGTGAGGGTGCTGGGTGCTTAATGCAACTACAGGAGGGCCCTTAAAGTTTAGGGTTGCTTGTGCAAGGGCCTTTTTGCAAAACAATGCAACAATTCGTTGCATTAAGTAGGAGTCTCTTGAACTACCATGGGTGTAGTCCGAGGAGGCTTGGGTGTAAGTTGTTGCAACCACTCTCCTCTGCTTCTTCCCAGAACAGGCCTGGATGCTAAGGAGGCCAAGGGTCACCCACCCCTAGAGTGTAGTCCGAGAGAGAGAGTGTGAGAAAAAAAATTGGAGAAGAAAGAAAAGTATGGATCAAGTTGCTCAAGGTTGGACCAAGCTCCATCTGGGGAGCCTCTTTGTGTGCCCGCGACCGAGCCGGGGGGAAGCCGACGGTCGCCGCCGCCGGGAACCACCGCGGAGCAACTTCTTCTTTTTCCTCTCTCCGGCAAGGTAAGAGGGTTGCATGTTTTATTTTTAATGGGTCTAAGAATCATGTGGTAGCCTCCTGACCTTAAGTACACCCTTCCTATGAAGTCCGAGCCGTCGCCGTTGCCCCGGCCGCCGGCGGGAACGAGTTATTGCCGGAATACCTTGTTGCGGCCGAGATGCACCCCGGGCTTCATCCGACCGTTTAAAATGGGATCAGATCCGTTGGATCTCATCTTCTCGGTGACTGCCGGCTTTCCCCAAAGTTTGGAGAGGATCGGCTGACGGATTGCACCGCACGACGAAGCCCTAGGACCGGGGTTTTTCCACACTTCGCCGGAGGCGTTTTTCCGGCGCCGCCGCGGAACCTTGCCGCCGGCCAACCACCCAGCAAGCACTGGGGGACCAAGAGGAGCAAGTTGGTCCATCTTGCGCCGGCCAAAACCTCGCCGGCCGGAAGTTGCCATTAATGGTGGCCGGAAAACACCAATTTTGAAGAAAATGGTCTCCGGCGATCGCCGGAGCTCCGTCAGGTGGGGGAGCGGCCCAGGTATGATCCTAAGACCTCTATGAAGCCCCCTATGCATTTGCATGCGAAGGTTGACGTTGGGTTTTCGTTCTTGAAGGTTGCACTCTTGGTGGTGGCCGAGCTCTTGCTCCGGCCGCCGCCGTCGCCTCACGACGCCGGCCACCAACCCAGGTTGGTCCTAGACAACTTATAAAGAAGTTCTAACAAGTTGGTTTGGTCAAGTTGCCTCCGAAAAATAAGTTGGCTCATCTTTGATGATTACACCATTAAGGGTTGGCCGAGCACCCTCTCCGGCCGCCGTCGTCGACTCCGGTCGCCGGGGGGACACCTAGGTAACTTACTAAACTTGCTGGCATGCTTCCCCTCCATCTTAGAAGCCTCAAAATTTCCTCTTTGCTGAGATTAGGCTCGGGCAAAGTGTTATAGTTGATGTTTATATATTATGCTCACAAGGTGTTCGATGATATGCTTCAAAGAGTTTTTAATTGGAATTAGGGTTTGCAATGAATATGAAAGTTGTTGGTGAACATCCCCTGAGCTCCGTGCTCACTTCAGATCAAATTGATTCTGAGTGGATGTGGGTGTGGTGCTTTGTCTAAATGTTAGAGAGCAAGGAGCTCGGATCTGGTTGATCCGTCGATTTTGGACTGAAACTAGGGTGAGCCCTAGGGTGTTGGCACTGTCCAGAGACACTTTTATATACAAAGTTCGTCTGGTTGACGATCGGATTAAAAGATATAGGGAAATCAACCTTTTTCAGTAATGTTGGAACAAAACTAAGTTCCGGGCTATTAGCGAAGCCGCGACAGTGTATTCCTAGCTAATTTGGGGTCACTGGACGCGATGCTCGCGTTAGATTCGGTGTTTGAAGTCTCGGAGAAACAAAAATGCAAAATGGCTATGTTAGAGGAGAGTTTTATGGCCCGAAGTTTGCCTCGGGTCCCGTGCTGCCACAAATTTGTGAGCACGGTGTTCAGCAAGACAAATGTCACCTGCTGGAAGTGACGGTTCGTCAAAATTAATTTCCAGTTGAAAGAACGAGCGAAAACAGCGCTCAAATGACGCTAAAAATGGGAATTCTAGAAACCCTAGGGGTCTAAATGCAATTTTGGCACTGCATACAGTTTAGAGCAGTATATAGATGGTTCCTAAGCTTTTCGTTAGGATTCCAACGGCTCCCGTTGAGCGGAAATCGGATAACGATCCGGAAATCGGCGAAATCGTCGATTTAGCGGTATCCGGGTGGCAATCGCGTAATTTGAAAAATTACGGCGGTTTCACCAAGCCGACTGTTGAGTCCCAGTAGAATCTGGTTGAGCCAGCGGCTAAGCTTTAAAGCCTGAATCTCCCGGAAATCCAAAAGGAATTCCCGGGAGGGGCAATTTGGTAATTTTACCAAAGATGGAATATAAGATTAAATTGGTCCAAGTGTTGACATCAGACATGGATGTCTAAGTAATTAAAAAGGATCATGTTAGCAACAAGAGTTTAAAAATAATGTCAGGATAGTTGTGGTCGAGTAGTTTCCTAATCATAATCTTGATTTAGGTTGGCACAGTCTTCGAGCGTCCAGTTGGAGTCGAAGGTTCGCCTGCGCATTGATAGGTGGGTTATCTTCGGTCCGGGCTTTATCAGTTCGGCCCTTGGTGTACGGTATTGGTTGGACTCCTGTTCTTGGTAACTTCGTTTATTTTGAGCCTGTCTGCCTTTGGTTGCAATATATATTATTGTTAGTTGTTTTGACTGATTGGCCATTTCGTAGTTGCACTCCTATGCTTGATTATTATATCAATCTATTAATGCTTGAGCCTGCCTTTCCATTGATTCAGTGATTTGCTACCTCATGCCTGCTTTATACCTGCTTCCTTGTTGTTCGCCTGTTATGCTGCTAAATACATGATCTTCTAAAATAAATGATTTTACCAAGCCTTGTAGGGTAGCCTGAGTCTGTTCTTGTTTGATAGGACAAGGGCAACGCTCTACGAGGTTTGGGACCCAAAAAACCTATTGTTTTCAAAGGTTTTCTTAAAAACATGTGTTTAGTTGCATAAGGGGTTAGTCTTTCTGATTGGTGTTGAGCTATGCCTGTTATCAGTTCTATTCTGCCTTACATGATTATTCATAGTGCCTCTGGTATTTATATCTTATCCTGGAACATTTCCATGTTGGACTGGTGAGCTTGCTTGTTCTGCTGATCAAATGATACACTGCTGAACACATAGATTTAATTAACTGATGTTTTTACCGAGCTTCGTAGGGTCGCCGGAGTCTGTTCTTGTTTGATAGGACAAAGGCAATTGCTCTGCGAGGTTTGGAAACCCAAGCTTCGTAGTGTCGCCTGAGTCTGTTCTTGTTTGATAGGACGAGGGCAACGCTCTTCGAGGTTTGGACTTTTCAAAACAGTTTTCTCAAAAATATGTGTTTGGTTTTGTATTATTTGGTTGGTCTGCATGATTGAGTTGAGTTTTTCTGTTGAGCTTATGCTGAGTTGAGATTTGCCTTGATCCTGCATGAGAGTTGAGATTCAGTTGATTTTGCACTTGCATCCCAGTGGGGATTTCCCGGCTTGTTGCCGATTACCCGGTCAGTGGACCGTGAGCTTGAGCATTTGCATTGTGATCGCCCGCACCGTTGTACTTCACGAACATCAGCGGATTTGCTACCCGTAGCGATGTTCTTTACCGGTAAAGTGGTTAGCAGTTGCGACCCGTGACCCTAGTTTGGGGAATGTCAACCAGGTGGTGCCAGGTGGGCAGCCTTGCCTGAGGTCTTGTGAAGGCCAATATGGTAGCTTGTGATTGGGTCTTTGTGTTTTCATTTATTTGATGCATGTGTTGTTAAGTTACATACTTCCTTGATTCTTTGATCTGGTTTCTAGTTATCTACCTGTATATGATTCTATGTGATGCCTTTGATTATAGTTTCATTGTTATCTTGCTGATTGTCCTAACTCCGTGATGCGTTGATTATCCTGATACATGTTTATCCTGTTTTAAATTCTGCTAAAATTATCTCCTATGCTTGTACCCAGATTATAAGTTTTGCTTTCTTTACAGCACCAGTTATATATCTGCTTTACCCTAACCCATGATCTATTACTATCCTCTAGCATTGTATACCAGTAGGTACGATCTGCTATTTCTCGGCTCGTCGTGCCCACTGGGATACACTCCGGTGTGTCTCACACCCTCGGGTGACTGTTTTTCAGGTCGAGCGGGTGTTGAGATGTCGGGACGAGTTGGTGAGATCACGAGATAGAGCTTGACCCATGGACAGCCGATAGCCAAGCATTTAGTTACTTGATGAAAAGAAAAGAAAATATAATGTAATTGAGAAGTTGTTGAAATTGTGCAATTTAATATCTGTGTTGTAATAGATGTACGTAGTTAGTACTCTGAGTAATTGCCAAGATAGCCGTGCATATATAGAAAAGGCTCAATCCCCAGTGGGATTGGGACTCTTCTATATATGTGGCGGTCTGTTGCGCCCTAGCTGGTTTTAAACTCTGATTTCAAAAAAAAAAAAAAAAAAAAAAAAAATTTAGACGCGGATTTTTTTGAACTCGGGGCGTGACAACCATCTAAGTATTCATTAATTTGATTCTACTCAAAATCTGAGTTTGAAATCCTAGAATCAAATTAATTAATATAGATGAAGAAACATAGAATTAAATCTAGTTATTTCCTTTCTTCTCTATATGTGGATTTTTTTCTTTTCGGATTATTTTTGGATTACACAGATCTGCCCTAGAAAATGAATCGTAGGGTTTATTTATAGGTTAGAAACCATTGGAAGGAGATAAGAATCAAAAACTAACATTATCTGGAATTTTTCATGACGACGGTCCGGACTGGAATTTTGGCGGTCCGGACTGTCGTGGCTAAACAGACTATTTCTAGAAAAACATGCATTCGGGGTCCGGACTGAAGTAACCACGGTCCGGACTGTTCATGCAATTCCTGCAAATTTCACGTTCAGGGTCCGGACTGAAGTAACCGCGGTCCGGACTGGAATTGCGCATGAACTACCCTATGTTCGGGGTCCGGACTGTAGTGCCTGATCGGGATCCTGAACATGTAATATGTTCAGTTTTTGATTTTTATGCAATTAAAAATTTATCCAAGTGTTTCTACACTATAAGAAGTATTCGGATCACCAAAAATATTTAGTTAAACGTACCTGATCCTTTTGAATTCTTCTTTCTTGAGATTGAGGTATCTGATCCAAACTTCTTCATCTTCAATCTTCAAGACTTAAACATTTTCACGAAATACGCCAACACAAATTCCTTAACATAATATGCTTGGATATCCATGTCTAGATTAAGTTAATTGATCCTCAATGTATACATGAGTGTGATGACCTGGATCTCCGCAGAGCTGCTGCAGCGCGTTGGGGTGGCTATTGGAGGCCTACATGGTGTGTTGGAGGTGTTTGGGGTATAATTGGGCACAAGTGTTGGACTTCGGGCTTATATGGATCATGTGAGTGATCGGAGGACCCAGTGGAGGGTTTAGAAGTGGTTTCGTGCGAAACGGATATTAAAATTGGGCTCCGCACGAAATTTGGGCTAAGAACACATGTCCGAGTGCCTTCGACAATTTTTTTAGAGTTGGAATTTGGCAAAACGGACATCAAATTCGGATTCAGCGCGCGAAAACGGTCAAAATGGACTACCCACTTGTCATTTTTGAGCACCGGTTACTGTTCACTGCCGGAACAGTGATTCCGGCGATCGCCGGCGGCGGATGCGGCGGCGGAGAGCGGCGGCACGGCCTCGAGCAGGTGGAGAGCGGCGGCGGGCAGGGCGCGTGGGCGCAGGCAGGGCGCGCGGGCAGGCTCGCGGTCCACGCGGGTGGCGTGCACCCGAGGGATGCCACGTGGCATTTCCTTATTGGATGGCTTGCAAGGCGCGGTTCATGGAATTTCTCGGGGTGCACGGTGGACCGGTGGAAGACACGTGGCAGCACATCACTGGTTCGGTGTTTTGAGTGTCGTGCACCGGGTGCAGCGAGCGCGTGGCACGGACACGTGGCGCGTGGGGATTGGGCGCGTCACTGTGCGCGTGCAGGTGGCAAGGGGGCGCGGCAGGTGGCAGTGGCGGCTGGCGTGGCGGCCACGGCGCCGACGTGGCGCACGCGTGCGCCACGTGGCAGCCCGCCATTGGCGGGCTGCCAACCACTCTGTTGACCAGGGTTTGCCACGCGGCGCGAGGGGAGCGGCCGGATCTGCTGTTTCGTGTTGGGGGACACGTGTCGGTGCGCGGAGCGGGTTGGATGGCGGCGCGGTCCGGCCGGATCCGGTGCGCGGTTGGGCTTTTGTTGGGCCGGGCTACTGTTTGGGCCCGGTTTCGGGGCCCGAAACTTTCGGGCGCCTGAAACTGGGGACCCATTGGTAATTATGCCAATTGTTTTGTGGGCCTATAAAAGGCAGCCACCTTCCCCTCTTTTCTTCCTTTTTTCGAGAGTTAGAGAGAGATTGAGAGGGAGAGGTCTATAGAGAATTTGTTCCCCTTGATGCCCTTGATCTCGTGGTGGATTCCCAAAATTTTTGGAAGCTCGGCAACGGCGATGTCGATTTTACAGTTTGCCTCGGTTTTCTCCCCATTTCGACCCATTACCGTCGCAGATCAGTCAAAAATTTACTGTGAGCAAACCAGGAGGAGTTTTTGGACAATTTCTTCGACAGCGTGTTCCTAAGAGGTAAGGCTTCGATTTTCGTGTTGATTGCTTCGCTCCGTTTCGCACTTTTGGCATGTTTCCCGAGGCATCTTTGACCCCCATTTTTCTGTGTTGGATTCTTGACAGCACCGGCTTGTCGATTTTATATCTCAGCCTAGGAGCATCGGATCAAGGCGTTTCAGGACTCGATTTTGATCTACTCGTCGCGAGGAACACAGTGGTGATTTTTCTGGGATTTTTGGAAATTATTTCGAAGGTGATAATTAAGCTTTTCTTGGAAAGATTGCTACAGGAATTTTGATTGGAAGGTTTTGAGTATGCAACGGTGTTTTATTTTTATCTTGGCCTACAGGTATCAGATCTGGGCGTTTAAACAGTCGTTTTGGGGCTACTCGTCGCGAGGAACGCGACCGTGAATTTTCTGGATTTTCTTGAGGACTGGACAGAGGTGATATTTAGCCATTTTTGGGGCTGATTTTGGACAGTGGGTAATTGTACAGTTTTGGGATTAATTGTGCGCATTGTTTTGTGCAGTGGGGCACAGTTTTCGGTGGATCGCTGTGTTAGAGGACTGCGGGCAGCGAGAGGTCTCTTTTGGTGTTGTGCGCGCTTTTCGAAGTGGGTGGTAGTTGCATGCCTCAACATCTGACTTACTCACTAAGTTTATTAGAGAACCCCACTTTTGAGCATATTGATTGATTATTATGCATGATTGCCTGACATAAATGTGAGCCTATCATCTGAGATTAATTTTGTGGATATAGCATGTTGGGGATATTATTGGGATAATATTGCTGTTGGAACATGATCATTGGAATAATTTAATAGTAATAATTAACATGCTATATTAGCACCTAGATTTTTATGAAAGTGGATTAAATGGATTAATTGTTGGGATATAATGACATATCTAGGTGCGGGTGCCACTTTGGGATTTATTATGGATCAGGGATTATTTACATGTGTAGTTGACTGATGATTTTAGCATGATGGGTATATTTATGTGGATTTATTATTTGTTACACCTGCAGAACTGTTATTTGATATTCTCCCTTTCACATTGCATGAGGACTTTTGCATGCTTATTTGGACATCTAGATAGGCCACTATTTTATTGCTACACTATCATATTGGGATTTGACTTAGGAGAAACCATGATTGCTTTCTTTCTCCTTCTTATTTAAACTTTTGAGTCATGTAGCTCGGGTTCGAGCAGAGGTTTGGGATAGTGTAGCCGGGACCTGAGGGTCAGAGATAGGGTGTACTTGATGTTGGATTGTGGGTTATTGCGGCAACCGCGGACAGTAGGCGGTTGACCGGATCTTGATTATTTTACCCAATTGCGGGCTGTGGGTTATTGCGGTGACCGCGGACTTTGGGCGGTTGACCGGATATTTACTATTGCATCAGATTGGGTATCAGTTTTCTCTAGTGGATGGTGTTTCCCACTTTTGAGTACTATTGCATCTGATTGGGGATTGGGGTTTCTTTAGTGGACGGAGTTTCCCACTTTGATCATAGTCTTGATCCAGTCCTGCTATTGTGAGACATTGGTTACAGAGATGCTTGATACAGAGATACTTTACTCATGTGGGTCGCTCCCCTCGAGTGCCACTCCGGAGTAGGCTTTACACCGTGCCGAGCGCCGGGCACCATGGTGAGTTGTGAGTGTTGATTGGGATTTCGAGCCTTATGTGCTGGTCCCCTACTGAGTTCTTGAGTTCGACAGCAGAGCAGGCAGTACCAGTTTTACTGGTGGCACTAGATTGGGTCTATTTGGTCAGATACTGTTTCCTGATGCATTCATACCGTCATTTCTTTCGGTATTGCATTTAGAGGCATACTTGTTGTGGTTTCCCTTTATTCAGCAGTTCTGTTTACAGCTTTACCACTCACCCCCTTTTTCTTGCCTCTGGTAGACTTAGTGGGTACGCCGGAGCTTGAGGCTTTACCCACAGGGGGAGGCTACTGGTTTACTAGTGGTTCTCACCCCCATTGTTGTTTTCCCTTGCTTTTTCTTCCCCCTTGTTTTGTAGAGTCCTCTTCGGGAGTTGCTGATCTTCGGTCGTTGTCCGAGGCGAGGGAGTCACGAGCTAGATCTTTACCACCCGAGGAGTGTAGCTGTATCCCCTGGTTGGAGATTCCTGGCAGCTGTTGGCTGGTTTTTACTGTTTTATTTGGGGAGAGATCTTTGGTATTTGGTGAGACTGATGTTGAGACTGATGTACTATAGTTTTAGTTTATCTCCCTTTTATAGTTGAGAGATGCTGTACTGAGGACATTGTATGATGATTATCTGTATTTGAGGAGATGGATATTGTACCCTATTTCATGTTGTACAGTGATTGGATTTTATTTTACAGCATTTTATTTCAGCTCTGATATTTGTGTAGCTATAGTACTATCTTTTGCAGGTTAGACGCTTCGCCTATGCGGGATTCTGCATAGGTGGCATATCTGTTGGCGAGCCCGGGTCGCAGTTTCGATCCCGGGGCGTGACAGATTAGGTTGGTATCAGAGCTTAGGGATAGGTCAGTTGGGACTGTAGAAACCCTAGGCTTATGGTTGGACCCTAGGATGACTTCGTGAGAGTCGTGATTTTTAGCGAGAGTCCTGATTGAGTTTTATACCTCTCCCGAGTGATGGGATGGGTGATTGGCATGTTTATTCTCCTAAGCAATTATGTTGGCTGCAGACAACATAATGCGGCGGAACGGTTGACATGCTCTAGACTCTCGCCGGATTGGGTCGAGTTTTGTTTTGTGCTGTGGTGCAGTTGGTCGTGGTGAGCGGTGTCTCCCCGACGCGTTGTGCGGATTGGTGTGCACTCGTCGCAGCGGTGGAGCTCGAGCGGATTGTTTTGGGGGCCGGATACCCGGATTGAGGTTAGAGAGCTTCAGGCCCCGATGGCAGGATTGTCTGAGGTATATCAGCGGCAGAGTGAGCCGCTGGTCTGGGTGACACAGTTGTCGGAACAGTGGGCAGCCCGACAGTGTTTTTCTCCTGAGACCACCTGGTTACAGTATCCTCAGCGGCAGTGATTTCTGAGGCGCCAATGGAGCAAGTGGCCCCCCTCCGTGCCAATGTGAGTGCCGAGGCACCGAGGTGGGGTGGATAGCTGACAGTTGATGAGTTGTGGGACATCATTGATCGATGGAGCCAGCTTTGGCAGTTGAACCACCCCGATTCATGGATTTGAGTTGGAGCCTTTGGAGGCAAAATCGTGGTTGGTGGTGATGGAGTGATCAATTGAGAGTCTCCCTGTGCTAGAGAGTTGAGGCAGTTGTTGAACTGTACGCTCCAGGTTTCGAGGGACGAAGCGCATAGGATATGCGTGCCTGGGAGTGGATTGCGCCAGGATACCTTTCAGTTTAAGTGATCCCTCTGTTTTGGATTTTGGATGCCTCGATGGAGTAGGCATTGTGTATGGGGCGTACTGTTGCAGTTCCTTTGGATAGGGATCTGCCGCCAGAGACGAGTTCTGGATAGTGGCGCCTGGCGCTAAGTGTTGGGGGACAGATCGGCTGGCAGAGGCACTTTCGTTTTCCTTTCCTGGATGGTGGACATCCTTGTGGACGGATTATGTAAAGCTTACCCAAAGGAAGGTTACCCTTTGTGATTGATAACATTCGTGTTTGGGGTACAATAGATGTGCTTGAGGGGTGAGCTGAGTAAGGATAATTGAATGAGGAATTGCATAAATCAATTGTGTTTTGTCATATGACGATTGCAATAATGGATTTTCTGAGATGTCAGAGGTCAGGTGGACCCCGGTGGCAGCATCAGCATCGTTACCAGAGTGGCGCAGCGGTAGCGTGGATTTATTGTCTGCGGAGGACCGTATTCCTTGCCTCAGTGTGAGCAAAGGCGGAGAATTGTGCTCCTTTTGTGGATAGTCTTGATTTTCAGGCAGACTGAGCGACGACCACTTGCGTTAAGCGGATGAGACTGTGCCGCCGGGTGGAGGGCACCAAGGCAGTGGATCGGGTCGTCGCAGGTGTGATTTCATCACAGCAGTCGGAGGTAGAGCATGTTGCATTCCTGCATGGACTAGAGGCAGATTTGTTACCACATGCGCAAGAGGTACAGGTTCCTGTTAGGGTGGTGCATGTGGAGGAGGCTTGTGGATCATGTCCAGTGCAGTTGAGACCTCGAGTGGTATCGGCAGACTTATTGGTATTTGTACCTGGTCAGTGTTTGACCCTGTGCGTGGGATTGGTTGGCACAGTGCCACATGGTGTATGACTGCAGAGAGAGAAGGTTATGATCTTCTGCAAGCAGACATTAGAGACTTGTTCATTGAGACAGTCAGAGCACACAGGTTGCAGTGACAATGCGCGAGGTGCTTACGGCGGCACCGGGACGCAAGGATATCCCTGTTATCGTGAGATCCCGGGTGTGATTCCACCGGAGCTGATGATGATGCCGCCGGTTAAGGAGATTGAGATTGCGATTGACGTGGTTCAGGGAACCACGCCAACCCCGATAGCACCTCATTGGATATCACCTGTAGAGCTGACAGAGCTGATGGCGCAGTCGCAGGATCTGATGGATCGAGGGTCTGTTCGGTCTAGTGCCACGTCGTTGGCACACGACAGTGAGGGTCCTTGTGTGGGGTGACCGCAGGCAGGTCTGGATATTATTTAGGACCTTTTGTTGGAATTATACTCCGGCAGTTGTTGCTATTGATGCATGTATCTTTTGGGATCATGCAGTTGAGTATTTCGCCAAGATGGTGTTCAGGACATGGTAAGGGGCATTATGAGTACAGTGAGGACAAATGGAATGACTAAGGCCCTGTCGTCTTAGGATTTGAGGAATTGTGTGTTCCAGCTGCACTTGGAAGAATTATTGGAGGTATTCTTCTGGGATATTTTGATTTTACCCCATCTCTGTATGGTTTAGAGCTGGTGGAGTACTTGTAGATGGTGTAACAAGGTCTGTGAGGAAGAAGCTGTATGCCAAGTTGTTGTGGTACAAGTTTTAGCTTCGAGAGCATATCTTCTTGGATCACTTAGTCTAGCCATAAGAGGCGGTGGTGGAAATCCGGCCAAAATGGATGCTATGCGAGAATGGCTGAGACCGGCAGTTATTTGTTGAGGTGAGGAGCTTGTGAGCCGGATAGTGCCAGCAGAGCTTGACGAATTGGTGGTGAGATTGATACCAGCCCTGATTTCAGCATCGCCAGTGTTGGGAGATGGATTTGTGAGATACAGTGATGCCTCCCATAGTAGCTATGAAGTTACAGTTGGATTTGTGGCAAGCATCCAATATCACCCCGATAGGGCCACTGTGGTGGCGGATACCCGAAGCAGGAGAGCTATTTGGGGTTGAGTTTGTTGACTCCGCAGCTGGCGCTGTGTGGACTGTCGAGGCAGACGTGGCGTATGATGGTGTCACTGAGGACTCTTTAGATGATAGACCACGGTTGAATGATTCGCTCGGATGGTCAAGATTTGGGAGCGATCGGGCGAGAACCCCCCTCCTGGTTAGGGCTCTTTTCCTTTCGGAGTTGCCTAGCATGTCACTGGTTTGGGAGTTGAGGACACAACTCCCGGAATTTGATGAAGTGATCGTCTGGAGCAGGTACCCTTTTTCGAGCCTGGAGGATTGGATTTACCAGCTACAAGGGTGCTGGATCTTCTCGAAGATTGATTTGCGATCTGGTTCTTTCGACTGCTTATCGTTGTGTGCTGATGCCAGAGAGTTGGGGAGGTGTTTCTACACCCTGATGGTTTTTGGATTAGAGATCAGAGTTTACGTGATCAGTTGGAGGACTTATATCGGACGCCTCGGGAGTGCAGAGATATTCGGATCGAGCTTGTGTGCCGATGGACTTCTGGTTGGATTATCTGAGGCCCTGGGAGGAGTGGAGGCTTGTACCGATGCAGATTATTTGGTAGCTCGAGCGGTTAGCCCAGCTGTACTTGATTGTCGTTTATCTCCTGATTCATGATTAGATAAAAACCATGATGGATACTATTCTCTCTTTATTTCTAAATGTGAAAGGTGCATACTTGTGTAGACTTGATGTATGCTATGTTAACATCTAATCCTTCTGTGAGATCGATTATGTAATTTGGATAGCATGCTCTAATAAATGTAGAACATCGACACCTGTTTTCTTTTTATCATTTTGGGACATTTGCATGCTTGTATGGTCATTTAGATAGGCCACCTTTTTCGGCTACACTATCATGCTGGACTTGACTTAGGAGAAACCATGTTTCTTGCTTTTCTCCTTTCATACTAGGCTCAGGGTATTTGTAGCTCGTGCGCGAGCAGGTGGTTTTGAGATAGTGTAGGCAGACTCTTGGGATCTGGGACAGGCTGGCTTGAGGGCAGGGTATTGCGGCTACCGCGGACTTTGGGCGGTTGACCGGATGGTGACTTGTGCATCGGATTAGGGATGACAGGTCGGGTTTGATTTGAGGGATTTGTGTGATATTGCGGCGATCGCGGACTTTGGGCGGCCGACCGGGTATTTACAGCTGCATCAGATTGGGGGATCGGGCTTTATGTAGTGGATGGGGTTTTCCCACTTTGATTAGAGTCGTGATCTAGTCCTGCTATATTATTGATACTGGTTACTTATTACTCAGGCACTTTACTCGTGTGGGTCGCTCCCCTCGAGTGCCACTCCGGAGTGTGCGATATACAGACTTTGAGTCCTCGAGACTCCTATCCCCTATCGGTGTTATGCGTAGGCTGGCATACCCGATTTGGCAGGCATGGCAGGCAGTACCAGTGTTTACTGATGTATAGATTGGGTTTATTCAGACAGGCATTTATATTCTGATGCATACATTTAGCTATTCTTTTAGCTTGGTATTTTAGAGGCATAGTAGTGGTAGTTTCCTATTTCCAGCAGTCTCTATTGCTTACCACTCTTCCTTTCCTTTTGCCTCTGGTAGACCTTGTGGGTACGTCGGGGATGGAGGCTTTACCCACAGGGGGAGGCTACTGGTTTTACTAGTGGTTCTCACCCCCATTGTTGTCTTTCCCCTTTCCCCCCTTTGTTTTGTAGTGACTGCTGCGGGAGTTGCGAATCTTTCGGTTGACGGATCGAGGCGAGGGAGTCGCGAGATAGATCCCTACCAGAGTTGATTTCTATAGTGGGATAGATGTACCAACCCGGATTATGGGTTTCACTGTACACAGTTGTATTTTATTATTTCAGTTTATCTCCCTTTTTGGATTTATAGATGTTGTATAGGTGGCTTTTACTTGTATTCAGTTTGTCGGTGGATCAGAGTATTGTATCAGTATTTTTGGGAGATGGATATTGTACCTTTATTTTTCAGTTGTACAGTGATTCAGGTTTTTATTATAGCAATTTTTCTTCAGCTCTGATATCTGTTTAGTTATTAGATGATACTTTGCAGGTTGGACGCTTCGCCTATGCGGGGTTTTGCATAGGTGGCGGATCTGTTAGCGAGCCCGGGTCGCAGTTTCGACCCCCGGGGCGTGACATGTAAAATATGTAAGATGCTATAAGTACTGAAAGGAAAGCAAACCGATAAACCAGAGCATCCAAAACTCCCCTTCATGAATCCACAGTACCCCTGTAAGTCAGAACGGAACACCTGCCAAAAGGTCTAAAGACCCCCAGCGAACAGAATCACCTTGCTCTCACCTTGGTGCTTTTACCCCCTCTACGGTACTTGTGCAGCACCTTAAGTAACCGTAAGGGGTCCCCACCACGTCACCTTGTGAGGTACACGGGTCAACATACCACCTATTCGAAAAAGTACACCGATGCGGTGGCCAAACCGCTGGTGTGCGCGTAAGCAGCCATGAGCATAAAGACCGAAGTCGGTGTGTGATATAGAGCACCGCGACACCAGTCGCAACAAATAGTAGTAAAGGGATACTCATGCGAAAAGGGGTTAGTTGAAAACCATCAGCACATCTACTTTACTCTTACATAGAACATGATGAGACCTCACTTTAAAAAGGACGCACGAAAAAGGGTACCCACCTTCAATCGCGTTGAACAGAACACCTGAAACCGTCCTGCGCCCTTGCACGACTCCCGGATCCCTAAAAGTCTCCAACAAAAACATCAGTAACACCTACTTTAAAAACCCAGACCACCCGAGTAGAGAAACGAACTACGAGACGCTCGGGTGGACATAGAGACCGAGCGGCGGAGCTTGATAACCCTGCGCGGGCGATTTCCCCGTGCGGCGCGCGTTGCGGAGCGACATTGTGATGATCCGGACTTCCGCAGGAACTGTTGTAACATTAAACAGTGACTGTAGGAAGCTTATACGGTGTACCGAAACTTGTAGAGTCGAAATTGGACCTCAGAAATAGACTCGGCACGAAAATCGGATCAAGTGGGCTTTTCCGGGGGCTTTCGGCAAAATTTCGGATGAGAATTTGGCGAAACGGACGGCGGATTTGGACTCAGCGCGCGAAAATGATCGAAATGGTATATTTACTTTATTTTTCGGCGCAAAAGTATTGTTCACCGGAACAGTAACTCCGGCGGCCGGAATTACTGTTCCGGCGGCCGGCGGCGGCCGGCGGGAGGCGGCGCAGCGGCGGAGCGCGGCAGAGCGCAGCGGAGCGCGGCGCGGGCAGCGCATGCAGGTGCGGGCAGGCGCGGGCGGGCGCGCATGCTGGTCGGTCCACGGCATGGCGTGCACCAGGTGCACGGAAACAGGTGATTGCCACATGGCGTCCTCTGATTGGTTGGCCGGCTTCTAGAAGGCGGCTGGGGAGGTGACACGTGGCACACTCCGATTGGCCAGCATTTTTCGAAAAACCCGGAGCGGGGACCGGGCATGTGCACCATGTGGGACACGTGGCGGATTCTGAGAGGACTTGCATGGCTGTTTCCTGTTTTGTTGGACATGTGGCGCGTCCTGGTTGGTCCGTTTCGGTTTCCTGTTCGGGCTGATCCTGTGTGGGAGCCTGAAGATTCCTTGGCCCATTATTTAGACCCCATCCTTCTCTCTCGGCCAATTGCGAATTGTAGAGAGAGAATCTGAGCAAGTGGCTGTACGAAAATTGTTCCTCTCTCTCTTCTCTCTCTCCTCTAGAAATTTCAGAATTTTTGGAGTTACCGATAGTGAGTTATCTGCGACGCGGCGCACTGCGACGATTTCCTTTTTCGGCCCATTTTTCGTCGCAGTTCAGTCGAAAAATCCCTGTGTGCTAACCAGGAGGAATTTTTGAACAATTTTTGCGGCAGCGCGTTCCTAAGAGGTAAGGCTTCGATTTCCGTGTTGATCACTTTGCTCCATTTCGCACTTTTGGCATAGTTCCCGAGGCCTCTTTGACCCTCCTTTTTGCTATGGTAATTTCTGGACAGCATCGACTTCTCCAATTTTTATCTTGGCGTAGGAGCATCAGATCGAGGCGTTTAAGCATCAGATCGAGATCGTGGAGGGCTTTGCGAAGCTCTCTACTCCCCTGACCAGTCTGACGAGGAAGGGGACGAAGTTCGATTGGACCAAGCAGTGTCAGCGGAGTTTCGAGGAGCTGAAGAGGAGATTGATCTCAGCACCTGTTCTTGCACTGCCGGTGATGGGAAAGGGGATTTTTCTGTGGATAGCTCGGGAGTACTGCGGTACAGGGACCGAGTTTGTGTGCCTTCGGATCTACAGATCAGAGACCAGATATTGAGAGAGGCCCATTATACACCTTATGTCACGCCCCGGGGTCGGAACTGTACCCCGGGCTCGCCAACAGATCCGCCGCCCCTACGGGAAGCCCCGTAGAGACGTAGCGTCTAACCTGCAAAAATAGAACATCTACACTAACAGATATCAGAGCTGTAAAAGAAATGTAACTATGAACAGAAAGTAGAACAGTCTCTCAAAAAAAACATAATATTCTCACCAGAATACAGAAGTCTCTCCAAAGAAACCAAAAGAGTACAACTCGATCCCTCACTACAAGATCTCTCAAACATGACACAACCAAAATATAAGGGTACCTCTATGCCACACTGAAGCTGAAGGGGGAAGGGATCTATCTCGCGACTTCCTTACCTCGGTCTGGAAGAGCAGGATCAGCAACTGGCACCGCAGGAACTGGAGCTGAAGTCCCTGGGGAAAGGACACCACGACGGGTGTGAGAACTACCTCCCACAGTAGTTCTCAGTGGGTGCCGCCAACAAGCCCGACGGTCTGCCCACTAAGTCTACTAGAGGCATAAAGTAACAAAAGAAATACAGTATGGAGAAGCTGAAAAGTAAAACATCTACTGCTACCATGCCTCTATCTAAACATGCTCAAAAAGCGGGACAGATGAAAATATGATGCATCTACTAACATAACAGTAAGGTCACCCAATCTGAACTGACTGCCTCCTCGGATCCAGTCAAGCCTGCGCCAACCTACTGCCGTTATATCCTGGAGGACCGGACTTACGTAGAACGTCCGTAGCTGCCAAAACTGGCTCAGCCAGAGGGACGGTGTCTGTGACTGCCAAAACTGGCTCAGTCAGAGGGACTGCGTCCGTAACTGCCAAAACTGGCTCAGTCAGAGGGAATGCATCCGTAACTGCCAAAACTGGCTCAGTCAGAGGGAATGCATCGACAAGTCGCGGTACAAAAGTAACATATCCACCCCGGGTGTGGCTCTCGAGGGGTGCGACCCCACCGAGGAGAAGTATCCGCGCACTCTGTCGCGCAGGCGGCATTGTAGGCTATGGTCAAAATCCACACTCACGCTCTGCTCGGATGAACTCAACCCTCAACATCTCTCACAACAGTCGGAGCTCACTCGACGACTCAGCTGATCAGCCCACACGAAACCTGAGACACTCACCTCACCATCAACTCACCCTGTGGACTCACTAACAGGATACACCCCACAACAGGCCAAGATCCAATCACTGTCTCACTCACTGGCTAAGAATCCACACTGTCACTATGACCATGTCCCAAAGATCCCAGATCCACTATCACTATCACTATCATAATGTGAACTGGTCTACCGACTGCTACAGACTCCACTCGGTCCCCAGACGCGAGTGCAAATGCATTCACAGCTAATAAGCCTCCCAGCCCACGACTCGGGGAAAAGTCACTATGTCCAGAATGACAGGAGTAATAACCAATGTGGGAAAACTAAAGCAATGAATAAATCCAATTCAGGTTTAAGTTTACTATAGTCTGGTGGAGCATGATGTATAATACTTAACAGGTATACTAAGCTAAGTTGAGTTTCCATGTTGTAAGAGTTCAATTATTGCAAGTAGTTCAATGAGGTCATCAGATTTAACAGCTGTCAACTGTGGGTACTAACATGCAGTTCTCACATAATATTGGGGTCATAAATTAACATGCATGCTACTACATTCATAGAATTAGAGTGCAGTCCATAGATTTTGAAAGCAGGATCACCCACCTGAACACGCTAACTGTCCAGGGTCGTACAGATAAGAGAGTTCAGAAACAGTCAAAGCACACAATCCTCCAAGCTGACAACACTGTAGTAGTGCTCACAACGTCCTGGATACAATCACAAACCAATTTTGCACATAAATTCCATAACAATTCCAAGTTTCAAATTCCTGCATGAACAGTCCTTTTATCACGAAATTTTCACCTGAAAATCTTCCTCCAGAAATTCCGATAAAAATACCACGGCGATCCTCGCGAAGCGTAGATGTCGATAGGCTGTTGAATTATTGAAATCCGTGTTACGGAATTTGAGTTGGCGTATTTCGTGAAAAGTGTTAAGTCTTGAAGATTGAAGATGAAAGAACTTTGGATCATATACCTCAATCTCAAGAAAGAAGAATTCAAAAGGATCAGGTATGTTTAACTAAAGATTTCTGGTGATCCGAATACTTCTTGTAGTGTAGAAACACCTGGAAGAATGTTTAATTGCATAAAAATCAAAAACTGGACATGGGACATGTTCAGGATCCGGATCGGGCCTTGCAATCCGGATCCCGAAGGGTGTTTGTTCATACACTGGTTCAATCCGGATCGCAGCATCTCATGATCCGGATCCCGAACACTAGTTTTACCTTTTTACTTGCACGATCCGGATCAGGATTTGCAATCCGGATCCCGAACGTTGATGTTTGGTGAAACTGTATGAACGATCCGGATCGGGGACTTCGATCCGGATCCCGAACAAGTGTTTTCTGGAAACCGTCTTTCTTGCTACTGCAATCCGGATCGCCGTCGGTAAAATTTTCCAGAAAAGGCTGTTTTTGATCCTTATCTTCTTCCAATGGTTTCTAACCTATAAATAGACCCTTTATTCATTTTCTAGGGCATCCACATAGGAAAATATCGGAACGTAATAGAAAATACGGCCGAAAGAAAAGATCCACATATAGAGAAGAAAGGAAATCAATAGATTAATTCTATGTTTCTTCATCTATATTGATTGATTTGATTCTAGGTTTTCCATACTCAGATTTTGAGTAGAATCAAATCAATGAATACTTAGATGGTATTTCCGATCTATTTCTAATCTAAGTATTCGGCGGATCATCACCACCCAAAAACAACGATTTACCCCAAATCGGCGCGTGGACTCACGTGGCCTTGTGGATTCAAGGTGCAACCGCTCTCGTGGATTCGGAGCGAGGTACGTTCGTGGATTCGAAGCGTGCTACTGGGTGAAGACCGTGGATTCGGTCGGACGTCGTGGACTCGACGTTGGACGCTGTGGATTCAGCGTTGGGCGCAGATCGTGGATTCGAGAAGCGTCGTGGAGCGAGCGGAGAAGATCTACTAGGAGCGTATGGTAAAAGGTTGAGTCGTCTGTGAGTACGTTATATCACCTTGTACGTGTGTTAATTCTAGTGGATTTCGCCGTGTTATCGGTCCCGTGGTTTTTTACTCCGGTTTGGAGTTTTTCCACGTAAAAATCTTGCGTGTTATTTTTATTTCCGCATTGGGTTTTATTGCGCAATGATTTTTTGAGTGTTTATTGTTTACACCTATTCACCCCCCTCTAGGTGTTTTTTCCCCTATTTAGATCCATATTAATATAACCCAACAAGTGGTATCAGAGCGGGAATAGGGTTGTAAACAATGGTTGAAGGTGGAAACATCAATCGACCCCCTTTCTTTGATGGAACAAATTATGCGTACTGGAAAGTACGGATGAAAGCCTTTTTAATTTCCATCGACGAAAGGGTGTGGCAATCAATTGAATTAGGATGGTCTAATCCAACTGAAATTATTTCTGATGTTCGCACCTTAAAACCTAGGTCGAAATGGACCAAGGAAGAGATAGATTCATCTTCTTACAATGGCAAAGGAATTAATGCTCTATTTAATGCTTTGTCACAAACAGAGTTCTCTCGCGTCTCGGCATGTGAGACTGCGAAAGAAATCTGGGATGTTCTTCAAGTTACGCATGAGGGAACTAACCTAGTGAAGATTCAGAAACTGCAAATGCTTACGAGCAAGTTTGACTCTATCTCTATGGCAGAGAATGAATCTTTCACTGACTATTACACACGATTGCAAGACATCGTAAACTCATGTGCTAACTTGGGAGAGAAGATTCCAGAATTTAAAGTTGTAAGAAAGATTTAAGAACTCTTCCTGAACGATTTCGCCCGAAGGTCGCAGCCATTGAAACAATTAAACACCCGGACGAAATGCGTGTAGAAGAATTAGTTGGTGCTTTACAAACTTATGAAATGACATTTCCTACTAACTATTCTTCTGGAAAGGCATCCTCTTCTAAGTCTTCAGGTTATGCATTGAAAACAACAAAGAAGAAGACGCGGATTCATCCTCCTCGGACGATGACGAGAACCTATCTATGGAGGACTTTGAGAAGCAGCTCGCTCTCTTGACAAGGAAGTTTCGCCGCAACTTTCGAAGGGGTAATTCAAGCAAAACTCCATCCTTCGGAAAGTCGAAGAAAGGCAAGGGTTCTTCAAGCTACAAGTCAAGAAAGCAAGAGAACTTCTCAAAGGATAAGAAAAGTTCAGAGGGACAAGTACAGTGCTTCAAATGTCGAGGCTACGGCCACATTGCAACGGAGTGTCCCAACAAGAATCCGGCAAAGAAGAAAGCGATGCAAGTCGTTACTTGGGATGACAACTCCACGTCAAATGAGTCATCCTCAAGTGATGAAGAAGACAACGCGACAGCATTCCACGCGTCCACTACATCTTCACCCTTCATGTGCTTAATGGCAAGTACATCCGATTCCTTGTCCAACTCCTCCCTGTTGAAAAGATTGCAACGGACGATGAATCGAGCAATTCTGAAGGTGAAGATTTTGCTCTTGCCTACCATAAGCTTTTGAGGGATTCAAAGAAACTGGCAAAGCAAAACAAGGGTTTGAGAGGGAGATTGCAGGATCTCGAAGAAGAAGTAAAAAGGGTAACTTCTCTCTCAAACGATCTTGAAGTGGAAAGGGATAATCTTAGTCAAAACAAATGTTTCCCTTCAAGAGTCCAATGAGCTTTTCGAGAAAGAACATGAGAAATGGTGGACAAAGCGAATTACTTCTTGAAGCTCTACGGCGAGGCTCGACAGGAAAAATGGAAATGACAAAGACCATACTCCAACTAAAGATGACTTAAAGAGATTTTCTTCTGGAAGGAGTAAGTTGGACAGACTTCTTGGTCTTGGTCAAACAAATAAGTTCGGCCTCGGATACACTCAAACTGGAGACATTCCAAGTTCGAGTGGGACAGTTTTTGTGCCTCAGTCGGTATCTCCTCCTCCGACACCGGAATTCACGACAAGCAACGACAACAAGCCTACTCATCCTCCTCGGGATCGTCAAGAACTAAGGTATGTTTTCGTTGTGGCATTTCAGGGCACATAAGGAGAAATTGCAAGACGGGAGCCAAACGCACACCTCAAGCACCTCTTGCAATGACTACCAAAAGGGTGATTCCTCAGAAATCAAATGCAAATCATTTGAAGGAAAAGAGCCTTGGTAGTTCACCGCTCAAGACGACATCATCAAGGAGCAGCAATTCTTCAAACAAGACGCTTTCACCTAGGAGATAACTTCACGACCATTACCGACGCATTCCAAAAAGGTTTGGGTGCGCAAAGGTGAAATTTTTCCTTGTCTTGTTACCAATGTTTCCTTGCATGCATATGATAGTTCGTCTTGGTATCTGGATAGCGGGTGTTCCCGTCATATGACCGGTGACAAAAACTGTTTTCAAACCTTTGAGAAAATCTCCGGAGGACTTGTTGTTTTCGGAGATGGTCGGTCTTCCAAAATTGTTGGAAAGGGAACGGTAGCTATTCCAGATGGCCCGGTTCTAAATAATGTGTTATTTGTTCATGGCCTTAAGACTAACCTCATAAGCATAAGTCAACTTTGTGATAATGGTTATTCAGTTAATTTTTCATCTGATGAATGCACTGTAACTGACAAGAACCATGCTTTCTTTTTAAAAGGGGTTAGATCAGAAAACAATTGTTATGTAGTTCCTCATAAAATTTCTGAAAAATGTAACCTAGCATCTTTGAAAAATGAAACACTTTGGCATGAAAGGCTAGGTCACATAAACTTTAAGGAACTTGCTAGAATTTCAAACAAAGATGTGGTCAAGGGGGTTCCTAAACTTTCTTTTGAACAAAACATTGTGTGTGGCGGTTGCCAAAAGGGAAAACAGTCTAGGACTGCACACAAGAACTTGAACCACATAGGTACAAAACGGCCTTTGGAACTTTTGCACATGGACTTAATGGGGCCAACTCGTCAACCATCTTTGGGAGGTAAATGGTATATTTTCTTATTGGTTGATGATTTCTCTAGATATACTTGGGTAGCATTTTTAAAAGAGAAAGCTGATACTTTTGATTCTTTTCACGAGATTTGCCATCGTATTATGATTGAAAAGAATGAAAAGATTACTCGAGTTAGAAGTGATAGAGGTGGAGAATTCATAAATTCCAAATTCATTGATTTTTGCACTTCAAATGGCATTAAACATGAATTCTCAGCACCCTATACACCTCAACAAAATGGTGTAGTCGAGCGCAAAAACAGGGTCGTACAGGAGATGGCACGTGTTATGCTTCATAGCCGGAACCTACCGTTATATTTTTGGGCTGAAGCGGTGAACACTGCTGTCTATGTTATTAATCGAGTGTATTTGCGCCCGGGGACTTTGAATACACCATATGAACTATGGTTTTGTAGAAAACCTAACATCAAATATTTTCGTATCTTTGGGAGTCGGTGTTTTATTTTACGTGATCGCGAGAATCTTGGAAAATTTGACTCTCGAAGTGACGAAGGGATTTTCTTAGGTTATTCTACAAACAGCAGAGCATATCGAGTTTTTAACTTAGAATCTAAGACGATCGTAGAATCGATAAATGTTAAGGTAGATGAAGCTTTTCACTTTGAATCTGAAAAATCTACCCTCGATATCTCTCTTGATGATGATACACCTGCTAATGCATCTTCTTCTAACAATTCTTTCGATAATAATGATGCATCTAACGGTTCTTCAAGTTTATCTGATGTGCAGGAATCATCTCGTGTACCTCCGACTACTCCTTACCTCAAACGTTACGCATCTCCAAGGATCATCCTGAATCGAACATCATTGGAGATCCACAAGAAGGAGTTAGAACTCGGAGACAATTGGTTTGCGGATTCGCATGCTACGTATCTCAAATCGAACCAAAGAATGTTGATGAAGCTCTTCAAGATGACTACTGGATTGAAGCAATGCAGGAAGAGCTCCATCAATTTGAGCGAAACAAAGTCTGGGAATTAACGAAGCCTCCGAAGCAACACAATGTGATAGGTACCAAATGGATTTTCAAGAACAAGAAAAATGAAGATGGTACTATCATCAGGAACAAAGCAAGGTTAGTTGCTCAAGGCTACTCTCAAGTAGAAGGTATAGACTTTGATGAAACTTTCGCCCCTGTAGCTAGACTCGAGTCCATTCGTATCTTATTTGCGATTGCTTGTCATTTTAAAATCAAATTATTTCAAATGGACGTTAAGAGCGCCTTTTTAAATGGATTTTTAAATGAGGAAGTTTATGTGGCTCAACCGAAAGGTTTTGTGGACCATAAACTACCTAACCATGTTTTTCGTCTGAAAAAGGCTCTTTACGGTCTGAAACAAGCACCGCGAGCATGGTACGAAAGGTTGACAAAGCACCTTTTGGAAAAGGGCTATACTCGAGGGGGAGCTGACAGGACTCTCTTTGTGAAGCATTATCAAAACAATTTCATTGTAGCACAAATCTATGTCGATGACATTGTATTTGGCGCAACAAGAGATAATGATGCTTCTAAATTCGCGGAGACCATGGAAAGCGAATTTGAGATGTCCATGATGGGCGAATTGACTTATTTTCTTGGATTACAAGTTAAACAAAACGATGAAGGTATTCACTTGTGTCAATCCAAGTATGCAATGGAGTTGGTCAAAAAGTTTGATCTTGAAAATTCTAAGGATTTTCCGACTCCAATGGGAACTAGCCATAAGGGACTTGGAAGTGAATCACATAGTGAGAATGTAGACGAGAAACTGTATCGCAGTATGATTGGAAGTCTACTATATCTCACGGCTAGTCGCCCGGATATATCCTTCAGTGTTGGGATTTGCGCGAGATATCAATCAGCACCGAAGGAGGTTCACCTGAAAGCGGTGAAACGGATCATCCGGTATATCAAAGGTACAATAAGTTTCGGAATTTGGTATCCTATGGGAACAAGTTTGGATATTGTTGGATACTCAGATGCCGATTGGGCTGGATCGGTGGATGATCGGAAAAGCACGAGTGGTGCATGCTTCTATCTTGGCCATTGCCTTGTTGCATGGCACAGTAAAAAGCAGAACTGCATAGCACTCTCGACTGCCGAAGCGGAGTACATTTCAGCAGGAAGTTGTTCAACCCAATTGATTTGGATGAAAAGCGTGTTGAGCGATTTCCGGATTTCAGCATCTTCGGTAACCATTTTATGTGACAACACTAGTGCTATTAACATTTCTAAAAACCCTGTGTTGCACTCTAGAACAAAACATATTGAACTTAGATATCATTTTCTTAGAGAGCTAGTTGAATCAAATATTCTTCAACTGTCATATATTTCAACTGAGGATCAATTAGCTGATATCTTAACAAAACCTTTGGATCAAAAACGTTTTATTCACTTGCGTAAAGCAATTGGCATGCTTTCCTTGAAATAACCTTTTTGAAACCTTTGCTTAGGTTAGGTTTTGTTTTTGTTTTTGTTTTGTTCTTTATCTATGTTTTGTACATAGGACATTAATTGAGCATAAATCATAATTGACTTTAATTGCATCTTTTCATGCATTTAGAAATTTATTATGCTTTTGATATCATAATATTTCAATGTTGCAATGATCATTTATGTTAATTAAGTCATCTTTTAAGTGATCAAAGTCAATTTCTCTCTCAATGATCTCTTGGTATAGTCATTATCTTATTTGATTGCTTAGTCGAGTATGAATGCGAGATCAATTTTTGGTTGAATACCTTATATATTAAATAATTGATAGCCAATTGAGGGGGAGTCAAAGAAAAGTAAAATGCTCAAAAGATGTGGAAAGAGTTACATCCCAATGAGGAGTGTGAAAACTACCACCACATGGAGGAAAAGGAAAAAGAAAAAGATACCCCATGAATGCAAAGCAAATTTTTGTTTTAAAAATTGTTGATGAAATGCATATTGAAATACTTGACTCAGTCATATTTCATGGTTGGTATAAGGTGGGATTTTTGATAAAAGATGCTCAAAGAGCCACTCCTTCAACAGATTGTCTAGATATATTATCTAACTTATCTGGGATTTCAAACATCTATTGATCTTGGTATTTCATTTTCTTTACCAAAATTGATGATTTGATAAAGGCATTACGCATAAGATCAGGATAGATGTAATTGAAGTTGTTCAACTTTAAGTGTTTTAATTTCATAAATTTTCGTTTCATTTTTGAGTATTCTTGATAGATTTAGTATAATCTATTTCTTGTTGTATGAAACGATGAGTTTTTGTTTAAAGTTGATATGGTAAAGTGCTTACATACTTTTTCTGGATTTTATTGAATTTTTCTATATTTTTCTGGAGAAAAAGTTGAAGCCGATCCGGATCGGGGTAAGTGATCCGGATCCCGAACGCAGGCTTTTCCTGCGGGTAGCCGATCCGGATCACATTCTCGATCCGATCCGGATCACGGCTAGGGTTTTAATAGAACAAAGGGATTTGATTTCTTTTACCCTAATCTTTTGTTCTCAAGTCTCTAGAGCTTCTCTCTCTAGATTTCTTGCATCTTGGAGCTTTCCAAACTCAAGTTCTTCGAATCCAAGTAAGTTTTATTGATCAAAATCTCGGTTTTTCACAGTTTTTCTTGTTTGCTCAAAACGTGAGTAAAAATCTTGGACTTTTTCGTTTGTGAATGGTTTTTGATCAAATTTCTTTTGAAATAAGAACTCTGGGTAGATTAGTTTTGATTATATGCTGGGTTTTCACCTGATTAACGAATTTTTGGGCTTCGATTTCAAAAATCTCGGTTTTAGGGCATAAAAGAGGAATTTTTGAAAATCATGCAATTGATCTATTTTTAAAATTCTTTTTGCAAAACTAATTTGATTCTTAGCTTCTCTACATGATTATGATTGTTTGGGTACAATTTTTCAAATTTTTGAAAATTGACGAAATTTTCATGTTCTTGAGTTGGTTTTCACAGGACATTCACTAAAACTCAAGGCACATTCAGCAATGAATTTCTCCTGGATCATATTGTTCTTGGTCACAATGGTGCACACTCGTGCATCTGTTAAAAAGGAACAAGAGGACTCACCTCGTGACAAGACAAAAACTGATGATGTAGATAGTTCCGACTTTGATGAAGAGGAATGGGAAGAATTTTTCACAGAAGTTCAACAAAAAATTGATGAGGAGGATAGGCAATATTTGAAGAACAAAAGGCTAAAGAAATCTGCCTCAACAACAAGACAATATACAAGACGAAAAAGTGTCAAAAGAAGCGGCATTCAGATTACTGAGCCTCTTACTAGAGCACGCTCACTTTCTGGAATTCAACAGGATAAATCACCATGGATTGGGGGCCAGGATGCACCATCTGCATCTACGCAGAATCCATCGACCTCCGAGAGAATGACTGCTGAAACAGATGCATTGGCATCCATTCGCCAAGAACAGCAAAGACTTTCTGCTGAACAGGAAAGGCTGTCCAGAGAACTTCAGCACATTTCATCTGAGCATAAGAAGATCAAGAAGAAATATTCCAATATTTCAAAGATGCTTAAGGGATTTTTAAGCAAACTGAGCTGTACCAGTTCAGACACTTCAGACTAGACAAAATTTCGTGCAGGCTCTTCTTTTTGTGCAGGATTTTACTTTTTAGGATTTAGTTTTATTCTTACCTTGCGTTAGTTTTAGTTCTCAGGTTTTTCATGTTAATGGAACTTTTAACTCTCCTTACATTTTGTAGTTTTGACTACATTTTTGGCTGTGTTTCTGTGACAAAAAGGGGGAGAGAGTTTAGAGAGAACTTGAACAATGTTGATACAATGACATGAACAATGATGTGAAAACTGTGTGAATGTGTGAACATTAAGGTAAGTATGACTTCATCAACTTCAACTTTGCTTTTATCTTGTGATTTGTTGCATGTCCCTACTAACTATTCGACTAACTATTTGGGCATGTAATATGACTAACAAGTTGATGTTGGACTAACATTTTGTGACATTTGGTTTTTGAATGCTTAGAAGATATGTTGGTTTTTGTCTATGATTCTCTTACATATCTGAATTCTCAAATGTCATGATGATCATATAAACTCTATCTCTGTATTTGGTTTTGTATGTTTCAATTCTTGAGGTATCTAACGATTTCTTTTGTCAAGAATGATTTCTTTGTGCAGAGAGTACAGATGTCTAAGTCTAGAGTCTGTTTTAGGAGTTTATCTCATGTTTTTAAATTTTTGGATCTCCATTGTAAATTTTTGTTGTATGGTGATAGCAACAAAAATATCCTTTTTGAATTTTCTTTTGTGGATTTGTGTTTTGTCACGAAACCGCCAAAGGGGGAGATTGTTACGGAATTTGAGTTGGCGTATTTCGTGAAAGTGTTAAGTCTTGAAGATTGAAGATGAAAGAACTTTGGATCATATACCTCAATCTCAAGAAAGAAGAATTCAAAAGGATCAGGTATGTTTAACTAAAGATTTTGGTGATCCGAATACTTCTTGTAGTGTAGAAACACCTGGAAGAATGTTTAATTGCATAAAAATCAAAAACTGGACATGGGACATGTTCAGGATCCGGATCGGGCCTTGCAATCCGGATCCCGAAGGGTGTTTGTTCATACACTGGTTCAATCCGGATCGCAGCATCTCATGATCCGGATCCCGAACACTAGTTTTACCTTTTTACTTGCACGATCCGGATCAGGATTTGCAATCCGGATCCCGAACGTTGATGTTTGGTGAAACTGTATGAACGATCCGGATCGGGGACTTCGATCCGGATCCCGAACAAGTGTTTTCTGGAAACCGTCTTTCTTGCTACTGCAATCCGGATCGCCCAATTCCAATCCGGATCGCCGTCGGTAAAATTTTCCAGAAAAGGCTGTTTTTGATCCTTATCTTCTTCCAATGGTTTCTAACCTATAAATAGGCCCTTTATACATTTTCTAGGGCATCCACATATTGGAAAATATCGGAACGTAATAGAAAATACGGCCGAAAGGAAAAAGATCCACATATAGAGAAGAAAGGAAATCAATAGATTAATTCTATGTTTCTTCATCTATATTGATTGATTTGATTCTAGGTTTTCCAAACTCAGATTTTGAGTAGAATCAAATCAATGAATACTTAGATGGTATTTCCGATCTATTTCTAATCTAAGTATTCGGCGGATCATCACCACCCAAAAACAACGATTTACCCCAAATCGGCGCGTGGACTCGCGTGGCCTTGTGGATTCAAGGTGCAACCGCTCTCGTGGATTCGGAGCGAGGTACGTTCGTGGATTCGAAGCGTGCTACTGGGTGAAGACCGTGGATTCGGTCGGACGTCGTGGACTCGACGTTGGACGCTGTGGATTCAGCGTTGGGCGCAGATCGTGGATTCGAGAAGCGTCGTGGAGCGAGCGGAGAAGATCTACTAGGAGCGTATGGTAAAAGGTTGAGTCGTCTGTGAGTACGTTATATCACCTTGTACGTGTGTTAATTCTAGTGGATTTCGCCGTGTTATCGGTCCCGTGGTTTTTTACTCCGGTTTGGAGTTTTTCCACGTAAAAATCTTGCGTGTTATTTTTATTTCCGCATTGGGTTTTATTGCGCAATGATTTTTTGAGTGTTTATTGTTTACACCTATTCACCCCCCTCTAGGTGTTTTTTCCCCTATTTAGATCCATATTAATATAACCCAACAATCCGATGTCCGGATGATGAGATAAAAATTCACGAAGTGGGTGCTGTCCAGGAATCTCACAGCAAAACAGTAGCTCAGTAATGCCTCAAAAACTGTGCCAAAAACCCATAACTAGACAAAACTCTCAACACGAAAGTCGAAGATTTACCTCTCGTGAATCCAACGCCGCAAAAATCGTAGAAAACGACTATCGGGGTAGCTCTGTGGAATTTTTAGACCGAAATGCGGCGATAACGGGCCTCCAACTGAAACTCGTCGCACTGCGCTATGATGCCGGAAACGTCGTCGTCGGAGCTTCCAGAAAATTCGAGATATCACCAGGAGATGCGCGACTCGAAGATCTAGAACTTTCGTTAAGGGACCATAGGCTGAGGAGCTCGGGAAAGGGGGCAAAACTCCATCACAAGGCGGCTATTTATAGGCCCAGCCCGAAAACAGCACCTTCAGATTTTTGGCCCAAAAATTCGGGCGCCCGGAACTTCCGGGCTGCTACAGTAATGGGCCGGCCCGTTACTGTGCGCGCCCAAATCCTCCACAAGCCGCCATGTGTCCCATTCCTGCTCCCCGCACCCGGCCCACGCACCGCAACGAACCACGGGACGCCACGTGTCGCGACCAGAGGTCGTGCACCAGTGCGCCCGACCAACCACGGGGCGCCACGTGGCGCCCCCAAACCGCCCCGGTCAACGCGCACGTCGCGCGACGTGCGCGGCCGCGCCGCCGCCGGATCCGAGTCGGGCACGCGCCCCGAGGCACCGCCTCAGCCGCCACTGCCGAGTGGACCGAGTGCACCAGAACCCGCCAACCAGACAACGCCACGTGTCCCTCGGTTCACAGTGCACCAGAGCCGAAGATCCGTGGACCACGCGCACAACACCGCACCAATCACGGGGTGCCACGTGGCCTACCCTCGGTCCACCGTGCACCCCGCCAAGGCCCGTGGACCGCGCCCGCTGTGCCGGCCAACCGAAGCGCGCCACGTGGCCCGCGCCCGGTGCACGGCTCCTGCGGTGGACCGCGCGCCTGTGCCGCCGCCCGCCGCCGCGCTCCGCCGCCACCGGCGCCTCTCCGGCCGCCGGAACAGTAACACCATGCCTCGAAATCCGTGTTTTCGCGTCCGGGCTCCGAAAAATTCAAGTAAATAGTCCATTTCGCTCGTTTTCGCGCGCTGAATCCAAATCCGAGGTCCGTTCGGCCAAATTCCACTTCTAAAATTTTCCAAAAATTCTCGGAAGAGTAGACTTGATCCAATTTCTGTTTCTGGTCACATTCTTGGCTCCAATAAGCGTGCAAACACCTCACACACCCAAAATGGACTTCCAGAAAAGAAAACAAGCTCCAAATTTATCAAAAACTCAATTCTGGGGCCCGGCACGCACACACGCACTCCTTGAAGCCACCAAACCAACAGTAAACCACAGTGTGGGGATTCGGGTCCTCACACCTTATACCATCCATCCTGGTGGTACTAAGATGTATAAGAACCTCAAGGCACACTTTTGGTGGTCCGGGATGAAGCGGGATATTGGAAGGTTTGTAGCTCTGTGTTTGACTTGCCAGCAAGTAAAAGCAGAGCATCGTGTCCCTGCTGGCAAGTTACAGAGCCTTCCAATTCCCGAGTGGAAGTGGAACCACATTACCATGGATTTTGTGACGGGGCTGCCGAGATCACAGAGTGGAGCCGACGCAGTCTGGGTGATTGTTGATAGACTTACCAAGTCTGCGCATTTCCTACCGGTACAGATGACTTGGTCCTTGGAGCGCCTGGCACAGTTATACTTGGATGAGATTGTGAGGCTGCATGGAGTACCAGCGTCCATTGTTTCAGATCGGGACCCGAGGTTCGTGTCACGGTTCTGGGAGAGCTTACAGTCAGCCTTGGGTACCCAGCTCAGATTCAGCACTGCATTCCACCCACAGACTGATGGTCAGTCCGAGCGCACCATTCAGACTCTTGAGGAGATATGTGTTCGATCCGTCTCATGTGATTGACTTCGCATCCCTAGATATCGGCGAGGACTTGGTTTACGAGGAGCGCCCGCTGTGGATTCTGGCTCGTGAGGTGAGGGAATTACGCAACCGGGCAATACCTTATGGGAAGATCCTTTGGAGCAACCACGAGGAGCGAGAGGCTACCTGGGAGCTTGAGACGGAGTTGAGAGATGCCTACCCTTTTCTGTTCGAGACTCCTGGCTGAGATATGTCTGTTTTACCTTGTTTCGTTTCGAGGACGAGACTTTCTTTTAGTGGGGGAGGATGTAGTGGCCCTGGTTCCCATGCGGCGTTCTTCCGATGAATCCACTGTTAGAACACCTAGTATTGGTGTATCTGGCCCACGGGGCATCAATTGGATGCTACTGATGGACCCTGTGTGTTTCTTTTTGCTGTGTTGGCCTTCGGCTGGGTTTGCTGAAATTTTTGAAAAGAATCAGGCCAAACGGAGGTCGGAAATGGATTCAGCACGGAAAAACACTTGAAACCGACTATTTGTTTGTTTAATTTGGAGTCCGGATGCCCAAAAACGGACCCCCGGAAGTTTTTAGTGGTTTTTGGTGCATGGGAGGGGCCGTAGACCGCCGGGATGCCACGTGGCGGCCTGTCATTGGCCGGTTCATGATGCGCGGTCCACAGAGCAGCGCGGCGGGGTGCACAGACCCGGCGCATGGACACGTGGCACCGCCTGATTGGCGGGCCTAGGGCGCGCGGTCTACTAGAAGTGCGCGGCGGTGCATGGACCAGGCGGGGGACACGTGGTAGCCTCCGGTTGGTCGGTGCACGCGGCGCGGTCCACGGAATTCCTGCGGAAGGCGTGGACCGGGTGCAGGGGACACGTGTCACTCCCTGATTGGTGGGTGCAGCATGTGCGGTCTATAGGGCGCATGGTTGGTACCTCGGGATGCGTGCGCACGTGCGACCCACGTCGCGCGACCGGCGCGGGCGGCTGGTCAACCGGGCGGACACGTGGCGCCCGCTCATTGGCGGGCGCCACCGCCTTACTGTGCGAGCGGGTGGACACGTGGCGGTCGATGATTGGTTCCGCGTCGGTGTTTCCTGTTCGGCGGGACACGTGGCAGTCACTGAGTGGCCCTGCACCGGTGTTTCCTGTTCGGCGGACACGTGGCGGCACAGGGTGATTTCGGGCGTGAATAGTGTTGGGCCTGGCCCAACACTGTAGGCGCCCGAAATATTTCGGGCGCCCGAATCTTGGCCCGAAACTCATGGGCCTTGCTTTTTTGGGCTGATTCCTTTGGAGCCTATAAATAGGCCTTTTGGGGCCGAAGTTTTTGGCCTTTTCCCGTGGGTTTTAGCCTCTGCTTCCTTCATATGAAATCTTCCTCTCCCTCTAACCCATCTCTTGATGAAATCTCAAATTTTCTGGAGGCCGCGCCGACTGTGTTTTCTACCTCGTAGTGCGGAGCGACGTTCTACTGTTGGAGGCCCATTTCTGTCGCATTTTCGTCTGGGAGACCTGCAGAGCTACCCCGACCTTATTTTTGGACGATTTCTTCGACAGCACTTTCACAAGAGGTAAATCTACGTTTTCCGTGTTGGACGTTTTTGCTGGATTTGAGCTTATATAGGGGTTTGGGGTACATTTTAACTACCCTTTGTGACTGTTTGAGTTTCCGGACAGCTGCTGCTTCGCGGATTTTTATCTCCCCTTCCGGGTATCGGATTTCGATGATTCAAGAGCCTATCGGCATCTACACTTCGCGAGGATCGTCGTGATATTTTTATTGGAATTTATTGAGGATTATTTTCAGGTGAAATTTTCATGTAAAGGGACTGTTCATGCAGGAATGTTTGGGACTTAATTTTTGTGTGAATTGTATGTAATTGTGGATTGTTGTTGTACCCAGGACTTTGTGGGCACCGCCACTGTGTTATTAGCTTAGCGGGTACGGAGATTTAGCTTTACCTGGACTTTTTATCTGTTCCACCCCGGACAGTTAGCACGGTCAGGTGGGTGATCCTGCTTTCAAAATCTATGGACTGCACTCTAATTCTACGAATGTAGTGGCATGCATGTTAGTATATGAGCTAAATAATCTGTGCAAATTGTATGTTGAAACCACCGTTGCTAGTTGCTAAATCTGAGGACTTCTTGCTAAACTTCGCAACATGGAAACTTAACTTAGCATAATTGTCAGTTAATTAATTATCATGCACAACTGAACTACAGTAAACTTGAACATGTATCAGATTTGTTCATCACTTTAGCTTCCCCACAGTGGTTGTACTCTTGTCACTCTGGACATAGTGATTTTTCCCCGAGTCGTAGGCTGGGAGGTTTATTAGCTGTGGATGCATTTGCACTCGCGTCTGGGGACCGAGTGGAGTCTGTAGCAGTCTGTAGACTAGTTTGCATTATGATAGTGATAGTGATGGTAAATCCGGGATCCTTGGGAGATGGTCATAGTGACAGTGTGGATTCTTAGCTAGTGAGTGAGACAGTGACTGGATCATAGCCTGCATGAGCCACATTTGTGCTCGACAGTGTTGCGCAGATATTTTACTCGTGTGGGTCGCTCCCCTCGAGTGCCACTCCGGAGTAGGCGAGACCGGGTTGTAGTACCGGCGTTGAGATTGAGCTAGATACCGGGTTGGAGTACCGGCGTGAGTTTGAGCTCTATCGCGACTTGTCGATGCTTCTGTCCCTCTAGCTGAGCTAGTTTTGGCAGCTACGGACATACCTACAGCAGTAGGTAGGCGCAGGTTTGACTGGACCCGATGTGGCAGTCAGTTTAGATTGGGTGATTTCAGTGAGTGTTAGTTGTGGCATACCGTTCTCCTTGTTCCACTCCTTGAGCATCTAGATAGAGGCATAGTAGCTGTAGACTTTACCTTTCCAGCCTTTCTTTACAGCACTGCATATATTACTTTATGCCTCTAGTAGACTTAGTGGGCAGACCGTCGGGCTTGTTGGCGGCACCCACTGAGAACTACTGTGGGAGGTAGTTCTCACACCCGTCGTGGTGTCTTTTCTCCAGGGACTTCAGCTCCAGTTCCTGCTGCACCAGTTGCTGATCCAGCTCTTCCAGACCGAGGTAAGGGAGTCGCGAGATAGATCCCTTCCCCCTTCAGCTTCAGTGTGTGATAGAGGTACCCTTATATTTTGGTTGTGTCATGTTTGAGAGATTATGTAGTGAGGTATCGAGTTGTACTCTTTTGCTTTCTTTTGAGAGACTCTTGTATTACTGGTGAGGATGCTATATATTATATTCTCGAGAGACTATTTACTTCTTGTTTATAGTTAGTTTTCTATTTCAGCTCTGATATCTTCTAGTGTAGTTGTTTATTTGCAGGTTAGACGCTACGTCTCTACGGGGCTTCCCGTAGGGGCGGCGGATCTGTTGGCGAGCCCGGGGTACAGTTCTGACCCCGGGGCGTGACAAGGAGGCTTTCTGGGGTGTGGTTTGAGCTGCTCGAGGTGGGCGGTTGTTGCTTATCTCATTTTTGACAAGCTCACTGGGATTATTAGAACTCCCCTAAAATTAAATATGACAATTGACGAGAACCATACATACGACCCCACAGATAACTTATTTTGGGACACTGTGGTTGGGACGAACTCCCCTAAAATTAAATATGACAATTGACGAGAACCATACATACGACCCCACAGATAACTTATTTTGGGACACTGTGGTTGGGACGAACTCCCCTAAAATTAAATGTGACAATTGATGAGAACCATACATATGACCCCACAAATTATATGACAGCTCATTGGGACACTATGGTTGGGACAAATGCTATAATCTCGCGTGCAAATGACTTATCCTGTTGATATATTAAAACCAATCTTTTTAAAATAAACATCAGACACTCTTCTACAATATTAAAAAGGGACAATTGCATGCATGTCGGGACATCTAGTTAGGCCCCTAATTATTGCTACACTATCATATTGGGACTTGAACATGTTTTATTGCTCGCCTTTGCATTCAGATGCTTGTTGCTCGAGTATGAGCAGGGGTTTGGGATAGTGTAGTCAGGATTGCACTAGATTGTGGACTTGTAGGGTATTGCGGTGACCACGGACAGCAGGTGGTCGACCGGATGTTTATCCTTGCATCAGATTGGGGTTGAGTCTGGTTTATTCGTTTGCATCAGCTGGGGATTGGGTTTTCTGTAGTGGATGGAGTTTCCCACTTTGATCATAGTCATGATCCAGTCCTGCTTTTGAGACTTATCATACCGGCGCGGTTATTGCCCGGTGATGCTTTACTCGTGTGGGTCGCTCCCCTCGAGTTCCCCTCCGGAGGCTGGGGCCAGACAGTTATTGACAGTTTTTGCTACCACATCGGCGCGGTTATTGCCCGATGATGAGAGCAGAGCAGGCAGTACCGATCGTGTATCAGATGACGGATTGGGTTATTTTGGACAGTTTCTGTTTACTGATGCATGCATACAGTTTTGATAGCCAGTACCGCATTAGAGGCATAGTAGTGGTAGTTTTCCTGTTTCAGCATCTTATTTTACCACTTCACCTTTACCTTTCGCCTCTAGTAGTCCTAGTGGGTGCGTCAGAGTTGAGGTTTTACCCACTAGGGGAGGCTACTGGTTTATCTGGTAGTTCTCACCCCCATTGTTATTTTCTGTCTCTTTCTTCCCCTTTATTTTGCAGAGTCGTCTGCGGGAGCTGCTAGGCCATCGGCAGCTGATCGAGGTAAGGAGATCGCTGAGTAGATAGATCTCCTGTGAGACTGAGAGTTGATATTAGACAGATGTTGTACCCTACACTCAGACTGTGGTATTTTTCTTTTATTTTAGGTCTGGCTCTCGTCAGCTGGTTGTACTATTTTGGTGAGCTGGGAGATTATTGTATTTATTACAGCTTTATTTTTAGTTTCAGTCTGAGATACTATGTGGTTTTTCTATTTCAGCTCTGTATTATGCTCTTTTATTATACATCTGATATCTGAGCAGGTTACCAGCGCTTCGTGTACGCGGGAAGTTCCGTGTGCACGGCGGATCTGTAGACGGACCCGGGGTCTGGTTTACACCCCGGGGCGTGACAGACATTGCGCGGGCACCGGCCCTGCGTGGCAAGTTCCTCGCGCGGCGCGCGCTGCAGAGCAGCCCCGCGCGGACGCGCGCTGCCTGCGGGTAGCACCCCGCGAGGCACCAGCCCGTGCGGGCGCGCACTGCCTGCATGCAGCACCCCGCGCGGCACCAGTCCGCGCGGGCGCGCGCTGCCTGCGGGCAGCGCTCCACGCGACACCCGCCCGCGCGGACGCGGCACCAGCCCGCGCGGACGCGGCACCAGCCCGCGCGGGCGCGCTCGCGCTGCCTGCGGGCAGGGCCCCGCGCGGCACCAGCCCGGTGGTGAGGATCCAGACCCGCTCCCCACATATGGTAACGTCTCGTTCCCGGCTTCCGGCATGTTGAACGAAGAAGATTCGAGTTCCGCTTTCCTTTTTCTCTCTTTTCTCTCCGGTTAGGGTTTCCTTTTCTTGGAGGGTAAATAAAAATAATATAATATAATTAATTCCCTTTTCTCATACGTGCAATAAATCCCTAACTGCGACATACGGGATTCTCTAACTAACGTCCAGATAAGAGTGCCACCTAAGCCAAGTTCTAAACCAGTCAGTGCGGATTTTGATGTACCAAAGCCTTAACGGGTTCGACTTATCCCATCGTACTCGTGAACACAAAAGACTCAATCCGGGAGATCCGTAAGTCGGATTTCATATCCGATCGCTCCGCCATTCACCATTTCTCGAGCTTTAAAATGAAAAAATATCCGCAAACCACCACGATCTACCCAGGAAAACATGATAATTTATTTTCCCTAATAAACTAATTTATTAAAAAGAAAATAGAAAGAGGACAGAAACAGTCATGATACTACACTACGCCTACGCACTACCATTACATCCACGGAGGACTGGACTTATGTAGGGCGTCCCACACGGACTAACTCACCCCACGCGCAAAACTGCCTCAACAGGCCCAACATCGCATCCACTGTGAAAAACTGCCTCATGAGGCCAACCATCGCATCCACTACGGCATCTCATGGGGAGCGACCCCACCTGAGGAAAACGACGTGGTATAGAGTATCGAACAATGGCACATGCAGGCTGTAGTCAAAATCCACACTCTCTCACTCAGAACGGACAGACTCAAAATCCTCAAGCATCTCACACAAAGGTTGGAGTACTCTCAACGACTCAACTAGTAAAGCCCCCACGAATCTCGAGACACTAGCGAACTCAACCAACTCGCTGCATTAACCCACTGGCCGGTGGTACTCAACAGCCGAGATGTAGTGCACCGACTCCACGAAATAGCGAAGTGCGGTGAAATCTCTCCTAACATGTTTAAAATATGTTTACGGATGAATTCGGAGTGTTTTGGTTCGAAGCGAAGGCCTTCGGATCGAAAAGTGGCTTGACAACGCGCAAATTTGAAGCTTCAGATTTGTGAAGTTTCAAGTTGCATTGCGTACCGCAATGCAATATTGGGTACCGGAACCAATTAATAAAAACCCAAACAGTAAGCCCTCGGATTGGAAAATGACCAAAAATATTCTAAGTCCCTGGGTACCGATACTAAAGGTTGGGTACCGGTACCCCATGCAAAACAGAAAATTTCAGCTCTCGGGTTGGAGGTTTCGTGGGATTTGTACCGGAACTAAAGGCTCGGTACCGAAACTAAGTGCTGCGTACCGGTACCCAGAACCCGTGTACCGGTACCCAGTGACCAAAATGCTGGGACGGAGTTGGAATTTCTTTTGTAAGTGAGGGTAGGTTGGTAAATTCACTTCCACCTATGACACCCAACTACTCCCTGACATAAAACCCATCCCTCTCACTCTCTCTCCTCATTCCCTCTCACTCTCCAACTCTCCCTATCTCACTCTCTGCGTGGGTTGAACTAGAGAAAGAAAAGAAGAAGGAGAAGAAGGAAAAGAAGAAGAGGAAGAAGAAGAAGTGGCTGTGGGAGGCTTGGGGATTGGGTTTTGATCTCCAAGGAGCTCGGGGATTTCGTGGTAGGCTTCAAGAGAGCCATTCGAGTGGAGTTCCAACCCTTTTCACTCTCTCTTTTGGCCAAGGACTCATAAGAGAGGTAAGAAAAGAATCTAGGGTTTTGGATTTTCTTAGAGTTTTGTGAGTTGTAAAGACATGGGAGTGATCTTCTATGATTTTTAATCCCATTTTAGGGCTTTTCTTGAAGACCTAAGAGATCAAGTCACCTAGCTCTTGCAAGAGCAATATAAAGGTGGGGGATTTCACCGAAATGGGTGAACTACTTCTCTTTTCCTTTGCTTTTCATGATCTAGAAACATTATGTAAGAGTAGATGCATATAGTGCTAATGTACATGCATGAGATTTAGGGTTTTAGCCCTATATGATAAAAGATGGTTTCCAAGGTTTAATCATGTATAATGTGAATAATGAAACCTAGATATAGGTTATCTTGCATGAGAATGGATTTAGGAGAAAACTTGGTCAAAGTTGCATGGATATGAAACTAGGAGAAAATCTAGATTGAAACATATGACATTGGACTCAATGAAAACCTAAGTCTTAATTTGAGTGGCATGGAACTTAGGAAAAGAGAACCTAAGGTGAACAAGTAGAGTATAAACTCTAAAGTTTGGCACAATAGAGTTAATGAACTCTAGGTTGAGTTTGGCATGGAAAATATAGAGTTAATAAAACTCTAGGCTAAGGAAAATGTGAACATAGAATCAAGAAACTCTAGGTTGAGTATGAATTACAACATAGTATGAATTACAACATAGAATCGATGAACACTATGTTATGAACGTAAGGCAAAATAGAGTTAATGTAACTCTAAAGTTAATGTTGGAATGCAAAATGGAGCTAATAAACTCTAGGGTAAGATTGGAATGCAAGGTCGAACCAATGAACTTTAGAGTAAGTGCGAAACACATTATAGAGTTAACAAGCTCTAGGCCAAATGTAAAGTGAAAGGTAGGGTTAAATAAACTCTAGGCCAAAGGTAAGCTGGAACAGTTGTTGTCCTTGGGACATAGAGAAACCCTAAGGTCATGAACATCGGGTTAAGAGTTAAGAATAAGTGAGTAAAATAATGAATGAAGGAGAGTTAAAAGTGTTGAAGGCAAAAAGAAAGCTTAAAGGGTTTAAAGGCAACTAAGATTAAATTAGTGCCAAGTGGCATGATTAATTATGAATGTGAATGTACAAAGAACCCTAACTTAAATTGGTGTCCTGGGGACATTCAATCTATCATAGAGTAAATAACCTAGGATACAAGAGTAAAGATAAAAGAGAAAAGGTAAAGAGAAAGGTAAAAGATTTATGTTGCAACTTTCTAAAACGGTTTGGCGGGAGATGCCGATTACCCTCGACTCCCAGGGGAGATGTCGATTACCCTCGACTCCCAGTGTAGTGGCGGGAGATGTCGATTACCCTCGACTCCCAGGGGAGATGTCGATTACCCTCGACTCCCTATATAGTGTTTGGTGATGTCGATCCCCCTCGACACCAAGTGATAGTGCAGTGCTTGGAGATGTCGATCCTCCTCGACTCCAAGTGACTATTGGGCGCGGCGATGCCAATCACCTTCGACGTCGTGGGCCACAGATTAGAGAGTATGGACCCCTTTTGCTAGCAAGCTAAGTAGAGGTTGTGGCAAGTAAAGACAGAAAAAAATATAAAGATAAAATGGTAATATGAATGTACCCTTGGATTTGAGACTCGTCATTTAGGAGCACGACTCCTTGGGTAGAGACTTGTCGGACGAGGTACTTTCGTAGGGATTAAAAGCAATCAAAATGATTATGTAGAGTGGCCAAGGTGGCCGGGTTAGAGGCGACCCTTCCTAGCGGCATAGTTGTCGGGCTTATTGTTAGTAGCCTAGTGTGGCTTGAGATGGTAGCATTGGGACATCGAGTATACACAGGTAGTGTAGTGGCATTTATTTTTATATGGATATCAGCATACTAGCATAGAAATTTATAGTTTTCTTATTATCTTACTACTAATGCTTCCATTGGATCAAGAGGGGTAGAACATGTTTCTCGGTGGATGCCCACTGGGGACTTTAAATAGTTCTCACACCCTTGGATGGCCATTTTTCCAGGTCCATACAGCAGGTGAGGCATACGACAGGGCCAAGGGCCCAGCAGCATAGAGACCTAGAGGGTCTAGCAGTTGTCACCTTTTGTTTATGTTGAGTGAACTTTGTATTGTGAGAAAAAATGATGTACAATTTGTAATATTGTTTAATTGCAAAATGAGAGATGAAAAATATAATAATTTTATAATTTTATATGGTTGTTCACTCATGTTATGCTTTCATTTACCGCTAAACTGTTTGTTTAATGAATGAAAGTTTTAGTTAGTAGTGATTTTTACTCTAATATTGTATCTCACTCAGCCCACTATCCGGGAGAGGAAAACACTAAGTTCAAGGAAAGAGAATGAATGTGTGGGAGTGTCTAAAGTATAAATAAACCTAGACCAAGTGAGGGTTTTCTACTAGTCTGGTTAAACATGCAACATATGACGGGGTGCTAGGTCAAGTTCCATAATATCATTTATAACAGTGATAATCCATCAGTTGATTCTATCATACAAGATACTAGCTCAAATATTAGTAAAAGGCATTGCATCAAACATAATCTCTAATAACAACCAATGTGAACATCATCTTTCTAAACATGCTCTCAACTAGCATAAGGTAAACATAACCACTTTGCAACATGCAAGATCTCAAATCCACCAAAACATATACAATAAATCAAGTAAGCATCAATCCACATAATCTAGACCATTTCTCATGCTTACATCTCAATCCTATAGATTGTACATTAAATCATGCATGCTCTCAATCGCATAGGGGAACACTATACCTATGTAAGCTTTTAATTACCATAACATGGATAACAATATCATGCAAGCTCCAATTCAACATAACATGGATATCTTTATCTTACAAGTTCTCATTCAACATACAAGTGCAATTTACCAAACTTACAACTCAATCATATAGGGTATGCACTTAGTCATGCATGCATACTAACAAATAGAGTTAGAAAACCGTCTGCCGATTCGAGAAACCAAAACAACCCACCTGAAATTTGTCGATCCGCTGCCCGATCTGGCTGAAATTTGGCATTAGTAATCCTCGACTCCTCAGGAAAATAATGCCGCAAAAAAAATTGCCCAAATACGACTCCCGGATTGGGCGCAACCGCCGAACCAACGCTCACTGCGCGGGTAAATTCCAAAATTTCAACATAGTCCAAGATGATTAAGGAATAAAATTTCTGCATCAAACATATCCAAGGGAGGTTCCAAACAGCAATAACAAAGTGTCCTTAATCAAATAAACCTTCCCCAAACATCAAAAATCCAACATAAACTCTTGATAAACAACTTGCATCAAGCTACTCTCATGCTGTCCAAAAATAGGGCACTAAATTATAGCATCGTGTTCAAAGAATTTTAGAGCTCAATCTAGAAGAAATTCTTCTTAAGTTTCAACATGAAAAATGCTCATCTATATCTTGATAACACATCCATACAAAGAAATCCCAAAAACATGAAATTCCCATAGCTATCCACATACAAAAGCTCATTGCTCAAAGAAACTATAAAAATATGCACTGTAAAAATCTGCACTACAGGGTCTGGAAGATGACAGGAATTACCTGAGCAAACAAGCTCCGAATCTAATAAAGAAAGTGGCAATGGATTTTTTGTCGAGAGTACAAAGAAATAGACCTAAAGAACTCCCAATTCCGAGCAAACATGAAAGAGAAAACACAAAATTACTCAAGGGGGTCCAAGCACAAAATCTGTGCTTGATGGTTCCAGAAATGCTAAAAATACTCCAAAAAATCTCATGATCCACGAAAAATACTGAATATCAAAACTGTAGATTTACCTCTTGTGGAAATTCCCTCCAAAATTTAGCTCGAAATTCTAAGAAATGAGGCTTGGGGGTGGCTTGCATTGAACATCGACGGTGAAGCTCAAAAATCTGCACTAATGGTGGTGCTACTCTTGAGGAAGAAGATGGTCCCCAAGCTCCCTTGTGGCCAACAATGGGGATGGTGAAGTAGAGGAAGAAGGTGGGGTGCTGTCCTGAAGAGATCCCAAATCTTCTAAGTCCCAAAAGAGTGCAAAGGAGGGAGAATGAGCCCTTACGTAGAAGAAGAAGAAGAAGAAGAAAAAAAAAAAAAAAAAAAAAAAAAAAAAAAAAAAAAAGACAAATGGGGGCGACGGCTCGGTTCTACAGTAGTAGCCCGACCCACCCCAGCCCGGCCCCCCAAGCCACGTGGCGGCCATCCGGCCGCCCCGCAAAACGGGAGGACGGTCCGGATGGCGCCGTGTCGCTCCGTGTGGTTGGCGGGCGCCAACCACTGGCGCGACTCCACGAGGCTCACGCGGGGGACAGCGCGTCGCGCGCCCACGTGCGCACGCGTTGCCCAACTCGGGCACACCGCGTGGCCGGGACGCCCACTCCCCTGCTGACACGTGGCGTCACGGGGATTCGGTGCTCCCAGTGCACCACAGTTGGGCCGTGGACCGGCCCGCTTGGAAAATCAGTTCGGTAAGCCCAAAAATTCGAAAAATAGCCATTTTTTACTGCTTTTGCGCGCTGAGTCCGTTTTTGGCATCCGTTTGACGCACAACGCACTCGCTACACCAGACATAGATGTTTTCTCGCCGCCAAGCACACGATCAAGGCACATGGACAACCGGATACCACAGTTGTAACGAAGCGTGATCTTCGGCGCCTCCCTTTGTTGAACGCCGCTTGCCGCTTCGGGGTCTATTACGAGATTTGCGCCTGAATCTCCCTTCCATTCTTTTTCAAGATCTTTCCTTCTGCAATTTTGAGCAACTGAGGATTGACATTGACTTTGCCTCTCCCGTCGCTTGACTGAAGGCGGTTTTGGATGAGGCAAAAATTCTACTGTTGACCGTATCTCTTGTCGCCCGACTTTCGTATCGGCTGACGCTTCTTAGCCAATAGCCTATATCGCGCGCCATATTTTGGCGCGATTAAGATAGGCCCGGATCAAGATATGGATCGTTCTTCCTCCATCGACTGATGTTTTCGGCCGATGCATCGGACACGTTTCTCCTCTATGCTCGAGACTGGTCTTGATCAAAGTGCGAGCCCCTTTTGTTGACTCAACCCTGTCGGCTAATGACCATCGGCCGACAATATCCGCCACGTGTTGCCTTCTTGAGTGGCAGAAAATTCTGGTCTCAATAAGTATAAAGAATTTTTATCAAAATTTCACGTTATTTGGATATTTCTATACTATTAAACTTGCAAACGGCTCACCACGACCCTTAAAATTATTTATTTTGAGCTCTTTTGATTACTAGGCAAATGATATCAAAAAATCGTGTAATTTATTTTCTTGATACTTCAAATACTCTAGATCAAATCTAAAGGAGTCGATTGTCGATTCGGAAGTCCCAACATCAAAAATGATTTATAAGCACGGAGGGCTCCGTGCTTCCATAAGCATACCAGCCTATTTTACACACACACACACACACACACACACACACACACACACACACACACACACACACACACACACACACACACACACACACATATATATATATATATATATATATATATATATATATATATATATATATATATATATATATATATATATATATATATATATATATATGTGTGTGTGTGTGTGTGTGTGTGTGTGTGTGTGTGTGTGTGTGTGTAGAATTAAGCTCCTACGCTTTTAAAAGTACCAAGTCATTAGTGCTTGTGGATTTTTAACACATGGATGAAAAGATATGTGGTTAGGATGATAGTTGGCCCCTTGGGTTAAGTGAGTGGTTGGTAGAATAGAATGATCTATGGAATGAAATTAGTCAAAGGGTAGATCTAACGGTAGAAAACTTACAAGCACTAATTGCTTGGTGCTTGTACAAGCATAGTAGCCGGGCTATATATATATATATATATAGTACGACTACTATTCTCCTATAAGTATAGATCCCTTCGTACTCATAAGTTTTCCGCCCTTGGATGAAGGGATGTGTGGTTAGAATGATAGTGGTCTCCTAGGGTTTAGTGGGTTGTTGGTGAAATAGTATAAACTCTAGGAGACCATTATAATCCTAACCGCACATCCCTTCATCCAAGGGCCGAAAACTTATGAGTACGAAGGGCCTATGCTTATAAAAGTATAGTAGCCGGACTCATATATAGTAAGGCTACTATACTCTTATGAGTATCGACCCCTTTGTACTCATAAGTTTTCTATCCTTGGATGAAGGGATGTGCGGTTAGGATGATTATGGTCCCCTAGGGTTTAGTGGGTTGTTGATGAAATAATATAAACCCTAGGAGACTACTATAATCATAACCACACATCCCTTCATCCAAGGGTCGTAAACTTATGATTACGAAGGGGTCTATACTCAAAAGAGTATAGTAGCTACCATACTCTTATGAGTAAAATCCTTTTGTACTCATAAGTTTTCATCCATTGGATGAAAGAATGTGCGGTTAGGATTATAGTAGTCCCTAGAATTTATACTATTTCCCCAACAACCTAGTAAACCCTAGGGGGACCACTATCATCATAACCGCACATTCCTTCATCCAAGGGTAAAAAAGTTATGAGTATAAAGGGGTTTATACTCGTAAGAGTATAGTAGCCCTACGCATATATATATATATATATATATATATATATATATATATATATATATATATATATATATATATATATATATATATATATAATTGAGCTCCTATGCTTTTAAAAGTATCAAGTCATTAATGCTTGTAGTTGTTTTGCCCTTGGATGAAAAGATGTGAGGTTAGTATGATAGTGGGGCCCTTGGGCTAAGTGAGTGGTTGGTGGAATAGAATGATCTACGGGATAAAATTAGTCAAAAGTTTAGATCTATAGAGTCCGGCTACTATACTTGTACAAGCACCAAGCAATTGGTGCTTGTAAGTTTTCTACCATTAGATCTATCCCTTTGACTAATTTCATCTCTTAGATCATTCTATTTCACCAACCACTCATTTAGCCCAAGGGCCCCACTATCATCCTAACCTCACATTTTTTCATCCAATGGCAAAAAACCTACAAGCACCAATAACTTGTTACTTTTAAAGCATAGGAGCTCAATTATATATATATATATATATATATATATATATATATATATATATATATATATATATATATATATATATATATATATATGCTGGAATGCTATTAATAATACCAGGTGCTATTAAGTTTTTAACTCTTAGATTAAAAACTGTGGTTGAGATGATAGTGGGCCCCTTGAGTTTAATGGGTGGTTGGAAAATAGTAAAATCTAACCGGTGGAAATGATCAAAGGGGTTGATCTAAGTTTAATGGGTGGTTGTAGTGACTTGATAGTACCAAATGTTTGGTGCTATCGATAGCATAGTAGCATAGTAGCCGGACTATATATATATATATATATATATATATATATATATATATATATATATATATATATATATATATATATATATTATGAGCTAGGCTTGTGTGCTTTTAAAAATATGGAGGCCTCCGCGCTCCGAAGTTGTATTCAATGTGTTACAATCTGTGGGAATGGGGGTATGAGTAGAGAGGAAGGAGTAGTGTAGGGCGTAGGAGAGAAGTTGAGGGTGGAGCGTAATAGAGAATGGGGAGGCGGAGATGGAGAAGGGGAGCAGAGATGCTAAGCAGGGTGAAGGCATTGTTGAGTTAGGGTTTCGTACTCGGTAGGTGAGAAGTGACCTCTTGACAGAGCTTCGGGAGTCTTCGGCGGATCGGGCAAGGGAAGCGGAGCGGGACCCGGTTCGGAGCTTGGTGGAGCGGGCAGAGTTGCAGAGGAAGAACCCGAATTGCAGAGGAGCAGCACTGTACCGAAGAACGGCCCAACCCAATGGCCCATCGTGGTTACGAATCAGGCCCACTTCAGGGCCCAGTAGCATAATACAACTTTACTAATAACCACCCTAGTTATTACATAATTACAAATAGACCCTCAATTAATTGAACAAGTATAAATAGCTCATTGTATGATTGAGAAGGCAACGAATGAATGAATTGCTTCACTTCTCTCTTTAAATCTTTCCCTCTAAAATCTCTTAATTTCTCTCTCTTCCCTTTCCCACCGATCTCTCCCAAACCCACTTCAAATTCCCTCCAAGCTCCTCCCCAATTCTCATCTCTGAGATCCATACTCCCAGATCCAAGACCAATTTGATCGGATTGATCAAATTGGATCCCATCATCCTCTCCGTCGCAGAACTCAGAGTGATCTCATCATAGTTCCGCGACGGATCGTCCGGGTGATAATCTTCATCCTCACCGCCAAGCCTGGATCTCTGCTCTGAGCATCACCGATCGGCTGCGGATTCGTCAGATTTGTTACAAATTGGTATCAGAGCTGTTCCGATCCCAGGGATCGTGAGCAACTAGCAACAAACCGAAGCATCAGGCAACAAATCAAGGCAACAGGCAACAAATCGAAGCATCAGGCAACAAATCGAGGCAACAGGCAACAAATCGAGGCGATAAGCAAGAGATTGAGGCAATAGCTCACAGATCTAAGGATCATAGCAACCAAGAGCTCACGAGCAGCAGAATCAAGCAGTTTACCACCAATTTCCACCCTAATCAACCAGTATTCCACTGGTTGGAAGGTAACAAGTTCCCTCCAAATCTGCTTTGATTCATTCCATCATCTTGTGCTTCGATTCTGCCTGGGTAGAAGAAGGAAGAAAATAATTAGCAATCCAATTCCAAGATAGGGAAATCTAAGAATAATAGATTCCAATACAGTACAAGAGAACCATACCTTACAGAAATGGCAGAAGGAACCAGACTTAGGGATATGAATGAACAGATCAAAAACCTTGAAGAAAGAATGCAGTCTTTGACCACTGAGTGTCAGTCCATTGTTCATAACAAGTTGCAGCAGTTTGGTAATGAGTACAATCAGAGATTTGGCACAATAGGGCATCAGTTGGAAGAAATTCAAATGGTAAGCCAACAGAGATATGAGGCTCAGCAGTTAGAATCAGCAAAAAGACATGAACCATTAATGAAGATGTTTGGATCTCAAGCTCAGTCCCTCAAAACTGAACCAGTGCCAACTTTCCAGATTAAGGAAGGTAGAGTGGGTTGCTCAGGAATGCCTGGTGGGAGTACAAAATATAGTTACAGAGAAGACAAGGGCAAAGGGGTGCTGCCTACACCCCAAGTTGGAATAGAGAATCATGCAAACCATCACAATCAAAGACAGCAACATTACATTCCATACCCCAAATTGGATTACCCCACATTTGGTGGTGAGGAGCCAAGGGAATGGCTAAGTAGGAGTGAGCAATTCTACAAGTTGTATCAGATCCCAGAGGAGCAATGGGTTGATATAGCTATTATGCATTTTGTTGGGAAGGCTCACAGATGGAAGGAGGGTTACATGGTAGACAAAACTGAGTTGGACTGGGGAGAGTTTGTAGATGCTGTATGCAGAAGATTTGAAGGACCTTCTATGAAGAAATTAGTCAGAGAATTCCACAAGCTAGAGCAAACTACAAGTGTGGAGGCTTATCAGAAGTTTGAGGATCTGAGGGCTAGGATGTTGTATTTGAACCCCACACTAAATGAAGAACACTTTATTCAGAGCTACATCAGTGGGCTCAAGGAAGAGCTAATTCCCTTCCTTGATCTCTCAAACCCAACTACATTAGAAGAAGTATTTGAGCAAGCTAAACTCCATGAGCAAGCCCTATCAATTATGTGGAAAAGGCATAGGAGTATGTACAGAACTGGCAGTGCACCAACCTCTGGTTATCAAGCACCCAAAGCTTTCAATCAGAAAGTTATTACAAAAGGAGCTGAGGATAGTAAAGCCACTAATTACAAAAATCCAACTTGGCAACCTAGTGCTAGCAGACAATTGTTAGAGCAAAGAAGGGCAGCAGGGTTGTGCTTTAAATGTGGGGATAAATACTTCTCAGGGCATCAATGCCAAGGCAAAGCTCTAAATCAGATGGAGGGGGAAGCTGAAATAGATGAAGTATTTGATGAGGAGTTGATCCAGGAAGAGGAAGAAGTTGAGCTAGCTGAAACAGATGAGAGGGCAATCTCTGTCCATGCACTTAGTGGAGAAGTACCCCAAGAAACCATAAAGGTACAAGGGGAATGTGGGGGGAAACCATTAGTACTGCTCATTGACACGGGGAGTACTCATAGCTTCATAGACTATCAAGTGGCAAAAGAAATGAAAGCTAGTCTGACTGCAGCTACACCACTTATTGTCACAGTGGCCAATGGGCATAAAGTGTTGAGCAAGTTGAAGTGCTCAGGATTTCAGTGGTTGATGCAGGGAGAGCCTTATCAAACTGATCTAAGGGTCATTAGGCTTGATGGCTCCAGCATAATTCTTGGCATTGACTGGCTAAAAAAATATGGGAAGGTGACTTTTGATTACTCTAATCACTTAATAACCTTCAGCAAGGATGGAAAGTCAGTAACTATAGAAGGAATTACTGAAGGGGCAAAGCTTAAAACCATAGGAGCTAAGCAATGGTTTAAAGCTGATTTACAAGGCAACTGTTGTGCCATAGCACAACTAAAGAATAGCACCCAGAGTTGTGAGGAGTTCATACCCACAGTGATACAAAAAGTGTTGGATCAGCATGCAGGAATTTTTCAAGAACCCAAAGGGTTGCCCCCAAAAAGAGAACAGGACCATAAGATCCCACTGCAGCCAGGAACAAAGCCCCTGAATATCAGACCTTACAGACTTAGCTATGAGCAGAAAGGAGAAGTAGAGAAGCAAGTAGCTGATCTATTAAAGTCACAATTTATTAGAAAGAGCACTAGCCCCTTTGCTGCTCCAGTGTTGCTAGCCAAGAAAAAGGATCAAAGCTGGAGAATGTGCATGGATTATAGGAAACTTAATCAAGCTACTGTAAAAGATAAGTATCCTATACCTATAATTGATGATTTATTGGATGAGCTAGGGGGTTCAAAATGGTTCTCCAAGATTGACCTAAGGTCTGGTTACCATCAAATCAGGATGGCTGAGGCTGATATGGAAAAAACTGCATTCAGGACACATGCTGGGCATTATGAATTCCTGGTCATGCCATTTGGCCTAACTAATGCCCCAGCCACATTTCAGGCAGTGATGAATGAGGTTTTTCAACCATACCTTAGAAAATTTGTACTTGTATTTTTTGATGATATACTCATCTACAGCAAGGATTTGGTGGATCATTCTAACCACTTGGACATAGTACTGGGGTTGCTTGAAAAGAATCAACTTCTAGCTAAGAGAAGTAAGTGCTCTTTTGGTCAAAATTTTGTGGAATATTTAGGACACATCATATCCACTGAAGGAGTGGCAACTGACCCAAGCAAGATCACAGCAATGGAACAGTGGCCACAACCTACTACTTTAAGAGGGTTGAGGGGGTTTTTGGGACTCACTGGCTACTACCGCAAGTTTATTAGGGGTTATGGAGGGATCAGCAAACCCTTAACTGACCTATTAAAAAAGGACAACTTCAAGTGGACAGAGGAGGCACAAAAGGCATTTGAGGACTTAAAGGTAGCTATGACCACTGCCCCTGTATTAGCTATGCCTGATTTCACAAAGGTTTTTGTGGTGGAAGTGGATGCTTGTGACTCAGGAATGGGTGGAGTGTTATCTCAAGAAGGAAAGCCAATTGCATTTATCAGCAAAGCCATCAGTCCAAGAAATCTTGGACTTTCCACTTATGAGAAAGAATTCCTGGCTATATTGCTAGCAGTGAGTAAATGGAAACACTATCTAAGCCCCAAACCTTTTGAAATTCACACAGATCATGAAAGTCTGAAGTATCTGCTAGAACAGAGGATTACTACAGCCACCCAGCAGAGAGGGATGCTCAAACTAATGGGCCTACAGTACACTATTAAGTATAAGAAGGGAAAGGAAAATCTAGCTGCAGATGCTCTCTCCAGAGTGGTCTCAGAATCAGGTAGTAACCATGCCTTATCAGCAACTGTTCCCTCATGGATGGTAGAGGTGGAGGAGAGCTATACTAATGATCCAAAGGCTCAGCAACTACTGGTAGAAACTCTGGTACAGCCTAATCAATCAGGGAATTATACACAGAAGCAAGGGCTATTGAGATATAAAGGAAGACTCTATATAGGCAGTCATGGTCAACTAAGAACTACTCTGGTGGATCAATTGCATTCTTCAGCCTTAGGGGGACATTCGGGTATAGACAACACTTACAGAAGAATTAAGTCATACTTCTATTGGCCAGGGTTAAAATTGGATGTAGAAAATAGGGTGAAATCCTGTGAAGTGTGCATCAAAAACAAAGTTGATGGGACCCCCTATGCAGGCTTGCTGCAACCACTACCCATACCCTCGCAAGCCTGGCAAGTAGTAAGCATGGATTTTATTGAGGCATTGCCAAAATCTGAGTCTAAAGATACCATATTGGTGGTGGTGGACAAGTTGACCAAATATGCACATTTCATTCCCCTAACCCATCCCTACACTGCCTATACAGTTGCAAAGGCCTTCTTTAACACTATCTATAAATTGCATGGGATGCCTCAGGAGATTATCTCAGATAGAGACAAGATATTCACCAGTGAGATTTGGCAAGGTCTGTTCAAACTAGCAGGAGTGAAACTACACATGAGCACAGCCTACCACCCCCAGACTGACGGCCAAACAGAGAGGGTGAATAGGTGCCTTGAAACATACCTGAGGTGCATGTGCTCTGAGCAGCCGAGTAAGTGGTCAAGGTGGTTATCCCTGGCTGAGTGGTGGTACAATACTAGCCACCACTCCTCCTTAGGGATGACACCCCTTGAAGCCCTCTATGGTTACCAACCACCAACAACCACTATGACTCAGGCAGCAGCAGAGGTTGTTCCTTTGGTTAAGGAGTGGAGACAGGAAAGACAACGTATGCTACAAGTTCTAAAGGAGAGGCTCAAGGTGGCGCAGAACCGCATGAAACAAAACGCAGACCGAGGGAGAGTAGATAAGGAATACAAGGTTGGCGAGAAGGTATACCTTAAGCTTCAACCTTACCGGCAGAGTAGCGTCGCTGTACGCAAGAACTTGAAGCTTACCTCCAAATATTTTGGACCTTACGAGATACTCCAAAGAGTGGGACCGGTAGCTTACCGGCTGAAGCTACCGGAAGGCGCCAAGGTTCACCCAACCTTCCATGTCTCGCAACTGAAGAGGGGGTTACCGCTAGCAGAGCAGCACCCCGAGATGGATCTCCAGGGTGAGGAAGATGGACAGCTGGTCACTCAGCCGGAGCAGGTATTGGCAAGGAGGCTGATGAAGCGCGGAGATGTAGCAGTTACCCAAATACTCGTCAAGTGGAGTAATTTGGGACCTGAGAAGGCCACTTGGGAAGATTATGAGGAAATGAAGACAAGGTATCCTGCCTTCGATCCTTGAGGTCAAGGATACTTTCGAGAGGGGTGGGGTGTTACAATCTGTGGGAATGGGGGTATGAGTAGAGAGGAAGGAGTAGTGTAGAGCGTAGGAGAGAAGTTGAGGGTGGAGCGTAATAGAAAATAGGGAGGCGGAGATGGAGAAGGGGAGCAGAGATGCTAACCAGGGTGAAGGCATTGTTGAGTTAGGGTTTCGTACTGGGTAGGTGAGAAGTGACCTCTTGACAGAGCTTCGGGAGTCTTCGGCGGATCGGGCAAGGGAAGCGGAGCGGGACCCGGTTCGGAGCTTGGTGGAGCGGGCAGAGTTGCAGAGGAAGAACCCGAATTGCAGAGGAGCAGCACTGTACCGAAGAACGGCCCAACCCAATGGCCCATCGTGGTTACGAATCAGGCCCACTTCAGGGCCCAGTAGCATAATACAACTTTACTAATAACCACCCTAGTTATTACATAATTACAAATAGACCCTCAATTAATTGAACAAGTATAAATAGCTCATTGTATGATTGAGAAGGCAACGAATGAATGAATTGCTTCACTTCTCTCTTTAAATCTTTCCCTCTAAAATCTCTTAATTTCTCTCTCTTCCCTTCCCACCGATCTCTCCCAAACCCACTTCAAATTCCCTCCAAGCTCCTCCCCAATTCTCATCTCTGAGATCCATACTCCCAGATCCAAGACCAATTTGATCGGATTGATCAAATTGGATCCCATCATCCTCTCCGTTGTTACGGAATTTGAGTTGGCGTATTTCGTGAATGTGTTAAGTCTTGAAGATTGAAGATGAAGAAATTTTGGATCGTCTACCTCAATCTCAAGAAAGAAGAATTCAAAAGGATCAGGTACGTTTAACTAAAGAATTTTGATGATCCGAATACTTCTTATAGTGTAGAAACACCTGGAAGAGGTTTTAATTGCTTATTCATCAAAAACTGGACATGGGACATGTTCAGGATCCGGATCGTGGCTTTCAATCCGGATCCCGAAAGGTGTTTGTTCATACACTGGTTCAATCCGGATCGCAGCACTCTCTGATCCGGATCCCGAACACTAGTTTTACCTGTTTGCTTCTTCGATCCGGATCAGGAATTGCAATCCGGATCCCGAACATGATGTTCTGGTAAAACTGTATGAACGATCCGGATCGGGGACTACGATCCGGATCCCGAACAGGCAATTTTCTGGAAATCGTCTTTGTGCTTCTGCAATCCGGATCGCCAGATCCAATCCGGATCGCCGTCGGTAAAACTTTCCAGAAAAGGCTGTTTTTGATCCGAATATTCTTCCTAGGGTTTCTAACCTATAAATAGCCCTTTATTTCATTTCTAGGGCATCCGCAATAGATCGGCTCATTAAGAAAATATAGCCGAAAAGAAAAATCCACATATAGAGAAGAAAGGAAATCAATAGATCTATTCTATGTTTCTTCATCTATATTGATTGATTTGATTCTAGGTTTTCCATACTCACATTTTGAGTAGAATCAAATCAATGAATACTTAGATGGTATTTCCGATCTATCTTTAATCTAAGTATTCGGCGGATCATCACCACCCAAACAAACAACGATTTACCCAAAATCGGCGCGTGGACTCGCGTGGCCTTGTGGATTCAAGGTGCAACCGCTCTCGTGGATTCGGAGCGAGGTACGTTCGTGGATTCGAAGCGTGCCATTGGGTGAAGACCGTGGATTCGGTTGGACGTCGTGGACTCGACGTTGGACGCTGTGGATTCAGCGTTGGGCGCGGATCGTGGATTCGAGAAGCGTCGTGGAGCGAGCGGAGAAGATCTACTAGGAGCGTATGGTAAAAGGTTGAGTCGTCTGTGAGTACGTTATATCACCTTGTACGTGTGTTAATTCTAGTGGATTTCGCCGTGTTATCGGTCCCGTGGTTTTTTACTCCGGTTTGGAGTTTTTCCACGTAAAAATCTTGCGTGTTCTTTTATTTTTCCGCATTGGGTTTTATCGCGCAATGATTTTTTGAGTGTTTATTGTTTACACCTATTCACCCCCCTCTAGGTGTTTTTTCCCCTATTTAGATCCTTATTAACCTAAACCCAACAAGTGGTATCAGAGCGGGAATAGGGTTGTAAACAATGGTTGAAGGTGGAAACATCAATCGACCCCCTTTCTTTGATGGAACAAATTATGCGTACTGGAAAGTACGGATGAAAGCTTTCTTAATTTCCATCGACGAAAGGGTGTGGCAATCAATTGAATTAGGATGGTCTAATCCAACTGAAATTTTAGATGATGTTCGCACCTTAAAACCTAGGTCGAAATGGACCAAGGAAGAGATAGATTATCTTCTTACAATGGCAAAGGGATTAATGCTCTATTTAATGCTTTGTCACAAACTGAGTTCTCTCGCGTCTCGGCATGTGAGACTGCGAAAGAAATCTGGGATGTTCTTCAAGTTACGCATGAGGGAACTAACTTAGTGAAGATTCAGAAACTGCAAATGCTCACGAGCAAGTTTGACTCTATCTCTATGGCAGAGAATGAATCCTTCACTGACTATTACACACGATTGCAAGACATCGTGAACTCATGTGCTAACTTGGGAGAGAAGATTCCAGAATTTAAAGTTGTAAGAAAAATTCTAAGAACTCTTCCTGAACGATTTCGCCCGAAGGTCGCAGCCATTGAAACAATTAAACACCCGGACGAAATGCGTGTAGAAGAATTAGTAGGTGCTTTACAAACTTATGAAATGACTTTTCCTACTAACTATTCTTCTGGAAAGGCATCCTCTTCTAAGTCTTCAGGTTACGCATTGAAATCAACTAAAGAAGAAGACGCGGATTCATCCTCCTCGGACGACGACGAGAACATTTCTATGGAGGACTTTGAGAAGCAGCTCGCTCTCTTGACAAGGAAGTTTCGCCGCAACTTTCGAAGGGGAAATTCAAGCAAAACTCCATCCTTCGGAAAGTCGAAGAAAGGCAAGGGTCCTTCAAGCACAAGTCAAGAAAGCAAGAGAACTTCTCAAAGGATAAGAAAAGTTCTGAGGGACAAGTTCAGTGTTTCAAATGTCGAGGCTACGGCCACATTGCAACGGAATGTCCCAACAAGAATCCGGCTAAGAAGAAAGCGATGCAAGTCGTTACTTGGGATGACAACTCCACGTCAAATGAGTCATCGTCAAGTGATGAAGAAGACAACGCGACAGCTTTCCACGCGTCCACTACATCTTCTCCCTTCATGTGCTTAATGGCAAGTACATCCGACTCACTGTCCAACTCCACTGTTGAAAAGATTGCAACGGACGATGAATCAGATGATTCGGAAGGTGAAGATTTTGTTTTAGCCTACCATAAGCTTTTGAGGGATTCAAAGAAACTGGCTAAACAAAACAAGGGGTTGAAAGAGAGATTGCAGGATCTTGAAGATGAAGTAAAAAGAGTAACCTCTATCTCAACCGATCTTGAAGTGGAAAGGGACAATCTGATTAAGACAAATGTTTCCCTTCAAGAGTCCAATGAGCAATTCGAGAAGAATTATATGGATATGGTGAACAAAGCGAATTACTTCTTGAAGCTCTACGGCGAGGCTCGACAGGAAAAATTGGAAATGACAGAGACCATACGCCAACTAAAGGATGACTTAAAGAGATTTTCTTCTGGAAGGAGTAAGTTGGACAGACTTCTTGGTCTCGGTCAAAGAAATAAGTTCGGCCTCGGATACACTCAAACTGGAGACATTCCAAGTTCGAGTGGTACAGTATTTGTGCCTCAGTCGGTATCTCCTCCTCCGACACCGGTGTTCACGACAAGCAACGACAACGAACCTACTACATCTTCCTCGGAATCGACAAGAACCAAGGTATGTTTTCGTTGTGGCATTTCAGGGCACATAAGAAGAAATTGCAAGACGGAAGCCAAACGCACACCTCAAGCACATCTTGCAATGACTACCAAAAGGGCTATTCCTCGGAAAACAACTGCAATTCATTGAAAGGAAAAGAGCCTTGGTAGTACACCGCTCAAGACGACATCATCAAGGAGCAGCAATTCTTCAAGCAAGACGCTCTCACCTAGGAAATCAACTTCACGACCATTACCGACGCACTTCAAAAAGGTTTGGGTGCGCAAAGGTGAGATCTTTCCCTGTCTTGCTACCAATGTTTCTTTGCATGCATATGATAGTTCGTCTTGGTACCTGGATAGCGGGTGTTCCCGTCATATGTGTCACGCCCCCGGGGGTTTTTGAGTCATGTGAAGCGGAAAAACGTGTCTATTTTTTTTTTTTTTTCTTTTTAATAAGGAAACATAATCTTCAACCCCGGTGCGTGCCAGACCGCCACATACGCAAATTCACTCTGTCCACGGACAGAGTCTCCTTTGCATATGCACGGCGTCTTATTTACAACATGTCATTCAATCACAAATATTATGCATCAATTCCCAACCAACAACCATACCGTAGACGTTCACCATCAATTATAGCAAGTTAATTAAGCGGCATCACTGTTTGGAAAGGATAAAGCCCAGAGTTGAAAACCCGTGCCCACACGGCACTTCATTTTGAGAAAATATTTTCGCAATCCTTTAACTCATCATGAAAACATGCCGCACATAAGAACACTACTAAAAGTATCATACTATAACCTACACCTCATCCACAGAGCTAATACAAGTTCACAACTAAGCCATCCACAAGCAAAATAAAGATTCATGCATAAGGAAATGAGTTGGAGTCAAAAGAATCAAGATAACCAAGTGTCCGACTACGGTCCTCACTACGCAGTCCCACCGTCACCCCGGCTGACGCACCTAATAGCAGTACCTGTCACGGAGTGGGTAACGTCAGTGACAAACAAAGTAGATGTCTAATAGTAACAAGAAGGGAAAACAAACCGAATACACCGAGTACCCCGTAACCTTTCGTTAAACCCCCTGTGCATATTTTAAGCTGGGCACCAGTCCCAGAGTACCTGTCGGGGTGACTAAAGTCCCCCCTCGTGCACAAACACCTTTTGATGCTTTAACCACTTCACGGGGCTAGTGCGGCCCCTATAGCAGCCGTGAAGAGGTCCTCACGGCTCCCACTCCTTTGTGAGGCACACGGGTCAAAAAGACCACTTTTCCGGAAAAGTACACCATGCGGTGGCCCGGTCCGCCAGTGTACGTGCAGCATCCGTCACCGGATTGCCAAAATTGGCGTGTAGTGAGCACCGCGACCGCAGCCGCTTAAATTGTCAGATAAAATATCTTTAATCGAAAGGTTAGCTTACCATCTACTTTGTTAGGTAAATTAAAGAATACTTTAATGGCGATAAATGCACTTACTGCACTTGTTGCACTTATGGCAACTCTACCCACCTGGTTGGAGAGAAGACGGGTCACCCGAGCCCTTTGCACTCTCCCGCTGCGCACCCGGACCTATATAAAGTCCGCACGGACACTAAGGTCAGAAAATATACTAACATATCGCAATAGAAAAATACCCCACATTATTTACAAAAGTCCGGCACCGTCCCGCTGTCCGGCGGGGCACCCATGCCTTGAACGGCCGTCACCGTCCGTCGGAGCCGCGCATGGCGGGGCTCCGCGGACGGCGTCCTCACAGCACCCAGCGCGGCGTTCGCGCGGTGCTCGTGCGGACACGGGTCCGCGCGGCGCCCGCGCGAACGCCCGCGCGGCGCCCGTGCGGCCCCCCGCGCGGGTGCCCGCGCGGCACCCCGCGCGGGGCGCCCGCGCGGGCCGCCCGCGCGGGGCCGCCCGCGCGGCACCCCGCGCGGGCCGCCCGCGCGGGGCCGCCCGCGCGGCACCCGCGCGGGTGCCCGCGCGGCACCCCGCGCGGGGCCGCCCGCGCGGGCCGCCCGCGCGGCACCCCGCGCGGGCCGCCCGCGCGGGGCCGCCCGCGCGGCGCCCCGCGCGGGTGCCCGCGCGGCGCCCGCGCGGCACCCCGCGCGCGGGCCGCCCGCGCGGCGGCCGCGCGGTGTCCGCGCGGCGCCCGCGCGGGTGTGACCCGCGCGGCGCCCGCGCGGGTGTGACCCGCGCGGCGCCGCCGCCGCTTGCGGTGGCGCCCGGTCGTCCGTGTGTTTCTCCCCTTCACCCCGCGCGATGCCCTAGTGGCACCGCGCGCCTCCTTTGTCCGTTCCGTTCGTCTAACATAACTACGATGACGACGACGGTAACGGGGACGGGGGAGAAATTCAAGAAACCTAAAACGGGCGACTAGGAAAATTCGGAAAAATTATTAAAAAATATAAAACTAACCGGAGATCTTCGGGAAAGTGTCCGGTCACGTTTCTTGCCCTCGGGTCGGCGTTTGGGACGATTGGTTCCTTCTCCTTTCTCCGGTTATGGATCCGTTCTCTCTTTTCTCTTACTTTTCCTCACCGGTTGGGGGTTTCGGTAGCACGAAAGAGGAGGGTTTGAGGAGGCGGTAAAATAAGAATAGGGTTTCGCTCGGCGCTCGGTAAACAGGAGAATAAATAGTTCTCCCATTTACTTATCCAAAATCACGCCAAAAATCCCTTCGGATATTTTCGGTTCGATTAATTAATTTATTAATTAATTAATCCCTACCGATAACCCTATCTTTAACTTCCTTAATTTTACGTACGTAGGAAAACCCGAATCTCCCCGTTTCTATCTCTCACATAAATATCGGCTGACGGGATATTAAATCTTAAAATCTGACCACCGGTTATTTAATCACCTTAAATTCTGACCACCGATTATTTAACCACCCTTATTAAATAATCAAATCCCAATTGGATTCAAATTACCGGATATTTAAATCAACCCTTTTTAAATTTTAGTCACCGATTATTTAATCACCTTTATTAAATAATCTTGTGGGAAACAAATCCCCGATTTAAATATCCCGATTTTATCTCTTATCTAATGCACGAGATAAAATCCCACAATTTAAATCCTAAATTAATTCGTACGTAGGAGGATTTAAATTTCCCTCACCGGATAATTAGTTAATTAATTAATTAATTACCCCTACGAGATAACCCACCTTATCTCTAACGGGTGCAAGATATTTTGCACGGTCCCCGATGCGTGACTAATTACCGCAACGCTAAGGATCCCGTTCCGGGAGATCCCGATATCGGATTTCGAATCCGATCGCACCGTCGGTCATCGTTTTTCGCGCTCTATTGCAGAAAAATACACACACCTAGTCCCGGCCGACTTAAGAAAATTAAATAAATTTTATTTCGCTTAAGGCCTAAGCGATTACATGTGAGTTCAAAAATACCCGAAGGGTCGGATCACTACACCACTCACACTTTATAAAAAGTTTCGTCCCGAAACTTAAACTCAAACCTCACTAAACAGTTCGGGAAAACATTCCCTCATTTTCGACTCCAGTTCCCACGTCGCCTCGCGCTCCTCGTGGTTGCTCCACTGGATCTTCACGTAGGGGATCGTTCGGTTGCGCAGCTTCTTGTCCTCTCTTGCCAAAATCCGCACTGGCGTCTCCTCGACGCTCAAGTCCTCTCGCAACTCAATGGTGGAGGCATCCAAGGCATGAGAGGGGTCAGCGAGGTACTTCCGGAGCATCGAGACATGGAACACGTTGTGGACTCGTTCGAGGTTCGGGGGCAGGGCTAACCGGTACGCCACCGGTCCCACGCGCTCTAGGATTTCGAACGGTCCTACGTATCTTGGGCTCAATTTCCCCTTTATGCCGAAACGTCGGTTTCCCTTGGAGGGTGAGACCCGGAGCAGCACGTGCTCGCCTACCATGAATTCTAAGTCTCGGCGTCTGTTATCTGCATAGCTTTTCTGTCTGCTTTGGGCGGTCAGCAGCCTTTGTTTAATTAATCGCACCTTTGCTTCGGTCTCCTCCACCAAATCTGGGCCCAGGAACTTTCGCTCGCCTAAGTCATCCCAGCATATCGGAGACCGACAGCGGCGCCCGTACAGTGCCTCGTACGGCGCCATCTGAATGCTGGCCTGGTAACTGTTATTGTAGGCAAATTCCACCAGGGGCAAACACCGTGCCCACCCTTCGCCCAAGTCCAGAACGCATGCTCGAAGCATGTCCTCCACGATCTGTATCACCCGCTCTGATTGTCCATCGGTTTGCGGATGAAAGGCTGTGCTGAAGTGTAACTTGGTTCCCATTGCTCGTTGTAGACTTCGCCAAAAGTTCGACACAAAACGTGTGTCTCTGTCCGACGTGATGGATGTTGGTACACCGTGCAACCTCACTATCTCGTCGATGTACGTTTGCGCCAGTCGTTCCCGAGTCCATGTCGTGTGTATGGGCAAAAAGTGGGCCGATTTTGTCAAACGGTCCACGATCACCCATATCGCATCGTGTCCCTGTGGCGACCTCGGAAATCCGGTTACAAAATCCATGGTAATCATGTCCCATTTCCACTCGGGCACCGGTAAAGGTTGCAACTTTCCTGCCGGCCGTTGATGTTCGGCCTTCACCCGTTGGCACACTAGGCAGTGCGCCACCAATCGCGTTACGTCTTCCTTCATTTTCGGCCACCAGAAGGTTTGCTTGACGTCTTTGTACATCTTCGTTCCCCCGGGATGCGCTGTATATGGGGCATTATGCGCTTCCCGCAGGATCTCCTCCTTGAGCTCCGGTAGATCCGGCACGCAAATTCGCCCCCGAAATCGTATCGTGCCGTCGGAGCTCACCATAAAGTCGCTCTCCTCGTCTGTGTTATCCTACTTCGCACCAGCTGGAGCTGTTGGTCAGTCGATTGGCCTTCGAGAATCCTGTCCAGCAGAGTAGGTCTGACCACCAGCGTCAAAAGTCGTGCGACTGTCCCTGCCGGGACTACCTCTAGTCTTAATCGCGAAAATTCCGCAATCAGGCTGTCCTGCCGTGTGATGGAGCTTACATCTACCTCCACGGCCTGTCCTTTGCGGCTCAAGGCGTCGGCCACCACGTTGGCCTTTCCCGGGTGATAGTGGATCGTCAGATCGTAATCCTTTAATAGCTCCAGCCACCGCCTTTGTCGCAGATTTAGCTCTCTTTGGGTGAAGAGGTACTTGAGGCTCTTATGATCCGAATACACATTGCAGTGTGCCCCGTACAGGTAGTGCCTCCAAAGCTTGAGCACAAACACCACCGCTGCGAGTTCCAAGTCGTGCACGGGGTAATTCCGCTCATACTCCTTGAGCTGCCTTGACGCATAGGCTATGACCTTTCCCCGTTGCATGAGCACTCCACCCAATCCATTCCGTGACGCGTCGCAGTATACTTCGTAATCCTCCCCAGGCTCTGGCAGGGCGAGAATCGGGGCTCGCGTCAACCTATCCTTAAGCTCCTCGAAGCTTCTTTGACACTTGTCCGTCCAGACAAACTTCTCCCCCTTTTTCGTTAAACGGGTTAGGGGGGTGGCTATCTTGGAGAAGCCCTCCACGAAGCGCCGGTAATACCCGGCTAATCCTAGGAAGCTTCGAATTTCCGTCACCGTGGTCGGTCGGGGCCAGTCCGTTACCGAATCTATCTTCTTTGGATCCACCGCGACTCCGGCCGCTGAGATCACGTGCCCCAAGAACCCGACCTCTCGGAGCCAAAACTCACACTTTTTGAGTTTGGCGTAGAGTTTCTGTTCCCGTAGGGTCTGGAGGACTGTGCGCAGGTGTTCTTCATGTTCCTCGTCTGTACGGGAGTAGATGAGGATATCGTCGATGAAGACCACCACGAACAAGTCCAAGAAGGGTTTGAATACCCTGTTCATCATATCCATGAACACTGCCGGGGCATTTGTGAGCCCGAACGGCATTACCGTAAACTCGTAATGGCCATAGCGAGTACGGAAAGCCGTTTTGGGGATGTCCTCCCCCTTGACCCGGACCTGATGATAGCCCGACTGTAGGTCAATCTTTGAGAACACCGTCGCCCCCCGTAACTGGTCGAAGAGGTCGTCGATCCTTGGCAGGGGGTACTTATTCTTGACCGTCACCTTATTTATCTCCCGGTAGTCGATGCACAACCGGAGACTTCCGTCCTTCTTCCTCACAAACAGGACGGGTGCGCCCCAAGGTGACGCGCTTGGTCTGATGAAACCTTTGTCCAAAAGGTCCTCCAACTGCGCCTTGAGTTCCTTCAGCTCCGCGAAGGCCATCCTGTACGGTGCCTTGGTGATGGGCTTGGTGCCGGGAAGCAGTTCAATTGGGAAGTCAACCTCTCGTTCCGGCGGCATTCCGGGAGCTCCGCCGGAAATACATCCGGAAATTCCCTTACCACTAAGTCTCAAATGTCGAATCGTTGGCGCTAACCATTAACCCCAAAAGCCTGAGCTTTTAGAGGTGCGCATCCGATTCACTTAAAGCGGCATACACCGCACCACAGATCTCGACCAGACCCAACCCACCTGGATGTTGGGTCTATTGTTGGGCCTCTTGCCGTTAGGTCTATTGCGGACCGCAGCCCACTCAACCTATTGGGCTCACCCAACCCAACTCACTAGTTCCCCGGGCCTATTGTCTCAAGGCAGGAAGTTGGACCTATTTGACCCATAATAAAGGGCCAACACCAAAGACAACTAAGTCTTCGCATCCTTATTGGGCAGGAAGGTACAGAGTATTTGCTCCTAAGGGTTCTCCTGGGGTCAAGACCAACATTACTCTTCGTAAGGGGTCTTTCCTGCTACTACTTCCCTCGGGTAGTGCGTCCTTTGTCGTGTCGTCGCATAAGACCTCTCATCCGTGTCGCGACTCCGAAGAATCATTCCCGGGTTCGGGGCAGTAAAAACGGAACTGTCCCAGTTTGTCACGTTAGAAGCAAAGGTCGTGCTTCCGGAATGAATAATTTTCCTCCGGGGTGCTCCTCTGTAGATGATGCATGGCCGGTCTCCGCTAGAAAATCCCCCTCCTGAGAAGGGATGGGGTCGTTTCTTGTCCATGTCGTACTCCGATTCCTTTTGTCGGGCGCGCGTCACCTCGAATCCGCGCTCCACTATGGTGGCCCTATCCAGCACTTTCTGGAAGGTGTGGAGTTCCACTACTCGCACGACTTCGAAAGTTTTGCTCCGCAATCCGTCTACAAAGAGGCGGGCTTTGTGTGCTTCATCCCTTATAACAATGGAAACACAATTGGCCAACCTTACATATTCTTGTCGATACTCCATGACGTATCGATTCCCCTGTCTGATGTGTTTCCAGGTTCCTTGCGGTGTCTTCGGATGTTGGGGAGGTTGGCCCCCCGTCGGGAAAGTTGTTCCCGGGTTATGGCGGGGGTCGTTTCGGCCACCGGCAGACTCATGACCCTTCTGCCGGGTGCGTGGAACGGCAATTTCCGCCCCACCATAGTGGTCCTATCGATCACATTCTCGGTAAGCGGGTAGACCCACCGTCGGTATTACCCCATTAGTGTCGCTATGTGGACCACCTTTGGGAAGGCGAGCCTGGTAGGGTTCGTCTTTCCTAACAAAAAAAAGAAAGTGCGCTATGCCATGTCGCGTAATCCGTTGTTGGAGTAGCCGATTCTCCACTGTTGCCGGAACCGTCGTATCCTCTTCTGCACCATCGATTGAAGAGCGGCTTCGGGCCATCAACCGTGCAAACAAAGAAACCAAGTTAGCCCTAAGGTTATAACCCTAGCACCCCGTCTCACGATTACACCTATTACGTTCCCTTTTCCCCGTACTCTCACGTACTACACCTACACCTTGGTTATCTCATTTCCAATTTGCTTGTGGCACCTAGCACTGTGGATGTAAATCACGTCTACTATGGTTGTGGTTGTATTTCTCTGATACCATTTAATCTGTCACGCCCCCGGGGGTTTTTGAGTCATGCGAAGCGGAAAAACGTGTCTATTTTTTTTTTTTCTTTTTAATAAGGAAACATAATCTTCAACCCCGGTGCGTGCCAGACCGCCACATACGCAAATTCACTCTGTCCACGGACAGAGTCTCCTTTGCATATGCACGGCGTCTTATTTACAACATGTCATTCAATCACAAATATTATGCATCAATTCCCAACCAACAACCATACCGTAGACGTTCACCATCAATTATAGCAAGTTAATTAAGCGGCATCACTGTTTGGAAAGGATAAAGCCCAGAGTTGAAAACCCGTGCCCACACGGCACTTCATTTTGAGAAAACATTTTCGCAATCCTTTAACTCATCATGAAAACATGCCGCACATAAGAACACTACTAAAAGTATCATACTATAACCTACACCTCATCCACAGAGCTAATACAAGTTCACAACTAAGCCATCCACAAGCAAAATAAAGATTCATGCATAAGGAAATGAGTTGGAGTCAAAAGAATCAAGATAACCAAGTGTCCGACTACGGTCCTCACTACGCAGTCCCACCGTCACCCCGGCTGACGCACCTAATAGCAGTACCTGTCACGGAGTGGGTAACGTCAGTGACAAACAAAGTAGATGTCTAATAGTAACAAGAAGGGAAAACAAACCGAATACACCGAGTACCCCGTAACCTTTCGTTAAACCCCCTGTGCATATTTTAAGCTGGGCACCAGTCCCAGAGTACCTGTCGGGGTGACTAAAGTCCCCCCTCGTGCACAAACACCTTTTGATGCTTTAACCACTTCACGGGGCTAGTGCGGCCCCTATAGCAGCCGTGAAGAGGTCCTCACGGCTCCCACTCCTTTGTGAGGCACACGGGTCAAAAAGACCACTTTTCCGGAAAAGTACACCATGCGGTGGCCCGGTCCGCCAGTGTACGTGCAGCATCCGTCACCGGATTGCCAAAATTGGCGTGTAGTGAGCACCGCGACCGCAGCCGCTTAAATTGTCAGATAAAATATCTTTAATCGAAAGGTTAGCTTACCATCTACTTTGTTGGGTAAATTAAAGAATACTTTAATGGCGATAAATGCACTTACTGCACTTGTTGCACTTATGGCAACTCTACCCACCTGGTTGGAGAGAAGACGGGTCACCCGAGCCCTTTGCACTCTCCCGCTGCGCACCCGGACCTATATAAAGTCCGCACGGACACTAAGGTCAGAAAATATACTAACATATCGCAATAGAAAAATACCCCACATTATTTACAAAAGTCCGGCACCGTCCCGCTGTCCGGCGGGGCACCCATGCCTTGAACGGCCGTCACCGTCCGTCGGAGCCGCGCATGGCGGGGCTCCGCGGACGGCGTCCTCACCGCACCCAGCGCGGCGTTCGCGCGGTGCTCGTGCGGACACGGGTCCGCGCGGCGCCCGCGCGAACGCCCGCGCGGCGCCCGTGTGGCCCCCCCCGCGCGGGTGCCCGCGCGGCACCCCGCGCGGGGCCGCCCGCGCGGGCCGCCCGCGCGGGCCGCCCGCGCGGCACCCCGCGCGGGCCGCCCGCGCGGGGGCCGCCCGCGCGGCACCCCGCGCGGGTGCCCGCGCGGCACCCCGCGCGGGGCCGCCCGCGCGGGGCCGCCCGCGCGGCACCCCGCGCGGGCCGCCCGCGCGGGGCCGCCCGGCGCCCCGCGCGGGTGCCCGCGCGGCGCCCGCGCGGGCACCCCGCGCGGGGCCGCCCGCGCGGCGGCCGCGCGGTGTCCGCGCGGCGCCCGCGCGGGTGTGACCCGCGCGGCGCCGCCGCCGCTTGCGGTGGCGCCCGGTCGTCCGTGTGTTTCTCCCCTTCACCCCGCGCGATGCCCTAGTGGCACCGCGCGCCTCCTTTGTCCGTTCCGTTCGTCTAACATAACTACGATGACGACGACGGTAACGGGGACGGGGGAGAAATTCAAGAAACCTAAAACGGGCGACTAGGAAAATTCGGAAAAATTATTAAAAAATATAAAACTAACCGGAGATCTTCGGGAAAGTGTCCGGTCACGTTTCTTGCCCTCGGGTCGGCGTTTGGGACGATTGGTTCCTTCTCCTTTCTCCGGTTATGGATCCGTTCTCTCTTTTCTCTTACTTTTCCTCACCGGTTGGGGGTTTCGGTAGCACGAAAGAGGAGGGTTTGAGGAGGCGGTAAAATAAGAATAGGGTTTCGCTCGGCGCTCGGTAAACAGGAGAATAAATAGTTCTCCCATTTACTTATCCAAAATCACGCCAAAAATCCCTTCGGATATTTTCGGTTCGATTAATTAATTTATTAATTAATTAATCCCTACCGATAACCCTATCTTTAACTTCCTTAATTTTACGTACGTAGGAAAACCCGAATCTCCCCGTTTCTATCTCTCACATAAATATCGGCTGACGGGATATTAAATCTTAAAATCTGACCACCGGTTATTTAATCACCTTAAATTCTGACCACCCGATTATTTAACCACCCTTATTAAATAATCAAATCCCAATTGGATTCAAATTACCGGATATTTAAATCAACCCTTTTTTTTTAAATTTTAGTCACCGATTATTTAATCACCTTTATTAAATAATCTTGTGGGAAACAAATCCCCGATTTAAATATCCCGATTTTATCTCTTATCTAATGCACGAGATAAAATCCCACAATTTAAATCCTAAATTAATTCGTACGTAGGAGGATTTAAATTTCCCTCACCGGATAATTAGTTAATTAATTAATTAATTATCCCTACGAGATAACCCACCTTATCTCTAACGGGTGCAAGATATTTTGCACGGTCCCCGATGCGTGACTAATTACCGCAACGCTAAGGATCCCGTTCCGGGAGATCCCGATATCGGATTTCGAATCCGATCGCACCGTCGGTCATCGTTTTTCGCGCTCTATTGCAGAAAAATACACACACCTAGTCCCGGCCGACTTAAGAAAATTAAATAAATTTTATTTCGCTTAAGGCCTAAGCGATTACATGTGAGTTCAAAAATACCCGAAGGGTCGGATCACTACAATATGACCGGCGATAAAAACTGTTTTCAAACATTTGAGAAAAACTCCGGAGGACTTGTTGTTTTCGGAGATGGTCGGTCTTCCAAAATTGTTGGAAAGGGAACGGTAGCTATTCCAGATGGCCCGGTTCTAGATAATGTATTATTTGTTCATGGCCTTAAGACTAACCTCATAAGCATAAGTCAACTGTGTGATAGTGGTTATTCAGTTAATTTTTCATCTGATAAATGCACTGTAACTGACATGAACCATGCTTTCTTTTTAAAGGGGGTTAGATCAGAAAACAACTGTTATGTAGTTCCTTCTAAGATTTCTGAAAAATGTAACCTAGCATCTTTGAAAAATGAAACACTTTGGCATGAAAGGCTAGGTCACATAAACTTTAAGGAACTTGCTAGAATTTCAAATAAAGATGTGGTCAAGGGGGTTCCAAAACTTTCTTTTGAACAAAACCTTGTGTGTGGCGGTTGCCAAAAGGGAAAACAGTCTAGGACTGCACACAAGAATTTGAACCACATAGGTACAAAACGGCCTTTGGAACTTTTGCATATGGACTTAATGGGGCCAACTCGTCAACCATCTCTGGGAGGTAAATGGTATATTTTCTTGTTGGTTGATGATTTTCTAGATATACTTGGGTAGCCTTCTTAAAAGAAAAAGCTGATACCTTTGATTCTTTTCTCGAAATCTGCAATCGTATTATGATAGAAAAGAATGATAGGATTACTCGAGTTAGGAGTGATAGAGGTGGGGAATTCATAAATTCCAAATTCATTGATTTTTGCACTTCTAATGGCATTAAACATGAATTCTCCGCACCTTACACACCTCAACAAAATGGTGTAGTCGAGCGCAAAAACAGGGTCGTACAGGAAATGGCACGTGTTATGCTTCACAGCCGGAACTTACCTTTTTATTTTTGGGCTGAAGCGGTGAACACTGCTGTTTATGTTATCAATCGCGTGTATTTGCGCCCGGGGACTTTGAATACACCATATGAACTTTGGTTTTGTAGAAAACCTAACATCAAATATTTTCGCATCTTTGGGAGTCGGTGTTTTATTTTACGTGATCGTGAGAATCTTGGAAAATTTGACTCTCGAAGTGACGAAGGGATTTTCTTAGGTTATTCTACAAACAGCAGAGCATATCGAGTTTTTAACTTAGAATCTAAGACGATCGTAGAATCGATAAATGTTAAGGTAGATGAAGCTTTTCATTTTGAATCTGAAAAATCTACCCTCGATATCTCTCTTGATGATGATACACCTGCTAATGCATCTTCTTCTAACAATTCTTTCGATAATAATGTTGATGCATCTAACGGTTCTTCAAGCTTATCTGATGTGCAGGAATCATCTCGTGTACCTCCGCCTACTCCTCTACCTCAAACGTTACGCATCTCCAAGGATCACCCTGAATCGAACATAATTGGAGATCCACAAGAAGGAGTTAGAACACGGAGACAATTGGTTTGCGGATTTGCATGCTATGTATCTCAAATCGAACCAAAGAATGTTGATGAAGCTCTCCAAGATGATTATTGGATTAAAGCAATGCAGGAAGAGCTCCATCAATTCGAGCGAAACAAAGTCTGGGAATTGACGAAGCCTCCGAAGCAACACAATGTGATAGGTACCAAATGGATCTTCAAGAACAAGAAAAACGAAGAAGGTACTATCATCAGGAACAAAGCAAGGTTAGTTGCTCAAGGCTATTCTCAAGTAGAAGGTATAGACTTTGATGAAACTTTCGCCCCTGTAGCTAGACTCGAGTCCATTCGTATATTGTTTGCGATCGCTTGTCATTTTAAAATCAGATTATTTCAAATGGACGTTAAGAGCGCCTTTTTAAATGGATTTTTAAATGAGGAAGTTTATGTAGCTCAACCGAAAGGTTTTGTGGATCATAAACTACCTAACCATGTTTTTCGTCTGAAAAAGGCTCTTTACGGTCTGAAACAAGCACCGCGAGCATGGTACGAAAGGTTGACAAAGCACCTTTTGGAAAAGGGCTACACTCGAGGGGGAGCTGACAGGACTCTCTTTGTGAAGCATTATCAAAACAATTTCATAGTTGCTCAAATCTATGTCGATGACATTGTTTTTGGAGCAACAAGAGATAATGATGCTTCTAAATTCGCGGAGACCATGGAAAGCGAATTTGAGATGTCCATGATGGGCGAATTGAACTATTTTCTTGGATTACAAGTTAAACAAAACGATGAAGGAATTCACTTGTGTCAATCCAAGTATGCACTGGAGTTGGTCAAAAAGTTTGATCTTGAAAATTCTAAAGATTTTCCGACTCCAATGGGAACTAGCCATAAGGGACTTGGAAGTGAATCACAAAGTGAGAATGTAGACGAGAAACTGTACCGCAGTATGATTGGAAGTCTACTATATCTCACGGCTAGTCGCCCGGATATATCCTTCAGTGTTGGGATTTGTGCGAGATATCAATCAGCACCGAAGGAGGTTCACCTGAAAGCGGTGAAACGGATCATCCGGTATATCAAAGGTACAATCAATTTCGGAATTTGGTATCCTATGGGAACGACTTTGGATATTGTTGGATACTCAGATGCCGATTGGGCTGGATCGGTGGATGACCGGAAAAGCACGAGTGGTGCATGCTTCTATCTTGGCCACTGCCTTGTTGCATGGCACAGTAAAAAGCAGAACTGCATAGCACTCTCGACTGCCGAAGCGGAGTACATTTCTGCAGGAAGTTGTTCAACCCAATTGATTTGGATGAAAAGCGTGTTGAGCGATTTCCGGATTTCAACATCTTCGGTAACCATTTTATGTGACAACACTAGTGCTATTAACATTTCTAAAAACCCTGTGTTGCACTCTAGAACAAAACATATTGAACTTAGATATCATTTTCTTAGAGAGCTAGTTGAATCAAACATTCTTCAACTGTCATATATTTCAACTGAGGATCAATTAGCCGACATCTTAACAAAACCTTTGGATCAAAAACGTTTTATTCACTTGCGTAAAGCAATTGGCATGCTTTCCTTGAAATAAACTCTTTTGAAACCTTTGCTTAGATTAGGTTTTGTTTTTGTTTTTTTTTGTTTTGTTCTTTATCTATGTTCTGTACATAGCACACTAATTGAGCATAAATCATAATTGACTTTAATTGCATCCTTTTATGCATTTAGAAATTTATTATGTTTTGATGTCATAATATTTCAATGTTGCAATGATCATTTACGTTAATTAAACCATCTTTTAAGTGATCAAAGTCAATTTCTCTCTCAATGATCTCTTGGTATAGTCATTATCATATTTGATTGCTTAGTCGAGTATGAATTCGAGATCAATGGTTTGGTTGAATACTTATATATTAAATAATTGATAGCCAATTGAGGGGGAGTCAATGAAATGTGAAATGCTCAAAAGATGTGGAAAGAGTTACATCCCAATGAGGAGTGTGAAAACTACCACCACATGGAGAAAATAAAAAAAAAAAGATACTCCATGAATGAAAAGCAAATTTTTGTTTTGAAAATTGTTGATGAAATTCATATTGAAATACTTGACTCAGTCATTTCAGGGGGTAATTGGAATACTCTAGCTCTAGACGCTTAACTCTCATGTTCCTCTTGATCTTGCTAATCCAAAATCTATATCTGGGTTAAAGATTTAGTGACTGTGACACCCCACTTCCCAGGGGGTCACCCATCCTAGAACTACTCTAGCTCTAGCACGCTTAACTCTCATGTTCCTCTTGGATCTTGCTACCATCCAAAATGCTATAGCCGGGTTAAGAGATTTAGTCCTATTATATCATTTATATATAGGACTAATCCAGATTCCGGGGGTGTCACATTCTTCCCCCCTTTAAGCCCTGACGTCCACGTCAGGCTCAAGCACACTCACAAGCACCAGGCGATGTGAGACTCGTCTCGCTAGCCTTAGCCGACCTTGTGGGGAGCTGCATCCACCCACAACGGTCATTAGCCGGAGCCTCGCTCTACCCGCTATATAACCCTGGCTCAGCCGAGACTCGTCTCACATTTCCGGCTGGTGAATGGCTCTGATACCAACTGTGACACCCCACTTCCCAGGGGGTCACCCATCCTAGAACTACTCTAGCTCTAGAGCTTAACTCTCATGTTTCTTGGATCTTGCTACCATCCAAAATGCTATAGCCGGGTTAAGAGATTTAGTCCTATTATATCATTTATATATAGGACTAATCCAGATTCCGGGGGTGTCACAGAAATACTTGACTCAGTCGTATTTCATGGTTGGTATAAGGTGGGATTTTTAGTAAAAGATGCTCAAAGAGCCACTCCTTCAACAGATTGTCTAGATATATTATCTAACTTATCTGGGATTTCAAACATCTATTGATCTTGGTACTTCATTTTCTTTACTGAAATTGATGATTTGATAAAGACATTACACATAGGATCAGGATAGATGTAATTGAAGTTGTTCAACTTTAAGTGTTTTAACTTTCGTAAATCTTCGTTTCATTTTTGGATATTTTTGATAGATTTTGCATAATCTATTTCTTGTTGCATGAAACGATGCCATTTGTTTGAAGTTGACATGGTAAAGTGCTTACATACTTTTTCTGGATTTTATAGTGTTTTTTCTAAATTTTTTCTCAAGAAAAAGGTGTAGCCGATCCGGATCGGAGCAAGTGATCCGGATCCCGAACGCAGGATTTTTCCTGCGGGTAGCCGATCCGGATCACATTCTCGGCCGATCCGGATCACGGATAGGGTTTTATATAGAAACATACAGATTCTTGATTTCTTTACCCTAATCTCTGGTTTTCAAGCCTCTAGAGTTTCTCTCTCTAGATTTCTTGCTTCTTGGTGCTTCAAAACTCAAAGTTCTTCGGATTCAAGTAAGTTTTCATGATCAAAACTCGGTTTTTCTCAGTTTTTATGGTTTTTCACCAAACGTGAGTTGAAAAATTGGAACTTTTTCGTTTGTGAATGGTTTTTGATCAAATTTCTTTTGAAATAAGAACTCTGGGTCAATTAGTTTTGCTTTTATGCTGGGATTTTACTTGATTAACGAGTTTTTAGGCTTCGATTTCTAAAAATTCGGTTTTAGGGCATAAAAGAGGAATTTTTGTAAATCATGGAATTGATCTATTTTTAAAATTCTTTTGGAAAACTAATTTGATTCTTGGCTTCTCTACATGAATATGATTGTCTAGGTACAATGTTTTCAATTTTTTTTCAAAATTGACAATTTTTCATATGTTCTTGAGTTGGTTTCACAGGACACTTTCTTAAACTCAAAGCACTAGAATCAATGGCATTCTCCTGGTTGATTTTGTTACTGGTGGCAATGATGCCCGGGAGGTCATCTGTTAAAGAAGAAACAGGCGTCTCAACTCGAGACAAACCAAACGAAGCCAATGAAGACAGCTCAGATTACGATACAGAAGAATGGGACGAATTCTTCAAGGATGTTCAGCGAAAAATTGATGAAGAGGACAGGAAATTCACCAAAGGAAAGAGACTTATGAAATCTGCCTCCACGACCAGACAATATACAAGAAGAAGAAATGTTCAAAGAAGTACGAGTCAGCATAGTGGGCCTCTCACCAGAGCACGCTCACTTTCTGGAATTCTGCAAACTGAATCACCATGGACTGCAGGACCAGATGCACCATCTGCATCTAGACAGCGTCCATCTTACTCAAAGACACAGACAACTGAGACAGAGATTTTAGAATCGATTTGTCAGGAACAACACCGACTCTCTGCTACACAAGACAGAATATCGAAAGAGCTTCAGCAGATCTCTTCTGAACACAAGAAGATCAAGAAGAAGTACTCAAATTTTAAGAATTTACTTAAAGGGATTTTGAGCAAGCTGGGCTGTACTAGTTCAGATTCTTCAGACTGAGCCGCACCTTCTGTTCACCTTGTCTACTTTAGTTCTTAGGTTTCAGGACGTTTTTTTTTCTCTTTCTTTTAGTTTAGTTTTCAGTTTGTGCATACTATTAGGACTTTATGCTTTCTTTACTCTCCTTACATATTGTAGCTCATGCTACGTTTTGGCTTTGTTTTGTGACAAAAAGGGGGAGAGAGTGAGAGAGTTAGAAAGAACTCTGAACAATGAATGATTGTGAATATCGATGATATCAAGGTAAGTATGAAAGGTAAGTATGAAAGGTAAGTATGAACCTCAACTCAACTTTGGTTTTTCTTTTGTGATTTGTGACATGCTTCTATACTAACTATTCGACTAACTATTTGGGCATGTAATATGACTAACAAGTTGATGTTGGACTAACATACTTTGACATTTGGTTTTCAACTGCTTAGAAGATATGTTGGTTTTTAACTATGATTTTTCACATATCTGAATTTTTCAAATGTCATGATGAGACTAAACTCTATCTCTGTATTTGGTTTTGTATGCTTCAATTCTTGAGGTATCTAACGAATTTGTTTGTCAAGAATGTTTTCTGTGTGCAGAGATTACAGATGTCTAAGTCTAGAGTCTGTTCTAGGAGTTTATCTCATGTTTTTAATTTCTGGAACTCTTTTGTAAATTTTTGTTGTATGGTGATAGCAACAAAAATATTCTTTTTGAATTTTCTTTGTGGATTTGTGTTTTGTCACGAAACCGCCAAAGGGGGAGATTGTTACGGAATTTGAGTTGGCGTATTTCGTGAATGTGTTAAGTCTTGAAGATTGAAGATGAAGAAACTTTGGATCGTATACCTCAATCTCAAGAAAGAAGAATTCAAAAGGATCAGGTACGTTTAACTAAAGAATTTTGATGATCCGAATACTTCTTATAGTGTAGAAACACCTGGAAGAGGTTTTAATTGCTTATTCATCAAAAACTGGACATGGGACATGTTCAGGATCCGGATCGTGGCTTTCAATCCGGATCCCGAAAGGTGTTTGTTCATACACTGGTTCAATCCGGATCGCAGCACTCTCTGATCCGGATCCCGAACACTAGTTTTACCTGTTTGCTTCTTCGATCCGGATCAGGAATTGCAATCCGGATCCCGAACATGATGTTCTGGTAAAACTGTATGAACGATCCGGATCGGGGACTACGATCCGGATCCCGAACAGGCAATTTTCTGGAAATCGTGGTTTGTGCTTCTGCAATCCGGATCGCCAGATCTGATCCGGATCGCCGTCGGGAAATCTTTCCAGAAAAGGCTGTTTTTGATCCGAATATTCTTCCTAGGGTTTCTAACCTATAAATAGCCCTTCCATTTCATTTCTAGGGCATCCGCAATAGATCGGCTGATTAAGAAAAGATAGCCGAAAAGAAAAATCCACATATATAGAGAAGAACGGAAATCATTAGATCTATTCTATGGTTCTTCATCTATATTGATTGATTTGATTCTAGGTTTTCCATACTCACATTTTGAGTAGAATCAAATCAATGAATACTTAGATGGTATTTCCGATCTATCTTTAATCTAAGTATTCGGCGGATCATCACCACCCAAACAAACAACGATTTATCCCAAAATCGGCGCGTGGACTCGCGTGGCCTTGTGGATTCAAGGTGTTATCGCTCTCGTGGATTCGGAGCGAGGTGCGTTCGTGGATTCGAAGCGTGCCATTGGGTGAAGACCGTGGATTCGGTTGGACGTCGTGGATTCGACGTTGGACGCTGTGGATTCAGCGTTGGGCGCGGATCGTGGATTCGAGAAGCGTCGTGGAGCGAGCGGAGAAGATCTACTAGGAGCGTATGGTAAAAGGTTGAGTCGTCTGTGAGTACGTTATATCACCTTGTACGTGTGTTAATTCTAGTGGATTTCGCCGTGTTATCGGTCCCGTGGTTTTTTTTACTCCGGTTTGGAGTTTTTCCACGTAAAAATCTTGTGTGTTCTTTTATTTTTCCGCATTGGGTTTTATCGCACAATGATTTTTTGAGTGTTTATTGTTTACACCTATTCACCCCCCTCTAGGTGTTTTTTCCCCTATTAGATCCTTATTAACCTAAACCCAACATCCGTCGCAGAACTCAGAGTGATCTCATCATAGTTCCGCGACGGATCGTCCGGGTGATAATCTTCATCCTCACCGCCAAGCCTGGATCTCTGCTCTGAGCATCACCGATCGGCTGCGGATTCGTCAGATTTGTTACACAATGTTGCGACTTCCGAATGGACGATCGGCTCTATTAAACTTGATCTACGGTATTTACAAGATTTAGAAAATAAATTTCCTGATTTTTTTATATCATTTGCCTTGTGTTCAAATAGACTCAAAATCAATAATTTTAATAGTTGTGGTAAGCCATTTGCTAATTTAACTGTGCAAAATATCCAAATCACGTAAAATTTTAATAGAAAATTTTTTATACTATATAAAATAAGATCAATATTTTTTATTTAAAATTTTAGTATCATATGATCATATTTTTTAAAATTTTTATTTACAGGTCGTTGATTTTGAACTATTTTAATTACTAGGTAAATGATATCGAAAAATTATAAAATTTATTTTTTAAATATTTCAAATATTGTAAATCAAGTCTAACGAAACTGATGTCTATTCGGAAGTCCTAATATCAAAAATAACTTAGAAGTACGAAGACCTACATGTTTTTAAAAGCACACAAATCTAACGCGTATTTTTTGTATATATATATATATATATATATATATATAAAATAAATAAAATAAATATTGAGATTTTCGAAAGAACGATAGTTCTGTTAAACTTGACCATGATATTTTTTTGTACACTATGTACACTTTGATATATTTGTTTTTACTTTAATAATTGCATGTAGCGGATATTGACCACGTATTTTTTGTGCACTGTACGCTTTGACGTGTTTGTTTTTATTTTGATAACTGCACGTGTTTGTTTTGACGTGCGATCTACAATTACATCCAGCATCTTTACGATATTTTTTTGTAATATCTTTTTAAACGAATATGCATAAAAAATCATTCTATATATTACTTTTGAAAAAGGAAAACTAATAATATATTTAAATTATCGTTAGCCTCTAAAGTTATGTGATAATTATACTTTGGCTCTTCTTTTTTTTTTTTTTTTTTTTTTAAGTGTACGAGCACACCAATGATATAGTAAAGTGACCATATACATAAACATGATGCCCTATTGGAATATGATAGTATTTTCTTATGGCGTTATAAAAAAGAAACAAAAATTAATAATATAAATCACCTCTAGAAGAAATATGATAGTATTTTATTATGGCTATTATGCATTTTTAGCTAAAATTAAGTTCTTCGGATTTGGAATTAAAAAAAGGGCCAATTTTCAACTTTTTCGACAACCATTTTACCTACCGTTATAAATCTGGTGTATGATATTGGAATCCAAAATTAAAACATGTAATAGATCATGAGCCTTTCATTCTGAATTTTACGCTGAAAATCAATTCTCATGCGGGACATCATTTACAGCGAACAAAATTATGAAAAACCAATTCATACAACAACAAAAAACCAAGAAAATGGTTACATTTTCATTAAAAGCATCTACTATACAACTGTTCTTTAAAATTTCTACCTACCTCATTGAATTCTTTAACAACAACACAAAATTTAAAACCAAATGCCACCACAATGAACATGAGATGATTTCCTTTCAGGAGGCCAAATATGGAGACCCATGCATGTCGAAGTAAGAAGTATAAAATGGAAGCACCTACTCCAGGTCAAAAAACTCACACAGCTTTAGGTTGGATTTGTTCGAAATCAAATACCTCAAACATCAATCGGCGGACGTCGGGCTTGCCATAGACCATGTACGCGAGCCCGTGAATCGCTTGCTGGACAGCAGTCGTGGCCGGGTTCCTGAGCCGACGGTTGTGCTCGAACTTGTCTAGGACTGACTCGCCGTATATGATGTAGTGGTGGAGGTGCTTGTCCCTTAAGTACCTCCCACAAAATTTGTTCATTAATACCCGGCGGTGCTTCTCTTGCAACCATCTCCCGGGAGCGTCGAGATGCTTCATAAGTAATCTCTCGGCCATCACAAGATCCTACATAGGAATATAATTGCAACAATAGGTTGTCGAGAATAATGAATTGGTTTACTCATAATCATGGAAAGCAGCTCTGTATGATTATGAGTGCTAACATACCTGAATCTTTTGACCAACATATTCCAACCGCTCAAAACAAAATCGCGGATGTTCAAACTTGTATTTCGAAGGATGCATAAAGCACAGCTGGAAAGAATCGAGATAAGGCATCATAATCCAGAACTAAAATGAGATAAGGCTTGAGAAGCCATCTGCAAAAGTTGGTTTATTAAACGTAGAACTACTGGCATGGGAATGTATTCCCCAAACACAACCACTTGGATATCATAGAGCCCCACAAAAACCTGAAAGCAAGTTTAAAGTTCAGCTCATCCAATAGTTAAAAAGGATAGTGGGAACCTCCAGTTCCATTCCGTAGGATAAGAGAGGGGTTCAAAAGCACTTTCGGATTATGTGGGGGCTTTTAAGCATCTGAGGCCTAGTTTGGGATTGCGTTGCCAAAAGCACCTATTTTCATGCTTTGGAAGGCCAAAAAAATTCAAGAGCGCTACAGAGCTTCCCTCTTCTAATGCTATAAAATGATTGAGGGAATCGCCACCGGAAAAAAAGCAATGGTGTCTTGCTTCTCCGGTGGTGGTTCCCACAATCTTTTTATTGCATTGGAGGGAAGATCCAAAGTGCTTTTGAGTTTTTCGGGTCATTGAAAGCATAAAGGCAGTATGGTTAGACACCGCAATCAAACTTGGCCTAAGTAGCTGCATTAAACTAGACCTTAAAAGTAAACAAGTGTTGTTTTATCCTTCCTATTACAGGATATTAATGAAAGAATCATGAGGATTACACTATAGAAGGGTAATGGAATATTAATATATAATTCCGGCCTACACAAGCACATCTATAGAGCACAAACTACTTGTTTGAAACTTACACAACTTTAAAGAAGATTGCAAATAAAACAATACAACAGGTATATTGGTCCATTACAATAACTCTTAATGAAGCCGATGAGGAAATGACAAGCTCAGGTTCTAAAATCTGTATTCCCTCAGCCAGGTTCCTATTCGAATAAACCTTTCTAACTGTGCAAGGTCACGGAAAAAGTATTTACTAAGGTATTAAAGGTTTGAATGGTTACAATTTTCTGATGAGAGGCTACCGAAACAAATAATACCAACATAAATTTCAAGAACACCTAAAAATAGAAGTTATAGTTAAGCGTTTATCTGATCCGTAAGTTAAACATAGCATATATTGAATCGAAGGAACTCGACTTCAGTGAAAGATAATGCGAAAACTTATCAACAACAGTACTCTTCAACGAACATTAAAATTGTGTATCTTTAAAAGATTCGTCTCACTATATCTCTAGACACACACCTTTCATGTCCTACATTATTGTATTTTATTCCTATTATATGAATCAAGAAAAATTGCAACCGATGTACCACATTGTACAGCAAGTGACACTTGGAATTCAAGTTCCAGTTCAATGACATATCTCAATAGATTTAACTCTTGTTTAGACGCATCAGCCAAATAAATGATTCCATCAAAATTTTATTACGTAATTTCTATTCTATATCTTTTACCGATTGGGCAATATATCAGCTTGCCAAGGCAATGTGCAAATCTTGTACACAGTAAGAAAAAGCCTCTCGGCATTATTGCTACAAGAATCCATTATTACAGTAGGCATGAGACTTTTGATGCGCATCAAACATAAATAAAATGATTGTACTTATGGGAAAAAAATGTTCAATGTATTTAAAGAACTAGTCAACTACTTGGGTTTACATGTGGACCTGATAATTATCTGATAATAATGCTTTGCAGGTCCATTAAAGACAACCTGTGGCGCATTCCTTCAAGCAACCAGTGTTTTACATCAAACATGCTCACTTTGGCAATCATATTCACAAGCATGAGGATCCAACAAAAAGCCTTATAGTTTAGAAGTAAAATCATAACTCTCTCCTTTGTGTGCCTACCTCCAAAGATCTTTACAATTTTAAAACACAAAGTTATTTTAGTAGCAACAAATTTTTAAAGCAATGCACCCCAGGTCAACCCCAAAAGCTATTATCAACATGAAGCCTTGGTCCATATAGACACTCTGCGTTATGTTAGTCAAGATTGTAAAGGATCTTTTAGCCGAATTGAAGATAAGAGATGCAGCTAAACGTGAAATAATATGGAGTGGAGTATCTTGCTTTCTAAAGACAGTCAAAGCTACTCAACATAAGCTAAGACAATAGATATTTACCTGATTGAATTATTATTCAGCATACAGAACTAGACTTTCTTTTTAAGGGTGACCAAAGTAATCAGGAAATTACCTGAAGCCCAAGCCCAAGTTCTATGTTCCTGGCTTCTGTGATTTCCGGGATCCGGTCATTTATATGCAAAGGGTATCCAAGGGCTCTCATAACCTTGGGCCTGTTGTCAAAGTCCCAGATATTTCCTCGAAAACGGTGCATACCTGGAGGGACACATGCCCTGAAAAGCCTCGGATGTGCAAAAAGTGCATCTTGTGGAGGCTGCATAGAGATGCATGACCCATGAGTTAAAGGTAAAGCAAAAGTTAGAAGCACCAAAAACAAAGGAAAAATTACTCTAGAGCACCCTGAACAATAACACAGTTACAAAATTATCAATCACCATCCAAATTTTGAAAAGTTGAAAAGAGTGTCATGAACAGTCTGCACATTTCAATCAACTAACCAGTCCTTATTTCTGCCAGTTTTTCCTAACAGCCATCAATTACATAGAAGCAAAATGGCACAAATACCCATCTAGGCATTCAAAGTGAGAGTCAGGTGCCAACGTCATAGAAATTCACAGAAATCGGGTTTAGGTGGTTGACTGAAATGGGCATATTGTTCATGTAGGTTTTCACTTTTCAACCTTTTAAAGTTCAGGTGGCGATCTATAATCATCAAACGCTCAAAGGAGTCTGGCATACTTTTAACAAAAAGAGAAGATATAAATGGCGCTGGAGAAACAAAGATGAAAGGAAAAGAAGGGAGAATCCATGCCTTGTATGCAGCAACATCTTGCCAACTGAGCTGCCGGCCTTCGAACTCCACCGATACATAGTCCACATCTTCGAGTTGCCGTCTTAATTTTGGTTGACAACTCTCATCTTCAGCATCCATTCCGAATGCCTCGAATAAGACACGATATACTTCAGGCATGCCAAAGCACAGATATATAGCTCCAAATATTGCCCAGAACACAGACCTGATGATGCAGGACAAGATAGAATTCTAAATCATTCCGGAGGGCACCTATGTATTAGTCTGCATCATAGAAAGTCCTTGTGATAAAAATAAGAGAGCCCATGCGTACGTATCACGAAGCATGCATACAAAGGATGCATGACTATAAATTAACTTATTGCACTAAACAATACGCACGCATCAACTAAACATGATAGGCATTTTCATTACTTCATTCGCAGGGCTAACATTCGATCTAATAGCTCCATCAAACTTGGGCGACGGAGAGAGAACAAAAACTGGACGACACCGTATGTAATATCATCAAATGAACAAATCATCAGAATTTTGAATCTTCACAAAAACCTTATGCGAGTGTTCAAGGTTTCGACTCACAAATTTATCAAATTATCGGCTTTCCCTTGGATATTATTACAAGAATTTTGAATTTACTCAAACCTAATTATGAAATTCTACCTCATGTTCCATACATCAACTAAATCATTCTAGTTCTCTCATCAAACATATTCTCCTGTCTAACCCGGAATTAATCAACACAGCGAATATTCAAATAGGAAGAGCTAAAATTAAGTATCTAATCCTAAATTACACATCTGCAAGCATAACATGATAGAAAATTGATGTCAAAAACAAAATTAATGATACTAACTTAACAAAAACTTACTTCACAGGGGGCTCCCTATCCTTCCTGATCAGCTTATCCATCTCATCATAGGGGAACACCAAATTGTGCAAGCTCGCGGCTTTGACCCACTTAGGGAGGAACCTCTTCCCGATGAGGGCGTACACCCGCTCCCGCATCGGCCCCGGCGACTCGCGCGGGTACCGCTGCAGGAAGAACTCGGCGAACGCCATCTCGATCACGTATTGGCCCAGGAACCAGAGCCTGGAGTGCCCGTTCCGCACGTGCCGCGCCATAGTCCGGCCCTCGGCCGTGGGGTGCTGGAACGCCAGGTACAGCAAGGTATCGAAATGCTTCGCTGGGGTGTCGTCGCCGAGCCCTTCGGAGGGCTCCAGAGGGTACCCGAGCGCCTGCTTCGCCTCGAGGAGGTACTCGCCGATCCAGGTCGTATCGGCATTGTTCAATCGCGAAGATGGTAAGCAAGAGCTCAGCAAAGGGAAGGTTTTTAGGGACAATTGGGGGCTGTTGAGGAACCTCTCGGCCAATTTGGCGTCGTCCAATGGGGGTTTGAGGATGAACCTTCGCGGGGGGGTCTTCTTCTTGGGAAAGGCGACCTTTTTGCGCTCGGCGAGCTCGCGGAGGAGGCGCTGGGGGCTATTGAGGGGGGTTTCGGCAGGGGGGTTCACGGCGACGGCGAAGATGAGGGGAATTGGGGGTTTGGGTCGGTGGGGAATTAGGGTTTTGAGGTGGGGGTGGAGAGGGAAGGGGGAGAGGGAGGAGGAGAAGGAGATTCGGGAGGGGTAGAGGTCGGAGTGGAGGGGGAGAGAGAGCTCCATGGATGGTGGAGGACGAAGAGGAGGAGGAGGAGGGAGAGGAGATTTAGGGCGCCATTAATGGAGATATTGTCGCAGGGATTTGAGGTTTAGAGAGGGCGGGGAGAGGGGATAAGGCAAGAGAGATGTACTGTGGAAAGGTGATGAAAATCAGGAAGATCTGGACCGTCCATTTGGTTAACTGTGCTTGATTCCACCGCGTGTATAACTAGGACTGAATTGGATTTTGGGTTGGTCTGGAGTAGTGAGGGTGAAAACTATTTTATTTCTGCTGTCTGTTTTGATAACCGTGGAAGTAAAATTTTATCATAAAAAGTTTAGTTTTTTATTTTTTCTATTTATTTTAGTAAAAATTTTATTAATTCACATATGGCTTGATAAGCTTATCTCCAACATAATATTATTATCTTTTTTTTTTCTACAACTTAATATATAATAAATTATAATATAATAAATAAAAATTAATATAATTATATTTTTATACAATTATAAAATAAAATTTAAAATAATTATATTAAGTTTTTTATATAAATTATAATAATATAAAAAAATTGAATTAAAAAATTATTAACATTTAACCAATTAAATTTCACCGTATTTTAAACATGCAAATTAAATAAAAAAATATTAAAATTTAATTAATCAAATTTTATCATATTTTAAACATACAATTTAAATAAAAAATTAATTAGTATAATAATTAAATATATATTTGGATGTAATATAATTAGCATTAGTATAATTAAATTTTTTTATAAATATTATGGTGGACCAAAAGTGATCAACTTTCGTGGGAAATTATTTTTCCCTCTCCACTTACGGTGAAACAAGCAAGTTCTTATAGTTTTGTTAGATGCTCAGGGGAGGGACTTTTGGTGTATGTAAAATCGTAAAAGTTAATCTTGTATAAAAGTAAATTTTTTGTAAGAAACTAATTTTATGTTTTATAATATTTGATTTGTAGAAAAAAAATTTTATTAATATTGTTTTAGTTGAAAGAAAAGTATTCCTATTTATTTAGTTACATGAAAAAAAATAAACAAAAATAGTTTTATGCAGCTTGAGTTTTTATTTTATGTCAAAAATCAGCGAAAAAATAAAATAATTTATTTTTTTTTTAAATCTGTAAAAATAATTTTTTTTAAAAAAAAATACAACTAAATAAATACACAAAAAAAATAATTTTTCAAGTTGAAAAATAATTTTTGGTACATTTTACGGCCAATAAAACACACCTTTAAATATTGTTTGGTTCCTTGAAAGTGTGAAAAAAAGTTAAAAGAATAATTTTATGAATTTTTTTTAGTTTTTCATCCATTTGATTCTAAGAAAAAATATTTTTTTAAAAAAAAAATCTAGATTTTATGAAAAATTAATGTTTTTATTGTAAAAAAAATATCAGAAAACAAAAATAATAATTCTTTATGAAGTTTGAAAAAAAAACAATTAAAAAGAAATAGTTTTTCTTAAAAACAAATAGCCGTCCTCAGGGTGTCGTGCTCCTAAGTCGATTGTGCAGCTCCTGCTTGCAGTAGGAACATCTTGTGGAGCCTTCGAATTTGCTCCTCCTGCCGTTGCAAGCTTCCTCTTGTCGTCTAGAAGTCTCTGTCTATTGCTGGACCACGCTGAGAAGCACGGCCACTTGATTGTGCAACTCGTGCACTTCACTCGGCTCAGATTGAGCCGTTGGAGGATTCTTTTGCGGTCGTCCTCAAGGTGCCATGCTCACTCTGCATACAACAATGTTAGTAACAACAACCGAAACCTACGACTCAGCTCAAAATAAATCAATCAACCAAGACCCAATTAAGCAAAAGTCCTTGAGGAACACTCCCATTTACCTCAAGCATTACGTTGTCGGCCGTCAACGTAATCGTCCGAAATGTGAAAGCTCGGTTCTCTCAATCGGCTCCCAACATCCTGCATGGGAAAACTACCAACCCAATCTCTTGCTTTTGCCAAAGTTCACGTACAATTCATGCTCTTAACCTATTAAGGTCTTCCTAAGATTCACGACTCCCTATCGCCTATGGTTCCAACGGTCCAATGCTAACCACCTAGAACTTCTCCTATGCTCTGATACCACGCCAAAGTCTGTCACGCCCTAAAACTCCCGATTGGATTAGTTCGGATGCACGCACAAACTTCCCGCCAAAATCCAAACGAAATGATCAGTCACTTCCACACACTTCAATTAGAAACGAAGGGATGTGCTATATCAGAGTAAAAGAGATAAAGTATAAAAAAAACTCTTATTCTATTATAACTGTGAGGACCCAAATTTTCACGTAAGGATTACTGTTGGATCAGCAGCTTCTGGAGGCTGATGTTGAGTGTTGGAAGTGTTTATGCGCAAATTGGACACAAGTGATGAACTCAGTGTGAAAAATGGATCACAAGTGTATTTGGATGCCCCACTGAATTTTAGAAGTGGAATTGGGCAAAACGGATATCGAATTTGGACTCAGCGCGCGAAAACGATGGAAATCGACTACTTGAATGTATTTTTCTAAGTCCGGACGCCCGAAAACGGACACCCGGAAGTTTTCAGTATTTTCGGGTGCACGGTGGACCGGTGGACCGAGGGGAGTGCCACGTGGCGGCTTTCTAGTGGTGCCGTACGCCACGTGGCGGAGGAGGGAGAGGCGGTGCAGTGGGCTCGGCCCACGGGAGTAGGCGTGGGCAGGGCGTGCGGGCTGGAGCGGTGCAGCGGAGTGGGTGTGCCACGTGGCGGATCCCAATTGGATGACTGAGGACACGTGGCAGCTGCGGGTTGGCTGGTTCTGTGAGCGCGGTCCACGGAGAGGCGCGGGGTGGCGCATGGACCGATCGGGACACGTGGCGGCTTCCGGTTGGTGGGCTCACAAAGGCGGGGTCCACGGAGGCGCACTGAGGCGCCTCGGGGCGAGTGCGTGTCAGGGCGCCAAGCGGCGTGGCAGGCGGCAAGTGGGCGCGGTCGGGTGGCCTGTCAGGGTGAGCCACGTGGCGCCCTACCATTGGCGGGCGCCACCTACCGCTTTGACCGGGCGCCGACGACGCGGCGCGCGCTAAGCGGCTGGGGCCGCTATCCGCTGTTCGGGGGCTACGTGGCGCAGGGAGGTGGATTCGAGCGTTCTGTGTTTGGGAGCTCACAGCGGATTCGGGCGCCCGAATCAGGTCCGAGCGCCCGAATCCGGGGACACAGAGGTAATTTCCGGATTTGTTTTTGTGGGCCTATAAATAGGCCCCTTGGAGCTCCGTTTCTGGGTTTTCTGGCCGGTTTCTCTGGGGGATTTCTACAGGAAACTTCTTCCTCTCCCTCTCCTCCACCCTCTATTGGAGTTCTAGGATTTTTGGAGGTTACTTCATCGACGTTTCCGATTTTGCGGCGCACATCGACGCTTCTTCTCCGGCGACCCTTCCCATCGCATTTCGGTGCGCGGACTCCCCCGGGCTACCCAGAAGGAATTTTCCGGCGATTTTTGCACCATCGTCTTCACGACAGGTAGGGCTACGATTCTCGTGTTCACTGTTTCTTCCCATTCCGAGGTTTTCTTGGGCTTTTTGGATCTTTTTTGTTACCTCTTTTTCTGGGGCGGAGTTTTGGACAGCATTGGAGTTTTTATGGGTTTTCTTCGCGCTCGAGCGACGGATTAAGGAGTGCAAGTACTCGATTCGTATCTACGCGATGCAATAACATCATCGTGATTTTTCTGGAATTTTTGGAGGTAGGCACGAAGGTGAAAATCCTACTTTTTCTGAGCAGATTTGTACAGATTTCTGTTTGGGGGTTTCCGTGAGTACCGCGGTGTTTATTTTGTATCTTGGCCTACAGGTATCGAATTTGGACGTGCAAGTACTCGTTTCGATCGGCTCGCCATTTTCGAGGCTGGTTGTATGGACAGCGGTGTTGTACACATAATTTGGTTTAATTGTGCACCGTTTGGTTTATATTTTCAGTTTTGGGCGTTTGGCGTGGAAAAGGGATATTGGACAGCAAGGAGGTTTTACAGCTGTGGATTGCGCGTTTTCAGGTGGGTGGTTGCTATATCCCTCTTTTTCTGACATACCCATTAGGAATATCAGAGAGATCTTGTGGGATAGTTATGATCAATATTTGCTATTCTTGGGAGCCTATCATGTGAGACATATCATGTTGGGAATGTTATTAGGAAATTACTGTGTTGGAAACATGATTGTAATTGGAACTTATACATGCTGGCATGGACAAAATATTAGCACCTAATCGTGCATGTGAAAGTTAGTATCATTTTGGGACAATGTGAATCATCTTGTTGGTAGGTACCACTTGAGGCTCTTTTGGACATGCATAGGTGGATGGTCTATATGAGGGTAACTAGTGGATTTTAGACATGTGTAATGGTGTAGTGATCTTAGCATAATGGTTAAATCGTTGCGGAACTATTATTTGATACACATGTGGAACTTTTAGTTGTTACACTCTCTTTCAATCTACATGAGGACATTTGAATGCTTGCATGGACATATAGATAGGCCATCTTTTATTATTACACTATCATGCTGGAACTTGACTTAGGAGAAACCATGTTTGCTTCTCTTCTCCTCATTCTTTAGTCAGGTGGATATTGTTGCTCGGGTTTGAGCAGGGGTTCGGGATAGTGTAGCCGGGGCCGGGATTATAGACTCTGGGGTATTGCGGCAGCCGCGGATATTAGGTGGTTGACTGGATGTCGGTTATGGGATATGATTGTGGATGATAGGGTGTTGTGGCAACCGCGGATATTGGGCGGTTGACCAAGTGACGGTTATTGGGTTTGACTATAGATTACGGGGTATTGCGGCGATCGCGGATTTCGGGCGATTGACCGGATATTCATCTATGCATCAGATTGGGGATCAGTTTTCTTTTAGTGGAGGGGTGTATTCCACTAGGGCTTTATAGTGATCTAGTCCTGCTTTTATGATACTTGTGACAAGGCTAATTTCCTCGTGTGGGTAGCTCCCCTCGAGTGCCACTCCGGAGCGCGCGGGGCACCAGCCAGGTGCCGGACAGTTATTGGGTTTTGCTATCACATCGGCGCGGCTTTATTTGCCCGATGATGAGGGCGGCAGCAGGCAGTACCAGTTTTACTGGTGGTTAGATTGGGTTACTGGGACGGTTTTGGTAACTGATGCATACTTATGGTTATTTCAGTCTGGGACTGTACTTAGAGGCATGGTAGATGCATTTAGAGGCATAGTAGTGGTAGTTCCCCTTTGCAGTAGTTTTATTACTTACCACACTTCTTCCTATTTTCTTTGCTTCTGATAGACCTAGTGGGTGCGTCAGGGAATGAGGCTTTACCCACTAGGGGAGGCTACTGGTTTACTAATAGTTCTCACCCTCATTCTTCTTTCCTCTTTTTCTTCTCCTTTGTTTTGCAGTGTCTTCTGCGGGTGCTGATGGGTTTTCAGCGGCGGGTCGAGGAGAGAGGACGGCTGAGTAGATAGATCTCGAGGCAGGCTAAGCGGATTAGCTGGACTGTTGGTGTACCCTTTTTTCTCAGACGGTTGTACTTTACTTTTGGGTCTGGCTTTGGCCAGCTGTTTGTATCTTTTTGGTGAGCTGGGAGAGACAGATGTATTATTTTGACAGATGTATTGTATTCTATTTCCAGCTTCAGTCTGAGATGTATTAGTTTTAGTTCAGCTCTGTGTTATGCTCTTTATTATTATTTCTTATATCTGAGCAGGTTACTGGCGCTTCGTGTATGCGAAAAATTTCGTGTGCACGGCGAATCTGTAGACGGGCCCGGGTTCTGGTTTACACCCGGGGCGTGACAATAATGGTTCGGTTACAACAGAGAAACAAACAGCCGATCCCTCGGCTCAACAAAACAACAGTCGAACAATAAAACAAGGCTACGGACGACCGTCTAAACTCCTAGCTCAGCTACTCGACCAAGTTCTTGTCGCGGTCCTGTACTCACCAAACTGAACCGACACCTGAAAAGAAGTAAACCATAGAAAGTGAGATTTGATTAAAATTTCCACTGGGTTTAACTATCGAGAAAAAATGTTCTACACTTCCTTGGTCTATAGGAGACATTCTCAAAAGAAAAACACAAAAAACAGCTCACAGATAAGGAAAATAGTAAAAAGGGTCAAGCTGTCACGCCCCGCGGTCGAAACTGTGACCTGGGCTCGCCAACAGATCCGCCATCTGTACAGAAATTTCCGCACAGATGAAGCGTCTATCCTGCAAGTCAGATCTATAGCTAAACATGTATCAGAGCTGAATAAGAATAAGTAGCTACAGAATCAAAAACTGGACATCTGAACATATAAAATCAAAAATACATAGTCATCTCCTACTATGAACATGATACAATAAATCTCTCAGACTGTCCAGTACAAAATAAAATCTCATATATAGGGTACATCTACCTCTGACTCTCAAATAAGCTGGTAAGGAACTATTCGACCACGCCCTTACCTCGATCTGCTGCCTCCGCCCGATCCGGTGCCGGAACAGCTACCTCAGGAAAACCTGTCACCACAGCGGGTGTGAGAACTACTGCAGAAGGTAGTTCCCAGTGGGTACCGTCACCAATATCCACGATATGCCTACTAAGTCTACTGGAGGCAAGACAATAGGTATACAGATAGATAATATGAAAGCTGAAATGAAACTACAGCTAATATGCCTCGAGTATCATGCTCAAAGGAAAAACTTAACTAAGAACATGTAATGTATCCACTCGCTCACGAGATGCTCACTTTCAACCCAATCTCTCTGACTGCCAAATCTGGTCTAGTCAAGCCTGCGCCTCCGTAGTGTATCAACGTAGGGTTCTACCGGTACTCCAACCCGGTCCATAACTCGATCTGGTCGCCCGGTACACCAACCGGTCCAGTCGGAATATCACGCAAAGCAACCTCATCATGCGCATCATCATCATCGCATCCGGAGCGGCTCTCGAGGGGCGCTACCCCACCGAGGAATAAGCGTGTCTCATCTAGCTCAATAAGCGGCATCTGCATGCTATAATCTACGATCGAACAGATCGAAAACTTGAAATGCCAACTAACTCATAAACAGGTCGGAGAACTCTCCACGACTCAATCTGATAGTACATACAAACCCCCAAGACACTAGGAAACCCATCCACTCAGTCAATAAAAATCCCCTCGGCCCCCAAGCGCGAGAGTTCATGCATCTTGAACCTATCCAACCCCTCTGGGTGATCACAAAGTTTAAAACTATTTTTGAAGCCACTTTTTATATTAAAATGGGTTCAAAAATTTTAAAACGGTTCAGATGCAGTTCGAAAGTCAACTAATCATGCAATCTAGTGTTAAACAGTCTCAAGATCATACAGATGATAAATGGGGTTCAGGTCTGTCATTCAAAAATAATCTAGACATCTATCAATTATACTGGCTATGCAAATAGCTAAACTAGGCATGCTAACATGCTTTCAACAGAATTAGAAGGCATTCCATAAAGTTTGGAAGAAATCCAACCCACCTGGATGTGCGCGTTAGTCCTGAGTCCAAATGAGCTAAAATTTAACAGGTGCGATCCTCAGGTTCTCACGATTATAACGCACCAAAAATCGGCTGAAATTCCACCCGGTTGCTGAGATAAAAGCCGAACATCGTGGTAAGCTCAAATCACTCAAAATAGTAATTTTATCGCACATCTGTCCACAAAACAGGGAATTACCTCCTGCGAGATGCCCTCCAAAAATTCCAAGAAAAATACGACGGCGATCCTCACGAAGCGTAAATAGAAATCGAGTCCTTAAACACCAAATTCTGCCTCTCATAGGCCGAGAAATTGCAAGATTACTCCTCCGCTGTCCAGAACATGCAACAGCAAAAAGGAGGTCTAAAGATGCTGCACGCACTCCCATAAAAACTCAAAATAGAGCAAAGTGATGAATACCAAAGTCGAAGATCTACCTGTCGTGAAAACGCTGCCACAAAAATCGGCGAAAAAGACCAAGAACTCAGCTCGGGTGAGTTCGCGGACGAAAAGTCGACGAAAACGATCAATATCGGAACAGCGTCGAAGCTCGTGAGATAGGGGAGGAAAAATATAAAACGGTCTCCAAAATTTCTCCAAAACCCCAAAAAGTGTAGACGACTCGAAGTAGAAACTCGCTGTCAAAAACGGCACTCAAAAAGGATCTCAAAAAGTCCAGAAATGAAGCCCTCAATGGCCTATTTTTAGCCAAAAAAAACACTATTGGGCTTGTCGGATTCGGGCCCAAGAACCGGGCGCCCGAAAGTTACTGTAGCCGCCCGAAACCACAGGATGATGCCACGTGTCCCGCCCGAATCTGCCTGATCGCGCCACGTGTCCCGCCGCCCACGTTCCGTACGCCTCGCGCACGTGGGCGGCGTGCGCCCGCCAATGGCACAGTGCCACGTGTCCCCACGTGGTTCACGCGACGCACGCGCCCGGTCTACGCGCCGGGTGTGGTGACCCGGATCTCTGCAGGGCTTCTACAGTGTGACCAGCAGCTTCTGGAGGTCTATGTGACGTGTCGGCGGTGTTTGTGCTCCGATTGGACATAAATGATGGACTCGGGGCTTAAAATGGATCACGTGGGTAATCGGTGGACCCCGTCGATTGTTTAGAAGTGGTTTCGCGCGAATCGGGCATCAGAATTGGACTCGGCCCAAAATTTGGGTTAAGAACACTTATCTGGATGCCTTCGACAAATTTTGGAATTGGAATTTGGCAAAACGGACAGTGGATTTGGATTCAATGCGTGAAAACGATCAAAATGGGCTATTTACTTGTATTTTTCGGAGACCGGATGCGAAAACACGATTTTCGAGGCAAATGTACTGTTCCGGCGGCCGGGGGGCAGCACCGGCGGCAACGACGGGTGGCAGAGCGTGGCGGCGGGCTGAGGCGCAGCCGCCCGGTCCACGGGCGAGGTGTGCACCGGGGGAGGGACGCGTGGCGGCTCCCGGTTGGCAGGCGCAGCGCGCGGTTCACGAGGCGCGCGATCTGGTGCATGGACCGGCGGGGGACACATGGTAGCTTGTGGTTGGAGCGGTGTTGTGCGCGCGGTCCACGCATGGAGCGGAGCAGGTGACCGGGGCAGGTGCCGTACGGCGGGGCAGGTGACCGTACGGCGTGGCGGGCGTTGACGAGCGGGCGCGCCAAGCGTCAGCACGGGAGCGGGCCACGTGGCGCGACCGCAGCGGCTGGCGCCGCTGTGCGCTATGCGGCGTGCCACGTGGCGCTCAGGGATTGGGCCGAATTGGTGTTTGCTGTTCTGGGACACGTGGCGCTCCAGGGTTGATTCGGGCTTTGATGGTTTGGGGTACGTTTTCGGTGTACTGTAGCAGCCCGAACAATTCGGGCGCCCGAATGTGGGGACACAGATGGTATTTTCAAATTTGTTGGTTTGGGCTATTTATACCTCCTCTTGGGCCGCAGATTTGAGCCCTTTCCCGAGCCCATCTTCAGCTGAGGCTTGAAGATAAAATGTTCTTCATCTTGTGCTCTATCTACTGAGGGATTTTCAAATTTTTTGGAGGCCTCGATATACGCGCTTTCTGCGACGCGGCGCACTGCGACATTTCTTGGATTTTGGCTTCCAACGTCACTTTTTGGTCCGCGAGGCACCCTGGATCACCCCGATGGAATTTTGAGCCGATTTTCATGGCAGCGTGTTCACGAGAGGTAAGGCTTCGTTTTCCATGTTGATCACTTCTCCGTGTTTCGAGTTTTTGGCACAGTTCCTGAGGAATGAGGCGTTTAAGGACTCGATTGATATCTACTCTTCGAGAGGAACGCGCTCGTATTTTTATTGAATTTTTCTGAGGACTCTTAGAGGGTGAGAATTAAGCTTCTTTGCTGCTGTTTTTCCAACAGGATTGTGTTCTTGAGGAAGTGGCTTCCAATGTTGTTCTAATTGTTTCTTGACCTACAGGTGTCGGAATGAGGTGTATAAATACTCGTAGGGATCTAGCTCGCGACTCCCTCGCCTCGATCAACAACTGCAGAATCAGCAACACCCGCTAAGGCTCTGCAAAACAAAGGAGAGAAAAAAAAGGGAGGGGAAAAACCCCCAACGGGTGTGAGAACTACACCAAAAAGGGAGTTCTCATTGGGTACCACCGCCAGGCCCGACGATCTGCCCACTAAGTCCACTAGAGGCATAAGATAACCAATGCAGTAAAAACTGAACAAGAAAGCTGGAGACACTCAACAGCTACCATGCCTCTATCTAAATGCTCAAATGGGAAAACTCTGATAAAGATATGCAACACTCGCACACGAGGTGCTCAATCGACCCAATCGAGCTGACTGCCACATCGGGTCCAGTCAAGCCTGCGCCCACCTACAACCACCTCCCACTGCTAGGCAGGAATTACGTAGGGTGTCGAAACGGACTAACTCGCTATCGAATAGTGACTCATGCAGGCTATAGTCGAAATCCACGCTCTCTCTCAGAACGGATAGACTCAAGATGCTCAACCTCTCACACAACGGTCAAAGTACTCTCAACGACACGGGACCACCGTCAAACCAAACAGCTCCCAACAACACTAGCAGTGGTCTAAACACAGCTACTAGACTCCACTCAGCCCCCTGACACGAGTGCAACAATAAAAGTGCCTACCTGAATAAACCCAATCAATGGACCAGTAAGAACTGGTACTGCCTGCTGTGCCTGCCGTATCGGGTATGCTGGCCGACACATAGCACCGATGAAAAGGAGTCTCAAGGATTCAAAGCATGTCTGTAGCACACTCCGGAGTGGCACTCGAGGGGAGCGACCCACACGAGTAAAGTATCTCAGTAATAAGTATAATAGTAATATAAAACAGCAGGACTGGATCACGACTTAGATCAAAGTGGGAAAACCCATCCACTGAGGAAACCCCGGTCCTCAAATAGATGCAAAAGTACTCAATAAGTGGAAAACTCCATCCACTAGAGAAATCTGATACCCAATCTGATGCATAAATAAATATCCGATCAACCGCCCAATATCCGTGGTTGCCGCAATGCCACACAAACCATAATCTAAAACCGACCTCCGGTCAACCGCCCAAAGTCCGCGGCCACCGCAAAACCCTGCCAACCACAATCCAGCACAACCCATCCCTGACACCAATGTCCCGGCTACACTACCCCAAACCCCTGCTCGCACCCGACTAACAAAGAAGGAGAAAGGAATAACATGGTTTCTCCTAAGTCAAGTTCCAATAAGTAGTGTAGCAGTAAAAGATGGCCTAACTATATATCCATACAAGCATGCATTTGTCCTCAAGAAAGATAGAAGAAAGTAAACCAAATGCCAAAATCACTAATGAACTACACCTGTCCATAATCCTTGATCCATAATGACTCCTCAGAGTAATACCCGCACATAGCTACATAATACTGCCCCATCGCATGAACCAATCCCATAAACGGCTATGTGCTAACATGGCATGCTACATAATCACATATAGGGTAACATTATCTTAGGTAAGCTTCCACTAATCACCAATATGACTATCCAAATCTCGTAAGTCCTTATAATATAACATGAATATTAATCTTGCAATTCTTTTATACAATTATCATTACCAAGCTTACCTACCTCTCAATCACATACCGTGTACCCTAGACATGCATGCATCCTAACATAAAGAATTAGAGAACCGTCCACCGGTTCTGGAGATGAAGCAACCCACCTGAAACGCTTTCCGTAGGCAAAGCTGAAATCGGTGAAGAGAGTGGCCACTTGCAAACAAAATCCGCTGAACCTGTATCCTCGGTACATGTCGCGCGAGCCTCGGCTCCAAACAACATCACGCCAACAATACAACACAACAACAAACAACATCACAACACAAACTATACCCCAAACATACACCAACAGCATTGCTATTTTTCCCAAATAGCACAAAGAAGGGCATTTCTCACCTCCAAGCAGTGCTCCAAAAATTCCAAAAAATTCACGGTTGTGATCCTCGCGACGAGTAGCCCCAAAACGAGTATTTATACGCCCCGTTCCGACACCTGTAGGCCAAGATACAAATTAAACAATGTGAGGCGCCAGCAATCCACAACACTACAAAAACTGCGGGATACAACCCCAAAGAAGCTTAAATCTCACATTCGAAGAGTCCTCAAAAAAATCCAATAAAAATACGAGCGCATTCCTCTCGAAGAGTAGATATCAATCGAGTCCTTAAACTTCTCATTCCGATGCTCGTAAGTCAAGATAGAAAATCGACAAGCCTCCGTTGTCCAAAATCTCACAGCAGAAAAAGGGGTCACCAAAACACCTAGGGAACTATGCCAAAAACTCGAAATACGGAGAAGTGATCAACATAGAAAACGAAGTCTTACCTCTCATGAACGCGCTGCCGTAAAAATCGGCTCAAAATTCTATCGGGGTGATCCGGTGTGCCTCGCGGACTGAAGAGCGACGGTAAAAGCCAAAAATCCAAGGTGCGTCGATGTGCGCCGCGTCGCAGAAAACGTCGATGCCGCGGCCTCCAAAATCCCGAAAATCCATCAGAGAGTGGAGAAGAGGAATGGGAGGAACTTCACTAAAGAAACGCGCGCGGAAAAGGCCTCGGGAGAACTCAAAAATGGAGGAACGGAGAGGAGGAAGGCCTATTTATAGGCCGGGGAAAACAATTCACAAAATTCCCGGGGTGTCCCCTGTTTCAGGCGCCCGAAACATTCGGGCGCCGAAAACCTGGTCCAATACACCCGACCAACCAGCGCCCGAAACGCTGAGGTTGTGCCACATCAGCGCAAAACAGCGGACAGCTAAACCAGCCGCCCACATTGCGCCACGTGGCACGCGCCCCACGCTGACGCGTGGCGCGCAGCCCGATCAACGCCCGCCTGCCGCGCCTACGTGGGCGCCTGCGCTCGCCGCCTGCCACCCTGACCGACACGCAGCCCGAGGCGCCCCCCGCCTGCTCTGTGGACCGCGCCCAAAGCACCCACCAATCAGCTGCCGCCACCTATCTGAAGCAAGCCAACGAGAAGCCTCCACGTGGCACGCCGCCCCCGTGCACCACGCTCACCCGCGCACCTGCCCGCGCGCTCGCGTTGCCCGCGCCCGCTCCCATGGACCGGGCCCATTGTGCCGCCACTCTCGCACTGCCACGTGGTGTACGGCGCCAATCAGAAGCCGCCACGTGGCACACCTCCGGTCCACCAGTCCACCGTGCACCCAAAAACACCAGAAAACTTTCGGGTGTCCGTTTTTGGCCGTCCGGACTCAAAAAAATACAAGCAAGTATCGATTTCCATCGTTTTCAAGCGCTGAATCCAAATCCGCTGTCCGCTTTGCCAAATTCCAATCCTCAAATTTTTCGAAGGCATCCAGATAAGCAAACTTAATCCAAACTTCGCGCTGAGTCTAATTCTTGGGTCCAATATGCGCACAAACACTTCCAAAACTCAACTTAAGCCTCCAGAAGCTGTCAATCAAGCAAGAATCCTAACGTGGGAATTTCGGGTCCTCACACATGATCTTTGATGAATTATTCCATACTCTTGAAATAACAATTGTATAGGTAGAGACAAAATTTCAAACCCATTATCAGTTCTTATTTGTTTGACATTGCAACCAAATTGAGTATACACCAAATTAATAAAAATTCACAGGAAATTGTATGTTTCAGATTTATATCGTATAAGATAAATCCATATACAATATAAATAGTCATCAACTATGCTTAAATTATAATGTGCATCAGAGTGAGATGGAGTGGAATATCCTCACACCAATGTCACAGTAAATCAAGTTGAAAATCGAACAAGTTTTACTCAAACTAGATTGAAAGGGCAAACGAGTTTGTTTAGTAGGGTACATGTAGAGTTATTTAGGATCCACAAGGATCTAAATAGGTACTATCAAACACCTAGAGGGGGGTGAATAGGTGTAATATTATAAAAACCAATCTCAGTGCAAAAATAAAATAATGCGGAAAATAAAAATCAACACACCGAGATTTACGTGGAAACTCCAATCCAGGAGAAAAACCACGGGACCAACACGCAATAACAATCCACTAAGAATTGAAGAATAACAAGGTGATTACCGACTCCACGGACTCGACCCCTCCTTCAACTTCTTCGGACCTTGCGCTGACGGTTGGATGTCCACGCAATAACAATCCACTAAGAAACGAAGAATAACAAGGTGATTACCGTCTCCACGGATTTAACCCCTCCTTCAATTTCTTCGGACCTTGCGCTCCACCGTTTGCACGTCCACTGCACACGTTCGAATCCACGAACGCCACTCGAATCCACGAGCACACGTTTCGAATCCACGAAACGCCTTCAACACACCGAATCCACGGTGCCACGTCGAATCCACGACGCAAACTCAGCCGGTAAGAATATTGGCTTCGATGGTGATCCTTTGCTTAGATTATCAATGAAGATCCATGGGAAAAAATCTCTAAGCAAAGATTAGATCAATTCGACAAGAGATAGATCTTGGAAGAACCGTCGAATTGACCTAAAAGAGGCTATAAAGAAGAACGGTAAAAACCTAGCCTCTAGGGTTGCTCTCAAGTGTTTTATAAATTGATCGGTATTGAACCCCGTTCTTCGAGAAACCCTAAATGTCTATTTATAGCCCTTGGAAACATATTAGAGTCGGTTTAGGAAATTTTTCCCGAGAGGGCATTGTGTACCGGTACCAAATATCGTGTTCCGGTACTCAATGGTGCAAAACACAGATTTTTCTATTGTGTTCCGGTACGCGAGTCTGTGTTCCGGTACGCAATGCAATTTACAGAAAATTCTGTGTCGGGTTTGAGGAACTTCAAGTGTGGTTCCGGTACGCAATGTAAAAACTGATTTTTCCAAGATAAACTTTATCCAAAACAAACCAAGTACCGGAGTCCAAACTTAAAACAAGTTGTAAGTTAAAACCAAGTTCCTAAAACCAAGTCTAAACCGGTTTTCATTAATTTCCTGTTTCCAATGATTATAAATGAACTTTAATCACCATGAGCTATATTTAATCATACCTGAGAGTTGACTTGGGCTCATGTTGAATCTTCAATGAGTCTTCGAAGGCTGATTTGACAAATTGATCCCTTTAAGACTCCGACTCAACTCACTGACTTGACTCACGAAATATGCCAACACCAAAAAGCCGTAACAATCTCCCCCTTTGGCAATTTCGTGACAAAACCCAAAAATACATAAAAACTCTCAAGTCACTCATCTTAAACCAAAAGATCGAAATTCAATGTCATCACCAAAACATTGATTTTCTTTGCGTGAAAGATCCAATAAATACAAAATACATTTGAACCAAACAGTCCTAGAACATACTCTATGACTTAGGACTTGGAGTCTTAAAGTGATGTAATTCCTGCAAAACAAAACTCCAAACAAAATCAAATGTTAGTCGTTAGAAATTAAAATCCTACATTTGATCGTCTTCCTTTTGGTTCTTTTGTTTTTCGGCTCTTTCAATGTCTCCCCCTTTTGAGCATATGTTCTCCATGTTCTCCCCCTTTGAGCATCGGTTTCCCCTACGATCATTTTCCGTTCTCCCCCTTTTTGTCACAAATTGTCAAACAGTTAATAGAAACAAAAAGAAACATACTAGAGGATAAGTTCATAGTTACATGCCCATTAGAGTTCTTGTTCATCACAAAGTGAAAAGAAACTGAAAACCAAAAACAAGAAGGTAAAGAGATCACTCATCCTGATCTGAATCTTCATCGTCCTCATGTGATGTAGGTCCATGAGATGTACTCGGTGCAGTTGCTCCAGTGACCACATCGTCATGTTTGCACCCAAGGATATCGAAGATCTTCTTTAAGCTATCCTCAAGTTTCTTGAAGCCTCGCTCCATCCTTGCTCCATCCTTTTCTTTATGAACGAAATCCCGATGCAGGTTTGAAGAGTTACAACCTCATCTGGTTCAGGAGATTCTTGACGAGGTGGTGCACTCACTGTTGCTTCACTTGCATAGCTTTTGTATGCCCAAAAGTCTTCAAGTGCTAACTGACTTGGCTAAAGTGATTCCATCAATTGCCCCCAAGCCATAATCAAATTTGGTACAAGAAATGTCAACTCCGTGATCTTCCAGAATACGAGTAATCAAGATTGGATACGGTAGAAGGTCACGTTGCCTTGATCCCTCAATGACATGTACCATTTGCTGCCAAATGAGAAATGGAATGTTGATGTTGATTCCATTTGCACTTTCCGGGTGACCAAGGAAAAAGAGAAGTAGCAATCGATCCCATCGAATCCTTTTGGTCCCCATTGTAGGCAATAAGTTGTAGCAGACGATTAAGGACAAAATGTGATATTCTGGTTTTAGGTCCTTTGATTCAACATATGACCTATTTGTGTGCGTCCCTGACTTGCAAATTGAATCCACAACAGTGTCCCAATGGGTGTCATGCTGGAAATCACCATCTGTGTAGTAAAGACCAGAAGTATCAACAGCTAATCCAAGGTTTGCCCCAATTACTGCTGGAGTAATGTCAAACTTGACGCCTCTAACTGTTGTTTCAATGATAAAAGCCCCTGTGTCATGGTCCTTTTGCAGTATGTTAGCTTCATATAGAATTCCCTGATGATCTCCACACAAAAACCCATCTTTGGTTGAACTCTGCCAAGTGGCCGAATATGACTTCGTTCCAAAAGCCTTGCAAAGTCTGGCACCTCACGACATAGCTCGTTGAAATTCACGTGACGCTCTCCAATGCATGTACGGTTTGCAAATCTGGCACGGCGTTTTGCACTCACATGCTGTTCACTTTCATCAACATTAGATCTCCGTTGAGAGCGGTCGCGTATTACCGGTCCACCGGTACTTCTACGCGGAGGAGAATCCGCACCCTTCTTTTTCCTTGGAGCCATAGGTGCTTTCCCCTTTCCTTGAACCGTTTCTTCTTCATATTCTGAGGAATTTTCAGAATCTGAGCTTGTCGAACCTTCATCTCGTGATCGTTTAGTAGCCTTTTTCTTTCCAGAACCACGACCACGTCCACTTCCAGTGGCCATCAAAATCACTAGTGCAAGTAGCCATGAAAATGCCATTTCCTACAAAGAACACAATGCACTATGATTTGATCGTATAGAAAGGCTTAAACATGTCTAAGAAACATTCTAAACATGTCACAAGTTTGATGATTCATCATTCCAAAT
>CM054938.1:11055783-11256353 GCA_029168755.2 Tillandsia fasciculata
TGTACTTATGGGAAAAAAAATGGGCAATGTATTTAAAGAACTAGTCAACTACTTGGGTTTACATGTGGACCTGATAATTATCTGATAATAATGCTTTGCAGGTCCATTAAAGACAACATGTGGCGCATTCCTTCAAGCAACCAGTGTTTTACATCAAACATGCTCACTTTGGCAATCATATTCACAAGCATGAGGATCCAACAAAAAACCTTATAGTTTAGAAGTAAAATCATAACTCTCTCCTTTGTGTGCCTACCTCCAAAGATCTTTACAATTTTAAAACACAAAGTTATTTTAGTAGCAACAAATTTTTAAAGCAATGCACCCCAGGTCAAGCCCAAAAGCTATTATCAACATGAAGCCTTGGTCCATATAGACACTCTGCGTTATGTTAGTCAAGATTGTAAAGGATCTTTTAGCCTAATTGAAGATAAGAGATGCAGCTAAACGTGAAATAATATGGAGTGGAGTATCTTGCTTTGTAAAGACAGTCAAAGCTACTCAACATAAGCTAAGACAATAGATATTTACCTGATTGAATTATTATTCAGCATACAGAACTAGACTTTCTTTTAAGGGTGACCAAAGTAATCAGGAAATTACCTGAAGCCCAAGCCCAAGTTCTATGTTCCTGGCTTCTGTGATTTCCGGGATCCGGTCATTTATATGCAAAGGGTATCCAAGGGCTCTCATAACCTTGGGCCTGTTGTCAAAGTCCCAGATATTTCCTCGAAAACGGTGCATACCTGGAGGGACACATGCCCTGAAAAGCCTCGGATGTGCAAAAAGTGCATCTTGTGGAGGCTGCATAGAGATGCATGACCCATGAGTTAAAGGTAAAGCAAAAGTTAGAAGCACCAAAAACAAAGGAAAAATTACTCTAGAGCACCCTGAACAATAACACAGTTACAAAATTATCAATCACCATCCAAATTTTGAAAAGTTGAAAAGAGTGTCATGAACAGTCTGCACATTTCAATCAACTAACCAGTCCTTATTTCTGCCAGTTTTTCCTAACAGCCATCAATTACATAGAAGCAAAATGGCACAAATACCCATCTAGGCATTCAAAGTGAGAGTCAGGTGCCAACGTCATAGAAATTCACAGAAATCGGGTTTAGGTGGTTGACTGAAATGGGCATATTGTTCATGTAGGTTTTCACTTTTCAACCTTTTAAAGTTCAGGTGGCGATCTATAATCATCAAACGCTCAAAGGAGTCTGGCATACTTTTAACAAAAAGAGAAGATATAAATGGCGCTGGAGAAACAAAGATGAAAGGAAAAGAAGGGAGAATCCATGCCTTGTATGCAGCAACATCTTGCCAACTGAGCTGCCGGCCTTCGAACTCCACCGATACATAGTCCACATCTTCGAGTTGCCGTCTTAATTTTGGTTGACAACTCTCATCTTCAGCATCCATTCCGAATGCCTCGAATAAGACACGATATACTTCAGGCATGCCAAAGCACAGATATATAGCTCCAAATATTGCCCAGAACACAGACCTGATGATGCAGGACAAGATAGAATTCTAAATCATTCCGGAGGGCACCTATGTATTAGTCTGCATCATAGAAAGTCCTTGTGATAAAAATAAGAGAGCCCATGCGTACGTATCACGAAGCATGCATACAAAGGATGCATGACTATAAATTAACTTATTGCACTAAACAATACGCACGCATCAACTAAACATGATAGGCATTTTCATTACTTCATTCGCAGGGCTAACATTCGATCTAATAGCTCCATCAAACTTGGGCGACGGAGAGAGAACAAAAACTGGACGACACCGTATGTAATATCATCAAATGAACAAATCATCAGAATTTTGAATCTTCACAAAAACCTTATGCGAGTGTTCAAGGTTTCGACTCACAAATTTATCAAATTATCGGCTTTCCCTTGGATATTATTACAAGAATTTTGAATTTACTCAAACCTAATTATGAAATTCTACCTCATGTTCCATACATCAACTAAATCATTCTAGTTCTCTCATCAAACATATTCTCCTGTCTAACCCGGAATTAATCAACACAGCGAATATTCAAATAGGAAGAGCTAAAATTAAGTATCTAATCCTAAATTACACATCTGCAAGCATAACATGATAGAAAATTGATGTCAAAAACAAAATTAATGATACTAACTTAACAAAAACTTACTTCACAGGGGGCTCCCTATCCTTCCTGATCAGCTTATCCATCTCATCATAGGGGAACACCAAATTGTGCAAGCTCGCGGCTTTGACCCACTTAGGGAGGAACCTCTTCCCGATGAGGGCGTACACCCGCTCCCGCATCGGCCCCGGCGACTCGCGCGGGTACCGCTGCAGGAAGAACTCGGCGAACGCCATCTCGATCACGTATTGGCCCAGGAACCAGAGCCTGGAGTGCCCGTTCCGCACGTGCCGCGCCATAGTCCGGCCCTCGGCCGTGGGGTGCTGGAACGCCAGGTACAGCAAGGTATCGAAATGCTTCGCTGGGGTGTCGTCGCCGAGCCCTTCGGAGGGCTCCAGAGGGTACCCGAGCGCCTGCTTCGCCTCGAGGAGGTACTCGCCGATCCAGGTCGTATCGGCATTGTTCAATCGCGAAGATGGTAAGCAAGAGCTCAGCAAAGGGAAGGTTTTTAGGGACAATTGGGGGCTGTTGAGGAACCTCTCGGCCAATTTGGCGTCGTCCAATGGGGGTTTGAGGATGAACCTTCGCGGGGGGGTCTTCTTCTTGGGAAAGGCGACTTTTTGCGCTCGGCGAGCTCGCGGAGGAGGCGCTGGGGGCTATTGAGGGGGGTTTCGGCAGGGGGGTTCACGGCGACGGCGAAGATGAGGGGAATTGGGGGTTTGGGTCGGTGGGGAATTAGGTTTTGAGGTGGGGGTGGAGAGGGAAGGGGAGAGGGAGGAGGAGAAGGAGATTCGGGAGGGGTAGAGGTCGGAGTGGAGGGGGAGAGAGAGCTCCATGGATGGTGGAGGACGAAGAGGAGGAGGAGGAGGGAGAGGAGATTTAGGGCGCCATTAATGGAGATATTGTCGCAGGGATTTGAGGTTTTAGAGAGGGCGGGGAGAGGGGATAAGGCAAGAGAGATGTACTGTGGAAAGGTGATGAAAATCAGGAAGATCTGGACCGTCCATTTGGTTAACTGTGCTTGATTCCACCGCGTGTATAACTAGGACTGAATTGGATTTTGGGTTGGTCTGGAGTAGTGAGGGTGAAAACTATTTTATTTCTGCTGTCTGTTTTGATAACCGTGGAAGTAAAATTTTATCATAAAAAGTTTAGTTTTTTATTTTTTCTATTTATTTTAGTAAAAATTTTATTAATTCACATATGGCTTGATAAGCTTATCTCCAACATAATATTATTATCTTTTTTTTTTTCTACAACTTAATATATAATAAATTATAATATAATAAATAAAAATTAATATAATTATATTTTTATACAATTATAAAATAAAATTTAAAATAATTATATTAAGTTTTTTATATAAATTATAATAATATAAAAAAATTGAATTAAAAAATTATTAACATTTAACCAATTAAATTTCACCGTATTTTAAACATGCAAATTAAATAAAAAAAATATTAAAATTTAATTAATCAAATTTTATCATATTTTAAACATACAATTTAAATAAAAAATTAATTAGTATAATAATTAAATATATATTTGGATGTAATATAATTAGCATTAGTATAATTAAATTTTTTTATAAATATTATGGTGGACCAAAAGTGATCAACTTTCGTGGGAAATTATTTTTCCCTCTCCACTTACGGTGAAACAAGCAAGTTCTTATAGTTTTGTTAGATGCTCAGGGGAGGGACTTTTGGTGTATGTAAAATCGTAAAAGTTAATCTTGTATAAAAGTAAATTTTGTGTAAGAAACTAATTTTATGTTTTATAATATTTGATTTGTAGAAAAAAATTTTATTAATATTGTTTTAGTTGAAAGAAAAGTATTCCTATTTATTTAGTTACATGAAAAAAAATAAACAAAAATAGTTTTATGCAGCTTGAGTTTTTATTTTATGTCAAAAATCAGCGAAAAAATAAAATAATTTATTTTTTTTTTAAATCTGTAAAAATAATTTTTTTTAAAAAAAAATACAACTAAATAAATACACAAAAAAAATAATTTTTCAAGTTGAAAAATAATTTTTGGTACATTTTACGGCCAATAAAACACACCTTTAAATATTGTTTGGTTCCTTGAAAGTGTGAAAAAAAGTTAAAAGAATAATTTTATGAATTTTTTTTAGTTTTTCATCCATTTGATTCTAAGAAAAAATATTTTTTTTAAAAAAAAAATCTAGATTTTATGAAAAATTAATGTTTTTATTGTAAAAAAAATATCAGAAAACAAAAATAATAATTCTTTATGAAGTTTGAAAAAAAAACAATTAAAAAGAAATAGTTTTTCTTAAAAACAAATAGCCGTCCTCAGGGTGTCGTGCTCCTAAGTCGATTGTGCAGCTCCTGCTTGCAGTAGGAACATCTTGTGGAGCCTTCGAATTTGCTCCTCCTGCCGTTGCAAGCTTCCTCTTGTCGTCTAGAAGTCTCTGTCTATTGCTGGACCACGCTGAGAAGCACGGCCACTTGATTGTGCAACTCGTGCACTTCACTCGGCTCAGATTGAGCCGTTGGAGGATTCTTTTGCGGTCGTCCTCAAGGTGCCATGCTCACTCTGCATACAACAATGTTAGTAACAACAACCGAAACCTACGACTCAGCTCAAAATAAATCAATCAACCAAGACCCAATTAAGCAAAAGTCCTTGAGGAACACTCCCATTTACCTCAAGCATTACGTTGTCGGCCGTCAACGTAATCGTCCGAAATGTGAAAGCTCGGTTCTCTCAATCGGCTCCCAACATCCTGCATGGGAAAACTACCAACCCAATCTCTTGCTTTTGCCAAAGTTCACGTACAATTCATGCTCTTAACCTATTAAGGTCTTCCTAAGATTCACGACTCCCTATCGCCTATGGTTCCAACGGTCCAATGCTAACCACCTAGAACTTCTCCTATGCTCTGATACCACGCCAAAGTCTGTCACGCCCTAAAACTCCCGATTGGATTAGTTCGGATGCACGCACAAACTTCCCGCCAAAATCCGAACGAAATGATCAGTCACTTCCACACACTTCAATTAGAAACGAAGGGATGTGCTATATCAGAGTAAAAGAGATAAAGTATAAAAAAAACTCTTATTCTATTATAACTGTGAGGACCCAAATTTTCACGTAAGGATTACTGTTGGATCAGCAGCTTCTGGAGGCTGATGTTGAGTGTTGGAAGTGTTTATGCGCAAATTGGACACAAGTGATGAACTCAGTGTGAAAAATGGATCACAAGTGTATTTGGATGCCCCACTGAATTTTAGAAGTGGAATTGGGCAAAACGGATATCGAATTTGGACTCAGCGCGCGAAAACGATGGAAATCGACTACTTGAATGTATTTTTCTAAGTCCGGACGCCCGAAAACGGACACCCGGAAGTTTTCAATATTTTCGGGTGCACGGTGGACCGGTGGACCGAGGGGAGTGCCACGTGGCGGCTTTCTAGTGGTGCCGTACGCCACGTGGCGGAGGAGGGAGAGGCGGTGCAGTGGGCTCGGCCCACGGGAGTAGGCGTGGGCAGGGCGTGCGGGCTGGAGCGGTGCAGCGGAGTGGGTGTGCCACGTGGCGGATCCCAATTGGATGACTGAGGACACGTGGCAGCTGCGGGTTGGCTGGTTCTGTGAGCGCGGTCCACGGAGAGGCGCGGGGTGGCGCATGGACCGGTCGGGACACGTGGCGGCTTCCGGTTGGTGGGCTCACAAAGGCGGGGTCCACGGAGGCGCACTGGGGCGCCTCGGGGCGAGTGCGTGTCAGGGCGCCAAGCGGCGTGGCAGGCGGCAAGTGGGCGCGGTCGGGTGGCCTGTCAGGGTGAGCCACGTGGCGCCCTGCCATTGGCGGGCGCCACCTACCGCTTTGACCGGGCGCCGACGACGCGGCGCGCGCTAAGCGGCTGGGGCCGCTATCCGCTGTTCGGGGGCTACGTGGCGCAGGGAGGTGGATTCGAGCGTTCTGTGTTTGGGAGCTCACAGCGGATTCGGGCGCCCGAATCAGGTCCGAGCGCCCGAATCCGGGGACACAGAGGTAATTTCCGGATTTGTTTTTGTGGGCCTATAAATAGGCCCCTTGGAGCTCCGTTTCTGGGTTTTCTGGCCGGTTTCTCTGGGGGATTTCTACAGGAAACTTCTTCCTCTCCCTCTCCTCCACCCTCTATTGGAGTTCTAGGATTTTTGGAGGTTACTTCATCGACGTTTCCGATTTTGCGGCGCACATCGACGCTTCTTCTCCGGCGACCCTTCCCATCGCATTTCGGTGCGCGGACTCCCCCGGGCTACCCAGAAGGAATTTTCCGGCGATTTTTGCACCATCGTCTTCACGACAGGTAGGGCTACGATTCTCGTGTTCACTGTTTCTTCCCATTCCGAGGTTTTCTTGGGCTTTTTGGATCTTTTTTGTTACCTCTTTTTCTGGGGCGGAGTTTTGGACAGCATTGGAGTTTTTATGGGTTTTCTTCGCGCTCGAGCGACGGATTAAGGAGTGCAAGTACTCGATTCGTATCTACGCGATGCAATAACATCATCGTGATTTTTCTGGAATTTTTGGAGGTAGGCACGAAGGTGAAAATCCTACTTTTTCTGAGCAGATTTGTACAGATTTCTGTTTGGGGGTTTCCGTGAGTACCGCGGTGTTTATTTTGTATCTTGGCCTACAGGTATCGAATTTGGACGTGCAAGTACTCGTTTCGATCGGCTCGCCATTTTCGAGGCTGGTTGTATGGACAGCGGTGTTGTACACATAATTTGGTTTAATTGTGCACCGTTTGGTTTATATTTTCAGTTTTGGGCGTTTGGCGTGGAAAAGGGATATTGGACAGCAAGGAGGTTTTACAGCTGTGGATTGCGCGTTTTCAGGTGGGTGGTTGCTATATCCCTCTTTTTCTGACATACCCATTAGGAATATCAGAGAGATCTTGTGGGATAGTTATGATCAATATTTGCTATTCTTGGGAGCCTATCATGTGAGACATATCATGTTGGGAATGTTATTAGGAAATTACTGTGTTGGAAACATGATTGTAATTGGAACTTATACATGCTGGCATGGACAAAATATTAGCACCTAATCGTGCATGTGAAAGTTAGTATCATTTTGGGACAATGTGAATCATCTTGTTGGTAGGTACCACTTGAGGCTCTTTTGGACATGCATAGGTGGATGGTCTATATGAGGGTAACTAGTGGATTTTAGACATGTGTAATGGTGTAGTGATCTTAGCATAATGGTTAAATCGTTGCGGAACTATTATTTGATACACATGTGGAACTTTTAGTTGTTACACTCTCTTTCAATCTACATGAGGACATTTGAATGCTTGCATGGACATATAGATAGGCCATCTTTTATTATTACACTATCATGCTGGAACTTGACTTAGGAGAAACCATGTTTGCTTCTCTTCTCCTCATTCTTTAGTCAGGTGGATATTGTTGCTCGGGTTTGAGCAGGGGTTCGGGATAGTGTAGCCGGGGCCGGGATTATAGACTCTGGGGTATTGCGGCAGCCGCGGATATTAGGTGGTTGACTGGATGTCGGTTATGGGATATGATTGTGGATGATAGGGTGTTGTGGCAACCGCGGATATTGGGCGGTTGACCAAGTGACGGTTATTGGGTTTGACTATAGATTACGGGGTATTGCGGCGATCGCGGATTTCGGGCGATTGACCGGATATTCATCTATGCATCAGATTGGGGATCAGTTTTCTTTTAGTGGAGGGGTGTATTCCACTAGGGCTTTATAGTGATCTAGTCCTGCTTTTATGATACTTGTGACAAGGCTAATTTCCTCGTGTGGGTAGCTCCCCTCGAGTGCCACTCCGGAGCGCGCGGGGCACCAGCCAGGTGCCGGACAGTTATTGGGTTTTGCTATCACATCGGCGCGGCTTTATTTGCCCGATGATGAGGGCGGCAGCAGGCAGTACCAGTTTTACTGGTGGTTAGATTGGGTTACTGGGACGGTTTTGGTAACTGATGCATACTTATGGTTATTTCAGTCTGGGACTGTACTTAGAGGCATGGTAGATGCATTTAGAGGCATAGTAGTGGTAGTTCCCCTTTGCAGTAGTTTTATTACTTACCACACTTCTTCCTATTTTCTTTGCTTCTGATAGACCTAGTGGGTGCGTCAGGGAATGAGGCTTTACCCACTAGGGGAGGCTACTGGTTTACTAATAGTTCTCACCCTCATTCTTCTTTCCTCTTTTTCTTCTCCTTTGTTTTGCAGTGTCTTCTGCGGGTGCTGATGGGTTTTCAGCGGCGGGTCGAGGAGAGAGGACGGCTGAGTAGATAGATCTCGAGGCAGGCTAAGCGGATTAGCTGGACTGTTGGTGTACCCTTTTTTCTCAGACGGTTGTACTTTACTTTTGGGTCTGGCTTTGGCCAGCTGTTTGTATCTTTTTGGTGAGCTGGGAGAGACAGATGTATTATTTTGACAGATGTATTGTATTCTATTTCCAGCTTCAGTCTGAGATGTATTAGTTTTAGTTCAGCTCTGTGTTATGCTCTTTATTATTATTTCTTATATCTGAGCAGGTTACTGGCGCTTCGTGTATGCGAAAAATTTCGTGTGCACGGCGAATCTGTAGACGGGCCCGGGTTCTGGTTTACACCCGGGGCGTGACAATAATGGTTCGGTTACAACAGAGAAACAAACAGCCGATCCCTCGGCTCAACAAAACAACAGTCGAACAATAAAACAAGGCTACGGACGACCGTCTAAACTCCTAGCTCAGCTACTCGACCAAGTTCTTGTCGCGGTCCTGTACTCACCAAACTGAACCGACACCTGAAAAGAAGTAAACCATAGAAAGTGAGATTTGATTAAAATTTCCACTGGGTTTAACTATCGAGAAAAAATGTTCTACACTTCCTTGGTCTATAGGAGACATTCTCAAAAGAAAAACACAAAAAACAGCTCACAGATAAGGAAAATAGTAAAAAGGGTCAAGCTGTCACGCCCCGCGGTCGAAACTGTGACCTGGGCTCGCCAACAGATCCGCCATCTGTACAGAAATTTCCGCACAGATGAAGCGTCTATCCTGCAAGTCAGATCTATAGCTAAACATGTATCAGAGCTGAATAAGAATAAGTAGCTACAGAATCAAAAACTGGACATCTGAACATATAAAATCAAAAATACATAGTCATCTCCTACTATGAACATGATACAATAAATCTCTCAGACTGTCCAGTACAAAATAAAATCTCATATATAGGGTACATCTACCTCTGACTCTCAAATAAGCTGGTAAGGAACTATTCGACCACGCCCTTACCTCGATCTGCTGCCTCCGCCCGATCCGGTGCCGGAACAGCTACCTCAGGAAAACCTGTCACCACAGCGGGTGTGAGAACTACTGCAGAAGGTAGTTCCCAGTGGGTACCGTCACCAATATCCACGATATGCCTACTAAGTCTACTGGAGGCAAGACAATAGGTATACAGATAGATAATATGAAAGCTGAAATGAAACTACAGCTAATATGCCTCGAGTATCATGCTCAAAGGAAAAACTTAACTAAGAACATGTAATGTATCCACTCGCTCACGAGATGCTCACTTTCAACCCAATCTCTCTGACTGCCAAATCTGGTCTAGTCAAGCCTGCGCCTCCGTAGTGTATCAACGTAGGGTTCTACCGGTACTCCAACCCGGTCCATAACTCGATCTGGTCGCCCGGTACACCAACCGGTCCAGTCGGAATATCACGCAAAGCAACCTCATCATGCGCATCATCATCATCGCATCCGGAGCGGCTCTCGAGGGGCGCTACCCCACCGAGGAATAAGCGTGTCTCATCTAGCTCAATAAGCGGCATCTGCATGCTATAATCTACGATCGAACAGATCGAAAACTTGAAATGCCAACTAACTCATAAACAGGTCGGAGAACTCTCCACGACTCATCTGATAGTACATACAAACCCCCAAGACACTAGGAAACCCATCCACTCAGTCAATAAAAATCCCCTCGGCCCCCAAGCGCGAGAGTTCATGCATCTTGAACCTATCCAACCCCTCTGGGTGATCACAAAGTTTAAAACTATTTTTGAAGCCACTTTTTATATTAAAATGGGTTCAAAAATTTTAAAACGGTTCAGATGCAGTTCGAAAGTCAACTAATCATGCAATCTAGTGTTAAACAGTCTCAAGATCATACAGATGATAAATGGGGTTCAGGTCTGTCATTCAAAAATAATCTAGACATCTATCAATTATACTGGCTATGCAAATAGCTAAACTAGGCATGCTAACATGCTTTCAACAGAATTAGAAGGCATTCCATAAAGTTTGGAAGAAATCCAACCCACCTGGATGTGCGCGTTAGTCCTGAGTCCAAATGAGCTAAAATTTAACAGGTGCGATCCTCAGGTTCTCACGATTATAACGCACCAAAAATCGGCTGAAATTCCACCCGGTTGCTGAGATAAAAGCCGAACATCGTGGTAAGCTCAAATCACTCAAAATAGTAATTTTATCGCACATCTGTCCACAAAACAGGGAATTACCTCCTGCGAGATGCCCTCCAAAAATTCCAAGAAAAATACGACGGCGATCCTCACGAAGCGTAAATAGAAATCGAGTCCTTAAACACCAAATTCTGCCTCTCATAGGCCGAGAAATTGCAAGATTACTCCTCCGCTGTCCAGAACATGCAACAGCAAAAAGGAGGTCTAAAGATGCTGCACGCACTCCCATAAAAACTCAAAATAGAGCAAAGTGATGAATACCAAAGTCGAAGATCTACCTGTCGTGAAAACGCTGCCACAAAAATCGGCGAAAAAGACCAAGAACTCAGCTCGGGTGAGTTCGCGGACGAAAAGTCGACGAAAACGATCAATATCGGAACAGCGTCGAAGCTCGTGAGATAGGGGAGGAAAAATATAAAACGGTCTCCAAAATTTCTCCAAAACCCCAAAAAGTGTAGACGACTCGAAGTAGAAACTCGCTGTCAAAAACGGCACTCAAAAAGGATCTCAAAAAGTCCAGAAATGAAGCCCTCAATGGCCTATTTTTAGCCAAAAAAAACACTATTGGGCTTGTCGGATTCGGGCCCAAGAACCGGGCGCCCGAAAGTTACTGTAGCCGCCCGAAACCACAGGATGATGCCACGTGTCCCGCCCGAATCTGCCTGATCGCGCCACGTGTCCCGCCGCCCACGTTCCGTACGCCTCGCGCACGTGGGCGGCGTGCGCCCGCCAATGGCACAGTGCCACGTGTCCCCACGTGGTTCACGCGACGCACGCGCCCGGTCTACGCGCCGGGTGTGGTGACCCGGATCTCTGCAGGGCTTCTACAGTGTGACCAGCAGCTTCTGGAGGTCTATGTGACGTGTCGGCGGTGTTTGTGCTCCGATTGGACATAAATGATGGACTCGGGGCTTAAAATGGATCACGTGGGTAATCGGTGGACCCCGTCGATTGTTTAGAAGTGGTTTCGCGCGAATCGGGCATCAGAATTGGACTCGGCCCAAAATTTGGGTTAAGAACACTTATCTGGATGCCTTCGACAAATTTTGGAATTGGAATTTGGCAAAACGGACAGTGGATTTGGATTCAATGCGTGAAAACGATCAAAATGGGCTATTTACTTGTATTTTTCGGAGACCGGATGCGAAAACACGATTTTCGAGGCAAATGTACTGTTCCGGCGGCCGGGGGGCAGCACCGGCGGCAACGACGGGTGGCAGAGCGTGGCGGCGGGCTGAGGCGCAGCCGCCCGGTCCACGGGCGAGGTGTGCACCGGGGGAGGGACGCGTGGCGGCTCCCGGTTGGCAGGCGCAGCGCGCGGTTCACGAGGCGCGCGATCTGGTGCATGGACCGGCGGGGGACACATGGTAGCTTGTGGTTGGAGCGGTGTTGTGCGCGCGGTCCACGCATGGAGCGGAGCAGGTGACCGGGGCAGGTGCCGTACGGCGGGGCAGGTGACCGTACGGCGTGGCGGGCGTTGACGAGCGGGCGCGCCAAGCGTCAGCACGGGAGCGGGCCACGTGGCGCGACCGCAGCGGCTGGCGCCGCTGTGCGCTATGCGGCGTGCCACGTGGCGCTCAGGGATTGGGCCGAATTGGTGTTTGCTGTTCTGGGACACGTGGCGCTCCAGGGTTGATTCGGGCTTTGATGGTTTGGGGTACGTTTTCGGTGTACTGTAGCAGCCCGAACAATTCGGGCGCCCGAATGTGGGGACACAGATGGTATTTTCAAATTTGTTGGTTTGGGCTATTTATACCTCCTCTTGGGCCGCAGATTTGAGCCCTTTCCCGAGCCCATCTTCAGCTGAGGCTTGAAGATAAAATGTTCTTCATCTTGTGCTCTATCTACTGAGGGATTTTCAAATTTTTTGGAGGCCTCGATATACGCGCTTTCTGCGACGCGGCGCACTGCGACATTTCTTGGATTTTGGCTTCCAACGTCACTTTTTGGTCCGCGAGGCACCCTGGATCACCCCGATGGAATTTTGAGCCGATTTTCATGGCAGCGTGTTCACGAGAGGTAAGGCTTCGTTTTCCATGTTGATCACTTCTCCGTGTTTCGAGTTTTTGGCACAGTTCCTGAGGAATGAGGCGTTTAAGGACTCGATTGATATCTACTCTTCGAGAGGAACGCGCTCGTATTTTTATTGAATTTTTCTGAGGACTCTTAGAGGGTGAGAATTAAGCTTCTTTGCTGCTGTTTTTCCAACAGGATTGTGTTCTTGAGGAAGTGGCTTCCAATGTTGTTCTAATTGTTTCTTGACCTACAGGTGTCGGAATGAGGTGTATAAATACTCGTAGGGATCTAGCTCGCGACTCCCTCGCCTCGATCAACAACTGCAGAATCAGCAACACCCGCTAAGGCTCTGCAAAACAAAGGAGAGAAAAAAAAGGGAGGGGAAAAACCCCCAACGGGTGTGAGAACTACACCAAAAAGGGAGTTCTCATTGGGTACCACCGCCAGGCCCGACGATCTGCCCACTAAGTCCACTAGAGGCATAAGATAACCAATGCAGTAAAAACTGAACAAGAAAGCTGGAGACACTCAACAGCTACCATGCCTCTATCTAAATGCTCAAATGGGAAAACTCTGATAAAGATATGCAACACTCGCACACGAGGTGCTCAATCGACCCAATCGAGCTGACTGCCACATCGGGTCCAGTCAAGCCTGCGCCCACCTACAACCACCTCCCACTGCTAGGCAGGAATTACGTAGGGTGTCGAAACGGACTAACTCGCTATCGAATAGTGACTCATGCAGGCTATAGTCGAAATCCACGCTCTCTCTCAGAACGGATAGACTCAAGATGCTCAACCTCTCACACAACGGTCAAAGTACTCTCAACGACACGGGACCACCGTCAAACCAAACAGCTCCCAACAACACTAGCAGTGGTCTAAACACAGCTACTAGACTCCACTCAGCCCCCTGACACGAGTGCAACAATAAAAGTGCCTACCTGAATAAACCCAATCAATGGACCAGTAAGAACTGGTACTGCCTGCTGTGCCTGCCGTATCGGGTATGCTGGCCGACACATAGCACCGATGAAAAGGAGTCTCAAGGATTCAAAGCATGTCTGTAGCACACTCCGGAGTGGCACTCGAGGGGAGCGACCCACACGAGTAAAGTATCTCAGTAATAAGTATAATAGTAATATAAAACAGCAGGACTGGATCACGACTTAGATCAAAGTGGGAAAACCCATCCACTGAGGAAACCCCGGTCCTCAAATAGATGCAAAAGTACTCAATAAGTGGAAAACTCCATCCACTAGAGAAATCTGATACCCAATCTGATGCATAAATAAATATCCGATCAACCGCCCAATATCCGTGGTTGCCGCAATGCCACACAAACCATAATCTAAAACCGACCTCCGGTCAACCGCCCAAAGTCCGCGGCCACCGCAAAACCCTGCCAACCACAATCCAGCACAACCCATCCCTGACACCAATGTCCCGGCTACACTACCCCAAACCCCTGCTCGCACCCGACTAACAAAGAAGGAGAAAGGAATAACATGGTTTCTCCTAAGTCAAGTTCCAATAAGTAGTGTAGCAGTAAAAGATGGCCTAACTATATATCCATACAAGCATGCATTTGTCCTCAAGAAAGATAGAAGAAAGTAAACCAAATGCCAAAATCACTAATGAACTACACCTGTCCATAATCCTTGATCCATAATGACTCCTCAGAGTAATACCCGCACATAGCTACATAATACTGCCCCATCGCATGAACCAATCCCATAAACGGCTATGTGCTAACATGGCATGCTACATAATCACATATAGGGTAACATTATCTTAGGTAAGCTTCCACTAATCACCAATATGACTATCCAAATCTCGTAAGTCCTTATAATATAACATGAATATTAATCTTGCAATTCTTTTATACAATTATCATTACCAAGCTTACCTACCTCTCAATCACATACCGTGTACCCTAGACATGCATGCATCCTAACATAAAGAATTAGAGAACCGTCCACCGGTTCTGGAGATGAAGCAACCCACCTGAAACGCTTTCCGTAGGCAAAGCTGAAATCGGTGAAGAGAGTGGCCACTTGCAAACAAAATCCGCTGAACCTGTATCCTCGGTACATGTCGCGCGAGCCTCGGCTCCAAACAACATCACGCCAACAATACAACACAACAACAAACAACATCACAACACAAACTATACCCCAAACATACACCAACAGCATTGCTATTTTTCCCAAATAGCACAAAGAAGGGCATTTCTCACCTCCAAGCAGTGCTCCAAAAATTCCAAAAAATTCACGGTTGTGATCCTCGCGACGAGTAGCCCCAAAACGAGTATTTATACGCCCCGTTCCGACACCTGTAGGCCAAGATACAAATTAAACAATGTGAGGCGCCAGCAATCCACAACACTACAAAAACTGCGGGATACAACCCCAAAGAAGCTTAAATCTCACATTCGAAGAGTCCTCAAAAAAATCCAATAAAAATACGAGCGCATTCCTCTCGAAGAGTAGATATCAATCGAGTCCTTAAACTTCTCATTCCGATGCTCGTAAGTCAAGATAGAAAATCGACAAGCCTCCGTTGTCCAAAATCTCACAGCAGAAAAAGGGGTCACCAAAACACCTAGGGAACTATGCCAAAAACTCGAAATACGGAGAAGTGATCAACATAGAAAACGAAGTCTTACCTCTCATGAACGCGCTGCCGTAAAAATCGGCTCAAAATTCTATCGGGGTGATCCGGTGTGCCTCGCGGACTGAAGAGCGACGGTAAAAGCCAAAAATCCAAGGTGCGTCGATGTGCGCCGCGTCGCAGAAAACGTCGATGCCGCGGCCTCCAAAATCCCGAAAATCCATCAGAGAGTGGAGAAGAGGAATGGGAGGAACTTCACTAAAGAAACGCGCGCGGAAAAAGGCCTCGGGAGAACTCAAAAATGGAGGAACGGAGAGGAGGAAGGCCTATTTATAGGCCGGGGAAAACAATTCACAAAATTCCCGGGGTGTCCCCTGTTTCAGGCACCCGAAACATTCGGGCGCCGAAAACCTGGTCCAATACACCCGACCAACCAGCGCCCGAAACGCTGAGGTTGTGCCACATCAGCGCAAAACAGCGGACAGCTAAACCAGCCGCCCACATTGCGCCACGTGGCACGCGCCCCACGCTGACGCGTGGCGCGCAGCCCGATCAACGCCCGCCTGCCGCGCCTACGTGGGCGCCTGCGCTCGCCGCCTGCCACCCTGACCGACACGCAGCCCGAGGCGCCCCCCGCCTGCTCTGTGGACCGCGCCCAAAGCACCCACCAATCAGCTGCCGCCACCTATCTGAAGCAAGCCAACGAGAAGCCTCCACGTGGCACGCCGCCCCCGTGCACCACGCTCACCCGCGCACCTGCCCGCGCGCTCGCGTTGCCCGCGCCCGCTCCCATGGACCGGGCCCATTGTGCCGCCACTCTCGCACTGCCACGTGGTGTACGGCGCCAATCAGAAGCCGCCACGTGGCACACCTCCGGTCCACCAGTCCACCGTGCACCCAAAAACACCAGAAAACTTTCGGGTGTCCGTTTTTGGCCGTCCGGACTCAAAAAAATACAAGCAAGTAGTCGATTTCCATCGTTTTCAAGCGCTGAATCCAAATCCGCTGTCCGCTTTGCCAAATTCCAATCCTCAAATTTTTCGAAGGCATCCAGATAAGCAAACTTAATCCAAACTTCGCGCTGAGTCTAATTCTTGGGTCCAATATGCGCACAAACACTTCCAAAACTCAACTTAAGCCTCCAGAAGCTGTCAATCAAGCAAGAATCCTAACGTGGGAATTTCGGGTCCTCACACATGATCTTTGATGAATTATTCCATACTCTTGAAATAACAATTGTATAGGTAGAGACAAAATTTCAAACCCATTATCAGTTCTTATTTGTTTGACATTGCAACCAAATTGAGTATACACCAAATTAATAAAAATTCACAGGAAATTGTATGTTTCAGATTTATATCGTATAAGATAAATCCATATACAATATAAATAGTCATCAACTATGCTTAAATTATAATGTGCATCAGAGTGAGATGGAGTGGAATATCCTCACCAAATGTCACAGTAAATCAAGTTGAAAATCGAACAAGTTTTACTCAAACTAGATTGAAAGGGCAAACGAGTTTGTTTAGTAAGGGTACATGTAGAGTTATTTAGGATCCACAAGGATCTAAATAGGTACTATCAAACACCTAGAGGGGGGTGAATAGGTGTAATATTATAAAAACCAATCTCAGTGCAAAAATAAAAATAATGCGGAAAATAAAAATCAACACACCGAGATTTACGTGGAAACTCCAATCCAGGAGAAAAACCACGGGACCAACACGCAATAACAATCCACTAAGAATTGAAGAATAACAAGGTGATTACCGACTCCACGGACTCGACCCCTCCTTCAACTTCTTCGGACCTTGCGCTGACCGGTTGGATGTCCACGCAATAACAATCCACTAAGAAACGAAGAATAACAAGGTGATTACCGTCTCCACGGATTCAACCCCTCCTTCAATTTCTTCGGACCTTGCGCTCCACCGTTTGCACGTCCACTGCACACGTTCGAATCCACGAACGCCACTCGAATCCACGAGCACACGTTTCGAATCCACGAAACGCCTTCAACACACCGAATCCACGGTGCCACGTCGAATCCACGACGCAAACTCAGCCGGTAAGAATATTGGCTTCGATGGTGATCCTTTGCTTAGATTATCAATGAAGATCCATGGGAAAAATCTCTAAGCAAAGATTAGATCAATTCGACAAAAGATAGATCTTGGAAGAACCGTCGAATTGACCTAAAAGAGGCTATAAAGAAGAACGATAAAAACCTAGCCTCTAGGGTTGCTCTCAAGTGTTTTATAAATTGATCGGTATTGAACCCCGTTCTTGAGAAACCCTAAATGTCTATTTATAGCCCTTGGAAACATATTAGAGTCGGTTTAGGAAACTTTTCCCGAGAGGGCATTGTGTACCGGTACCAAATATCGTGTTCCGGTACGCAATGGTGCAAAACACAGATTTTTCTATTGTGTTCCGGTACGCGAGTCCGTGTTCCGGTACGCAATGCAATTTACAGAAAATTCTGTGTCGGGTTAGAGGAACTTCAAGTGTGGTTCCGGTACGCAATGTAAAAACTGATTTTTCCAAGATAAACTTTATCCAAAACAAACCCAGTACCGGAGTCCAAACTTAAAACAAGTTATAAGTTAAAACCAAGTTCCTAAAACCAAGTCTAAACCGGTTTTCATTAATTTTCTGTTTCCAATGATTATAAATGAACTTTAATCACCATGAGCTATATTTAATCATACCTGAGAGTTGACTTGGGCTCATGTTGAATCTTCAACGAGTCTTCGAAGGCTGATTTGACAAATTGATCCCTTTAAGACTCCGACTCAACTCACTGACTTGACTCACGAAATATGCCAACACCAAAAAGCCGTAACAATCTCCCCCTTTGGCAATTTCGTGACAAAACCCAAAAATACATAAAAACTCTCAAGTCACTCATCTTAAACCAAAAGATCGAAATTCAATGTCATCACCAGAACATTGATTTTCTTTGCGTGAAAGATCCAATAAATACAAAATACATTTGAACCAAACAGTCCTAGAACATACTCTATGACTTAGGACTTGGAGTCTTAAAGTGATGTAATTCCTGCAAAACAAAACTCCAAACAAAATCAAATGTTAGTCGTTAGAAATTAAAATCCTACATTTGATCCGTCTTCCTTTTGGTTCTTTTGTTTTTCGGCTCTTTCAATGTCTCCCCCTATTTTGAGCATATGTTCTCCATGTTCTCCCCCTTTGTGATCGTGTTCTCCCCCTACGATCATTTCCGTTCTCCCCCTTTTTGTCACAAATTGTCAAACAGTTAATAGAAACAAAAAGAGAACATACTAGAAGGATAAGTTCTTAGTTACATGCCCATTAGAGTTCTTGTTCAACACAAAGTGAAAAGAAACTGAAAAGCAAAAACAAGAAGGTAAAGAGATCACTCATCCTGATCTGAATCTTCATCGTCCTCATGTGATGTAGGTCCGTGAGATGTACTCGGTGCAGTTGCTCCAGTGACCACATCATCATGTTTGCATCCAAGAATATCGAAGATTTTCTTTAAGCTATCCTCAAGTTTCTTGAAGCCTCGCTCCATCCTTTGCTCCATCCTTTTCTTTAGTGAACGAACATCCCGATGCAGGGTTTGAAGAGTTACAACCTCATCTGGTTCAGGAGATTCTTGACGAGGTGGTGCACTCACTGTCGCTTCACTTGCATAGGCTTTTGTATGCCCAAAAGTCTTCAAAGTGCTAATTGACTTGGCTAAAGTGATTCCATCAATTGCCCCCAAGCCATAATCATATTTGGCACAAGTAATGTCCACTCCGTGATCTTCCAGAATACGCGTAATCAAGATCGGATACGGTAGAAGGTCACGTTGTCTAGATCCTTCAATGACATGCACCATCTGCTGCCAAATGAGAAATGGAATGTTGGTGTTAATTCCATTTGCACTTTCCGGGTGACCAAGGAGAAAGAGAAGTAACAATCGATCCCATCGAATCCTTTTGGTCCCCAGTGTGGGCAATAGGTTGTAGCATACGATTAAGGACAAAATATGATACTCTGGTTTTAGGTCCTTTGATTCAACATATGATCTGTTCGTGTGCGTCCCTGTCTTGCAAATAGAGTCCACAACCATATCCCAATGGGTATCATGTAGGAAGTTTCCATCAGTATAATAAAGACCAGTAGTGTCAACAGCTAATCCAAGGTTTGCACCAATTACTGCTGGAGTAATGTCAAACTTGACGCCTCTAACTGTTGTTTCAAAGACGAAGGCCCCGGTGTCATGGTCTTTTTGAAGTATGTTACCTTGCATGTAGAATTCCCTGATGATCTCCACACAAAAACCCATCTTAGGTTGAACGCTGCCAAGTGGCCGAATATGGCTTCGTTCCAAAATCCTTGCAAAGTCTGGCACCTCACGACATAGCTCATTAAAGTTCACGTGTCGCTCTCCAATGCATGTGCGGTTTGCAAATCTAGCACGGCGTTTTGCACTCACATGCAGTTCACTTTCATCAACATTAGATCTCCGTTGAGAGCGGTCGCGTATTACCGGTCCACCGGTACTTCTACGCGGAGGAGAATCCGCACCCTTCTTTTTCCGTGGAGCCATAGGTGCTTTTCCTTTTCCTTGAACTGTTTCTTCTTCATATTCTGAGGAATTTTCAGAATCTGAGCTAGTTGAATCCTCGTTGCGTGATCGCTTGGTAGCCTTTTTCTTTCCAGAACCACGACCACGTCCACTTCCAGTGGCCATTAAGATCACTAGTGCAAGAAGCCATGAACATGCCATTTCCTACAAAGAACACAATGCACTATGATTTGATCTTATAGAAAGGCTTAAACATGTCTAAGAAACATTCTAAACATGTCACAAGTGATGATTCATCATTCAAAATTCAAAAAGCCCTAATTCTCAATTTTCTTATATACTAAGAACATATAAAAATGTTAGATTCAATCAAGTAAGCATGGAAACATGAATCTAATTAGATAAAAAGCAACCAAATATGTTCTAAGCATGAATTAAGAGTGATTTAAGCAAGAGATTTCATTTGGAGTAAGGATCAACTCATAAATCCCAACATAAACATCAAAACCTAAAAACTAGGGTTTTGAAGCAAAAGAAAGCAAGATTCATGAAGAAACTTACAAATCAAAGCAACAAATCTCTTGATCTTGAAGAAAAACCCCTTAGAGATGTTTTAGAGAGAGAGAGGGAGGGTTTTGAAGTGGGAGAGATGAAATAAAAACATTGTTGTTTCGGAATATAAGGAATTCCAGATCGCGTACCGGTACAAGAAGTCGCGTACCGGTACGTAGTGTAAAAACCGAAAAACCTTCGTTCGGGTTCCGGATTGTAAAACAGGGGGTAATCCGGATCCGCAATGTAGTTCCGGTACTAAAAGAGTAGTACCGGTACGCAAGTGAAAAACCAGAAAAATTCACATTCGGGATCCGGATTGGATTTTCTAATCCGGATTGGATTTTCAGGTACTAAAAAGCAGGTACCGGAACAACAGAGCCAAAAAGCAAAAATTTCTTGAAACAAATCCAAATTTTGAAATCTTTTCAAATACCGATTTGTATACCATCAAGAAATCCATTTAAGTGCTTTGAAAAACAATGAATTCACATAGATGTCATTCAATCCAATTAATTATAAAAATTAAAAAGATTTACTCCAAAATCATGAAAAATAAGGGTAAAACATTATAGACCGTTTTTCATGTTATATTCATCAAACACAAGTCATCAAAAATAATCTTGAGATCCAAACTCTATCAAGATGTAACGGATTTACAAAGATGACTTACGGAGATTTTCCAAATGACATCAATCTTGAATTCTACCCTTTCAAATTTGAGATAAGCACTAAAGTACCTAAGGGTGGCTCTTTGAGCATCTTTTTAACTATCCCACCTTATACCAACCAGGAGATTGTTCAAAATAAGAACTTTGAATTTAAATCTCCGAATGCTTCAACTAAAAATTCTCATAAAATATTTTCCAAACATCCATAACATGTGGTAGCTCTTTCCAACATGTGGTGGTAGTTTTCACACTCCTTTCGGATGTAACTCTTTCCACATCTTTTATAATTCATTTCTTTACCCTTGTAAGAAGGCAATCTCTTACGTGAAAGAATTAAATCCCAAATTTCAGTCTATCGGTTGTCTCACGTTTATCACAATGAATTCACACAACCGAGATAGATTAAGCATCTAAAGATCACACATGATTTCTAAAATTTGATGCTTATAATATCAAAAACTCCTATAATGAAGTATCTTCAAGATTATGATTATGGAGTAAAGTTGATAATTCATATAAAATTAAATTGGAGTGAATGAACGTGAAACCCTTTTTATTCAATGCACTTGTTCAATAAAAACCCTTTTGTTCAAAAACAAAGTATAAAAACAAAGAGCATTGAAAAACATGTAATGCAAAGATTAAGAAAAATATGAAGGGAAAACCAATCAAAGCATTACATACAGTCATAAGCTAATTAGAACTTAAGACAAGGAAAGATATCACCTTTCCGAATCCAAAATCGTCGGATCTTGGGTTGTCTTGATTCGTTGTGCCCGGGGGTTGGTAGCTTTGACTGTTGATCCACCTTAGGTCTTTGCCTGCAATGATCCACTTGAATGATTGATGTTGTGGCTCGGACCTTTGGTGGGTTGAGTGAACTCCTTTGACTTGATGTGTCTTTTGAATCCGTTGAGTTCGCTCCGTAGATGAAGTTGCCGAAGAATTTTTCTTTCTCTTTTTCGGGCAATTCTTCACCAAATGTCCTTCAAGTCCACAAAGGTGACATGTCCTTCCTTTCGATTTCATTGTGGAACTTGAAGCATGCACAGTTTGGTCCTTTTTAAATCCCAAACCAACCTTGCTTGCTTGACCTAATCCGGACATACAATTAAGTTTCTTGGAACCGGTTGAAAGCCTTTGTATGTCGGATTTAAGTTCATGAACTTGCTTGGTCAAAGCTTGGTTGGTGACATGAATCTCCTCAAACTGCTTTTCTAGAAAACCAATCTTGTCCATATATGATTTAGCGTTTGTCTCCGATTGGTTTAGCTTTTCTTGGAGGATTTTATTGTTGTCTAAAACCCGTCCATGTTCCTCCTCGAGATCATGAAGTTTGATCTTTAAAGCTTGATTCTCGTCTTGAACTTCAAGTCGTTGCTTCCTCAACTTCTTGTTAAGTTTGGCCATCTTCTTTGATTCCGCAAGAAGTTGTTGGTATGCCTCAACGAGTTCTTCTTCGTCCGACTCCCCCTCACTTGATGACTCTCCGCCGGATGTTGATGTTTCATGCAAAATCAAAGGAATAGAGTCAGTGACTAAAGATGATAAACACAAATTAGAAGAGGGAATTTGAGAGGCATGAAAAGCAACAAATTTTTCTTTTTCCTCTTCACTTGAGGTCGATTCATCGAAACTAGAATCGTCCCAAGTTTTTGCTTGCAAAGCCTTCTTTTTATATGATTTCTTAGAAGGACAATCCGTTGAAATATGGCCGTAGCCTTTGCATCGATAACATCGGATTTCCCCTTCGAAATCATCTTTTTCTTTTTCTTTAGAAGGTTTTGCAACGCCTTTGAGTTTAGAGGATTTAGAACCCGATGATCCTTTAGATGGTTTCGTGGATGAAGATCCATCGGTTCGATTCTTCCAAAATTTCCGACGAAATTTCTTTGTGATCCGCGCCAATTGTTCTTCAAAATCGGCAAAAGAGATTTCATCGTCGGAACTCGATTCGTCATCTTCTTCCTTTGTTGATTTGAATGCAATACCTGTAAGCTTAGAAGAAGACTTGGAAGAATTTTGATTAGTAGGAAAAGTCATCTCATAAGTTTGCAAAGCACCTACTAATTCCTCTACACTCATCTCATCCGGATGACTAACGGTTTCAATGGCGGTAACCTTTGCCCTAAACCGTTCCGGAAGAGTCCGAAGTATCTTTCTTACAATTTTCGACTCCGGGATCTTTTCTCCTAAATTAGCACATGTATTAATTACATCTTGAAGTCTAGTGTAATAATCTGTAAACAATTCATGCTCTTCCATATGAATAGAGTCAAATTGACTTGTAAGCATCTGGAGCTTTTGAATTTTTACAAGATTAGTACCCTCATGTGTAATTTTGAGAATATCCCAAATTTCCTTCGCGGTTTCACACGCGGAAATTCTGTAAACTCAGTCGAGGAAAGAGAATTAAAAAAGCGTTCATACCTTTCCCATTGTAAGAAGATCTTTCGATTTCCTCTTTAGACCATCTAGAGCGAGGTTTTGGGGTAGTAGAATTTCCTACTTCCTCAACAGGATGCACCCAACCGTATTCAACGGTTTGCCATACCCGCTCATCAATAGAGATGAGAAAAGCTCTCATCCGCATTTTCCAATATGCATAATTGGTCCCATCAAAAAGAGGAGGTCTAAAAATATTACCACTTTCACCCATTATGATAGATAAACCTAAAACCCGCTCTGATACCAATTGTAGAGTTATTTAGGATCCACAAGGATCTAAATAGGTACTATCAAACACCTAGAGGGGGGTGAATAGGTGTAATATTATAAAAACCAATCTCAGTGCAAAAATAAAAATAATGCGGAAAATAAAAATCAACACACCGAGATTTACGTGGAAACTCCAATCCAGGAGAAAAACCACGGGACCAACACGCAATAACAATCCACTAAGAATTGAAGAATAACAAGGTGATTACCGACTCCACGGACTCGACCCCTCCTTCAACTTCTTCGGACCTTGCGCTGACCGGTTGGATGTCCACGCAATAACAATCCACTAAGAAACGAAGAATAACAAGGTGATTACCGTCTCCACGGATTCAACCCCTCCTTCAATTTCTTCGGACCTTGCGCTCCACCGTTTGCACGTCCACTGCACACGTTCGAATCCACGAACGCCACTCGAATCCACGAGCACACGTTTCGAATCCACGAAACGCCTTCAACACACCGAATCCACGGTGCCACGTCGAATCCACGACGCAAACTCAGCCGGTAAGAATATTGGCTTCGATGGTGATCCTTTGCTTAGATTATCAATGAAGATCCATGGGAAAAATCTCTAAGCAAAGATTAGATCAATTCGACAAAAGATAGATCTTGGAAGAACCGTCGAATTGACCTAAAAGAGGCTATAAAGAAGAACGATAAAAACCTAGCCTCTAGGGTTGCTCTCAAGTGTTTTATAAATTGATCGGTATTGAACCCCCGTTCTTGAGAAACCCTAAATGTCTATTTATAGCCCTTGGAAACATATTAGAGTCGGTTTAGGAAACTTTTCCCGAGAGGGCATTGTGTACCGGTACCAAATATCGTGTTCCGGTACGCAATGGTGCAAAACACAGATTTTTCTATTGTGTTCCGGTACGCGAGTCCGTGTTCCGGTACGCAATGCAATTTACAGAAAATTCTGTGTCGGGTTAGAGGAACTTCAAGTGTGGTTCCGGTACGCAATGTAAAAACTGATTTTTCCAAGATAAACTTTATCCAAAACAAACCCAGTACCGGAGTCCAAACTTAAAACAAGTTATAAGTTAAAACCAAGTTCCTAAAACCAAGTCTAAACCGGTTTTCATTAATTTTCTGTTTCCAATGATTATAAATGAACTTTAATCACCATGAGCTATATTTAATCATACCTGAGAGTTGACTTGGGCTCATGTTGAATCTTCAACGAGTCTTCGAAGGCTGATTTGACAAATTGATCCCTTTAAGACTCCGACTCAACTTACTGACTTGACTCACGAAATGTGCCAACACCAAAAAGCCGTAACAGTACATGCTTCACAAAAGTCAAGAGAACAAGAATAGCCATGAAAAAGAGAAAAGAAAAGGCATGCAAGCCTGTGATCTGAAGGATGGCAGAGTCTTCGATGCCAAAGATGGCTCGGTTTATTTGAAATGGCAGCAATGACGGATGGTTGAACAAAATGATATAATCCATCCCGTATTTCACCGACTCCAATCAACTTCCTCATTGTCGGGTCCTGAAATACACAAAAAGTCAGAACAAAAAATCATGGCGCAATTCATAGAATTAGTAACTTTGCTAACGGAGAGAAGATTGAAGTTAAAAGACGGAGCACACTTGACATTATTCAAATGTAAACTTGGAGAAATATGAGTGTTACCAATATGAGCGATGGGATTGCTTAACCCATTTGGTAAGAAAACTGATTTAGTATTTGTAGTACAAACAACATTAGTTAATAAAGAAGAATCAAAAGTAAGGTGATCAGAAGCTCTGGAGTCAATGATCCATGAAGATGGATATTGGTTGGTTTGGATTCGTGGGGATACTTTACCGGCAAAATTAGTTGAAGGATTTGGTGCATATTTATTCAAAAATGATAGCAACTATTGATATTATTGACTTGTAAGAGGCAATGGACTTTCATCATAAGTTTGGAGATTACCACTTGAACTAGACTTCCCAACAAATTGCCAGGCATTGTTGCTAGTGTTGTTGTTGTTGTTGTCGTTGCTAGCATGCCTCGAGCGTTGTTGTTGTCCATTTGCTCGCCCTCTCTTTTGTAATCGCAAAGGTTGAGAAGATGCTTCTAATTTAGATAGATTATGCTTGGCGTGTCAAACAAGGTAACCAATGGTCTCATGACGGCGAGATTTGATATGTCCAGATTTGCCACAATGGTTACAAATAAAATGTGGCTTCACCTTTGAAGAAGTCGAATGAGTATCATTAAAGCGGTTAGAAAAACTGCCTTTAACAATAAAAGCAGTGAGTTTCGACGGATTTGAGTGAGATATTTTGAGACCAAGATACTTTTCTTCTTATTGAATAAGAGAGTATACCTTTGTCACGCCCCGGAGTCGAAACTGCGACCCGGGCTCGCCAACAGATCCGCCACCTATACAGAAAACCCCGCATAGGCGAAGCGTCCAACCTGCAAGAATAGATCTACAGCTAAACAGATATCAGAGCTGGAAAGAAAACTACTGTAAAACTAAAATCCAACCACTCTAGAATTGAAAATAAAATACAGTATCCACCTCCCAAAAATAATAATAGTACAACATCCTCTGATACAACATCTAAAACCCAAACGGGGAGGTAACTAAAATAACAATACATCAGTGTGCAGGCTCACAGTACAAGTCAGATTCTCACAATACATCAATCTCTCAAAAAGTAAAAATAAGCAATCTAACTGACTGTACAATAAATCTCCAATAAGGGGGTATAGCTACTCTCCAAAGACAGGTAGGGATCTAGCTCGCGACTCCCTCGCCTCGATCAGAAGGAGCAACAACAGCTGAGGTAGGAACTGGAGAAGAAACCTCTGCAAAACTGTCACCGATAGAGGGTGTGAGAACTACATCAACACGTAGTTCTCAGTGGGTACCGCCACCAAGCCCGACGGTCTGCCCACTAAGTCTACTAGAGGCAAAAGATAATGATGCAGTAAAAACTGAATAAGAAAAGCTGGAAATACACAACAGCTACCATGCCTCTATCTAAATGCTCAATCGGTGATACAGATGAAAAGATATACAACCACTCGCACACGAGGTGCTCAATCGACCCAATCGAACTGACTGCCACATAGGGTCCAGTCAAACCTGCGCCTACCTACTGCCATTACATCCACGGAGGACTGGACTTACGTAGGGCGTCCGTGACTGCCTAAAAAAGGCCCAGCCAGAAGGACAGCATCGACAAGTCACAATAGCAAAGTAACAGGTCTAGCTCCGGAGCGTCACTAGAGGGGCGCGACCCCACCGAGGAAAGTATCCGCGCATCTCTGTCGAGCTCAAAGTGGCTCCTGCAGGCTATAATCAAAATCCACGCTCCCTCTCAGAATGGAAGGACTCAAGATCCTCAAACATCTCGCACAACAGTCAGAGTACTCTCAACGACTCAGCTAATAAGCTCTCACGAATCTCGAGACACTAGTAAACTCAACCAACTCGTGGCACTAAACACGCTGGCTGGAGATACTCCACAGCCGGGACCACCGTCGATCCAAACGGCTCCTAACGAAACATCCAACTCGCCACGCCAAACACACAGGCTGGAGATACTCCACAGCCGGGATCGACCCACAACTCAGGGCTAATAAAACTGGTCGGACGACACTCAATGATCCGGGACCACCGTCAACCCCAAATGATTCCCAACAACACTGACCGGAAGACACTCGACAGCCTAGGACCACCGTCTACCCAAACGGCTTCCAACAACACTAGCACTGGTCTAATCTCAGCTACCAGACTCCACTCAGTCCCCAGGCACGAGTGCAACATACGTCCCACAATGACCTGACCTCTCGGCCCACTACCCAGGCAAGGAAACTCTATATCCAGAAAAGATGCAAAGTGTGGGATGTCTAAAGTGTCACGCCCCAGGGTCGAAACTGCGATCTTGGGCCCGCCAACAAATCCGCCGCCCATACGGAAAGCCCCGTATAGACGAAGCGTCTAACCTGCAAAAGATAATGCTATAGCTATACAGATATTATAGCTGAAAAGTATACTACTGAAATAAGATAAAACATATCCAAATAGTACAAGTCTGAACCTCACAATACATAAGTCTCTCATAAAGTAAAACTCTCGAAAATAACTATCTACTATAATCCAGCAGACTGTACTAAAGATCGCCAAAGAGGGGGTACAGCTATACTCCAAGGACGGGTAGGGAACTAGCTCGCGACTCCCTCACCTCGATCAGCAACAGAAGGATCAGCAACACCTGCAGAAGATTCTACAAAACAAAGGAGAGGAAAGAGGAAGGGAGGGGGGAAGAACCCCCAGCGGGTATGAGAACTACACCAACACGTAGTTCTCAGTGGGTACCGCCACCAAGCCCGACGGTCTGCCCACTAAGTCTATTAGAGGCATAAGATAACAGAAAAATTGTACTAATGTAAAGATAAGCTGGAAAGAAATCTACACCTATCATGCCTCTATCTACAATACTCAATGGGTGATACAGATGAAAATGATGCATCGACTCTAACCTAATATACTCAATCAACCCAATCACAGTGACTGCCACATGGAGTCCAGTCAAACCTGCGCCCACCTACTGCCATTACATCCACGGATGACTGGACTTATGTAGGGCGTCCGTGACTGCCTAAAAAAGGCCCAGCGCGTCGACAAGTCGCGATAGAAAAGTAACAGGCCTAGCTCCGGAGTGGCACTCGAGAGGCGCGACCCCACCGAGGAAAATATCTGTGCATCTCTGTCGAGCTCAATATGGCTCATGCAGGCTGTAGTCCAATCCACGATCAACAAGATCGACAGTACCCAAATCACCTCTCTAACTCACTAACAAGAAAATACTCGAACAGTCAGGACCGCTATCAACCCAATTGGCTCCCTAAATAGGACATCAACTCAACATGCAAACTCACTAACTGGGTATACTCCACAGCCGACAACAATGAAGGCTCCGGAAACCCCGAAAGACTAGAACCTACAACCCAAATCAAACGAGAATAGGCTCTAGGCATAGCCTCTCGTTGTTCTCGACCCAAAGAAAAATGCAGCCCTTAGAACCCAGACCACTCGAATCCTCTCGAGTGGGGAAGTTTACAGGAAAAATGTGACATTTATTACTAAAAACCATTTTTCACTCAAACCCACGCGGGGTGAGGACTAAAAATAGTTTCTTTTTGAAAAACCATCTTGATTTGAGAAAAACTCATTTTTAATAATTTTTAGTTCTTTTAGGAAAAACAGTTAGAAAATAAGTTTTTATTTCCAAACCCCGAAGGGCTAATGCCTTCGTCCAATCAGACAAGAACAGACTCCGGCGACCCTTCGATGTTTCGAAGAAAAACATTAGTTGACTAAAATCATATGTGTCCAAAAAGATTCTGGGTTCAAGGTCCTGCTATCACTGGTATACTACTGCCACTAACACAGTGGCGACATTTAAATCAAAGTAACACGACATCCGAGGACCACCGTTTAACCAAACGGCTCCCGCCACAGATATAAGACCAGCTACATCTACCAGACTCCACTCTGCCCCCAAGCACGAGTGTAACATGCATCCCACACTAAGAGAAATCTCGGCCACTCAGCCCACTACTCGGGCAAGGAAAACACTATGTCCAGGGATAGAGAGTAAAGTGTGGATGTCTAAAGTATAAATAAACCTAGCCCAAGTGAGAGTTTTCTACTAGTCTGGTTACACATGCAACATATGACAGGGTGCTAGGTCAAGTTCCAATAATAGCATTTAGTTTAACTAAAGCAAGATCAAGGAATATTAACCAACATGATTTCCATAACAACACAGGAAAGACAGCATCTCTCTCTCTAACATGCATTCTAACATATCTCACAATCATGCATGCTTTCTATGCAATAGAATTAATGAACCGTCCACCGATTTTGGAGACGAAGCAACCCACCTGAAGCGCACGTCAATACAAGATCCAAATAGGCTGAAATTGAACGGGGACAATCCTCGGATTCCCACGATTCCAACGAGTCCAAAAACACCAGAAAACACTTCCTGGGTACAAAGATATGGTCCAAACATTGCAATAAGCAAAAATTCCCACAAACACATGCTGCTGTAAAAATCAGTCCAGAAAATGCTTAAATACCACCCGTGAGATAGTCTCCAAAAATTCCAATAAAAATACACCGGTGATCCTTGCGAAGAGTAGATGTTAATCGAGTCCTCACATGCCGAAATCCGATACCCGAGCACGAAGATAAAAATCTGACAAGCCTCCGTTGTCCAGAAAAACCACCAGCAGGAAAGGGGTTCAAAGATGTTCCAGAAACCCCAATAAAAACCCAAAACTGAGAGGAACAGAAAACATGAAAAACAAAGATCTACCTCTCATGAAACCGATGCCCCAAAAATTGGCCAAAAACTTTCTCCCGTCAGCCCTGGGGAGTTCGCGGAAGAAGCTTCGACGGAAAAACTCGGTATCAATGGTGCGTCGAAGCTCACGATGTCGAGAGGAACGCAGATGGCACGCCTTCCAAAAATTTTTGGGATTTCAAAAGTCGAAGAAGACCCACTGTAGAACCACCCTGCCGAAAATAGGCTCAAGAGGGCTCGGAAAAAGCCCTCAAAAGAAGACACAAGGGGCTATTTATAGCCCAACCCACCAAAGGAGAGGATCCGGATTCGGGCGCAGGATTCGGGCGCCCGAATCCGGCCCGGCCCGATACTGTGCACGCCCGAATCCCCCCTCGGCGTGCCATGTCGCCCGATCCACGCCCCGCGCACGAGCGCCCGCCAGTCGCGGCGCGCCAAATGGCAGCGCGGTCCACGGCGGGGAGCACGGCCCGCGGTCCACGCCAGGCTAGCCGGGTCGCTGCGCCCACCAATTGGCGGGCACCACGTGGCCTGGCACAGTCCACGGTGCGCCGCGCCTGGCGGGAGTCACGCTCGTTGACCGCACAATCCGTGCGCGCCACGTGTCCCGCCGAAGTCCGCTGGTCCCGGTGCACGCCCAAAACCCGTGAACCGGCCTGCCCCCGCCTCGCACGCGCCTGCCCGCGGTCGTGCCCGCCGCCGCGCTCCGCCGCCTGCCTGTGCTGCCGTGCTGCCCGCTGGCCGCCGAAACACTAACCATGCCTCGAAATCTGTGTTTTTGACATCTGGGCTCCAAAAAATACAAGTAAAAAAGTCTATTTTTATCGTTTTCGCGCGCTGAGTCCAAATCCGATATCTGTTTTGCGAAATTCCACTTCTAAAAATTATTGAATGCATCCGGACAGGTATTCTTAATCCAAATTTCGTGCTGGGTCCAATTCTAAGGTCCGATTTGCGCGCAACCATCTCCAACACGCATCATAGGCCTCCAAAAGCCACAATTCACTCCATAAGACCTTCGCGGAGATTCGAGTCATCACATAAAGTATAAAAGAACCTAGCTCAAGTGAAGGTTCTCTACTAGTCTGGTTAAAATGCAACATATGACGGGGTGCTAGGTCAAGTTCCAATAATAGCATAATGTAACTTAGTATAAAATAGGAAGCATCATCTCGCACAAGCATGCTTTCTATCTCATCTAGCATAAAGTGAACATAACCATTTACAACATGCGAGATCTCAAATCCACCCAAACATGTACAATAAATTAAGTAAGCATTAATCTACATGATCTAGGCCATTTCTCATGCTTACATCTCAATTCTATAGATTGTACATTAAATTATGCATGCTATCAATCACAGAGGGTAACATTCCCTTAAGTAAGCTTTCATTAACCATAATTATGGATATCCAATATTGCAAGTTTTCATAAGACATAATATGGATATTTATCTTTCAATTTCTCATACCATTACCATTACTAAGCTTACCTCTCAATCATATATTGGTACACTAAACATGCATGCATTCTATCAAATAGAATTAGAGAACCGTCCACCGGTTCTGGAGACGAAGCAACCCACCTGAAAGTGCGCATCGATCCAAGGTCCAAAGGGGCTGAAACTGAACGGGGATAATCCTCAGGTTTCCATGATTCCAACGAGCCCAAAAACACCAGAAAACTCCTCCTGGGCACAAAGATACAGTCCAAACATCGCGGTAAGCAAAAATCCCCACGATCACAAATCTGCGAAAAGATCAGTCCGAAAGAATCCAAAATATCACCTGCGAGATGATCTCCAAAAATTCCAATAAAAAGATGGCTGCGATCCTCGCAAAGCGTAGATGTCAATCGAATCCTCACAGGTTGAAATCCGATAACCGAGCGCGGAGATAAAAATCCGACAAGCTCCACTGTCCATGAAAATTACCAGCAAGAAAGGAGGTTCAAAGATGTTCCAGAAACCCCAATAAACCCAAAATTTAGAGAAGCGAAAAACACGAAAAACGACGATCTACCTCTCGTGAAACCGATGCCGTGAAAATCGGCCAAAAACTCCCTCCCGTCAGACCTGGGGAGCTCGCGGAATAAGCGTCGATGAAAAAACTCTGTATCAAAGGCGCATCGAAGCTCGTGATGTCGAGAAGAACGCAGATGTCACGACTGTCACGCCCCGGGTGTAAACCGGAACCCGGGCCCGTCTACAGATCCGCCGTGCACACGGTATTTCCCGCGTACACGAAGCGCCAAACCTGCTCAGATATAAGAGATAACAATAAAAGAGCAATAAAAACAGAGCTGAACTAAAATCTAATAAATCTCAGACTGAAGCTGGAAATAAAATACAATACATCTGTATAAATGATACATCAGTCACTCCCAGCTCACCAAATAAATACAACCTGCTGGCAAAAGCCAGTCCCAAATGTAAAAGTACAACCGTCTGAGGAATCCTGGGTACACCAACAGTCCAGCTAACTCGCTCATCCTGCCTCGAGATCTATCTACTCAGCCGTCCTCTCTCCTCGACCCGCCGCTAAAAGCCCAGCAGCACCCGCAGAAGGCACTGCAAAACAAGAAAGAAGAAAAAGAGGAAAGAAGAATGGGGGTGAGAACTACTAGTAAACCAGTAGCCTCCCCTAGTGGGTAAAACCTCAAACTCAGACACACCCACTAGGTCTACCAGAGGCAAAGGGAAAGAAGAGTGGTAAGAAATAATGACTGCCGAAGAAATAAAACTACCACTACTATGCCTCTAGAAATACAGTCCTAGACTGGAATAACCATAACCACAATAACCAACCGTCCCAGATTAACCCAATCTGTACCGCCCTCATCATCGGGCAAGTAAGCCGCGCCGATGTGATAGCAAAGCTCCTGCTGCCGCCCTCACCATCGGGCAAATAAGCCGCGCCGATGTGATAGCAAAACCGTCAATAACTGTCTGGCCCCAGCCTCCGGAGGGGAACTCGAGGGGAGCGACCCACTCGAGGAAAGCACTACCGGGCAATAACCGCGCCGGTAAAATAAGTACCAAAAACAGGAGTAAATCACAACTGCAAAGCCCCGGTGGAACACACCCTCCACTAAAAGAAACACAGATCCCCCAATCTGATGCACAAATGAACATCCGGTCGATCGCCCAAAATCCGCGATCGCCGCAATACCCACAATCACAATCATGTCCCACATCCGACATCCGGTCAACCGCCTACTGTCCGCGGTAGCCGCTATAATCCCGCAACCCATAATCAAACACAACCTGTCACTAACCCTCAGGTCCTCGCTACACTATCCCAAACCCCTGCTCGAACCCGAGCAACCAGACTCAAAGGTCTAAATAAGAAGGAGAAAAGAAATCAAACATGGTTTCTCCTATGTCAATTCCAGCATGATAGTGTAGCAGAAAAAGGTGGCCTATCTAGGTGTCCAAACAAGCATGCAAGTGTTCTCAAGGAAATAAAGGAAAAGGTGTTCAATAGTGGTTCCACATGTGTAACAATTAATAACTCCGCATAGATATAACCATCATGCTAAAACATTATCCAACCACACATGTCTATAATCCATGTTCCATGATAAAGCATCACTATCCACCTATGCATGTCATAAAATCCTCAAATAGTACCAACCACTAACAGGATAATCATATAGTCCAAAATAAATAATCCAATCCACATGCAAGGTTAAACGCTAACATTCCATCCATACCAACATGTATAAGTCCCAACCACTATCAAATATCCACAATAGTAATTTCCATATGAAGGGCTCACAATTTTATATTACTTTAAGCATGCATGTCCAGATAATGGGATCACTCTAATATTCCTAGTGAGTATGTCAAAATAGAGGTAAACAACAACCACCCACCTGAAGTGCAACTGTCCAAGTCCGTACAGCAAGAAAATACCAAAACTCCAAATCCTTGCTCCCACAATTTTAGCACACCCGTAATATTCCTGGTACAATACAAAGCTCACTAATTACACTTAGGCTCCCAATTATTGCACTTATAACCACATACAACCTCGAATTCAAAACTGTTAAATTATCACCTGCAGAAAGTGCCCAGGAAATTCCAATAAAAATATCACGGCGATCCTCGCGTCGATAGCTTCGCAACGGTACCTTGCACGCCCAAATCTGAGTTCTGTAAGACAAGATATAAATTCGGCAAGGTGGTAATCCAAATAATAAACTGTGGAAAAAGACTGCACACTGTACACAGAGAAAACAGTGATTTTCACCTCGAAATAAATCTCACAAAAATCCAATAAAAATACGAGCGCGCTCCTTGCGATCTGTAGATGAAAAAGTTGTATAAGCTCGTCTCCGTCAGACGCTCGTGCGCGAAGATATGGCCAAAATACTCCGATGCTGTCCTCACATTCCTCACAGAAAAAGGGGGACCATTGTTACCCCGGGATCCGAGCCAAAGAAGCAAAATCAGAATGCGCGATCAAAATGAAAGATGAAGCCCTACCTGTCGTGAAGCCAACGGCGCAAAAATCACAGAAAAAGGAGCTCGGGGTAGGCCGGGGGAGCTAAAACACTGCTGCTGCGCCGAAGAAGAACACAGAAAACGCAACGTCGCGCCGCGCCGTAAAATCAAGATCTCGAAATCCGTGCCACCCAAAAATCAGAAACTTGGTAGATGCAAGCTCCTCTTCAAGGAGAAGATTTCTTCTTCTCAGGCCACAGGAAGATAGGAGCTCGAAGAAGGTGGAAATGGCCCAGCAAGCTCTCTCGGATTGCTAAAGAAGGAAATCCAAAACAAAATGTCCCCAGAAAATTCGCTGCGCCCGGTGCACGTGAGCCCGCCAATGGCGGCGCGCCACGTGGCCCAAACCACCGTGCACCGCCCGTGCACCGCGCACCCCGCACGTCGCGTACGGCACCTGCTCCACCCATTGCATGGACCGCGCGCACAACACCGCACCAATAAAAAGCCGCCACGTGTCCTACCGTCGGTCCACCGTGCACCCGAAGAACTCCGTGGACCGCGCGCTGTGAGCCGCCCAACCACCATCCGCCACGTGGCACCGCCACGGTGCACGCCCGGGCCGTGGACCGCGCGCCTGCCCGCGCCCTCCGCCGCGCCTGCCCGCGCCCTCAGCGCCTGCCCGCGGCCGCGCGCCGCCTGCCCGAGCGCCCTCCGCCGCCGGCCGCCGCTGCCCGCCGCCGCCGGCGATCGCCGGAAACACTGTTCCGGCCGTGAACAGTAACTGATGCTCAAAAATATCAAGTAGGTAGTCCATTTTGATCGTTTTCGCGCGCTGAATCCGAATTTGATGTCCGTTTCGCCAAATTCCAACTCTAAAAATTGCCGAAGGCTCCCGAAAAGGTATTTTTAATCCGAATCTCGCGCCGAGCCTAAAACTGATATCCAATCTGCGCATAAACTCTTCCAAACATCCGACGGGGTCCCCCGATTACCCACGTGATCCACTTAAGCCCCGAGTCCACCCCTTGTGTCCAAATTGGCGCGCGAACACCGCCGTCATGCCACGTAGGCTTCCAGAAGCTGCTGGTCACACTGTAGAAGTCCTGCAAGGATCCGGGTCACCACAACGACTCCCAAAAATCCTTGGGATCACAAATATCGAAGAAGACTCGCAGACGATGCTCCCTAGCGAAGATGGGCTCAGAAGCTCGGAGGAAAAGCCCAAAAATGAAGCCCACATGGGCTATTTATAGCCCAAGTCCACCAAAGGAGGGGATCCGGATTCGGGCGCCCGAATCCGACCCCGGCCCGCTACTGTGCGCGCCCGAAATCCCCCAGGCGCGCCACGTGGCCCGCTCCGCGCCCCACACACGCGCGCTCGCCAATCGCGGCGCGCCGCGTGGCAGCGCGGTCCACGGCGGGGAGCACGCCCCGTGGTTCATGGCAGGCGACACGTTGCGCCGCCGCCTGGCGCGGTACACCGTGCGCCGCCGCCTGGCGCGGAACGCACGATGTCGCTCGTGCGTTGACCGGCCACTCCCCGTGCGCCACGTGTCCACCTCGTTGCGCCCGCTGGTCCCGGTGCACGCCCAAGTCCCGTGGACCGGCCTGCCCACGCCCGCTCTGCTGCCTGCCCACCGCCACCGGTGCTGCCCTGGCCCGCCGGAACAATAACCTTGCCTCTAAATCCGTATTTTGGCATCCGGGCTCCGAAAAATACAAGTAAATAGTCCATTTTCATCGTTTTCGCCCGCTGGGTCCAAATCTGATGTTCGTTTTGCCAAATTCCACTTCAAAAATTTGTCGAAGGCATCTGGACAGGTATTTTTAATCCAAATTTTGCGTTGGGTTCGATCCTGAGATCCGATTTGCGCGCAACCATCTCAACCAGGGTGACTAGTGCAACCAGTGCAACACGCACCAAAACCACACCCTGGTGCCAACTCAACCAGGGCGACCCGAAATATACCCACATGATCATCCAAGAAAAAAAGGAGCCCACCACTAGAAACATCATCCATCTCGACTCCCAAAAGGCTGGTGTCTTCGCCCATATCATAATCCTTAACTCAACTCAAGACATCTCTCCCGGTCAAGGTATTCGCCACTACAGTGGCTATGTCGGGGTGATACTAGATGCTCAACAAAAATCCAACCGTAACTCCTCAGCCGCTATGGGAGGCGTCGCTGTAGATAACAAATCCTTTTTCCACTACCGGAAAGCAAGGATCGAATCATCACAAACTCTACTTAGTTCCTCGAAACTGCTCTGACAAGCATCACCCTCAAAACACAAACCGACGATAAAAACCAGCTAGTGCCAAGAAGCTCCTCACCTCAACAATAAACGTTGGTCTCAGCCAATCTTGAATAGCGTCCATTCGGCCGGGTCTACCGCCGCTCCTACGGCTGGAATAAAGTGGCCCAAGAAGGTAAGCTCCCGAAGCTAAAACTCGCACCTCAACAACTTGGCATACAGCTTCTTCCTCACAAACAATGTAGCACCATCCACAAGTGCTCCTCATGCTCCAAGTCACTCTGGGAGTAAATCAAATATCTATGAAGAGTACCGCTACCAATCCATCCAAGTACAGCTGGAACACACAATTCATCATATCATAAAGGCGGTAGGGCATTAGTCAAACCAATTGGCCTCACTGTGAGCTCATAGTGCCCCTACCATGTCCTAAACGCCGTCGTGGCAAAGTCCTCGGCTGTATGATCCCAAATAGGCACATGCATCATAAAAGAACAACTGCCGGAATATAACCCAATCAAATGGTCCTGAATAAAACCCGGACCTGCCTGCGCTCAAACCACAATAGAACCCTCACCGTCGTGTATCAACGACGTGGCACTGGGTCAAACAGACCCCTCGATCCGCCAGATCCTGCAACTGCGCTATCACCTCTCTCAGCTTACTAGTGCCGTCCAACAAGGTGCCTTCAATATCGGCGCGGTTCCCAGAACCACGTCAATCACAATCTCAATCTCCTAGACCGGCGGCATCATCATCAACTTAGGTGGACTCACACCCGGGAACTAATGGCGATAGGGATACCCTAGAGTCCCGGTGCCGCTGTAGGCACCTCCCACGCTGTCGATGTAACCTATGTGCTCTAACAGTCTCTACAAACAAATCTTCTCTTGTCTGCCTCGCAAAAGGTCAAAGTCTTCTTTCCCTGCAGTCCAACATCACGTGGTACCGTGCCAACCAAACTCAAGCACTGGGTCAAAACACATAATTGACACAAATACCAATAAGTCTGCCGGCATAACACGCGGTCTCAATGCACTGGACATGATCCACAAGCCTCCTCCATGTGCACAACACCAACAGAAATCTGTACCTCTAGTGCACATGGTAATGACTCTACTTCTAGTCCATATAGGAAGGCAAAATGCTCTAACCTAGACTGTTGTAATGAAAATCATGCTTGTGACAACACAGTCCACCGCCGTGGCGCCCTCCAACTGGGCGGCACAAACTCATTCTCTCGATGCAGGTGGTCGTCGCTCAGTCAGCCTCGACATCAAAGTTCAGTCTGCCATAAAATATCTAGACTATCCACATAGGGAGCACGGCCCCTGCTTCTGCTCACACTGGGGGGACGAATGCGGTCCTCTGTAGATAACACACCTCTGCTACCACACCCGCCGATACTGATGCTAATGCTGCCCTCGGGGTCCACCCGACCTCTGGCGCCTCAGAAATCCACTACCCTAGGGAAAGAACTCGAGAATGCCTCTACCGGCTGATCTGTCCTCCATCATCTGGCGCTGGGCGCTTCACTCTAGAACTCACCCCAGGCGGCAAGTCCCTGACCACATGAACCACAGTGCCACGCTTCAAATACAGCGACGGCTCCATTTAGGCATCCAAAATCCGTACCAGGAAGGACCAACAAGCTGAAAGGTATCCTGGTGCAACCCTCTCTCAAACACACATATCCTATGCGCCTCGTCCCTCTTAACGTGGTACACACAGTTCAGAAATTGCGTAAACTCTATGGCACAACGAGGCTCTCAATAGTCTCTCCATCACCGCCGCCCACGACTCTGCCTCTAGAGGCTCTAAACTCAATCCTACGAATAGGGGCGGGTCCAACTGCCGAAACTGGTTCAGTCGATCCATGCTATCCCACAGCTCATCTGCTGTCAGCTGTCCACCCTACCTCGGTGCCTCGGCACTAATCGTCGGCACGGAGGGGGCTGCTCACTCCATCGGCTCCACTGGAATAGCTGCCACTAAGGATACTGCAACCGGGTGGTCTCATAAGGGAAGCACTATCGGGTTGCCCACTGCTCCGACAACTGTGTCACCCATACCCGCTGCTCACACCGCCATCGATAAGCCTCTAGCAATCCTACCATCAGGGTCCAGAGCTCTCTGACCTCAATCTGGGTATCCGACCCAAATCTAACAGCTCTGGCTCAACTGCTGCGACGGGGTGCGCATCGGTCAAAACCCCGCGTCGGGGAGACACCGCTCACCACGACGAAAACTGTAAATCAGCACACAACAACCACTCGACCCACTCTAGCGAAGGTCTAGAGCATGTCACCCATTCCACAGCATTATGTTGTCTGCAGCCAACATTATCACTTAGGAGAATAAACATGCCGATCACTCATCCTGTCCCTTAGGAGAGGTATAAAACTCAATCAGGACTCTCGCTATAAATCACGACTCTCACGAAGTCATCCCAGGGTCCAACCACAAGCCTAGGGTTTCTAAGTCCACAATGACCTACATCCTAGGCTTTGATACCACTCTAATCTGTCACGCCCCGAGGTCAAAACTGCGACCCGGGCTCGCCAACAGATCCGCCACCTATACAGAAAACCCCGCATAGGCGAAGCGTCCAACCTGCAAGAATAGATCTACAGCTAAACAGATATCAGAGCTGGAAAGTAAACTGCTGTAAAACTAAAATCCAACCACTGTACAACTGGAAATAAAATACAGTATCCATCTCCCAAAAATAATAATAGTACAACATCCTCTGATACAACATCTAAAACCCAAACGGGGAGGTAACTAAAATAACAATACATCAGTGTACAGGCTCACAGTTCAAGTCAGATCCTCATAATACATCAATCTCTCAAAAGTAAAAATAAACAATCTAACTGACTGTACAATAAATCTCCAATAAGGGGGTACAGTTACTCTCCAAAGACAGGTAGGGATCTAGCTCGCGACTCCCTCGCCTCGATCAGAAGGAGCAACAACAGTTGAGGTAGGAACTTGAGAAGAAACCTCTGCAAAACTGTCACCGACAGAGGGTGTGAGAACTACACCAACACGTAGTTCTCAGTGGGTACCGCCGCCAAGCCCGATGGTCTGCCCACTATGTCTACTAGAGGCAAAAGATAACGATGCAGTAAAAACTGAATAAGAAAAGCTGAAAATACACAACAACTACCATGCCTCTATCTAAATGCTCAATCGGTGATATAGATGAAAAGATATGCAACCACTCGCACACGAGGTGCTCAATCAACCCGGTCGAACTGACTGCCACATAGGGTCAAGTCAAACCTGCGCCTACCTACTGCCATTACATCCACGGAGGACTGGACTTACGTAGGGTGTCTGTGACTGCCTAAAAAAGGCCCAGCCAGAGGGACAGTATCAACAAGTCGCGATAGCAAAGTAACAGGTCTAGCTCCGGAGCGTCACTCAAGGGGCGCGACCCCACCGAGGAAAGTATCCGCGCATCTCTGTCGAGCTCAAAGTGGCTCCTGCAGGCTATAATCAAAATCCACGCTCCCTCTCAGAGCGGAAGGACTCAATGTCACGCCCCGAGACCGCCAATTTGTACAGTTCGGGCACGCCAACAGACCCGCCAATCGGGTATGACCTCTCACTACCCGAAAGGAGCGGTAACATCCAAAATAATACATCAAGTGTATGCGGAAGCTCAATATCAGAGTACTAAAATCACTACTAATTTAAAACTTTCATTCAATAAACAAATAGTTTAAGCGGAAATGAAAGCATACAACAGTGAACCATAATACAACTTTATTACATTTTACATCTCTCAACTTGCAATTAAATAATATTACAAATTTTTACATTATTTCCTCACAATACATAGTTCACTCAAAATGTAAAAAGGTAACATCTGCTAGATCCTCTAGGTCTCTATGCTACTAGGCCCTTGCCCCTGTCGTTTGTCCCGCTGACTGCACCAGAACCTGAAAAAAATGATCACCCGTGGGTGTGAGAACTATTTAAAGTTCCCAGTGGGTTCAACCACCGAGAAAGAATGTCCTACACCGCTTGGTCCAAAGAAAGCAATAATAGCAGAATGCTAGGAACTATAAATCTTGATTTAACATGCTGATAAGCATATAAAAGGTCGCTACACTACCTGTGTATACTCATCGACCTAAAACTACAATATACAGCCCTACCATGCTACTATCCATAAACTCGGCCACTATGCCGCTGTACAAAGGGGTTAAACTAACCCGGCCACTTTGGCCACTCAATCTTCTCTTTATTCTTTACATTCTGGTGCTTTAGTTAAAGTTAACCCTCTGAAATTCTTGTCCAACGGGCCCCAGCCCGGTAGTCATGCTACCACAAGACAAGATTTCTAAGGTTGCCGATAACACCCGCAAGTGTTACCCCGTCCTACGGGAGAAACGTGCCAGACGGGTCACTGCCCGGGAGAGGGACACTGCCCATAACTCCAACATAGGCTATGTTTCACCCCCGAAGGTACGCCCGTTTTATCTTTTTCTTTTCTTTTCTTTTCTTTTACTTTTACATTAGCACTTAGCCTCTTTGCTCTTAAGCACTTGCTTTTCTTTCTTATTCGAGCTTATAGCTCACATTGCCACTGGCAATCTGTTCCTCTTTTTTTAAAGCCTTTTAGCTTTTTACTTTCACTTTTACACTTGTCTTTATTTAATCGGTCCTCTGAAGGAGTACCATATCCGATTCCCCTTAGAAGGGTCTTATATTCAGAGGTACCATTTGCATTCTCTTTTGCTTTTTAGCCACTTTTAGCTTTCTTCTTAAACTTTATCTCTTTCATTAATTTATCTCTTATCCTAGGTCTCGCCACAAGGATAACTAGAGAGTCTCATGGACTCATAATCATTTCTCTTTCATTCATTTAACTCAAATTGAAGTTAAAGTTGTAGGACCCCTGAACCCCATGCAGCTTTTTCCCGTGAATCCACTGTGCAAACACCTGTTGATGGTGTATCTGGCCCATAGTGCATCAAAGGGATGCCACAGATGGACCCTGTGAGCTTTGGTTAGCTGTATTGGCCTTCGGCTGCTTTTGCCAAATTTTAGAAAAGGATTTAGGCCAAACGGAGGGTGGATTTGGATTCAGCGCGGAAAAACGCTTGAAATGGCTTTTTGTTTGCTAAATTCTGAGTCCAGATGCCCAAAAACGGACTCCCGAAAGTTTTACAGCATTTCTGGTGCATGGGGGAGCCGTGGACCGGCGGGGGTGCCACGTGGCGCGACCTGATTGGTCGGCGCACGCGGCCGGGTCCATGGAGCGCAGGGGATGGGACCGGGGTGCACCGCGGGGCGCGTGGACCCGGGGCGCGCCACGTGGCAGCGCCTGATTGGGCGGCTCAGGTGCGCTCGGTCTGCGGGAGCGCGCGGGGAGGCGTGGACCGGGGGCGCGCCACGTGGCAGCACCCGGTTGGCGGGCGCATGAGCGCGCGGTTCACGCAGCGCGCGGGGCAGGTTCGGGGAGCAGGCGCCGTACGCGAGCAGGTGGCCGTACACGAGGCAGGTACAGGCGACGTGGGCAGCGCCACGTGGCGCCCGCTGATTCGCGGGCGCCACCTACCGCGTTGACGCGAGCAGGGACACGTGGCGCTCTCCGCGGTGGCTTGCATGGCTGTAGCGTGTTCGGGGGACGCGTGGCGGGCGCTGGGGCGGGTCGGACGAAGCGCGAATCTTGTTCGACGGCGTGTAGCGGGCCGGGCCGCACTGTGCGCGCCCGAAAGTTTCCGGGCGCCCGAAACTTGGGACAAAATGGGAATTTTCCCATTTGTTCCTTCAGCACTATAAATACCAACCCGAGCCCCCTTCTTTGGCTTTTTTCTCTCAACCCTCTCACCATCTGCCCGAGCCCCCTTAAGCAAATTTGTTCTTCTCTTGATGCTTGATCTTCCTGCCAAGTTCTAGGATTTTAGGAGGCTCGAATCCCGAGGTTCCCCATTTTACGGCGCGGCGCGACGTTGCATTCCTGTGTTCTTCTTCGGCGCAGCGGCAGTGTTTTAGCTCCCCTGGGCTACCCCGAGGTCCTTTTTCTGTGATTCTTGCGCCGACAGACTCCTAAGAGGTAGGGCTTCATCTTTTGTTTTGGTCGTACTTTCCCGTTTCGAGGTTTTGGCACGGATCCCGAGGCAAACAGTGACCCCTTTTTCTGTGTGGATTCCCTTGACAGCCCTGAGGTATTTTGGCCGTATCTTCGCACACGAGCGTCAAACGGAAACGAGCTTGTACAACTTTTTCATCTACGGATCGCAAGGAACGCGCTCGTATTTTTCTTGGATTTTCCAGAGGATTATTTCAAGGTGAAAATCACTGTTTTCTCAGTGAACAGTGTACAGTTTTTAGCACAGATTTTTGTATGATGTACCCCTCTTGCCGAATTTATATCTTGACTTACCGAACTCAGATTTGGGCGTGCAAGGTACCGTTGCGAAGCTATCGACGCGAGGATCGCCGGTATATTTTTTTTGGAATTTCCTGGGCACTTTCTGCAGGTGATAATTTAGCAGTTTTAGGACTGTTGTTGTATGTGGACTGTATGGACAGTATTTGGGAAATTAAATGTTTTAGTGGACTTTGTATTGTGCCAGGAGTGTTTCGGGTGTGCTGAACTTATTGGAGCAAAGGGATTTGGAATTTTGGTATTTTCATCTGTACGGATCCGGACAGTTCACACTTCAGGTGGGTGGTTGTTGTACTCCTCTCCTTCGGTATGCCCACTAGGAATATCAGAGTACCCCTGATTTGATGATGCTAAATGTGTTGATTGGTAGACTTGCATGCTTTAGGGAACAAATTATTGGTTGATTGATCCTTGATAAATTGTTGTTAGAATGATTACTTTATTTAATCGCTTAATTATTCTGGACTGCATGTTTAGGGGCAGAATAGTAATTGAGGACTGCAAAATTGATGATTTTTCATATGAGACTGTCACCTTAGCTTATGTCACTCTAAACTGATTATTCTTGGAAAATGGACAAAATATTGGGACAATGCATGTTTAAACTGGTCACTTATCTCAGTCATCTTTTACTGCTACACTTTCTTTGGGACTTGACTTAGGAGAAACCATGCTTTTATTCTTTTCTTCTCCTATTATTGATAGACTTGAGGCATAGTTGCTCGGGTTCGAGCGGGGGTTGGTCAGTGTAGTCAGGTGTTGGGGATTTGGGACAGGCTGGGCTTTATGACAGGGTATTGCGGCAACCACGGATCTTGGGTGGTTGACCGGGTTGTACTATTGCATCAGATTGGGTGATGGGGATCGGGCTATCTTTCGTGGAGGGTTTTTCCCACTTCGATCATTGTCATGATCCAGTCCTGCTACAGTGAGATATTGAGACATGATTCCCTTACTCGTGTGGGTCGCTCCCCTCGAGTGCCACTCCGGAGTGTGTGATCGGACGGATCGAGGCCGGTCTGTTATTACTTTAGAGCTTGATCGGACGGGCCGAGGCCGATCTGTTACTTACTTTGGGGACATGACCGTATCAGGCAGTAGTCGGTCAGTATCCCCACAGATGAGATTAGCAGGCAGTGCCAGTGTCCACTGGCGTCAGATTGGGTCGTTTTGACAGGCTTCTTGATACTGATGCATACCTTTCCATCCTTATTGGTTTATCATGTAGAGGCATATTAGGGGTAGCACTTCATCAGTTGTCATTCATAGCTTCACCCCCTTTCTCTTCTTCCCCTTTTGCCTCTGATTACCTGGTGGGCATATTTGAGCTGAGGCTTTACCCACTAGGGGAGGCTACTGTTTATAGTAGTACTTACCCCCATTGTCTTTTCTTGTTTCTTTCTTCCCCTTTGTTTTGCAGAGTCCTCTGCGGGAGTTGCTGGGCCGTCAGCAACTGATCGAGGTAAGCGGATTGCGGACTAGATAGAGAGCCACCCGAGGGTTGTAGCTGGAGCTTTTGGGTACCTGGTCTTCTCAGACAGCTTTTGTTTATTTTTTTTGGGTTTGGCTTTTGCCAGCTGTTTATATTTAGTGGTGAGCTGGGAGAGACATCTGTATTTTATTCCACTGTTGTACTCTTTTACTTCCAGCTTCTGTCTGAGATACAGTAGTTTTAGTTTAGCTCTGATTATTATGCTCTTTTATTATTATTTCTTATATCTGAGCAGGTTACCGACGCTTCGTGTATGTGGAAAATACTGCATGCACGGCGGATCTGTAGACGGGCCCGGGTTCTGGTTTACGCCCGGGGCGTGACAGATTAAGTTGGTATCAGAGCTTAGGGATAGGTCAGTTGGGACTTAGGAAACCCTAGGCTTTTGGACAGACCCTAGGATGATAGGGCGTGAGTGACGGGACACTTTGCGAAAGTCGGTGATTTTTATGGTTAACTCTTCCAGTGAGTGAAGAGGGATCGACATAGCCTATTTCTGTTGAACCATTATGTTGGCTGCAGACAACATAAGGTTACAGAAATAGAAGGATGTCTTTTGACTTTCGCCAGATTGGGTCGTGTGGGGCTTTGTTGCTGATGTTTGGTTTCTTGTGGCAGGATGCCTCCTCGACGCCGGATACCTACTCGGGGTACTCCTTCACCCCCTGTCGAGCCAGAGCAGTCTAGACCCTCTGAGCTTACTGAGTTGAGGGCCTTGGTGGCCCAGTTGGCGGAGGGACAGCGCCGCCAGGAGCAGAGGATTGACCAGCTACTTGCCCAGAGAGAGGCACCACCCGCGGCTGTTCCTGAGGCCCCTGTGCCTCCTGTTGCACCTTTTGTGCCGTCAGCGCCATCTTCGAGTAGCGGGGCTCCTGGAGCTATTCAGCCTTTGACTGCGGAGGAGGAGCAGGATTTTGCTGACAAACTCTCCAAGTTTGTTCAGCGGGGACCACCTAGATTCTCAGGGCGGGATGCTCAGCCCCGGGCTGTTGGGAGATGGCTTTCTGCGATGGAGAAGCTTTTTCGGGACTTCTTCATCGACCCGAGGTATCGAGTGCACATGGCGGTGCACTGTTTGGACGGAGATGCAGATTTTTGGTGGCAGCGGGTAGAGCCACTGGAGTTCCGGATCACTCGGCAGTTGCCTTGGGAGGAGTTCAAACGGATGGTGTTGGACACCTATTTTTCTACCAGTGTGAAGAAGAAGTTGGAGGACGACTTGAAGAATCTGCAGCAGGGCGATCGATCGGCCCATGCCTATTTCCAGGAGTTCATGGAGTTGCTGAACTGTGTGCCTTTCGTCGCCCGTGACGGTCCGCACCAGGTAGAGTTGTTTGAGGCAGGCCTTCGCCCAGAGATTTTCACACTTGTGCATGCACAGAGATTTCAGACCCTGGAGGCAGCCGCAGAGCATGCGCAGTGGGTGGAGAGAGGTGATCAGGAGGTGGCCAGACGGAGGGCCGCGGTCGCGCAGAGTTCCGACAGGAAGCGACCAGCCCCTGAGGACGGGGGACAGGCCAGCTCATGGAGACCGCCACGGCCGCCGCAGCCCCAGTCTTTCGGCCGTGGGCGTTCTGAGAGGAGAGGGCCTGGTGGACCCCAGAGGCCGCCGCAGCACCAGCAGCAGCATCAGCAGCAGAGATCGCAGCCCAGGCAGCAGAGATCTCAGCAGCAGTCCTCGAGGCAGCAGCAGCAGCAGTCGAGGCATATCCGGCCATCAGATAGGTGTGTTTTCTGCAGGGGGCAGCACCCGTCAGATACATGTGATCAGAGATGGGGACGATGCTTCCGATGTGGACAGCCGGGACATGTGCGAGCTACCTGCCCCCTTATTACTTCCTCGGCACCTTCTTCGGCATCGGCCCCATTTTCCCCTCAGCAGCAGCGGCCACCAGCTCAGCGGCCTTATGCTCCAGCGAGCAGGCCGTCCACCTCCTATCATACAGATTCCCGACCTCCTGCACCGAGCGGGCGGGTGTATACCGCCCAGTTAGCAGATTCTTCAGCGGCAGACCAGGTGGTGGCAGGTATTACTCTACTCTTTGGTATTCGGACTCGCACTTTATTTGACACTGGAGCTTCGCATTCTTTCATTAGTCGAGCATTTGCATCACTTCATGGTCTAGAGGTAGAGTCCTTGTCATGTGCATTAGAGGTGCGGATTCCTGATCATATTTTGCATGTCGAGGAGCGTTGTGTGGCTTGCCCAGTGCAGTTGGGGCCTTGGATTTTGCCTGCAGACTTGCTTGTTTTGCAGCAGCTCCAGGATTTTGACTTGGTGCTAGGGATGGATTGGCTGTCACGGTATTCCGCCACTATCGACTGCAGAGAGAGGACGGTGACTCTTCGTGAGCCTGGACAGGAGGAGTTCATCTTCAGAGGCTGCCAGAGCACGCTGTTCGCAGCGACCATTTCCTCGGCGAGAGCTAGGAGGATGTTGAGCAGAGGTTGCACTGCCTTTTTGGCCACTGTGGTGGAGGTGCCTACGGCGGCACTGGGACTCGAGGATATCCCTATTGTCCGAGAGTTCCCAGATGTGTTTCCCCCTGAGTTGACGACGATGCCGCCGGAGAGGGAGATTGAGTTTGTGATTGATGTAGTCCCTGGGACTGCACCAATCTCAAAGGCACCCTATAGGATGGCGCCAGCTGAGTTGAGGGAGTTGAAAGCCCAGCTTCAGGATCTTTTGGATAGGGGCTTCATCAGACCCAGTGTTTCTCCGTGGGGAGCGCCTGTGTTGTTTGTGAAGAAGAAGGATGGGTCACTTCGGTTGTGTGTGGATTATAGGGAGTTGAATAAAGTGACCATCCGGAACAAGTATCCCCTCCCCCGGATTGATGATTTGTTTGATCAGCTGCAGGGAGCGTCTGTGTTCTCGAAGATTGATCTGCAGTCCGGTTACCACCAGCTGAGGGTGAGGGCCGAGGACATCTCCAAAACGGCTTTCAGATCGCGGTACGGGCATTATGAGTTTACTGTGATGCCTTTCGGGTTGACAAATGCCCCTGCCGCATTCATGGATTTGATGAACAGGATATTTCAGCCGTTTTTGGACCGGTTTGTGGTGGTGTTCATAGATGATATTCTGATCTACTCCCGGAGTGATCTGGAGCACGAGGAGCACTTGAGGACTGTGCTACAGCTTCTGCGAGAGAAGAAGCTGTATGCTAAGTTCAAAAAGTGCGAGTTTTGGCTCCGGGAGGTCGCCTTTCTGGGTCATGTTGTTTCAGCTGCTGGAGTGGCGGTGGATCCGGCCAAGGTGGATGCTATTCGAGATTGGCCGAGGCCGACGACTATCACCGAGGTGCGGAGCTTTCTTGGATTGGCGGGCTACTATCGGCGTTTTGTGGAAGGCTTTGCGAAGCTTTCCTCTCCCCTCACTCGTCTGACCAGGAAAGGAGTTAAGTTTGTTTGGAGCGAGACTTGCCAGAGCTGTTTTGAGGAGCTGAAGCAGAGATTGATGACCGCTCCAATCCTTGCCCTCCCAGTTATGGGGGAAGGATTTGTGATTTACAGTGATGCCTCTCGGAGTGGTCTGGGGTGTGTGTTGATGCAGCATGGTAGGGTGATTGCCTATGCTTCACGGCAATTGAAGGACTATGAGAAAAATTACCCTACTCATGATCTGGAGTTAGCAGCGGTGGTGTTTGCTCTGAAGCTGTGGCGGCATTATTTGTATGGTGAGCATTGCGAGATATATACTGATCACAAGAGCTTGAAGTATCTGTTCACCCAAAAAGAGCTGAATTTGAGGCAACGCCGGTGGTTGGAGTTGTTAAAGGATTATGATCTGAGCATCCTTTATCATCCCGGCAAGGCCAATGTCGTGGCAGATGCTCTGAGTAGGAGGACGAGTCTGAGCTTATTGATCTCGCAGCAGGCGTCGTTGGTCGAGCAGATGAGGCGGTTACAGCTGGAGGTAGTATCCCCTGGGGTCTCTGCTAGACTCATGTCTATGGTCTTGCAGCCCACTCTGCTGGAGAGGATCAGGGACACTCAGAGTGAGGACCCCCACTTGACGAGGATCAGGACGCAGCTTCAGGCGGATCAGACAGGGGATTTTTCTGTGGATAGCTCGGGAGTACTACGGTACAGGGACCGAGTGTGTGTGCCTATGGACCAGGAGATTAGAGATCAGATTCTGAGGGAGGCCCATTATACACCTTATACCATCCATCCTGGAGGTACTAAGATATATAAGGACCTCAAGGCACAGTTTTGGTGGCCCGGAATGAAGCGGGATATTGGGAGATTCGTAGCTCACTATTTAACTTGCCAGCAAGTGAAGGCAGAGCATCGCGTTCCTGCTGGTAAGTTGCAGAGTCTTCCAATTCCCGAGTGGAAATGGGACCACGTTACTATGGATTTCGTCACGGGATTGCCGAGGGCACAGAGCGGGGCAGATGCTATTTGGGTTATCATGGATAGGCTCACCAAGTCGGCACACTTTCTACCAGTTCAGATGACTTGGCCACTGGAGCGTCTAGCACAGTTATATTTGGACGAGGTGGTGAGGCTTCATGGTGTACCTGCTTCGATTGTTTCAGACAGGGACCCGAGATTCATGTCGCGCTTTTGGGGGAGTTTGCAGACAGCAATGGGGACTCAGCTCAGGTTTAGCACTGCTTTCCACCCACAGACCGATGGACAGTCAGAGTGTTACGGAATTTGAGTTGGCGTATTTCGTGATTGTATTAAGTCTTGAAGATTGAAGATGAAGAAACTTTGGATCGTATACCTCAATCTCAAGAAAGAAGAATTCAAAAGGATCAGGTACGTTTAACTAAAGAATTTTGATGATCCGAATACTTCTTATAGTGTAGAAACACCTGGAAGAGGTTTTATTTGCTTAATCATCAAAAACTGGACATGGGACATGTTCAGGATCCGGATCGTGGCTTGCAATCCGGATCCCGAAGGGTGTTTGTTCATACACTGGTTCAATCCGGATCGCAGCATCTCTGATCCGGATCCCGAACACTAGTTTTACCTTTTGCTTTCGATCCGGATCAGGATTTGCAATCCGGATCCCGAACATGATGTTTGGTGAAACTGTATGAACGATCCGGATCGGGGACTACGATCCGGATCCCGAACAAGCAATTTTCTGGAAACCGTCTTTTGTGCTTCTGCAATCCGGATCGCCAAATCCAATCCGGATCGCCGTCGGTAAAACTTTCCAGAAAAGGCTGTTTTTGATCCGTATATTCTTCCTAGGGTTTCTAACCTATAAATAGCCCTATTCATTTCTAGGGCATCGCATATAATAGAAGAAAAATAGCCGAAAAGAAAAATCCACATATAGAGAAGAAAGGAAATCAATAGATTTATTCTATGTTTCTTCATCTATATTGATTGATTTGATTCTAGGTTTTCCATACTCACATTTTGAGTAGAATCAAATCAATGAATACTTAGATGGTATTTCCGATCTATCTTTAATCTAAGTATTCGGCGGATCATCACCACCCAAACAAACAACGATTTACCCCAAAATCGGCGCGTGGACTCGCGTGGCCTTGTGGATTCAAGGTGCAACCGCTCTCGTGGATTCGGAGCGAGGTACGTTCGTGGATTCGAAGCGTGCCATTGGGTGAAGACCGTGGATTCGGTTGGACGTCGTGGACTCGACGTTGGACGCTGTGGATTCAGCGTTGGGCGCGGATCGTGGATTCGAGAAGCGTCGTGGAGCGAGCGGAGAAGATCTACTAGGAGCGTATGGTAAAAGGTTGAGTCGTCTGTGAGTACGTTATATCACCTTGTACGTGTGTTAATTCTAGTGGATTTCGCCGTGTTATCGGTCCCGTGGTTTTTTACTCCGGTTTGGAGTTTTTCCACGTAAAAATCTTGCGTGTTCTTTTATTTTTCCGCATTGGGTTTTATTGCGCAATGATTTTTTGAGTGTTTATTGTTTACACCTATTCACCCCCCTCTAGGTGTTTTTTCCCCTATTTAGATCCAATTACTTATAACCCAACAAGTGGTATCAGAGCGGGAATAGGGTTGTAAACAATGGTTGAAGGTGGAAACATCAATCGACCCCCTTTCTTTGATGGAACAAATTATGCGTACTGGAAAGTACGGATGAAAGCCTTTTTAATTTCCATCGACGAAAGGGTGTGGCAATCAATTGAATTAGGATGGTCTAATCCAACTGAAATTTTAGATGATGTTCGCACCTTAAAACCTAGGTCGAAATGGACCAAGGAAGAGATAGACTTATCTTCTTACAATGGCAAAGGAATTAATGCTCTATTTAATGCTTTGTCACAAACTGAGTTCTCTCGCGTCTCGGCATGTGAGACTGCGAAAGAAATCTGGGATGTTCTTCAAGTTACGCATGAGGGAACTAACCTAGTGAAGATTCAGAAACTGCAAATGCTCACGAGCAAGTTTGACTCTATCTCTATGGCAGAGAATGAATCTTCACTGACTATTACACACGATTGCAAGACATCGTAAACTCATGTGCTAACTTGGGAGAGAAGATTCCAGAATTTAAAGTTGTAAGAAAAATTCTAAGAACTCTTCCTGAACGATTTCGCCCGAAGGTCGCAGCCATTGAAACAATTAAACACCCGGACGAAATGCGTGTAGAAGAATTAGTAGGTGCTTTACAAACTTATGAAATGACTTTTCCTACTAACTATTCTTCTGGAAAGGCATCCTCTTCTAAGTCTTCAGGTTACGCATTGAAATCAACTAAAGAAGAAGACGCGGATTCATCCTCCTCGGACGACGACGAGAACCTTTCTATGGAGGACTTTGAGAAGCAGCTCGCTCTCTTGACAAGGAAGTTTCGCCGCAACTTTCGAAGGGGAAATTCAAGCAAAACTCCATCCTTCGGAAAGTCGAAGAAAGGCAAGGGTTCTTCAAGCTACAAGTCAAGAAAGCAAGAGAACTTCTCAAAGGATAAGAAAAGTTCTGAGGGACAAGTTCAGTGCTTCAAATGTCGAGGCTACGGCCACATTGCAACGGAATGTCCCAACAAGAATCCGGCAAAGAAGAAAGCGATGCAAGTCGTTACTTGGGATGACAACTCCACGTCAAATGAGTCATCCTCAAGTGATGAAGAAGACAACGCGACAGCTTTCCACGCGTCCACTACATCTTCACCCTTCATGTGCTTAATGGCAAGTACATCCGATTCACTGTCCAACTCCACTGTTGAAAAGATTGCAACGGACGATGAATCAGATGATTCGGAAGGTGAAGATTTTGCTCTAGCCTACCATAAGCTTTTGAGGGATTCAAAGAAACTGGCTAAGCAAAACAAGGGGTTGAAAGGGAGATTGCAGGATCTCGAAGAAGAAGTAAAAAGGGTAACCTCTCTCTCAACCGATCTTGAAGTGGAAAGGGATAATCTGATTAAAACAAATGTTTCCCTTCAAGAGTCCAATGAGCAACTCGAGAAGAATTATATGGATATGGTGAACAAAGCGAATTACTTCTTGAAGCTCAACGGCGAGGCTCGACAGGAAAAATTGGAAATGACGGAGACCATACGCCAACTGAAGGATGACTTAAAGAGATTTTCTTCTGGAAGGAGTAAGTTGGACAGACTTCTTGGTCTTGGTCAAAGAAATAAGTTCGGCCTCGGATACACTCAAACTGGAGACATTCCAAGTTCGAGTGGGACAGTATTTGTGCCTCAGTCGGTATCTCCTCCTCCGACACCGGAATTCACGACAAGCAACGACAACAAGCCTACTACATCCTCCTCGGAATCGACAAGAACCAAGGTATGTTTTCGTTGTGGCATTTCAGGGCACATAAGGAGAAATTGCAAGACGGAAGCCAAACGCACACCTCAAGCACCTCTTGCAATGACTACCAAAAGGCTATTCCTCAGAAATCAACTGCAAATCATTGAAGGAAAAGAGCCTTGGTAGTACACCGCTCAAGACGACATCATCAAGGAGCAGCAATTCTTCAAGCAAGACGCTCTCACCTAGGAAATCAACTTCACGATCATTACCGACGCATTCCAAAAAGGTTTGGGTGCGCAAAGGTGAAATTTTCCTTGTCTTGCTACCAATGTTTCCTTGCATGCATATGATAGTTCGTCTTGGTACCTGGATAGCGGGTGTTCCCGTCATATGACCGGTGATAAAAACTGTTTTCAAACATTTGAGAAAAACTCCGGAGGACTTGTTGTTTTCGGAGATGGTCGGTCTTCCAAAATTGTTGGAAAGGGAACGGTAGCTATTCCAGATGGCCCGGTTCTAGATAATGTGTTATTTGTTCATGGCCTTAAGACTAACCTCATAAGCATAAGTCAACTTTGTGATAGTGGTTATTCAGTTAATTTTTCGTCTGATAAATGCACTGTAACTGACATGAACCATGCTTTCTTTTTAAAGGGGGTTAGATCAGAAAACAATTGTTATGTAGTTCCTCTAAGATTTCTGAAAAATGTAACCTAGCATCTTTGAAAAATGAAACACTTTGGCATGAAAGGCTAGGTCACATAAACTTTAAGGAACTTGTTAGAATTTCAAATAAAGATGTGGTCAAGGGGGTTCCGAAACTTTCTTTTGAACAAAACCTTGTGTGTGGCGGTTGCCAAAAGGGAAAACAGTCTAGGACTGCACACAAGAACTTGAACCACATAGGTACAAAACGGCCTTTGGAACTTTTGCATATGGACTTAATGGGGCCAACTCGTCAACCATCTCTGGGAGGTAAATGGTATATTTTCTTATTGGTTGATGATTTTCTAGATATACTTGGGTAGCATTCTTAAAAGAAAAAGCTGATACCTTTGATTCTTTTCTCGAAATCTGCAATCGTATTATGATTGAAAAGAATGATAGGATTACTCGAGTTAGGAGTGATAGAGGTGGGGAATTCATAAATTCCAAATTCATTGATTTTTGCACTTCTAATGGCATTAAACATGAATTCTCCGCACCTTACACACCTCAACAAAATGGTGTAGTCGAGCGCAAAAACAGGGTCGTACAGGAAATGGCACGTGTTATGCTTCACAGCCGGAACTTACCTTTTTATTTTTGGGCTGAAGCGGTGAACACTGCTGTTTATGTTATTAATCGCGTGTATTTGCGCCCGGGGACATTGAATACACCATATGAACTTTGGTTTTGTAGAAAACCTAACATCAAATATTTTCGCATCTTTGGGAGTCGGTGTTTTATTTTACGTGATCGTGAGAATCTTGGAAAATTTGACTCTCGAAGTGACGAAGGGATTTTCTTAGGTTATTCTACAAACAGCAGAGCATATCGAGTTTTTAACTTAGAATCTAAGACGATCGTAGAATCGATAAATGTTAAGGTAGATGAAGCTTTTCACTTTGAATCTGAAAAATCTACCCTCGATATCTCTCTTGATGATGATACACCTGCTAATGCATCTTCTTCTAACAATTCTTTCGATAATAATGTTGATGCATCTAACGGTTCTTCAAGCTTATCTGATGTGCAGGAATCATCTCGTGTACCTCCGTCTACTCCTCTACCTCAAACGTTACGCATCTCCAAGGATCACCCTGAATCGAACATCATTGGAGATCCACAAGAAGGAGTTAGAACACGGAGACAATTGGTTTGCGGATTTGCATGCTATGTATCTCAAATCGAACCAAAGAATGTTGATGAAGCTCTCCAAGATGATTACTGGATTAAAGCAATGCAGGAAGAGCTCCATCAATTCGAGCGAAACAAAGTCTGGGAATTAACGAAGCCTCCGAAGCAACACAATGTGATAGGTACCAAATGGATCTTCAAGAACAAGAAAAATGAAGAAGGTACTATCATCAGGAACAAAGCAAGGTTAGTTGCTCAAGGCTACTCTCAAGTAGAAGGTATAGACTTTGATGAAACTTTCGCCCCTGTAGCTAGACTCGAGTCCATTCGTATATTGTTTGCGATTGCTTGTCATTTTAAAATCAAATTATTTCAAATGGACGTTAAGAGCGCCTTTTTAAATGGGTTTTTAAATGAGGAAGTTTATGTGGCTCAACCGAAAGGTTTTGTGGATCATAAACTACCTAACCATGTTTTTCGTCTGAAAAAGGCTCTTTACGGTCTGAAACAAGCACCGCGAGCATGGTACGAAAGGTTGACAAAGCACCTTTTGGAAAAGGGCTACACTCGAGGGGGAGCTGACAGGACTCTCTTTGTGAAGCATTATCAAAACAATTTCATAGTTGCTCAAATCTATGTCGATGACATTGTTTTTGGAGCAACAAGAGATAATGATGCTTCTAAATTCGCGGAGACCATGGAAAGCGAATTTGAGATGTCCATGATGGGCGAATTGAATTATTTTCTTGGATTACAAGTTAAACAAAACGATGAAGGAATTCACTTGTGTCAATCCAAGTATGCACTGGAGTTGGTCAAAAAGTTTGATCTTGAAAATTCTAAGGATTTTCCGACTCCAATGGGAACTAGCCATAAGGGACTTGGAAGTGAATCACAAAGTGAGAATGTAGACGAGAAACTGTATCGCAGTATGATTGGAAGTCTACTATATCTCACGGCTAGTCGCCCGGATATATCCTTCAGTGTTGGGATTTGTGCGAGATATCAATCAGCACCGAAGGAGGTTCACCTGAAAGCGGTGAAACGGATCATCCGGTATATCAAAGGTACAATCAATTTCGGAATTTGGTATCCTATGGGAACGACTTTGGATATTGTTGGATACTCAGATGCCGATTGGGCTGGATCGGTGGATGACCGGAAAAGCACGAGTGGTGCTTGCTTCTATCTTGGCCACTGCCTTGTTGCATGGCACAGTAAAAAGCAGAACTGCATAGCACTCTCGACTGCCGAAGCGGAGTACATTTCTGCAGGAAGTTGTTCAACCCAATTGATTTGGATGAAAAGCGTGTTGAGCGATTTCCGGATTTCAACATCTTCGGTAACCATTTTATGTGACAACACTAGTGCTATTAACATTTCTAAAAACCCTGTGTTGCACTCTAGAACAAAACATATTGAACTTAGATATCATTTTCTTAGAGAGCTAGTTGAATCAAACATTCTTCAACTATCATACATTTCAACTGAGGATCAATTAGCAGATATCTTAACAAAACCTTTGGATCAAAAACGTTTTATTCACTTACGTAAAGCAATTGGCATGCTTTCCTTGAAATAAACTCTTTTGAAACCTTTGCTTAGGTTAGGTTTTGTTTTTGTTTTTTTTTGTTTTGTTCTTTATCTATGTTCTGTACATAGCACACTAATTGAGCATAAATCATGATTGACTTTACTTGCATCCTTTTATGCATTTAGAAATTTATTATGTTTTTGATGTCATAATGTGAGGACCCAAAATTCCCACGTAAGGATTACTGTTGGATCAATAGCTTCTGGAGGCTTATGTTGAGTATTGGGAGTGTTTGTGCACAAATTGGACCCAAGAATTAGACTCAGCCAGAAATCTGGATCAAGATTACTTATTTGGATGCTTTCGACAAATTTTAGAAATGGAATTTGGCAAAACGGATAGCGGATTTGGATTCAGCGCGCGAAAACGATGGAAATGGACTATTTACTTGTATTTTTCGGAGTCCGGATGAGCGAACACGGGCAACCGAAAGTTTTGGAGGACTTTCGGGTGCGTGGTTAGCCGTGGACCGGGGGTGCCACGTGGCGGCACCCCATTGGACCGGTGCAGAGTTGCGGTCCATGGAGTGTGCCAGGCTGCCACATGGCTTGCCATGATGGGCCAGCCGTACAAGGCACGTGGGCTGTTGGAGTGTGGGAGAGGAGTGAGAGGAGTGAGAGGATTGTTTTTAAATTTTTCCTTTCTCCTTCTTCTTCCTCTTCTCCTTCTTCTACTTCTTCTTCTTCCTCCTTCCTCCATGAACCATGGGTTGTTGGAGGATTTTGTACAGAGCATCAACAACATGTCTTCTTCAAATTCATCATCTTGGGTGGGCCATTGGAGCTCCTTGATCATCTTCTTCCCCATGATGAAGCACAAACACCATTGCTGGATTTTCGGAGCTCCACCATCGCAGTTTAGTGCAAAAATTCCCCAGGCTTCGTTTCTTGGAATTTCGAGCTGAAATTTGGAGGGTATCTCCACGACAGGTAAATCTACAACTTTGATATTCAGTGTTCTACTTGGATCATGAGATTTCTTGGAGAATATTTGGGTTTTCTACAACTTTCACGCACAGATTTTTGTATTGGACACCTTGGAGTAATTTTGGGTTTTCTCTCTCATACGAGCTCGGAATTAGGTGTTCTTTAGCTCGATCTTTATCTACTCTCGACAAGGAATCCATTGCCACCTTCCTCACTGTATTTTAAGCTCGTTTGGACAGGTAAAACTCCCAATCTTTCCAGCCATGTAGTGCTGGTTTTTACAGAGCAGATTTTTGTTGGAATAGCATGTTTGTATGGTGATATCTTTGAGTTCAGCATGTTTTTGGGGGATTTCTTTGTATGGATCTGTTAACAGGGTTAAGAGGAACATTTCTCATGTTGATACTTAAGTGTAATTCCTGCTAGATTAATTCCTAAAAATCTGTGATCATTATGCCGGAATTTTGGATGTTACCGTGTTGTTTCGGGTGTATCTCCGCAACCGGGCATCGTATGGCGACGTGCTTGTACACTTTTTTCATCTACTCGACGCAAGGATTATCACAGTATTTTTCTTGGATTTTTCTGAGTTTTTCCCGAAGGTATATGTTCTTACCCTTATCTGTAAATGGAATTACAGTCATGTTGCTGTGTGGTTTTGCGCACCTGTACTGTGGAATTTGTAACTCAGCCTACGGGGCTCGGAATTGGACGTGCAGGTACTCGTTTCGAAGGTATCGACGCGAGGATTGCTGTGATATTTTTATTGGATTTTTCTGGGTACTTTCGGCAGGTGAAATAAGCATATCTTTGGGACTGATTTTCTGTGTGTTGTGCGTGGTTAATTTTGGGAATGAAAGTGTAATATTGGACCTTATTGTTGTACCCAGGGGTGTTTCCAAGTGTTGCTGGACCCGATGGATCTGTAGACTTTGATTTCGGGGAACTTTTAGTTGTTTGGAGCCACGGCTTGCGCGACATGTACCGAGGGTGCAATTTTGGCAGATTTTGGACTGTGAGCGTCTACACTCTTCACCGACTTCAGGTTTGCCTTGGTTTAAGCGCTTCAGGTGGGTAAGCTTAATATCAGTAACTGTATAAGGCAATGATTATGTTATGGCGAATATAAGTGCACTTGTGGGGATGTCACCCCTCTATGACTGATGCATGCATGTTTAGGGTACATGGTTTATGTTTGTAAGGTAGGTAAGCTTAATAATGATATTTGTATAAATGATTGCAAGAATAGTATTTATGAGGTATACTGAGGACTTGCATGACTTGGACATCTATGTGATGATTAGTGTAAGCTTACCTAGGATAATGTTACCCTATGAGATTATGTAACATGCCATGTTAGCACATAGCCTTTCATGTGGTTGGTTTATGCTTTGGGATAGGATTTTGTAGCTATGTGCGGATTTTCACTCTGAGGAGTTATTGTAATCGAGGATTACGATCAGGTGTAGGCATGTGGTTTACTTTCTATATCATTCTTGAGGACAAATGCATGCTTGTATGGACATATAGTTAGGCCACCTTTTTATTGCTACACTATTTATTGGAACTTGACTTAGGAGAAACCATGCTTTTCTTTTCTCCTTCCTGTTGGTCAGGTGGTCAGTGTTGCTCGGGTTCGAGCAGGGGTCTGGATAGTGTAGTTGGGACTTCGTGTCTGGGACAGGTTGGATTAGTTTGTGGGGTTTCGCGGCGACCGCGGATATTGGGCGGTTGACCGGATATTACTTATGCATCAGATTGGATGTCAGTTTCCTCTAGTGGATGGGGTTTCCCACTTATCGTTTAGTTGCATTCGACTGAGGTCGGGTCTTTCTTTGGTGGTTGAGTTTTCCCACTTTGATCAGATTGTGATCAAGTCCTGCTATACAGAGATACTTGTTACTGAGATACTTTACTCGTGTGGGTCGCTCCCCTCGAGTGCCACTCCGGAGGTAGGCTTTTCGGACCCAGCCTTGTGTGCCGGTCTGATACTTGTTGGATGCGAGCCGTGCGGGCCGATCCTTTCGGACCCAGCCTTGTGTGCCGGTCTGATACTTTTTGGGATGCGAGCCGTGCGGGCCGATCCCGCGGTTTCGAGCCTTGTGTGCAGATTCCGCTGAGCAGGCAATGCCAGTTTTACTGGCGGCACTTTGGATTGGGTTTATTACAGATATTTGCCTTATTGTTGAACTCGTGTCAGGGGGACCGAGTGGGGTCTAGTAGCTATGTTTAGACCAGTGCTAGTGTTGTTGGGATCCATTTGGGGACTGTGGTCCCGAGGTCTTTGTGAGTTGTTGACCGTTGTGCGAGAGGCTTGGTGATCTTGAGTTTATCCGTTCTGAGAGAGAGCGTGGATTTTGACTATAGCCTGCATGAGCCACTACTCGATAGCGAGTTAGTCCGTTTGGACACCCTACGTAATTCCTGCCCGTCAGTGGGAGGTGGTTGTAGGTGGGCGCAGGTTTGACTGGACCAGATGTGGCAGTCAGCTCGATTGGGTCGATTGTGCACTTCATGTGCTAGTGGTGGCATACCATTATTTGGTTCTCCCCTTTTGAGCATTTAGATAGAGGCATGGTAGCTGTTGAGAGTCTCCAGCTTTCCTATTTCAGTCTTTACTGCTTTGGTTAGTTTATGTCTCTTGAGGACTTGGTGGGCGGACCGCCGGGTCTGGCGGTGGTACCCACTGAGAACTCCCTTTTTGGTGTAGTTCTCACACCCTTTGGGGGTCTTCCCCCCTCCTTTTTCCTTCCTCTTCCTTGTTTTGCAGAGTCTTAGTGGGTGTTGCGGATTCTGCGGTGGTTGTTCGAGGCGAGGGAGTCGCGTGCTAGATCCCTACCCGTCGTTGGAGAGTAGCGGTACCCTTCAGAGGAGATCTTCAGTAGATTAGTTGTGTTATTTTCCCTCTTTTGAGAGACTGATGTAGTGAGGATATATTATGTATTGAGAGACTGTACACTGCTGTATTTATTGGAGTTACCTCCCGGTTGGGTTCAGAGCTTATATTTGAGGATATTGTATTATTATTATTCTTTTGGGAGGCGGACATTGTTGTATTATTTCCAGTTGTACAGTGATTGATTTTAGTTATACAGCAGGTTTTTACTTTTAGCTCTGATATCTGTTTAGCTGTAGTACTTTTCTTGCAGGTAGGACGCTTCGCCTATGCGGGTTTGGCATAGGTGGCGGATCTGTTGGTGAGCCCGGGTCGCAGTTTCGACCCCGGGGCGTGACAGATTAGAGTGGTATCAGAGCCTAGGTTGTAGGTCATGGTGGACTTAGAAACCCTAGGCTTATGGTTTGACCCTTGGTTGACTTCGTGAGAGTCGTGACTTTTAGCGAGAGTCCTGATTGAGTTTTATACCTCTCCCAAGGGACGGGAGGAGGGATTGGCATGTTTATTCTCCTAAGTGATTATGTTGGCTGCAGACAACCTAATGCTGTGGAACGAGTGACATGCTTTAGACTTTCGCTGGATTGGGTCGAGTGGCTTTTGTGTGCTATTTTGTGGTTTCGTCGTGGCGAGCTGTGTCTCCCCGACACTGGGTTTTGACCCGTCTGCATCCTGTCATGGCAGTTGAGCTTGAGCAGCTGGTTTTGGGCCGGATACCCGGATTGAGGTCAGAGAACTCCGGACTCAGATGACAGGATTATCAGAGGCTTATCAGCGGCGGAGTGAGCAGCTGGTCTTGGTGACACAGTTGTCGGAGCACTGAGTAGCCCCCTCTGTGCCAATGGTTAGTGCCGAGGCACCGAGGCAGGGTGGATAGCTGACAGCAGAGGAGCTGTGGGACATGATCGATCTATTGAGCCAGATTTGGCAGATGATCCACCCCGACTCGTAAGATTGAGTTTGGAGCCTTTGGAGGCAGAGTCGTGGTTGGTGTTGATGGAGTGATTAATTGAGAGCCTCCCTGTGCTAGAGAGTGTTTGCAGTTGTTGAACTGCGCGCTTCGGGTTTCGAGGGACGAGGCGCATAGGATATGTGAGACTGGGAGTGGATTGCGCCAGGACACCTTTCAGTTTATTCAGTCCCTCCGTTATAGGTTTTGACGTCTCGTTGGAGTAGGCGTTGTGTTTGGAGCGTGGCATAGCAGTTCCTTTGGAGAGGGATCTGCCGCCAGAGGCGAGTTCTGGATTTTGGCGCTTGGCGCCGGGTGATGGAGGACAGATCGGCCGGCAGAGGCGTTTCTGATTTCCTTTTCCAGGATAACGAGTTCCCGAGATGCCGGAGATCGGGTGGACCCCGATGGCAGCATCAGTATCTATGTCAGAGTGGCGCAGCGGTAGCGTGGATCTGTTATCTGCGGAGGACCTTATTCGTCGCCTCAATGTGATCAGAGACAGAGGTCGTGCTCCCTTGTGGATAGTCCTGATTTTCAGGCAGATTGAGCGACAACCACTTGCTTTGAGCGGATGAATCTGTGCCGCCCGGTTGGAGGGCGCCATGGTAGTGGGTCGAGTGTCGCAGATGGGATTTCACCACAGCAGTCGGAGATAGAGCATGTTTCATTCTTGCCTAGACTAGAGGCAGATTTGTTACCACGTGCACTAGAGGTACAGGTTCCTGTTGTTGTTGTGCATGTGGAGGAGGCTTATGGATCATGTCCAGTGCGGCAGAGACCGCGAGTTATCGGCAGAATTATTGGAAATTGTAGCAATTCGGTGTTTCGACCCTGTGCTTGAGATTGTTTGGCACAATGCCACAGAATGTTTGACTGCGGCGAGAGAGGACTTTGATCTTCAGCAAGGCGGACAAGAGAAGGCTTGCTTGTTGAGATTGTTAGAGCACACAGGTTTTAGCGACCGTGTGAGAGGTGCTTACGGCGGCACCGGGACTCAGGGATATCCTTGTTTCTCATGAGATCCCGGGTGTGATTTCACCTGAGCTGTTGATAATGCCGCCGGTTAGGGAGATAGAGATTGCGTTGGACGTGGTTCGGGGAACCGCGCCACCCTCGACAGCACCTCATTGGATATCGCCTGTAGAGCTGAGAGAGCTGATGGCGCAGTTGCAGGATCTGATGGATCGAGGGGTCTGTTTGACCTAGTGCCACGCCGTTGGTATACGGTGGTGATGCCACGCCGTTGGTATACGGCGGTGATGCCACGCCGTTGATACACGGTGGTGATGCCACATCGTTGATACACGACTGTGAGGGTTCTTTTATGGTTCGAGTGTAGACAGGTCTGGGTGGTATCCAGGACCTTTTGATAGAGTTATACTCCGGCAGTTATTGTAGGATGCGAGTACCTACTTGGAATCAGACAGCCGAGGATTTTGCCTAGATGGCATTCAGGATCCGGTAAGGGCATTATGAGCTCATAGTGAGGCCAAATGGAATAATTAATGCCCTGTTGTCTTCAAGATTTGAGGAAATGTGTGTCCTAGTTGTACTTGGACAGATTGGGAGTGGTGTTCCCCGAGGATATTTGATTTACTCCCAGAGCGACTTGGAGCACGAGGGGCACTTGGGGATATGCTACCGTGCCTGTGTGGATGAAGCTGTATGCCAAGTTATTGAGATACAAGTTTTAGCTTCTGAAGCTTACCTTCGTGGGTCACATTGTGTTAGCCATAGGAGCGGCGGTGGAAATTCGGCCAAAAATGGATGCTAGTTGAGATTGGCCGAGACCGACAGTTATTGTTGAAGTGATTAGCTTCTTGGACTGAACAGTGCCAGTAGAGCTGGACGAATGGATGATGAGGTTGATACCAGTGCCGACTATAGCTTTGCCAGAGATGGGAGATGAACTTTTGAGTGTTTGTGATGCCTCCCATAGTGGCTGTGGAGTTACCGTGGGTTTATCTATGGTCCGCGCTTTATCAGTTCAACCCTATGGGTATTGTGATAGGACAGATTCCCGTTTTGTTGGTGGTTGTGATCCCACAGATAAGCCTCTCATTAAGCTCACTACTTCCAGCTTTGTTTGATATGTCCGGGCATAGACCATGCCTGTTTGGTTATCAGTTCTGTTTATTCGGCATTCCTATTCTCTACTGTATGTTGGAATCAGAGTTCAGTTTCTGTATACAGCTTCTGTGATGCAGTCTCAGTCGTACTGCACCAGTTGAGACTACAGCTTTCGGCATCTCGAGTGGGATTTTCTCGGCTTGTCGCCGATTGTTCGGACTTTGGCCGCGAACCTGAGCATCAGCATTATGATCGCCCTTTTGAGCCAGCTTTCAGTCACGTTTATCGATGGTTTGGCCACCGTCAGGGTGCTCTTTGCTAGTTGAGAGGTCAACTTCGACCCGTGGGTCCGTTTGGGTTATGATAGCATGTTGAGTGACCAACAGTGGCATGAGATTGTATCTCTAGGGGTCCCTTTTTATAGTAGCCTGCGGTTGAGTAGTCCACTCGGGTGGTTTGGATCAGAGAGTGACCTAGTGAGGACCCCAGTTTGTTGGATTCTTTCCCTCTTGGATGATCGTGTGGGTGTGTTCCTGGTCGCCCTAGTTGAGTGGACACTAGGGTGTGGTGTTGGTGCATGTGGCATGGTTGATCTCTCTTTTCCCCAGCTTTTTGGAGTCCCTGTGGTTTTTCGCGTCTCAGCTCGGGAGTGTTACACTTTTGGATCCCTCGCCCGTGATTGACTCGCTCTGTTTGAGATCTGTGTGTGTTTGGAGTACGAGGGACGCCCGTTGCGAATTCTGGCTCGTGAGATGAGAGGATTGCGCAATTGGGCCATGCTGTACTGGTTGTGGTTGTTGTTGTTGTCGTAGAGGAGTAATCACGGGGAGTGAGTGGCGACTACGGAGCTGGTGACGGTGTTGATGGGTACCTACCTTTGGTTTTTGAGACTCCTTTTGAGTTGTGTTAGTTTCGAGGACGAAACTTTCTTTTAGTGGGGAAGGATGTGAGGACCCAAAATTCCCACGTAAGGATTACTGTTGGATCAATAGCTTCTGGAGGCTTATGTTGAGTATTGGGAGTGTTTGTGCACAAATTGGACCCAAGAATTAGACTCAGCCAGAAATCTGGATCAAGATTACTTATTTGGATGCCTTCGACAAATTTTAGAAATGGAATTTGGCAAAACGGACAGCGGATTTGGATTCAGCGCGCGAAAACGATGGAAATGGACTATTTGCTTGTATTTTTCGGAGTCCGGATGAGCGAACACGGGCAACCGAAAGTTTTGGAGGACTTTTGGGTGCGTGGTTAGCCGTGGACCGGGGGTGCCACGTGGCGGCACCCCATTGGACCGGTGCAGAGTTGCGGTCCATGGAGTGTGCCAGGCTGCCACATGGCTTGCCATGATGGGCCAGCCGTACAAGGCACGTGGGCTGTTGGAGTGTGGGAGAGGAGTGAGAGGAGTGAGAGGATTGTTTTTAAATTTTTTTCCTTTCTTCTTCTTCCTCTTCTCCTTCTTCTACTTCTTCTTCTTCCTCCTTCCTCCATGAACCATGGGTTGTTGGAGGATTTTGTACAGAGCATCAACAACATGTCTTCTTCAAATTCATCATCTTGGGTGGGCCATTGGAGCTCCTTGATCATCTTCTTCCCCATGATGAAGCACAAACACCATTGCTGGATTTTCGGAGCTCCACCATCGCAGTTTAGTGCAAAAATTCCCCAGGCTTCGTTTCTTGGAATTTCGAGCTGAAATTTGGAGGGTATCTCCACGACAGGTAAATCTACAACTTTGATATTCAGTGTTCTACTTGGATCATGAGATTTCTTGGAGAATATTTGGGTTTTCTACAACTTTCACGCACAGATTTTTGTATTGGACACCTTGGAGTAATTTTGGGTTTTCTCTCTCATACGAGCTCGGAATTAGGTGTTCTTTAGCTCGATCTTTATCTACTCTCGACAAGGAATCCATTGCCACCTTCCTCACTGTATTTTAAGCTCGTTTGGACAGGTAAAACTCCCAATCTTTCCAGCCATGTAGTGCTGGTTTTTACAGAGCAGATTTTTGTTGGAATAGCATGTTTGTATGGTGATATCTTTGAGTTCAGCATGTTTTTGGGGGATTTCTTTGTATGGATCTGTTAACAGGGTTAAGAGGAACATTTCTCATGTTGATACTTAAGTGTAATTCCTGCTAGATTAATTCCTAAAAATCTGTGATCATTATGCCGGAATTTTGGATGTTACCGTGTTGTTTCGGGTGTATCTCCGCAACCGGGCATCGTATGGCGACGTGCTTGTACACTTTTTTCATCTACTCGACGCAAGGATTATCACAGTATTTTTCTTGGATTTTTCTGAGTTTTTCCCGAAGGTATATGTTCTTACCCTTATCTGTAAATGGAATTACAGTCATGTTGCTGTGTGGTTTTGCGCACCTGTACTGTGGAATTTGTAACTCAGCCTACGGGGCTCGGAATTGGACGTGCAGGTACTCGTTTCGAAGGTATCGACGCGAGGATTGCTGTGATATTTTTATTGGATTTTTCTGGGTACTTTCGGCAGGTGAAATAAGCATATCTTTGGGACTGATTTTCTGTGTGTTGTGCGTGGTTAATTTTGGGAATGAAAGTGTAATATTGGACCTTATTGTTGTACCCAGGGGTGTTTCCAAGTGTTGCTGGACCCGATGGATCTGTAGACTTTGATTTCGGGGAACTTTTAGTTGTTTGGAGCCACGGCTTGCGCGACATGTACCGAGGGTGCAATTTTGGCAGATTTTGGACTGTGAGCGTCTACACTCTTCACCGACTTCAGGTTTGCCTTGGTTTAAGCGCTTCAGGTGGGTAAGCTTAATATCAGTAACTGTATAAGGCAATGATTATGTTATGGCGAATATAAGTGCACTTGTGGGGATGTCACCCCTCTATGACTGATGCATGCATGTTTAGGGTACATGGTTTATGTTTGTAAGGTAGGTAAGCTTAATAATGATATTTGTATAAATGATTGCAAGAATAGTATTTATGAGGTATACTGAGGACTTGCATGACTTGGACATCTATGTGATGATTAGTGTAAGCTTACCTAGGATAATGTTACCCTATGAGATTATGTAACATGCCATGTTAGCACATAGCCTTTCATGTGGTTGGTTTATGCTTTGGGATAGGATTTTGTAGCTATGTGCGGATTTTCACTCTGAGGAGTTATTGTAATCGAGGATTACGATCAGGTGTAGGCATGTGGTTTACTTTCTATATCATTCTTGAGGACAAATGCATGCTTGTATGGACATATAGTTAGGCCACCTTTTTATTGCTACACTATTTATTGGAACTTGACTTAGGAGAAACCATGCTTTTCTTTTCTCCTTCCTGTTGGTCAGGTGGTCAGTGTTGCTCGGGTTCGAGCAGGGGTCTGGATAGTGTAGTTGGGACTTCGTGTCTGGGACAGGTTGGATTAGTTTGTGGGGTTTCGCGGCGACCGCGGATATTGGGCGGTTGACCGGATATTACTTATGCATCAGATTGGATGTCAGTTTCCTCTAGTGGATGGGGTTTCCCACTTATCGTTTAGTTGCATTCGACTGAGGTCGGGTCTTTCTTTGGTGGTTGAGTTTTCCCACTTTGATCAGATTGTGATCAAGTCCTGCTATACAGAGATACTTGTTACTGAGATACTTTACTCGTGTGGGTCGCTCCCCTCGAGTGCCACTCCGGAGGTAGGCTTTTCGGACCCAGCCTTGTGTGCCGGTCTGATACTTGTTGGATGCGAGCCGTGCGGGCCGATCCTTTCGGACCCAGCCTTGTGTGCCGGTCTGATACTTTTTGGGATGCGAGCCGTGCGGGCCGATCCCGCGGTTTCGAGCCTTGTGTGCAGATTCCGCTGAGCAGGCAATGCCAGTTTTACTGGCGGCACTTTGGATTGGGTTTATTACAGATATTTGCCTTATTGTTGAACTCGTGTCAGGGGGACCGAGTGGGGTCTAGTAGCTATGTTTAGACCAGTGCTAGTGTTGTTGGGATCCATTTGGGGACTGTGGTCCCGAGGTCTTTGTGAGTTGTTGACCGTTGTGCGAGAGGCTTGGTGATCTTGAGTTTATCCGTTCTGAGAGAGAGCGTGGATTTTGACTATAGCCTGCATGAGCCACTACTCGATAGCGAGTTAGTCCGTTTGGACACCCTACGTAATTCCTGCCCGTCAGTGGGAGGTGGTTGTAGGTGGGCGCAGGTTTGACTGGACCAGATGTGGCAGTCAGCTCGATTGGGTCGATTGTGCACTTCATGTGCTAGTGGTGGCATACCATTATTTGGTTCTCCCCTTTTGAGCATTTAGATAGAGGCATGGTAGCTGTTGAGAGTCTCCAGCTTTCCTATTTCAGTCTTTACTGCTTTGGTTAGTTTATGTCTCTTGAGGACTTGGTGGGCGGACCGCCGGGTCTGGCGGTGGTACCCACTGAGAACTCCCTTTTTGGTGTAGTTCTCACACCCTTTGGGGGTCTTCCCCCTCCTTTTTCCTTCCTCTTCCTTGTTTTGCAGAGTCTTAGTGGGTGTTGCGGATTCTGCGGTGGTTGTTCGAGGCGAGGGAGTCGCGTGCTAGATCCCTACCCGTCGTTGGAGAGTAGCGGTACCCTTCAGAGGAGATCTTCAGTAGATTAGTTGTGTTATTTTCCCTCTTTTGAGAGACTGATGTAGTGAGGATATATTATGTATTGAGAGACTGTACACTGCTGTATTTATTGGAGTTACCTCCCGGTTGGGTTCAGAGCTTATATTTGAGGATATTGTATTATTATTATTCTTTTGGGAGGCGGACATTGTTGTATTATTTCCAGTTGTACAGTGATTGATTTTAGTTATACAGCAGGTTTTTACTTTTAGCTCTGATATCTGTTTAGCTGTAGTACTTTTCTTGCAGGTAGGACGCTTCGCCTATGCGGGTTTGGCATAGGTGGCGGATCTGTTGGTGAGCCCGGGTCGCAGTTTCGACCCCGGGGCGTGACACATAATGTTTCAATGTTGCAATGATCATTTACGTTAATTAAACCATCTTTTTGTGATCAAAGTCAATTTCTCTCTCAATGATCTCTTGGTATAGTCATTATCATATTTGATTGCTTAGTCGAGTATGAATTCGAGATCAATGGTTTGGTTGAATACTTTATATATTATATAATTGATAGCCAATTGAGGGGGAGTCAATGAAATGTGAAATGCTCAAAAGATGTGGAAAGAGTTACATCCCAATGAGGAGTGTGAAAACTACCACCACATGGAGAAAATAAAGAAAAAGATACTCCATGAATGAAAAGCAAACTTTTGTTTCGAAAACTGTTGATGAAATTCATATTGAAATACTTGACTCAGTCGTATTTCATGGTTGGTATAAGGTGGGATTTTTAGTAAAAGATGCTCAAAGAGCCACTCCTTCAACAGATTGTCTAGATATATTATCTAACTTATCTGGGATTTCAAACATCTATTGATCTTGGTACTTCATTTTCTTTACTGAAATTGATGATTTGATAAAGACATTACACATAGGATCAGGATAGATGTAATTGAAGTTGTTCAACTTTAAGTGTTTTAACTTTCGTAAATCTTCGTTTCATTTTTGGATATTTTTGATAGATTTTGCATAATCTATTTCTTGTTGCATGAAACGATGCCATTTGTTTGAAGTTGACATGGTAAAGTGCTTACATACTTTTTCTGGATTTTATTGTGTTTTTCTAAATTTTTCTCAAGAAAAAGGTGTAGCCGATCCGGATCGGGACAAGTGATCCGGATCCCGAACGCAGGATTTTTCCTGCGGATAGCCGATCCGGATCACATTCTCGGCCGATCCGGATCACGGATAGGGTTTTATATAGAAACATACAGATTCTTGATTTCTTTACCCTAATCTCTGGTTTTCAAGCCTCTAGAGTTTCTCTCTCTAGATTTCTTGCTTCTTGGTGCTTCAAAACTCACAGTTCTTCGGATTCAAGTAAGTTTTCATGATCAAAACTCGGTTTTTCTCAGTTTTTATGGTTTTCCACCAAACGTGAGTTGAAAAACTGGAACTTTTTCGTTTGTGAATGGTTTTTGATCAAATTTCTTTTGAAATAAGAACTCTGGGTCAATTAGTTTTGCTTTTATGCTGGGATTTTACTTGATTAACGAGTTTTTAGGCTTCGATTTCTAAAAATTCGGTTTTAGGGCATAAAAGAGGAATTTTTGTAAATCATGGATTTGATGTATTTTTAAAATTCTTTTTGGAAAACTAATTTGATTCTTGGCTTCTCTATATGATTATGATTGTCTAGGTACAATGTTTTCAAATTTTTTAAATTGACAATTTTTCATATGTTCTTGAGTTGGTTTCACAGGACACTTTCTTAAACTCAAAGCACTAGACGCAATGGCCTTCTCCTGGGTAATTCTGCTACTGGTTACAATGGTGCTCACCAGAGCAACTAATAAGTTGAAAAGAGCCAAGAAACTCCAAAGAAAAGGAGAAGTCGATGTCATAAGTGACACTGAACTTGAAGAGAATGAGAATGAGATTCATTGGGACATGATAACAGATGATGAAGATGATGAGGTATTGCCGACTAACTCAACACGAAAAGGAAAAGCTCCCTTGGACACTGGGAATGCTCCTATGCCTGCCCCATCTTTCTCTATAAAACGTAAGCGACTTGCTCGACGTTTTGGACTGAGACAGGAGACCAAGGTTGACCCACCAATAGCTCCTGACTCTCCGCCACGTGTTGAAGAAGTATTTGTTAATAGTGACCGTCTTAGAGCGTTTGCACATCGCGAATGCATTGGCGAAAGGCACGTGAACATTGAGGCTCTACAAGGTCACTCCCCTGAATTTGGTACTTTGATTGAACAAGCAAATCTCATTCAAGTATGTCGCTTCCCAGAAACTCTCGGTTACTGCCTGCACCTGTGAGGACCTTCTATACCAACGCACGGCATCTTCGCGAATTTGAAAACGGTCCTATGGAGTTCTACACGAATATCCAAGGCACGAGATTCAAAATCACTCCACAGTTGATGGGCGAGGTTTTGGGAATAGAAGCCAGCAAGAAAGGAGTCCACTACCTGAAAGGGATAAATTTGACAAATACTTTATGGCGAAAAGTTATCGAAGGAATTTGTCTCGAGGGAACACAGTCAACCGAAAAATCAGTTCGATCTAAAGAACTTCGTCTTGAATATCGCTTCTTAAATTTCATCACTGTTACAATATACTTCCAAACATGCAGACGAAGGTTGTGAGATGGGAACGATTGTTGTTCTTATATCTCATCGGACATCCATCAGAGGCAACGGCATTGAATATCAACATCCCGTACATCATCTGGAATAGAATGGCACGATATGTTGAGCATCCTCACCCCAGCGAAAGAATTCCTTTTCCACTGATTATAATGAGGATATTAAAGAAATTTCAAGTTGACATCACCTCTACGACCTATCATCAATGTCTGAACATGATAGATGAGTCCACAATTGTCAAATCCCTTCACAAGTTGCCACATGTCACTCAAGCTTCTGCATCTGGGAAGAAGCCTGACCCAAGCACGGCTGCATCACCATCTCATCAAGCACCTGGCACAGATAATGACGCATCTTTGAATTCGATTTTCAAGTTACAGCAACGGCTGTCTATTCAGCAGGAACAAATTTTGAAGGAACAACAGCGGATTACCAATGAGCTAGAAATATCAACAGCAGCTCACATCACCATCACGAAGAAGATAAATTCAATGGACAAGCGGATGCGAAAGATAATGTCCAAGATTGGTTGCACAAGTTCTAAAGATTCAGATTCTGAAAACTGACCTTTTCTTTTTGTGCAGGATTTTTTTTTAACGATTCTTTTAGTTTAGCTTTCAGTTTGTGCATACTATCAGGACTTTATGTTTTCTTTACTCTCCTTACATATTGTAGCTCATGCTACGTTTTGGCTTTGTTTTGTGACAAAAAGGGGGAGAGAGTACATTTGGTTTTCAACTGCTTAGAAGATATGTTGGTTTTTAACTATGCTTCTTTCACATATCTGTTTTTTTTCAAATGTCATGATGAGACTAAACTCTATCTTTGTATTTGGTTTTGTATGCTCCAATTCTTGAGGTATCTAACGAATTTGTTTGTCAAGAATGTTTTCTGTGTGCAGAGATTACAGATGTCTAAGTCTAGAGTCTGTTCTAGGAGTTTATCTCATGTTTTTAATTTCTGGAACTCTTTTGTAAATTTTTGTTGTATGGTGATAGCAACAAAAATATCTTTTTGAATTTTCTTTGTGGATTTGTGTTTTGTCACGAAACCGCCAAAGGGGGAGATTGTTACGGAATTTGAGTTGGCGTATTTCGTGAATGTAATATGTCTTGAAGATTGAAGATGAAGAAACTTCGGATCGTATACCTCAATCTCAAGAAAGAAGAATTCAAAAGGATCAGGTATGTTTAACTAAAGAATTTTGATGATCCGAATACTTCTTATAGTGTAGAAACACCTGGAAGAGGTTTTAATTGCTTATTCATCAAAAACTGGACATGGGACATGTTCAGGATCCGGATCGTGGCTTTCAATCCGGATCCCGAAAGGTGTTTGTTCATACACTGGTTCAATCCGGATCGCAGCACTCTCTGATCCGGATCCCGAACACTAGTTTTACCTGTGTGCTTCTTCGATCCGGATCAGGAATTGCAATCCGGATCCCGAACATGAGATTCTGGTAAAACTGTATGAACGATCCGGATCGGGGACTACGATCCGGATCCCGAACAGGCAATTTTCTGGAAATCGTGGTTTGTGCTTCTGCAATCCGGATCGCCAAATCTGATCCGGATCGCCGTCGGGAAAACTTTCCAGAAAAGGCTGTTTTTGATCCGAATATTCTTCCTAGGGTTTCTAACCTATAAATAGCCCTTCCATTTCATTTCTAGGGCATCCGCAATAGATCGGCTGGTTAAGAAAAGATAGCCGAAAAGAAAAATCCACATATATAGAGAAGAACGGAAATCATTAGATCTATTCAATGGTTCTTCATCTATATTGATTGATTTGATTCTAGGTTTTCCATACTCACATTTTGAGTAGAATCAAATCAATGAATACTTAGATGGTATTTCCGATCTATCTTTAATCTAAGTATTCGGCGGATCATCACCACCCAAACAAACAACGATTTATCCCAAAATCGGCGCGTGGACTCGCGTGGCCTTGTGGATTCAAGGTGTTATCGCTCTCGTGGATTCGGAGCGAGGTGCGTTCGTGGATTCGAAGCGTGCCATTGGGTGAAGACCGTGGATTCGGTTGGACGTCGTGGACTCGACGTTGGACGCTGTGGATTCAGCGTTGGGCGCGGATCGTGGATTCGAGAAGCGTCGTGGAGCGAGCGGAGAAGATCTACTAGGAGCGTATGGTAAAGGTTGAGTCGTCTGTGAGTACGTTATATCACCTTGTACGTGTGTCAATTCTAGTGGATTTCGCCGTGTTATCGGTCCCGTGGTTTTTTACTCCGGTTTGGAGTTTTTCCACGTAAAAATCTTGTGTGTTCTTTTATTTTTCCGCATTGGGTTTTATCGCACAATGATTTTTTGAGTGTTTATTGTTTACACCTATTCACTCCCCTCTAGGTGTTTTTTCCCCTATTAGATCCTTATTAACCTAAACCCAACACATATTGGGAAGAATGTTGTAACAGACAATGAAGTTTATGTACTTGTACTCTTTCTTAAGTTCTTTGGAGAAAACAGAATTTCCGGTAGACAGAGTATCTGGAAGACAAATTCCATTAACTACAACTCTCCAGGAGTTCTCATTGAAGTTTTGAGTTTTTAGATAATGGATTCCATCAGATCTGGCTTTCATACTGAGTACCTCTCCAATCAATTGGGGAGTGACTTTGATTTTGATACCTTTAACCACGGTGTGAAATTCTCGACGTCCGTCATCATGATCCGTTAGACTTGTAGCATTTTGATAAAACATCCGAACTGAATGTGGGCAATACCCAGTTGATTCAGGAAAGTTGCAAATTGGACCGAGACCAACTTGATTAAATAAAATCCCAAAAGCTGCCGATCGTTCCATCATTGGCTTGACATTAACATGTCTCTCACCAATGCATTCCCTTTTCTCAAAATCCTTGATTCTCGCGGAGCTAATGAATTCTTGAGGAGGAGGCTGGCTAGCAATTGATTCATTAATCGAAATGCCCCGAGCACTACCCCTTTTTCTAGCACCAGTTTTCATTCTTTTTCCAATTTGACTTGATTCCATTGGAGCTTTTCCCTTTTCAACTGCAGTAGGCTGAGGCTTTGCCTTCGAAGCTTCAGCAGTTTCTTTTCCTTTGGAGATAATAGGGGCAGCTGCTTCGATTTCGATGTTATCCCAGTCAATTGATTCCGTCTCAGATTCCGTCTCGGAGTCAGTTTGAGCTCGTTTTGTTCTCTTGGCCCTTTTTGGTTTGGCAGTATCCTTCACGTGGACCATGGCAGCAAGTAAGAAAATGATCCAGGTGATCACCATTGCTGACAGTGCTTTGAGTTTCAAGATGGCGTCCTGTGAAGAGCCAACTCAAGAACACAAGAAAAATCGTCAATTTTGAAAAATTTGAAACATTGTACCTAGACAATCATAATCATGTAGAGAAGCCAAGAATCAAATTAGTTTTCCAAAAAGAATTTTAAAAATAGATCAATCCCATGATTTTCAAAAATTCCTCTTTTATGCCCTAAAACAGAATTTTTAGAAATCGAAGCCTAAAAACTCGTTAATCAGGTAAAAACCCAGCATAAAAGCAAAACTAATTGACCCAGAGTTCTTATTTCAAAAGAAATTTGATCAAAAACCATTCACAAACGAAAAAGATCCAAGTTTTCAACTCACGTTTGATGAAAAACCATAAAAACTGTGAAAAACCGAGATTTGATCAATAAAACTTACTTGAATCGAAGAACTTTGAGTTTGGAAGCTCCAAGATGCAAGAAATCTAGAGAGAGAAACTCTAGAGGCTTGAAAACAAAAGATTAGGGTAAAAGAAATCAAATCTCTTTGTTCTTATAAAAACCCTAGCCGTGATCCGGATCGGATCGAGAATGTGATCCGGATCGGCTACCCGCAGGAAGAATCCTGCGTTCGGGATCCGGATCACTTACCCCGATCCGGATCGGCTTCAACTTTTTCTCCAGAAAAATTCAGAAAAATTCCATAAAATCCAGAAAAAGTATGTAAGCACTTTACCATGTCAACTTTAAACAAAAGACATCGTTTCATACAACAAGAAATAGATTATGCAAAATCTATCAAAAATACCCAAAAATGAAACGAAAATTTACGAAAGTTAAAACACTTAAAGTTGAACAACTTCAATTACATCTATCCTGATCTTATGTGTAATGCCTTTATCAAATCATCAATTTTGGTAAAGAAAATGAAATACCAAGATCAATAGATGTTTGAAATCCCAGATAAGTTAGATAATATATCTAGACAATCTGTTGAAGGAGTGGCTCTTTGAGCATCTTTTATCAAAAATCCCACCTTATACCAACCATGAAATATGACTGAGTCAAGTATTTCAATATGCATTTTTCAAAACAAAAATTTGCTTTGCATTCATGGAGTATCTTTTTCTTTCTTTCATTTCCTCCATGTGGTGGTAGTTTTCACACTCCTCATTGGGATGTAACTCTTTCCACATCTTTTGAGCATTTTACATTTCATTGACTCCCCCTCAATTGGCTATCAATTATTTAATATATAAGGTATTCAACCAAACCATTGATCTCGAATTCATACTCGACTAAGCAATCAAATATGATAATGACTATACCAAGAGATCATTGAGAGAGAAATTGACTTTGATCACTTAAAAGATGGTTTAATTAACGTAAATGATCATTGCAACATTGAAATATTATGATATCAAAAGCATAATAAATTTCTAAATGCATAAAAGGATGCAATTAAAGTCAATTATGATTTATGCTCAATTAATGTCCTATGTACAAAACATAGATAAAGAACAAAACAAAAACAAAAACAAAACCTAACCTAAGCAAAGGTTTCAAAAGAGTTTATTTCAAGGAAAGCATGCCAATTGCTTTACGCAAGTGAATAAAACGTTTTTGATCCAAAGGTTTTGTTAAGATATCAGCTAATTGATCCTCAGTTGAAATATATGACAGTTGAAGAATGTTTGATTCAACTAGCTCTCTAAGAAAATGATATCTAAGTTCAATATGTTTTGTTCTAGAGTGCAACACAGGGTTTTTTGAAATGTTAATAGCACTAGTGTTGTCACATAAAATGGTTACCGAAGATGCTGAAATCCGGAAATCGCTCAACACGCTTTTCATCCAAATCAATTGGGTTGAACAACTTCCTGCAGAAATGTACTCCGCTTCGGCAGTCGAGAGTGCTATGCAGTTCTGCTTTTTACTGTGCCATGCAACAAGGCAATGGCCAAGATAGAAGCATGCACCACTCGTGCTTTTCCGGTCATCCACCGATCCAGCCCAATCGGCATCTGAGTATCCAACAATATCCAAAGTCGTTCCCATAGGATACCAAATTCCGAAATTGATTGTACCTTTGATATACCGGATGATCCGTTTCACCGCTTTCAGGTGAACCTCCTTCGGTGCTGATTGATATCTCGCACAAATCCCAACACTGAAGGATATATCCGGGCGACTAGCCGTGAGATATAGTAGACTTCCAATCATACTGCGATACAGTTTCTCGTCTACATTCTCACTATGTGATTCACTTCCAAGTCCCTTATGGCTAGTTCCCATTGGAGTCGGAAAATCCTTAGAATTTTCAAGATCAAACTTTTTGACCAACTCCAGTGCATACTTGGATTGACACAAGTGAATTCCTTCATCGTTTTGTTTAACTTGTAATCCAAGAAAATAAGTCAATTCGCCCATCATGGACATCTCAAATTCGCTTTCCATGGTCTCCGCGAATTTAGAAGCATCATTATCTCTTGTTGCTCCAAAAACAATGTCATCGACATAGATTTGAGCAACTATGAAATTGTTTTGATAATGCTTCACAAAGAGAGTCCTGTCAGCTCCCCCTCGAGTGTAGCCCTTTTCCAAAAGGTGCTTTGTCAACCTTTCGTACCATGCTCGCGGTGCTTGTTTCAGACCGTAAAGAGCCTTTTTCAGACGAAAAACATGGTTAGGTAGTTTATGATCCACAAAACCTTTCGGTTGAGCCACATAAACTTCCTCATTTAAAAACCCATTTAAAAAGGCGCTCTTAACGTCCATTTGAAATAATTTGATTTTAAAATGACAAGCAATCGCAAACAATATACGAATGGACTCGAGTCTAGCTACAGGGGCGAAAGTTTCATCAAAGTCTATACCTTCTACTTGAGAGTAGCCTTGAGCAACTAACCTTGCTTTGTTCCTGATGATAGTACCTTCTTCATTTTTCTTGTTCTTGAAGATCCATTTGGTACCTATCACATTGTGTTGCTTCGGAGGCTTCGTTAATTCCCAGACTTTGTTTCGCTCGAATTGATGGAGCTCTTCCTGCATTGCTTTAATCCAGTAGTCATCTTGGAGAGCTTCATCAACATTCCTTGGTTCGATTTGAGATACATAGCATGCAAATCCGCAAACCAATTGTCTCCGTGTTCTAACTCCTTCTTGTGGATCTCCAATGATGTTCGATTCAGGGTGATCCTTGGAGATGCGTAACGTTTGAGGTAGAGGAGTAGACGGAGGTACACGAGATGATTCCTGCACATCAGATAAACTTGAAGAACCGTTAGATGCATCATTATTATCGAAAGAATTGTTAGAAGAAGATGCATTAGCAGGTGTATCATCATCAAGAGAGATATCGAGGGTAGATTTTTCAGATTCAAAGTGAAAAGCTTCATCTACCTTAACATTTATCGATTCTACGATCGTCTTAGATTCTAAGTTAAAAACTCGATATGCTCTGCTGTTTGTAGAATAACCTAAGAAAATCCCTTCGTCACTTCGAGAGTCAAATTTTCCAAGATTCTCACGATCACGTAAAATAAAACACCGACTCCCAAAGATACGAAAATATTTGATGTTAGGTTTTCTACAAAACCAAAGTTCATATGGTGTATTCAAAGTCCCCGGGCGCAAATACACGCGATTAATAACATAAACAGCAGTGTTCACCGCTTCAGCCCAAAAATAAAAAGGTAAGTTCCGGCTGTGAAGCATAACACGTGCCATTTCCTGTACGACCCTGTTTTTGCGCTCGACTACACCATTTTGTTGAGGTGTGTAAGGTGCGGAGAATTCATGTTTAATGCCATTAGAAGTGCAAAAATCAATGAATTTGGAATTTATGAATTCCCCACCTCTATCACTCCTAACTCGAGTAATCCTTTCATTCTTTTCAATCATAATACGATTGCAGATTTCGAGAAAAGAATCAAAAGTATCAGCTTTTTCTTTTAAAAATGCTACCCAAGTATATCTAGAAAAATCATCAACCAATAAGAAAATATACCATTTACCTCCCAGAGATGGTTGACGAGTTGGCCCCATTAAGTCCATATGCAAAAGTTCCAAAGGCCGTTTTGTACCTATGTGGTTCAAGTTCTTGTGTGCAGTCCTAGACTGTTTTCCCTTTTGGCAACCGCCACACACAAGGTTTTGTTCAAAAGAAAGTTTCGGAACCCCCTTGACCACATCTTTGTTTGAAATTCTAGCAAGTTCCTTAAAGTTTATGTGACCTAGCCTTTCATGCCAAAGTGTTTCATTTTTCAAAGATGCTAGGTTACATTTTTCAGAAATCTTAGTAGGAACTACATAACAATTGTTTTCTGATCTAACCCCCTTTAAAAAGAAAGCATGGTTCTGTCAGTTACAGTGCATTTATCAGATGAAAAATTAACTGAATAACCACTATCACAAAGTTGACTTATGCTTATGAGGTTAGTCTTAAGGCCATGAACAAATAACACATTATTTAGAACCGGGCCATCTGGAATAGCTACCGTTCCCTTTCCAACAATTTTGGAAGACCGACCATCTCCGAAAACAACAAGTCCTCCGGAGTTTTTCTCAAATGTTTGAAAACAGTTTTTGTCACCGGTCATATGACGGGAACACCCGCTATCCAGATACCAAGACGAACTATCATATGCATGCAAGGAAACATTGGTAGCAAGACAAGGGAAAATTTCACCTTTGCGCACCCAAACCTTTTTGGAGTGCGTCGGTAATGATCGTGAAGTTGATCTCCTAGGTGAGAGCGTCTTGCTTGAAGAATTGCTGCTCCTTGATGATGTCGTCTTGAGCGGTGTACTACCAAGGCTCTTTTCCTTCAATGAATTGCAGTTGATTTCTGAGGAATAGCCTTTTGGTAGTCATTGCAAGAGGTGCTTGAGGTGTGCGTTTGGCTTCCGTCTTGCAATTTCTCCTTATGTGCCCTGAAATGCCACAACGAAAACATACCTTAGTTCTTGTCGATTCCGAGGAGGATGTAGTAGGCTTGTTGTCGTTGCTTGTCGTGAATTCCGGTGTCGGAGGAGGAGATACCGACTGAGGCACAAATACTGTCCCACTCGAACTTGGAATGTCTCCAGTTTGAGTGTATCCGAGGCCGAACTTATTTCTTTGACCAAGACCAAGAAGTCTGTCCAACTTACTCCTTCCAGAAGAAAATCTCTTTAAGTCATCCTTCAGTTGGCGTATGGTCTCCGTCATTTCCAATTTTTCCTGTCGAGCCTCGCCGTTGAGCTTCAAGAAGTAATTCGCTTTGTTCACCATATCTATATAATTCTTCTCGAATTGCTCATTGGACTCTTGAAGGGAAACATTTGTTTTAATCAGATTATCCCTTTCCACTTCAAGATCGGTTGAGAGAGAGGTTACCCTTTTTACTTCTTCTTCGAGATCCTGCAATCTCCCTTTCAACCCCTTGTTTTGCTTAGCCAGTTTCTTTGAATCCCTCAAAAGTTGTGGTAGGCTAGAGCAAAATCTTCACCTTCCGAATCATCTGATTCATCGTCCGTTGCAATCTTTTCAACAGAGGAGTTGGACAAGGAATCGGATGTACTTGCCATTAAGCACATGAAGGGTGAAGATGTAGTGGACGCGTGGAAAGCTGTCGCGTTGTCTTCTTCATCACTTGAGGATGACTCATTTGACGTGGAGTTGTCATCCCAAGTAACGACTTGCATCGCTTTCTTCTTTGCCGGATTCTTGTTGGGACACTCCGTTGCAATGTGGCCGTAGCCTCGACATTTGAAGCACTGAACTTGTCCCTCAGAACTTTTCTTATCCTTTGAGAAGTTCTCTTGCTTTCTTGACTTGTAACTTGAAGAACCCTTGCCTTTCTTCGACTTTCCGAAGGATGGAGTTTTGCTTGAATTTCCCCTTCGAAAGTTGCGGCGAAACTTCCTTGTCAAGAGAGCGAGCTGCTTCTCAAAGTCCTCCATAGAAAGGTTCTCGTCGTCGTCCGAGGAGGATGAATCCGCGTCTTCTTCTTTAGTTGATTTCAATGCGTAACCTGAAGACTTAGAAGAGGATGCCTTTCCAGAAGAATAGTTAGTAGGAAATGTCATTTCATAAGTTTGTAAAGCACCTACTAATTCTTCTACACGCATTTCGTCCGGGTGTTTAATTGTTTCAATGGCTGCGACCTTCGGGCGAAATCGTTCAGGAAGAGTTCTTAGAATTTTTCTTACAACTTTAAATTCTGGAATCTTCTCTCCCAAGTTAGCACATGAGTTTACGATGTCTTGCAATCGTGTGTAATAGTCAGTGAAAGATTCATTCTCTGCCATAGAGATAGAGTCAAACTTGCTCGTAAGCATTTGCAGTTTCTGAATCTTCACTAGGTTAGTTCCCTCATGCGTAACTTGAAGAACATCCCAGATTTCTTTCGCAGTCTCACATGCCGAGACGCGAGAGAACTCAGTTTGTGACAAAGCATTAAATAGAGCATTAATCCCTTTGCCATTGTAAGAAGATGAATCTATCTCTTCCTTGGTCCATTTCGACCTAGGTTTTAAGGTGCGAACATCATCTAATAATTTCAGTTGGATTAGACCATCCTAATTCAATTGATTGCCACACCCTTTCGTCGATGGAAATTAAAAAGGCTTTCATCCGTACTTTCCAGTACGCATAATTTGTTCCATCAAAGAAAGGGGGTCGATTGATGTTTCCACCTTCAACCATTGTTTACAACCCTATTCCCGCTCTGATACCACTTGTTGGGTTATGTTAATATGGATCTAAATAGGGGAAAAAACACCTAGAGGGGGGTGAATAGGTGTAAACAATAAACACTCAAAAAATCATTGCGCAATAAACCCAATGCGGAAAAATAAAAGAACACGCAAGATTTTTACGTGGAAAAACTCCAAACCGGAGTAAAAAACCACGGGACCGATAACACGGCGAAATCCACTAGAATTAACACACGTACAAGGTGATATAACGTACTCACAGACGACTCAACCTTTTACCATACGCTCCTAGTAGATCTTCTCCGCTCGCTCCACGACGCTTCTCGAATCCACGATCCGCGCCCAACGCTGAATCCACAGCGTCCAACGTCGAGTCCACGACGTCCGACCGAATCCACGGTCTTCACCCAATAGCACGCTTCGAATCCACGAACGTAGTTGCACCTTGAATCCACAAGGCCACGCGAGTCCACGCGCCGATTTGGGGTAAATCGTTGTTTGTTTTGGGTGGTGATGATCCGCCGAATACTTAGATTAAAGATAGATCGGAAATACCATCTAAGTATTCATTGATTTGATTCTACTCAAAATGTGAGTATGGAAAACCTAGAATCAAATCAATCAATATAGATGAAGAAACATAGAATAAATCTATTGATTTCCTTTCTTCTCTATATGTGGATTTTTCTTTTCGGCTATTTTTTTCTGTAATAGCGGATGCCCTAGAAATGAATATAGGGTCTATTTATAGGTTAGAAACCATTGGAAGAAGATAGGATCAAAAACAGCCTTTTCTGGAAATTTTACCGACGGCGATCCGGATTGGAATTGGCGATCCGGATTGCAGAAGCAAGAAAGACGATTTCCAGAAAAATGCTGTTCGGGATCCGGATCACAAAGTCCGATCCGGATCGTTCATACAGTTTTACCAGAACATCAATGTTCGGGATCCGGATTGCAATCCTGATCCGGATCGAGGAAGCAAACAGGTAAAACAAGTGTTCGGGATCCGGATCAGAGGATGCTGCGATCCGGATTGAACCAGTGTATGAACAAACACCCTTCGGGATCCGGATTGCCGAGCTCGATCCGGATCCTGAACATGTCCCATGTCCAGTTTTTGATGTTTAAGCAATTAAAAATTCTTCCAGGTGTTTCTACACTATAAGAAGTATTCGGATCATCAAAAATCTTTAGTTAAACGTACCTGATCCCTTTGAATTCTTCTTTCTTGAGATTGAGGTATACGATCCAAAGTTTCTTCATCTTCAATCTTCAAGACTTAATACATTCACGAAATACGCCAACTCAAATTCCATAACACAATAAAACCCAATGCGGAAATAAAAATAAACACGCAAGATTTTTACGTGGAAAAACTCCAAACCAGAGTAAAAAACCACGGGACCGATCACACGGCGAAATCCACTAGAATTAAACACGTACAAGGTGATATACCGTACTCACAGACGACTCGACCTTTTCCATACGCTCCTAGTAGATCTTCTCCGCTCGTTCCGCAACGCTTCTCGAATCCACGATCATCGCCCAACGCCGAATCCACGGCGTCCAACGTCGAATCCACAACGTCCAACCGAATCCACGGTTTTCACCCAGTAGCACGCTTCGAATCCACGAACGTACCTCGCTCCGAATCCACGAGAGCGGTTGCACCTTGAATCCACAAGGCCACGCGAGTCCACGCGCCGATTTTGGGAAAATCGTTGTTTTTGGGTGGTGATAATCCGCCAAATACTTAGATTAGAAATAGATCGGAAATACCATCTAAGTATTCATTAATTTGATTCTACTCAAGATCTGAGTTTGGAAAACCTAGAATCAAATTAATCAATATAGATGAAGAAACATAGAATTAAATCTATTGATTTCCTTTCTTCTCTATATATGGATTTATCTTTTTCGGCTTCTACCGATCTAATTTTTGTCTACCCTAAAATGAATCGTAGGGTCTATTTATAAGTTAGAAACCATTGGAAGAAGATAAATATAAAAAACTAACCATTTCTGAAATTTTACAGGACGACGGTCCGGACTGGAATTGGCGGTCCGGACTGTCTCAGCGAAACAGACTATTTCCAGAAAAGGGGACATTCGGGGTCCGGACTGAGATCCACGGTCCGGACTGTTCATGCAGTTTCAACAATTTCCACGTTCGGGGTCCGGACTTAAATTCCAAGGTCCGGACTTAAAACTGCGCATGAACAAACCAACGTTCGGGGTCCGGACTGAAATTCCAAGGTCCGGACTTGAAATGCTGATGAATCAGCCTCTGTTCGGGGTCCGGTCTGTAATGCCCGGTCCGGACTCTGAACAGGTAAAATGTCCAGTTTTTGATTTTTATGCAATTAAAAATTTATCCAAGTGTTTCTACACTATAGCAAGTATTCGGATCACCAAAAATCTTTAGTTAAACGTACCTGATCCTTTTGAATTCTTCTTTCTTGAGATTGAGGTATATGATCCAAACTTCTAATCTTCAATCTTCAAGACTTAGACACTTTCACGAAATATGCCAACTCAAATTCCGTAACAAGTAGCTGGACTTTTATTGTACCCCTTTTGTATCTCAGACTACATTAGTTTACTTTTGGGACTGGCTTTAGCCAGCTGGTTGTATATTTATGGTGAGCTGGGAGTATATTGTACCTTTATGTCAGCTTGTAGTTTATTTCAGTCTGAGATTACTTTTAGTTCTATTAGTTCAGCTCTATTTATGCTCTTTTATTGTATATTATCTATCTGAGCAGGTTACCAGCGCTTCGTGTACATGGAAAATTTCGTGTGCACGGCGGATCTGTTGGCGGCCCCGGGTTCTGGTTTACACCCGGGGCGTGACAGATTAAGTTGGTATCAGAGCTTAGGGATAGGTCAGTTGGGACTTAGGAAACCCTAGGCTTTTGGTAGACCCTAGGATGATAGGGCGTGAGAGACGTGACACTTTGCGAAAGTCGTTGATTTATTTATTGGACTCTTCCAGTGAGTGAAGAGGGATCGACATACCCAATTTCTGGTGAACAGTTATGTTGGCTGCAGACAACATAAAGTCACAGAAATATGGGGATGTCTTTGACTTTCGCTAGATTGGGTCGTGTGGGGTTTTGTTGCTGATTTGTGCCTTTTTGTGACAGTATGTCGCCCCGTCGTCGTTTTTCCGCCGGGGGTATCCCCACTCCTTCTGAGGAGCTCGAGCAGGCTGTATCAGCCGAGCTGTGGGAAACTTCGGGCCTTGGTGACCCATTTGGTGGCGAGGAGCTTTCGACAGGACCAGCGCCTGGAGCAGCTACTGGCGCAGAGAGGTGATTCGGCAGTCGGAGAGAGGGCCAGGGCTTCAGAGCAGTGTTTAGAGAGGAAACGCCCAGCCCCGGATGTTGTTGGACAGGCCAGTTTTTCTAAACGGCCACGGTTTCGCGGCAGGTGTGTTTTCTGTAGAGGACGGCATCCCTCATGTACCTGTGACTTGAGGCGGGGTCGATGCTTCCGATGTGGACAGTCTGGCCACGTTCAAGCTTCGTGCCCCCTTTCGACCTTAGTACCACCTTCTTCAGCGTTGGCCTCTATCGCATCCTAGCAGAGATCTCAGCAGCAGCGGCAGACACGACCATTGCAGGCTCCCAGCAGTTGTATTTTCTGTGGAGGTCAGCATCTTCCCGGCACCTGCGACCAGCGGTGGGGTCGCTGCTATAGGTGTGGACAGCCTGGGCACATCAGAGTTGCGTGCCCCTCGGGGACGGCTGTGGCACCTACTTTAGTGACCGTTCCTACTACTTCCCAGCTACGACCGGGAGCTTCACCGACAGGTCTCCAGGCAGACCGAGTTTCGCCTCCACACCCTTCTGGTGAGACACAGCCGTTGTTGAGCGGTCAGGATAGCTTAGCGCAGGCGGGGGATTCTACTACAGCTGACCGTGTGGTGGCAGGTCTGGTTTATTTCTGGCATTTGGACTCGTACTTTATTTGATACTGGAGCATCTCATTCTTGCATTAGTAGATCATTTGCATCGTTATACGAGTTAGAGGTAGGACTTTTGCCACGTGCACGAAAGGTTCAAATTCCCGATCACACTTTGCACGTGGAGGAGTGCTGTTGGTCCTGCCCGATGCAGATCGAGTCCTGGATTATGCCAGCAGACCTGTTGGTCTTGAGACAGCTGAGGGACTTTGATGTGGTTCTCGGGATGGACTGACTGGCTCGGTATTTCGCGACTATTGATTGTGCCGAGAGGACTGTCACTTTTAGAGAGCCAGGCCAGGAGATGTTTGTATATCGGGGATGTCAGAGTGCTTTCTTTGCCTCTATGGTTTCGACTTCCCGAGCGAGGCGGATGATTCATCGAGGATGTGTAGCCTTTTTGGCTAGTGTTGTTGAGGGGCCTACGGCGGCGCCGGGACTCGGGGATATTCCTATTGCCCGCGAGTTTTCGGATGTTTTTCCACCTGAGCTGACTAGTATGCCGCCAGACAGAGAGATTGAGTTTGTGATTGACGTAGTTCCAGGAACGGCGCCAATCTCTAAGGCTCCTTATCGGATGGCACCGGCTGAGCTGCGAGAGCTTAAAGCATAGCTGCAAGATCTGATGGATAAGGGCTTTATTAGACCAAGTGTGTTGCCTTGGGGAGCGCCGGTGCTATTCGTGAAGAAGAAGGATGGGTCACTTCGACTGTGTGTGGACTATAGGGAATTGAATAAAGTGACCATCAAGAACAAGTACCCTTTGCCGCGCATCGACGATCTCTTTGATCAGCTGCAAGGGTCTTGTGTATTTTCCAAGATTGATCTACAGTCTGGTTACCACCAATTGAAGGTGAAGGCCGAGGATATTCCTAAGACTGCTTTCAGATCACGGTACGGGCATTATGAGTTTACAGTTATGCCGTTTGGATTGACTAATGCCCCTGCCGCCTTTATGGACTTGATGAACAGGATATTTCAGCCCTTTCTGGATCGTTTTGTGGTGGTGTTCATTGATGATATCCTTATTTACTCCCGAAGCGAGGCCGAGCATGAGGAGCACTTGAGGACTGTGCTACAACTTCTACGAGATAAGAAGTTGTATGCCAAGCTGGCAAAGTGCGAGTTTTGGCTTCGGGAGGTAGCTTTCTTGGGCCATGTGATTTCCGCCGCTGGTGTGGCTGTAGACCCGGCGAAGATTGAGACAGTTCGTGATTGGCCCCGACCGACGACTGTATCAGAGGTGCGCAGCTTCATGGGGTTAGCTGGTTATTATCGTCGGTTTGTGGAAGGCTTTGCGAAGCTTTCCACACCCCTCACTCGGTTGACGCGTAAAGGGGTTAAGTTTATCTGGAGTGAGGACTGCCAGAGGAGCTTCGAGGAGCTGAAGGACAGACTGATGACTGCTCCTATCCTTTCCCTCCCTGTTATGGGGAAAGGATATGTGATCTACAGTGACGCATCGCACAGTGGACTCGGTTGCGTGTTGATGCAGGATGGGAGGGTAATTGCTTATGCATCGAGACAGCTCAAGGATTACGAGAAGAATTACCCTACCCATGACTTGGAGCTCGCTGCCGTGGTGTTTGCACTGAAGCTTTGGCGCCATTACCTGTACGGAGAGCATGTGAGATCTACACCGACCACAAGAGTTTAAAGTATCTGTTCACTCAGAAGGAGCTGAATTTGAGGCAGCGCAGGTGGTTAGAGCTATTAAAGGATTATGATGTGGACATCCTTTACCACCCAGGCAAGGCTAACGTGGTCGCTGATGCATTGAGCAGGAGAGCAGTACAGAGTTTGTCTATGTTGATCACAGACCAGGCGCCGCTATTAGAGGAGATGAGACGGCTCGAGATAGAGGTTGTGTCCCCTGGGGTCTCTGCTAGACTGATGTCTTTAGTCGTGCAGCCCACTCTGCTGGACAGGATCAGAGAGAGACAGAGTGAGGACCCCTATTTGACCAGGATTAGAGATCAGATTCCGAGTGATCGATCAGGGGATTTTCAGTGGATGCTGCGGGAGTACTGAGGTACAGGGACCGAGCATGTGTGCCAGTGGATGCTGAGATCAGAGAGCAGATATTGAGAGAGGCCCATTATACACCTTATACCCTTCATCCTGGGGGGACTAAGATGTATAAGGACCTCAAGGCACACTTCTGGTGGAATGGCATGAAAAGGGATATTGGGAGATTTGTGGCTCAGTGTTTAACTTGTCAGCAGGTAAAAGCTGAGCATCGAGTGCCAGCTGGCAAGTTACAAAGTCTTCCAATTCCGAGTGGAAATGGGACCACATTACGATGGATTTTGTGGTCGGATTACCGAGGGCACAAGGAGGAGCAGATGCTATCTGGGTAGTGGTGGATCGACTTACCAAGTCAGCGCACTTTTTGCCTATACAGACTACTTGGCCACTCGAGCGACTAGCCCAGTTATACTTGGATGAGATAGTGAGGTTACATGGGGTGCCAGCTTCCATAGTATCAGATAGAGACCCGAGGTTTGCTTCGCGATTCTGGAGGAGTTTACAGACTACCTTGGGGACTCAGCTCAGATTCAGTACAGCTTTTCCACCCACAGACTGATGGACAGTCAGAGCGGACGATTCAGATCCTTGAGGATATGCTGAGGGCTTGTGTCCTGGATTTTGGCGGAGGATGGATTCGACACTTACCATTGGCTGAGTTTGCGTACAACAACAGCTTTCAAGCGAGCATCCAGATGGCTCCGTTTGAAGCGTTGTACGGACGCAAATGTCGATCACCGCTATATTGGAGTGATGGGGGGAGAAGGACCTTGGGACCAGATTTGTTGCTAGAGGCAGAAGAAAAGGTCAGAGTGATTCGACAGCATCTTCAGACCGCTCAGAGTCGACAGAGGAGCTATGCTGATGTTCGGCGACGAGACTTAGAGTTTCAGGTGGGAGATCATGTATTTCTGAAAGTCTCGCCGTCCAAAGGGATAAGGAGGTTTGGCATTCGCGGGAAACTCAGTCCCCGATACATTGGACCCTTTGAGGTATTGGAGCGTATCGGGCCAGTTGCTTACCGACTTGCACTTCCCCCGAGACTTGCTGGTGTCCATGATGTGTTCCATGTTTCTACTCTGAGGAGGTACGTCTTCGACCCGTCGCACGTCATCGACTTCACACCGCTCGAGATCAGCGAGGATTTGAGTATGAGGAGCGCCCACTGCGGATTCTGGATCGAGAGGTGAAAGAATTGCGCAGTCGGGCCATTCCCTATGTGAAGATCCTTTGGAGCAATCATGACGAGCGCGAGGCTACGTGGGAGCTCGAGTCAGAGATGATGGACGCCTACCCCTACCTGTTCGAGGCTCAGGATTGAGGTATGATTTTCGTTTCGAGGACGAAACTTTTGTTAGTGGGGGAGGATGTAGTGGTCCAGGATTCCGTATAGTTTTTTCCGTGAATCCTTGGTGTGAAACACCTATCATTGGTGTATTAGGCCCACAGGGCATCAAAGGGATGCTACGGATGGACACAGTGTGGTATTTACTGTTGGTTTGGCCTTCGGCTGTATTTGCCGAATTTTAGAGAAGGCTTTGGGCCAAACGGAGGCCGTATTTGGATTCAGCGCGGAAAAACGCTTGAAAACGGCTATTTACTTATTTATTTTGGAGTCCGGATGCCCAAAAACGGACCCCCGGAAGTTTTCTGCGCAAAATGGTGCATGGGGGGAGCCGTGGACCGGCCGGGACACGTGGCGGCTCTTATTGGGCCGGCGCGCCACTCTCGGTCCACGGAAAGGGCCGCCGGTGCACGGTGGACCGGCGGGCCACGTGGCGGCACGCGGTTGGCCGGTGCAGTGCGCTTGGCGCGCGGGGGTAGGCGCGGGCAGCTCGGGCAGGCCGGGCAGGTGTGGAGCGTGCGCGGTGCACGGTGGACCGGGGCGCGCCACGTGGCGGCCCCGGATTGGCCGGCCATGTGCGCGTGGCGCACGCAGCACCGCGCGGCGGCGGCCGTACGCGCACGTGGGCGGCGCACCGGCCGACCGGCGCCGTGTCGGGCGGAGCGGCGCACGCGGCGACACGTGTCGCCGCACCATTGGCGGCGCGCGCCCACCGCGCCGCTAATCACGGGGGACGCGTGGCGCTTCCCGTTGGGCCCGCACGGCTGCCGCCTGTTTGGCGGACACGTGTCGGGCCCTGGGCCGGGTCGGACGGCCGGTTGGACGCGGCGGGATCCCGTGCGCGAGTTGGGCTGGGCCGGGCCGCACTGTGCGCGCCCGAAAATTCTTGGGCCGGGCCGCACTGTAGCCGCCCGAAAGTGGCCGGGCGCACTGTAGCGCCCGAAACTGGGGACATATTGGGAATTTTCCCAATTGTTTTAATGGGCCTATAAATAGGCCTCCCTCCCTTCTTTTCTTCTGCTTTTTCCGAGAGATAGAGAGAGAATCAGAGAGAGACCATTGAAGAGAAGTTTTCCTCCTAATTTTCTACCTCGTGGTGCGTTCCCAGATTTTCTGGAAGTTCGACAGCGGCGATCCGGATTTTACAGTGTGCCTCGTTTTCCCCCATTTCGGCCCGTTATCGTCGCATTTCAGTCCGAGGAGTCCCCTGCGCAGTACAGGAGTCCTTTTTGACGATTTCTTCGCCAGTGTGTTCCTAAGAGGTAGGGCTTCGTTTTCCGTGTTGATGGTTTCTCTGGATTCCGATTCCTTGGCACGATTCCCGAGGTGTTTTGACCCCCTCTTTTGCTGTTTGGGTTTTTGGACAGCGGCGACTTCGACGAATTGTTTCTTGGCGTAGGAATATCAGATCGAGGCGATTCAAGAGTCGATTTTGGGCTACTTTTCGCGAGGAACGCAACCGTGATTTTTCTGGGATTTTAGGAGCTCGGGACAGAGGTGAAATTCCTCGTTTTGCGTGCTGATTATAAAAACAGCAAAATCTGTTTTGAGACTTGTAGTTTTTACACCGTGTACACTTATGTGATGTTGTAGGATACTGTTTCAGCTGACGGTGTGCTTAGAGGACAGCGGGTATTTTCTTGGTGTGTTGTGCACGCTTTTCGAGGTGGGTGGTTGCGTTTCCCTCTTTGTTGACATGCTCACTAGGAGTATTAGAGTTCCCCAATTTATATGTGACAATAGTTATTAGTATGTGAACCTATTGCATTGGCCCCCTAAATTAATTGATAGCTTCTATGTGATAAATCTGGGACAATAAAGTTGGACAATTGCTATATCTTAATCCGCATGCAAATAAGTAATCCAATAATATTTTAAAATGATTCTTTGCAAGAAACTTTAGTCACTTCTCTAATGCTTTTTAAAAAGAACACTTGCATGCTTATTGGACATCTAGTTAGGCCACTATTTTACTGCAGCACTATATTATGGGATTTGACTTAGGAGAAAACATGTTTTATTGTTATTCTTCTTTATCGATGCATGATGCTCGAGTCTGATCGGGATTTTGGGATAGTGTAGTTGGACCTTGAGTCTGGGACAGTTTAGACTCGTCTTGGGGATTGTGGGGCATAGTGGCAACCGCGGACGTGAGGCGGTTGGCCAGATGTTTTATCAGATTATTTATGGGTTAGTGCGGCAACCGCGAACAGTAGGCGGTTGACCGGATCTTGATCATTTTATTGTGGGTTGTGGGTTATTGCGGTGACCGCGGACTTTGGGCGGTTGACCGGATGTTACCATTGCATCAGATTGGGTATCAGATTTCTCCAGTGGATGGTGTTTCCCACTTTTTGAGTGCTATCGCACCAGATCAGGGTTTCATTAGTGGATGGAGTTTCCCACTTTGATCATAGTCATGATCCAGTCCTGCTATTGTGAGACATTGGTTACAGAGATGCTTGATACAGAGATACTTTACTCGTGTGGGTCGCTCCCCTCGAGTGCCACTCCGGAGTAGGCTTTACACCGTGCCGAGTGCCGGTCAGTTGGTGAGTTGTGAGTGATGACAGAGCAGGCAGTGCCAGTATTTCCTGGCCCTTTGATTGGGTTTCTTTGGGCAGTTAGCTTTATAGTTGCATATATACAGTTATCTTTTGGCACTGCATTTAGAGGCATAGTAGTGGTAGTTTCCTTTTCAGCAGTCTTCATTGCATACCACTGTTCTTTCCTTTTTGCCTCTTATAGTCCTAGTGGGTGCGTCAGCATTTGAGGTTTTACCCACTAGGGGAGGCTACTGGTTTATCTAGTAGTTCTCACCCCCATTGTTGTTTTCTGTCCTTTTCCCCTGTGTTTTGCAGAGTCGTCTGTGGGAGCTGCTGGGCCTTCAGCGGCGGATCGAGGTAAGAGGATTGCGGACTAGCTAGATCATCTACCCCGACTGTGAGAGTAGCTGGACTTTTATTGTACCCCTTTTGTATCTCAGACTACATTAGTTTACTTTTGGGACTGGCTTTAGCCAGCTGGTTGTATATTTATGGTGAGCTGGGAGTATATTGTACTTTTATGTCAGCTTGTAGTTTATTTCAGTCTGAGATTACTTTTAGTTCTATTAGTTCAGCTCTGTTTATGCTCTTTTATTGTATATTATCTATCTGAGCAGGTTACCAGCGCTTCGTGTACATTGAAAATTCCGTGTGCACGGCGGATCTGTTGGCGGGCCCGGGTTCTGGTTTACACCCGGGGCGTGACAGTGGAAATGCCTGAATGAGGAAAAAATGGGAATTTGGTTGAGGTGTAAATATGAAAGATTCTCCAATGGGTCCCCTGAGCTTGATGCTCACTTCAGATCAAGATGGGTCTGTGTGGACAGATGTTTGGAGCATTGTACACATTGAATGAAAGCAAAGCTTTGGTTCTGGTTGAACCAGCAAGTTCTGGGCTGTCCAAAAGTGAGCCCTAGGGTCCTGGCACTGTCCAGAGGCACTTTGATATACAAAGTTTTATTAAAAGATGATCAGATTAAAAGTTGTAGTTAAACCAACCTTTAAATGTAATGTTTGAACAAAACACTGTTCCGAGCTGTTTGCGAAGCCGCGACAGTGAGTTCTGACTAATTTGGGGTCACTGGACGCGATGCTCGCATTAAAAACAGATTTTAAAGTCCCGGAGAAACAAAAATTCCATAAGGCTATGTTAGTAAAGTATTTTATGGCCCGAAGTTTGCCTCGGGTTCCGTGCTGCCACAAATTGGTGAGCACGGTGTTCAGCGAGTTAAATGGCACCTGCTGGAAGTGACGGTTTGTAAAAATGAGTTCCCAGTTGAAAGAACGAGCGAAAACAGTGCTCAAATAGCATTAAAAGTGTGATTTTCGGAAACCTTAGAGGTTTAAATGCAAAATGGCATTAAGTACTATTTAGTACAGTGTATAAATGGTTCCTAAGCTTTTCGTTAGGATTCCAACGGCTCCCGTTGAGCGGAAATCGGAAATCGGTCCGAGAATCGGCAAAATTGTCGATTTTGCGGCATCCGGGTGGCAATCGCGTAATTTGAGAAATTACGGCGGTTTCACCAAGCCGACTGTTGAGTCCCAATAGAATCTGGTTGAGCCAGCGGCTAAGTTTTAAAGCTCGAATCTCCCGGAAGTCCAAAAGGAATTCCCGGGAGGGGCAATTTGGTAATTTTGCCAAAGATGGAATATAGGATTAAATTGGACTAAGTATTGTTGTCAAACTCGAATGTTTAAGTAGTTCAAGGGTTTAAGTTAGAATAAAACTAAGTTGATCCCTGATCAATATATTTGATTCAGGTTTATCCAGTTTGCATCTGGTTCTGAGCGTACAGTCGATTCAGTTTAAGTCGCCTGCGATTTGACAGGTGGGTTTATCTTCGGTTCGGGCTTTATCATTTCGGCCCTCTGTGTACGGTATTGGTTGGACCCCTGTTTTGGTAGCTTAACTATTACTTTGAGCCTGCCTTCCTTTTGATTCAGTTTATACTGCTTTATGCCTGAGTTATGACTTTTATCAGTTATCTGATACTTTGCATGATTGATCTTTAGTTGCTTCCAGATATTATGACTCTATTCCTGGACATTTGCCATGCCTGATTGGTCATTAGCTAACTTGCACATTTATACTTGATTATCAGTATATCCTGATCCATACTCTAGTGGTTGTTGATTATCGTCTGCATATGATTGAGATTTAGTGGCTATTCTACATTGTACCCTTATTGGGATTTTGGTCATTTGCTAGTTTGCATATCTGTTTATCAGTATCCCCTGATTATTCTGATCCATGTTATAAGAGTGGATGATTATTCCTACATATGAGTTGAGATTCAGTTGATTCTGAAATTGCATCGTTGATTGGCTTGGTTCGGCTTGTTGTTCACCCGTTATGCTGCTAAATACATGATTTTATTAAATAAATGCTTTTACCGAGCTTCGTAGGGTAGCCTGAGTCTGTTCTTGTTTGATAGGACAAGGGCAACGCTCTTCGAGGTTTGGACCTAAAACCTACCGAGCTTCGTAGGGTCGCCTGAGTCTGTTCTTGTTTGATAGGATGAGGGCAACGCTCTTCGAGGTTTGGACTTTTCAAAATGTTTTTCTCAAAAACATGTATTTAGTCTGCATGACTGGTGAGTCTACATGATTGGTATTCAGTTGTTGTTGTTGATCTTGCACTGAGTAGAGATGTTGTGATCATATCACTGTTGCATCCTAGAGGGGATTGATTCTGGCTTGTTGCCGATTACCCGGTCTGTGGACCGTGAGCTTGAGCATTTGCATGATTGATCGCCCGCACTGCTGTACTTCACGAACATCAGCGGAGTAGCTACCCGTGTGGATGTTCTTTACCGGTAAAGTGGTCTGGTATACGACCCGTGACTCCCAGGTTAGTGCCCAAGGGTGCCGGAGTGTTGACTCCCAGGTTAGTGCCCGAGGGTGCCGGAGTATGTCAGCCAGGTTGGTGCCAGGTTCGGCGACGTATCCCTGAGGTCTTGTAGACCAATATGGTGGCTTTTGATTGGGTATTTGCTTGTTCTTTCATTGATGCATAATTTGCCTGTTTAATCTGCTTTACATCATACTCTTATGATTACCCAATGCTTGCTCAGTTTTGATTAGAATCTATATCAGCATGATTCTGTTTGATGCCAGGTTCGGCGAGTTTTGCCTGAGGTCTTGTAGACCAATATGGTGGCTTGTGATTGGGTATCTTGTTATTCAATTATTGATTGCATTTCTTGCTTGTTTAGCCTGCTTTTATCATATCATATGATTTTCCTGATTCCTATTCCTGTTATAGATGTCAGCCTATGCTTGCTTCAAGATTTTATAAGTTGATTTAATTACAGCTCCAATTATATATCTGCTTATCCTAACATGTGATCATTTACTATCCTCTAGTATTGTATGCCAGTAGGTACGATCTGCTATTTCTCGGCTCGTCGTGCCCACTGGGATACATGTACAGTGTATCTCACACCCCCTGGGTGAATATTTTTCCAGGTCGAGCGGGTGCTGGGATGTCGGGACGAGTTGGTGAGATTCCGAGATAGAGATTGACCCTGGACAGCCGTGTATTTAGAATAGTTAATTCAAGTGGTATTCAGATGTATTTAATGTAAAGTTATGATAAAAAAATTTGTAATATATTATTTGTAGTACATAGTTAGTACTCTGATGTTTGTTGCCAAGCTAGCCATGCATATATAGAAAAGCTCAATTCCATAGGGGATTGGGACTCTTCTATATATGTGGTGGTCTGTCATTGCCCTGGATGATTTGCAACTCTGATTTAAAAAAAAAAAAAAAAAAAAAAAAAAAAAAAAAAAAAAAAAAATTTAGACGCTGATTTTTAAACTCGGGGCGTGACAATCCGATGTCCGGATGTGGAGATAAAAATCCGACAAGTAGGTGCTATCCAAACAATCCATCAGCCACAAAGGGGTTAAAAACGTACCCAAAACCCCAATAAACGCTCAAATCCAGAAAAAGTAGCCAACATGAAATTTGTCAATATACCTCTGTGTGAAACTGCCGCCATAGAAATCGTCCAAAAATATCATCGGGGTAGCTCAGTAGACCTCCCAGACTTTAATTGTCACGCCCCCGGGGGTTTTTGAGTCTTTTGAAGCGGAAAACGTGTCTATTTTTTTTTTTCTTTTAATAAGGTAGCATATACTTCAACCCCGGTGCGTGCCAGACCGCACATACACAAATTCACTCTGTCCACGGACAGAGTCTCCTTCGTATATGCACGGCGTCTCATTTACAACATATCAACCAATACGAATATCATACAACAATCACCAACCAAAAACCACCAGTAGACATACACCATATTCAGAGTTTAATCGTTTAACTAAAACATGTCATTTGAGCGGCGTCATTGTTTGGAAAGATAAAACCAGAGTTGTAAAACCCGTGCCCACACGGCACTTCCCTTTTTGAGAAAACATTTTCGCAACTTTTATCTTATCGTAAAAACATGCCGCAAATGTAAACACTACTGAAGAAATCAAAACATAAAAACTACACCTCATCCACAGAGCTAATGAAACATGTCCACATATAAAGTAATCCACAAGCAACTAAAAATAGCATAAAGGGAAATGAGTCATAAATACGATAACCAAGAGTCCGACTACGATCCTCACGTCGCAGTCCCACCGCCATCCCGGCTAACGCACCTAGGAATACCTGTCACGGAGTGGGTAAAGTCAGTGACAAACAAAGTAGATGTGTAACAATATCAAGAGGGATAAAACATACAAACGCACCGAATACACCATAACCTTTCGTTAAACACTTGCACACATTACATATTTTGTTTACTTTAGTGCCACCGTCCGTCGGGGTTGTCAACATCTCCACGAACAGGACCACCGTCCCGTCGGGGTTGACAACATCTCCCCGAACAGGACAATAGATGCCCCCTCCCCCGGCTAGTGCGGTACCTTTAGCCGCCGTGAAGGGGTCCCCACCTCACGTGGGGGGCACGAGTCATATAGACCGCTTTTCCGGAAAAGTACACCCATGCGGAGGCCAATCCGCCTGTGTACGTGCAGCATCCGAAACCGGATCGCCAAGATGGCGTGTAGTGGGCACCGCGACCGCAGCCGCACAATTATTAGATAATCAACAACAATCGAAAGGTTAAACTATCCATCTACTTTGTTAGGTAAATTAAAGAGCACTTTTAGTGACGATAGATGCACTTACAGCACCGGTTGCACTCATCGCAACCGTACCCACCTTGTTGGAGAGCAATCGGAACACCTATATCCTTCGCGCTCCCCCGCTGCGCACCTGGACCTAAGAAAAGTCCGCACGGACAATAATAGTCACAAACGTGTACTAACATCCCAAAACAACAGACCCAATTTACCCCTTTTGACGGAAAAGTCCAACACCGTCCGGTTCACCGAAAACCGGAACCCCGCGCGGCACCCAACATAATAAAATAATGACCAAGTAGGTCCCAAGCTGCCATGACATGAAAGCCACTGAAGTAACGATCCCAACGGCGAAACCGCGCTCAAAACGGTGGAAAAACGGACCCAAACGGAGCAAATGAACTCCGGGCTGTCGGATGGTGCACGGGGGCAACCGTGGACCGGATTCACGGGAACAGGAGGCGGCGGCATGCGCCGGGTGCACGCAAAAAAGCGTGCACCGCGCTTTCCGGCCGGGCCGGTGCACGACCCGAGCGTGCACCGGGCTCACGGCCCCGGGTTGCGGCGCCAGCACCGGGTGCACGCCCGGGGCGTGCACCGCACAGAGGTGGGCCGGGCCGCGCACAGGGTTTGCGCGCGCGCCGGTTCACGGCTGCAGAGCGTCGCGACGCGCACCGGGTGCACACTGTGCGGTGGACCGCGCTCATGCGGGCCGGGCCGGCGCACGCAGCGTGCACCGGTTCGCGCGCCGCAGGCGGCCGAGCCATGCACCGGGTGCACGCTTCGGCCGTGGACCGCGGCCGTGGGTTGCACAGTAAACCCTAATTCCGTTTTTTCCGCCGTTTTTGCTCCCGTTTCGCGATTTCTTCTCCGTTTTCGCTCCCGTGGGATCCCGGCGACGACCCCGCGAACATGGTAACGACGGCGGCGGCCTCCCGTCTAACAACGGCGGCGGCGGCCTCCCGTTAACCCACTATGTCCCGCCGAGTCGCCCGGAAAATTCCCGGAAAATTCCCGATAAATCTAATACCAAACCAACGATCGACGAACAACCAAAACGTCGATCGGAAGTTCGATAACAAGAAACCGGTTAAAAACCATCAATTAAAATCCGATAAAAATCCTCGATCACACCCGATCAAGAACGAGGATAAAATATGGATCAAAACCCGACGAAAATTCGCTGAACGATGTTCCGATTAAAATAATCTAACAAGAACACGGAAAACCCCCGATTAATTTAACAAACGGAACGATGATCACTAACCTTAAATTGACGGAATTAAAGAACCGATCTTGGTTCTCGCGGCGTCGGAGATCCGGATCCGCTCCCCGTCGACGATCTCGTTCTCCGGTCTCCGGCACGTAAATCGGGGCGATCGGGTTCCTCCGCTTCCTCCCTCTTTTCCTCTTTTCTCCTCCGGTTAGGGTTCCGCCTCTTTTCTTTTTCTCTCCTCACCGGTTGGGGTTTTCGGTACGCACGAAAGAGGCGATTTGAGAGGCGGTATTTCTCAATTAGGGTTTCGTTGGTAACGGGGGAATAAATAATCTGTTATTTATTTATCCCCTTTTTATCTAATTTCACACATACGCACCGTCAAAATCCCTTTCGGGTATTTTGACTCCGATTAATTAATTCCCAATTAATTAATCCTTACCGTCCCAATTAGTTAATTGTTTAATTAATTATCCTTACCGTCGATCCCTCATATTTGATTATTTGATTTCTTTATTTACGTACGTAGGAAACCCGAATTTCCCCGTTTCTATTTCTCAAGAAATATCCGACTGACGGGATATTTTCACCTTTAATCTGACCACCGGTTATTTAATTTGAAATCCTGACCACCGATTATTTAATCACCTTTATTAAATAATCATGGGAAATCAATTCCCAATTGGATTCAAATTACCGGATATTTAAATCTTAATTTTAAATCCTGGTCACCGATTATTTAATCACCTTTATTAAATAATCCCGGGAAAACAAATCCCCGATTTAAATATCCGGATTTTATCTCTTATCCAATCCACGAGATAAAATCCCACCAATTTAAATCCCTTAATTAAATATCCCTGATTTTTCTATCCCTTATCCTATCCACGAGATAAAATCCCACCAATTTAAATCCCTTAATTAATTCGTACGTAGGAGGATTTAAATTCCGTCACCGGATAATTAATTAATTAATTAATTATCCTTACGAGATAACCCACCTTATCTCTAACGGGTGCAAGATATTTTGCACGGTTTCCGATGCGTGACTAATTACCGCATCGCTAAGGATCCCGTTCCGGGAGATCCCGACATCGGATTTCGAATCCGATCGCACCGTCGGTCATCGTTTTTCGCGCTCTATCGCAGAAAAATACACACACCTCGTCCCGGCCGACTTAAGAAAATTAAATAAATTTTATTTCGCTTAAGGCCTAAGCGATTACATGTGAGTTCAAAAATACCCCAAAGGGTCAGGTCACTACACCACTCACACTTTATAAAAAGTTTCGTCCCGAAACTTAAACTCAAACCTCACTTAAACAACTCGGGAAAACATTCCCTCATCTTTGATTCCAGTTCCCACGTCGCCTCGCGCTCTTCGTGGTTGCTCCACTGGACTTTCACATAGGGGATCGTTCGGTTGCGCAGCTTCTTGTCCTCTCTTGCCAAAATCCGCACCGGCGTCTCCTCGACGCTCAAGTCCTCTCGCAACTCAATGGTGGAGGCATCCAAGGCATGAGAGGGGTCTGCCAGGTACTTCCGGAGCATCGAAACGTGGAACACGTTGTGGACTCGTTCGAGGTTCGGGGGCAGGGCCAACCGGTACGCCACCGGTCCCACGCGCTCCAGAATTTCGAACGGTCCCACGTATCTGGGGCTCAACTTCCCCTTTATGCCGAAACGTCGGTTCCCCTTGGAGGGTGAAACCCGGAGCAGAACGTGCTCGCCCACCATGAACTCTAAGTCTCGGCGTCTGTTATCTGCATAGCTTTTCTGTCTGCTTTGGGCGGTCAGCAGCCTTTGTTTAATCAAACGCACCTTTGCTTCGGTCTCCTCCACCAGATCTGGGCCCAGAAACTTTCGCTCACCTAAGTCATCCCAGCATATCGGAGACCGACAGCGGCGCCCGTACAGGGCCTCGTACGGCGCCATCTGAATACTGGCCTGGTAACTGTTATTGTAGGCAAATTCCACCAGGGGCAAACACCGTGCCCACCCTTCGCCCAAGTCCAGAACGCATGCTCGAAGCATGTCTTCCACGATCTGTATCACCCGCTCCGATTGCCCATCGGTTTGCGGATGAAAAGCTGTGCTGAAGTGCAACTTGGTCCCCATCGCTTGTTGCAAACTTCGCCAAAAGTTCGACACAAAACGTGTGTCTCTGTCCGACGTGATGGATGTTGGTACACCGTGCAACCTTACTATCTCATCGAGGTACGTTTGCGCCAGTCGTTCCCGGGTCCACGTCGTGTGTATGGGCAAAAAGTGGGCCGATTTCGTCAAACGGTCCACGATCACCCATATCGCATCGTGTCCCTGTGGCGATCTCGGGAAACCGGTCACAAAATCCATGGTAATCATGTCCCATTTCCACTCGGGCACCGGTAAAGGTTGCAATTTTCCCGCCGGCCGTTGATGTTCGGCCTTCACCCGTTGGCACACTAGGCAGTGAGCCACGAATCGGGTCACGTCCTCCTTCATTTTGGGCCACCAGAAGGTTTGCTTGACGTCCTTGTACATCTTCGTTCCCCCGGGATGCGCCGCATACGGGGCAGTATGCGCCTCCCGTAGGATCTCCTCCTTGAGCTCCGGTAGATCCGGCACGCAGATTCGTCCGCGAAATCGTATCGTGCCGTCGGAGTCCACTGCAAAATCACCTTCCTGGTCGGCGGTTATTCTACTCCGCACCAGCTGGAGTTGATCATCAGTCGATTGGCCCTCGAGAATCCTGTCCAGCAGAGTAGGTCTGACCACCAGTGTCAGAAGTTGGGCGACTGTCCCTGCAGGTACCACCTCTAGTCTCAATCGCGAGAATTCCGCAATTAGACTATCCTGCTGCGTAATGGCGCTTACATCCGCTTCCGCGGCCTGTCCTTTGCGACTCAGGGCGTCGGCCACCACGTTGGCCTTTCCCGGGTGGTAGTGGATCGTCAGATCGTAATCCTTTAATAGCTCAAGCCACCGCCTTTGTCGCAGATTTAGCTCCCTTTGGGTGAAAAGGTACTTGAGGCTCTTATGATCTGAGTACACATTACAGTGTGCCCCATACAGGTAGTGCCTCCAAAGCTTGAGCACAAACACCACCGCTGCGAGTTCCAAATCATGCACGGGGTAATTCCGCTCGTACTCCTTGAGCTGCCTTGATGCATAGGCGATCACCTTTCCCCGTTGCATGAGTACTCCACCCAATCCATTTCGCGACGCGTCGCAATATACTTCATAATCCTCCCCAGGTTCTGGGCATCGGGCTCGCGTCAACCTGTCCTTGAGCTCCTCGAAGCTTCTTTGACACTTGTCCGTCCAGACAAACTTTTCCCCCTTTTTCGTCAAACGGGTTAAGGGGGTGGCTATCTTGGAGAAACCCTCCACGAAGCGCCGGTAATACCCGGCTAATCCCAGGAAGCTTCGAATCTCCGTCACCGTCGTCGGTTGGGGCCAGTCCGTCACCGAATCTATCTTCTTCGGATCCACCGCGACTCCAGCCGCCGAGATCACGTGCCCCAAGAAACCGACCTCTCGGAGCCAAAACTCACACTTTTTGAGTTTGGCGTAGAGTTTCTGTTCCCGTAGGGTCTGGAGGACTGTGCGCAGGTGTTCTTCGTGTTCCTCGTCCGTACGGGAGTAGATGAGGATATCGTCGATGAAGACCACCACGAACAAGTCCAGGAAGGGTTTGAATACCCTGTTCATCATGTCCATAAACACCGCCGGGGCATTAGTGAGCCCGAATGGCATTACCATAAACTCGTAATGGCCATAGCGAGTACGGAAAGCCGTTTTGGGGATGTCCTCCCCCTTGACTCGGACCTGATGATAACCCGACTGCAGGTCGATCTTTGAGAACACCATCGCCCCCCGTAACTGATCGAAGAGGTCATCGATCCTTGGAAGGGGGTACTTATTCTTGATCGTCACCTTATTTATCTCCCGGTAGTCGATGCACAACCGGAGGCTTCCGTCCTTCTTCCTTACAAACAGGACGGGCGCGCCCCAAGGTGACGCGCTTGGTCTGATGAAACCTTTGTCCAAAATGTCCTCCAACTGTGCCTTGAGTTCCTTCAGCTCCGCGAAGGCCATCCTGTACAGTGCCTTCGTTATGGGCTTGGTGCCGGGGAGCAGTTCAATTGGGAAGTCAACCTCTCGTTTCGGCGGCATTCCGGAAAGCTCCGCCGCATCCGGCAATTTCCTTACCACTAAGCCTCAAATGTCGAATCGTCGGCACTAACCATTAACCCCAAAAGCCTGAGCTTTCAGAGGTGCGCATCCGATTCACTTATAGTGGTATACTCCGCACCACGGATCTCGACCAGACCCAACCCACCTGGATGTTGGGTCTATTTTTGGGCCTCTTGCCGTTAGGTCTATTATGGACCGCAGCCTACTCAACCTTTCAGGCTCACCTAACCCAACTCACTAGTCCCTTGGGCCTATTGTCTCAAGGCAGAAAGTTCGACCTATTTGACCCATAATAAAGGGCCAACACCAAAGACGACTAAGTCTTCGCATCCTTATTGGGCAGGAAAGTACAGACTATTTGCTCCTAAGGGTTCTCCTGGGGTCAAGACCCACATTACTCTTCGTAAGGGGTCTTTCCTGCTACTACTTCCCTCGGGTAGTGCGTCCTTTGTCGTGTCATCGCATAGGACCCCTCATCCGTGTCGCGACTCCAAAGAATCATTCCCGGGTTCGGGGCAGTAAAAACGGAACTGTCCCAGTTTGTCACGATAGAAGCAAAGGTCGTGCTTCCGGAATGAATCATTTCCCTCGAGGTGCTCCTCTTGGTATGCCCTCTTCCGAAGTTTGGCCGGGTTCGTTTCTTATCCCTGCTGTGTCCTGAGCTCTCCCGTCGGGCTTGAGACATCGTAAATCCGCGCTCCACCGCGGTGGCTCTATCGTCCACCTCCTGGAAGGTGCGCAAACCCGCCATTTGCGCCACCTTTAAGATGTCGCTCCATAAGCCATTCACAAAAGGACGGGCCTTGTGAGATTCATCTCTTGTATCAAAGGGGAACACATCTGATCAACCTCACAAATGCCCGTTGATATCCCATAACGGTCCGACTTCCTTGCTTGATGAACTTCACGTCACCTTCCATCCGCCGTTTGATGCTGTCGGAGAGAAATGCCCTCAACAGTTCTCCTTGGAACGTGGTCCAAGATGGAAGGGCGGTGCCCTCCGAAGGATCCGGGCGCACCGTCTTCCACCACTTGCGGGCGTCTCCCTCAAGAAAACGGACTGCCAAAGGGACCCGTTCACCTTTCCTCATTAGCAAAGCTTCGAAGAGCCTTTCCATGCTATCTACCCATTTTCCTACAACCCAAGGGTCGGTCGTATCTCCCTCAAGGGGTCTCCATTGACGGCTCCCGGCGTAGGTCCCAAAGTTGCTGGCGCGGCTGGCCCGGGCAGAGAAGCCCGGGCGACCTCCATTGGTGCAGTCGACTATTGCACCCACTATGGCATCTGTTCCATAAGGGTTACTGACTGCCCGGCCATCTCTTGTAGTCGTTGTCGGAGAAGCTGATACTCCGCCGCTGTTCGCACCATACTCTTTGCCCCTGCGTTCTCCGCTGATAACCCATTTCGGGCCATCGTCCGCTTGTAACAAAGAAACCACGTTAGGCCTAAGGTTATCACCCTAGCACCTAGACTTACGAACACACCTACATTACGTTCCCGTTTTCCCGTACTCTCACGTACTACACCTACACCTTGGTTATCTCATTTCCCATTTGCTTGTGGCACCTAGCACTGTGGATGTAAACCTCGTCTACTATGGTTGTGGTTGTATTTTCTCTGATACCATTTAATCTGTCACGCCCCCGGGGGTTTTTGAGTCTTTTGAAGCGGAAAACGTGTCTATTTTTTTTTTTTCTTTTAATAAGGTAACATATACTTCAACCCCGGTGCGTGCCAGACCGCCACATACACAAATTCACTCTGTCCACGGACAGAGTCTCCTTTGTATATGCACGGCGTCTCATTTACAACATATCAATCAATCACAAATATCATACATCAATCACCAACCAACAACCATACAGTAGACATACACCATATTCAGAGTTTAATCATTTAACTAAAGCATGTCATTTAAGCGGCGTCAATGTTTGGAAAGATAAAACCAGAGTTGTAAAACCCGTGCCCACACGGCACTTCCTTTTGAGAAAACATTTTCGCAACCTTTATCTTATCATAAAACATGCCGCGGATGAAAACATAAGAAAACGCACTACTAGTAATATCAAACATAAAACTCACCTCATCCACAGTGCTAACTAATACATGTCCACAATAAAGTAATCCACAAGCAACTAAAAATAGCATAAAGGGAAATGAGTCATAAATACGATAACCAAGAGTCCGACTACGATCCTCACGTCGCAGTCCCACCGCCATCCCGGCTAACGCACCTAGAAATACCTGTCACGGAGTGGGTAAAGTCAGTGACAAACAAAGTAGATGTGTAACAATATCAAGAGGGATAAAACATACAAATGCACCGAATACACCATAACCTTTCGTTAAACACTTGCACTCACATTACATATTTTGTTTACTTTAGTGCCACCGTCCCGTCGGGGTTGTCAACATCTCCCCGAACAGGACCACCGTCCCGTCGGGGTTGTCAACATCTCCCCGAACAGGACCACCGTGGTTGTCAACATCTCCCCCAGGACAATAGATGCCCCCTCCCCCGGCTAGTGCGGTACCTTTAGCCGCCGTGAAGGGGTCCCCACCTCACGTGGGGGGCACGAGTCATATAGACCGCTTTTCCGGAAAAGTACACCCATGCGGAGGCCAATCCGCCTGTGTACGTGCAGCATCCGAAACCGGATCGCCAAGATTGGCGTGTAGTGGGCACCGCGACCGCAGCCGCACAATTATTAGATAATCAACAACAATCGAAAGGTTAAACTATCCATCTACTTTGTTAGGTAAATTAAAGAGCACTTTTAATGACGATAGATGCACTTACAGCACCGGTTGCACTCATCGCAACCGTACCCACCTTGTTGGAGAGCAATCGGAACACCTATATCCTTCGCGCTCCCCCGCTGCGCACCTGGACCTAAGAAAAGTCCGCACGGACAATAATAGTCACAAACGTGTACTAACATCCCAAAACAACAGACCCAATTTACCCCTTTTGACGGAAAAGTCCAACACCGTCCGGTTCGCCGAAAACCGGAACCCCGCGCGGCACCCAACATAATAAAATAATGACCAAGTAGGTCCCAAGCTGCCATGACATGAAAGCCACTGAAGTAACGATCCCAACGGCGAAAACCGCGCTCAAAACGGTGGAAAAACGGACCCAAACGGAGCAAATGAACTCCGGGCTGTCGGATGGTGCACGGGGGCAACCGTGGACCGGATTCACGGGAACAGGAGGCGGCGGCATGCGCCGGGTGCACGCAAAAAGGCGTGCACCGCGCTTTCCGGGCCGGGCCGGTGCACGACCCGAGCGTGCACCGGGCTCACGCCCCGGGTTGCGGCGCCAGCACCGGGTGCACGCCCGGGCGTGCACCGCACAGAGGTGGGCCGGGCCGCGCACGGTTTGCGCGCGCCGGGTTCACGGCTGCAGAGCGTCGCGACGCGCACCGGGTGCACACTGTGCGGTGGACCGCGCTCATGCGGGCCGGGCCGGCGCACGCAGCGGTGCACCGGGTTCGCGCCCGCAGGCGGCCGAGCCATGCACCGGGTGCACGCTTCGGCCGTGGACCGCGGCCGTGGGTTTGCACAGTAAACCCTAATTCCGTTATTTTTCCGCCGTTTTCGCTCCCGTTTCGCGATTTCTTCTCCGTTTTCGCTCCCATGGGATCCCGGCGACGACCCCGCGAACATGGTAACGACGGCGGCGGCCTCCCGTCTAACAACGGCGGCGGCGGCCTCCCGTTAACCCACTATGTCCCGCCGGAGTCGCCCGGAAAATTCCCGGAAAATTCCCGATAAATCTAATAACCAAACCAACGATCGACGAACAACCAAAACGTCGATCGGAAGTTCGATAACAAGAAACCGGTTAAAACCATCAATTAAAATCCGATAAAAATCCTCGATCACACCCGATCAAGAACGAGGATAAAATATGGATCAAAACCCGACGAAAATTCGCTAACGATGTTCCGATTAAAAATAATCTAACAAGAACACGGAAAACCCCCGATTAATTTAACAACCGGAACGATGATCACTAACCTTAAATTGACGGAATTAAAGAACCGATCTTGGTTCTCGCGGCGTCGGGGATCCGGATCCGCTCCCCGTCGACGATCTCGTTCTCCGTCTCCGGCACGTAAATCGGGGCGATCGGGTTCCTCCGCTTCCTCCCTCTTTTCCTCTTTTCTCCTCCGGTTAGGGTTCCGCCTCTTTTCTTTTTCTCTCCTCACCGGTTGGGGTTTTCGGTACGCACGAAAGAGGCGACTTGAGAGGCGGTATTTCTCAATTAGGGTTTCGTTGTTAACGGGGGAATAAATAATCTGTTATTTATTTATCCCCTTTTTATCTAATTTCACACATACGCACCGTCAAAATCCCTTTCGGGTATTTTGACTCCGATTAATTAATTTCCCAATTAATTAATCCTTACCGTCCTCAATTAATTAATTTTTCCAATTAATTAATCCTTACCGTCGGTCCTAATATTTGATTATTTGATTTCTTTATCTTACGTGCGTAGGTGAACCCGAATTTCCCCGTTTCTATCTCTCACATAAATATCCGACTGACGGGATATTTAATCACCTTTAAATCTGACCACCGGTTATTTAATTACTTGAAATCCTGACCACCGATTATTTAACCACCTTTATTAAATAATCATGGGAAATCAATTCCCAATTGGATTCAAATTACCGGATATTTAAATCTTAATTTTAAATCCTGGTCACCGATTATTTAATCACCTTTATTAAATAATCCCGGGGAAAACAAATCCCCGATTTAAATATCCGGATTTTATCTCTTATCCAACCCACGAGATAAAATCCCACCAATTTAAATCCCTTAATTAAATATCCGAATTCTATCCCTTATCCTATCCACGAGATAAAATCCCACCAATTTAAATCCCTTAATTAAATATCCGAATTCTATCCCTTATCCTATCCACGAGATAAAATCCCACCAATTTAAATCCCTTAATTAATTCGTACGTAGGAGGATTTAAATTCCGTCACCGGACAATTAATTAATTTATTAATTATCCTTAGAGATAACCCACCTTATCTCTAACGGGTGCAAGATATTTTGCACGGTTTCCGATGCGTGACTAATTACCGCATCGCTAAGGATCCCGTTCCGGGAGATCCCGACATCGGATTTCGAATCCGATCGCACCGTCGGTCATCGTTTTCCGCGCTCTATCGCAGAAAAATACACACACCTCGTCCCGGCCGACTTAAGAAAATTAATAACTTTTATTTCGCTTAAGGCCTAAGCGATTACATGTGAGTTCAAAAATACCCCAAAGGGTCAGGTCACTACAGGTCAAATCCAAACCCAAAGGACGCCTTAAAACTGTGCCAAAAATATCGCAAAAAAATAAATAAAAATACGGAGCCTACCTCGATGCCATTGCGCCGCTCATCATGCTTTTGAAATATCTTGTGCGTTCCACGAGATCCACGGCGCGCCGCGGCGCGGCACCTCCTTCCTCCTCTCTCTCTCTCTCTCTCTCTCTCTCTCTCTCTCTCTCTCTCTACAGCTCGGGTGGAGGAGAAGAAATGGGAGGAAAAGAAGGTGTGCGGGGATAAGGAAAAAAAAATAAAGAGAAGGGAAGAAGAAGGGGTTCCATGGACCCGGTCCACGGAGCCCCCCCAATGGGGAACCGCCACGTGGTGGAAAAATTCGAATTTCCCCCGCCTCCTGCGCCAGGCGCGACGCCCAGCGCACCACATGCGGCGCGGGCGACCCCACGCGGGCTGCTTCGACCAGTGGGTGCTGCCACGTGGCGCCCCACGCGCGACCATACTTTATCCGTTTTCGTCTCGTTTTCTGTCCATTTTTCATCCGTTTCCGTCCAAATTTGACAGGCGGCATCGTTTCAGCTTAATTTACCACAAAAAATTTTAATTTTCACTTTGGGCCATTTCTGGGCCACCAAAAGCCTCCTTGTATCTGAAATCGCTAGCGGACCCCGTTCTCACAATCCGGGTATCCGATCAACACGAAATTTTTACTGTAACCTTAAAACATAATTACGAAGCTCCCGTAATTTTCTCAGAATTTTTTGACACTGTTGACGGAGCCCGTTCTCAGTATCCGGCCTCCGATCAACGCGAAACTTTTTCTGTGGCCTTAAAACATATTTACGGGGCTCCCGTAATTTTCTCGGAATTTTCCGACATTGTGAATTTTCTACTAAAAATTTGGGCCCCCTTTCTCGAATAAAATTTCAGAACTCTCATTTTAATCCCGATTTGGGCCCAACTCGCTTCCAAATATTCTTTACTTTCTTAACTTTCATAACAATAGTATTTCATACTATTTCTATTTACATTTATTTATGTGCCGAAAATTCGGTACTTTACAGTTATAGTATGGTGTGACTCCCTACTTGAAATCAGACAGCCGAGGACTTCGCCTAGATGGCGTTCGGGACACGGTAGGGGCATTATGAGCTCATAAGTTAGGCCAGATGGAATAGCTAATGCCCTGTTGTCCCCAAGATTTGAGAAATTATGTGTCTTAGTTGTACTTGGACGGATTAGGAGTGGTGTTCCCAAGGATATTATGATTTACTCCCGGAGCGATTTGGAACACAAGGAGCACTTGCGAATATACTACCAAGCCCGTGAGGAGGAAGCTGTATGCCAAATTATTGAGGTGCAAGTGTTAGCTTCAGAAGCTTGTTTCTTGGGCCACCTTTTTCTAGCCGTTGGAGCGGCGGTGGAACCGGGTCTAATGGATGTTATTCAAGTCTGGCTGAGACCAACATTTATTTTGAGGTGAGGAGCTTCCTATTCGTGGCAGTGCCGAGAGAGCATGGCCAATGGATAATGAGACTGTTACCAGCGCCAATACTAGTGTTTCCAGTGTTGGGAAATGGACTGGTGTGCTTGAGTGGTGCCTCCTATGGCGACTGTAGCATTACCGTGGGATTATTGTTGAGCATTTTGGATTACCCCGACAGAGCCGTTGTGATGGCAGATGCCAGGAGCGGGAGAGTTGCCTGGGAATTGAGTTTGATGATTCCACAGCTCGCGCTGTGTGGACTGTTGAGGCCAACGGGGCTTATGGTTGTGTCGCTGTGGGTTCCTTTGACTTTTAGACCGCGAGTTGAGCATCAGCATTGTGTTCGCCTTACGAGCCAGTTGTCGGTCCCGTTCACCGACGGTGTGGTCCCCGTCAGGGTATTCTTTATTAGTTGAGAGATCGACTTCGACCCGTGGGTCCGTTGGGGTTATGTTGGCATGCTGAGTGACCAACCGTGGCATGAGATTGTGTCTCTTGAGGATTCCTTTTGATGGTAGCCTACGGTTGAATAGTCCACTCGGGTGGTTTGGATCTAGAAGTGGCCAAGTGAAGACCCCAGCTTATTGGATTCCTTGCTTTATTGGATGAAAGCGTGGATATGCTTCGGGTGGCCTTGATTGAGTGACCCAGGATGTGGGTTGGTGCATGTTGCACTAGAGGTTATTCCAGTTTTCCCCCCGGTTCCTTTTATTATTGGAGCCCCTTTGGTATCTCACGTCTCAGCTCAGGAGTGATGTGTTTTGGGATTCCTCGCCCGTGATTGGCTTGCCCCTTGGAGATCTGTGATTGTTTGAAGTACGAGGGACGCCCGTTGCGAATTCCGGCTTGTGAGATGGGGAAATTGCGCAATCGGGCTATGCCGTACTGGATGTTGTTGTTGAAGAGTAGTCACGGGGAGTGAGTGGTGTTTCGGGAGCTGGAGGCGTATTGAAGGATAACTACCCGTGGTATTTGTGACTCTTGATGGACTTGAGCTAGTTTCGAGGACGAAACTTTCTTTAGTGGGGAAGGATGTGAGGACCTGGATTTCCACGTCGAGACTACTGGTTGACAAGTAGCTGTTAGAGGCTTTGTGGTGCGTCGGTAGTGTTTGTGCACCAATTGGACACTAGTGTTGGACTCAGAGTGATAAATGGATCACAAGAGTAGTCCGATGACCCCGACGGATGCTTAGAAGTGGTTTTGCGCGCAATGGATGTTAAAATTGGGCTCAGCGCGAAGTCTGGACAAAAGAATATCTTTCCGGATGCCTTCGGCAATTTTAGAATTGGAATTTGGCAAAACGGACATCGGAAACGGACTCAGGGCGAAAAACTGTGCAAAATAGGCTATTTCTGGACATTTCGGGCTTAAAACGGTGTTTTTGGTGTTGCTGGAATGGTGGACCGGGCTCACGGCGGCTGGCTCACGGCCCATGGACCGGATGGTGCAGCGCGGTGCACGGGGTGGGCGTACACCCGGTGCAGGAGGCGACGCGGGCGGCCGGTGCACGCGCGGTGCACCGCGTAGCCGTGCGCCGCGCATGCACGCGCACGCGTGGCGCGCGCCCGCGCCCGCACGTGGGCCGGGCCGTTCCGCGTGGCGGGGAAGCCCGTCGGTCGGACCCTTTGGTCCGACCCGCCTTGCACCGGATCTGGTGCAAGGGATTTGGTGTGAGGGTGGAGGATTTATGTGTGTGTTGTAATGGAACTTTGGTGCATCTTAAGGGGAATTTGATGTTATAAATTGCACCTTTGGACAGCAATTAACCCTTTTACATCCCTAGCCTATCTCCACTCTGTTGTGAAGGAAATTAAGGGGTTTTCCATCATCTTCTTCACCAAGAACTCCATGAATGGAACTTGGAGTTCACTATTGGAGTTGACCACTTCGTCGCATTTTCTTCCGGGAGACCTCCAGAAGTGTAGAAGTGGAATTTGGGATGATTCTTGCGGGATTCTCTTCACAACTTCAAGATCTACAACGTTTGTATTGAAGAGGAGACCTAATTGGAGCTCTAAACCAGGTAATTATAGCAATCTTTGAGACACTTGTTTTCAGTTTGAGATTTCGACCACAGGTTAGTGTTTTTACTCCCCTCGGATGTACAAATGGAATTTTAAGTTGATTTTTGTTGGAAAATTTCCAGGACTTACAGAGATACAATTTTCGTATTTGGTGGAACTTCAAATTTGGACTCTAAATTCGGTAATTTAAGCCATCTTTGGGATTGTTGTGTACAGCTGAGATTCTGGTTGTGGTTTTGAGCAATGTTCAGTGTTTTTGCTCCCTAGGACTGAAGAAGTGGAATTTTAAGCTGGTTTTTGCGGGGAATTCACCAGGACTCAGAGTCCTACATTTTTTATATTGAAGAGGAAGGCTAAATCTTGCTTCGAATCTGGTGAATTTCATCATCTTTGGGACCCCATTTTCTGTGAGGAATTCTGGACAGCGACACCTTGCCGGATTTTTATCTCCGCAACCGGGCATCGGATGGAGTCGAACCTTTGGACTCTTTTCATCTACTCGACGCGAGGATTGTCCCCGTATTTTTATTGGATTTTTGTGAGGCTTGTCCGAAGGTGTGCTTCTTCCCCTTTACTGTACAGAGTTTTACAGTTATGTTGTTGTGTGGTTTTGCGCACCCTGTGTTGTGGAATTTGTAACTTGGTCTACGGTGCTCGGAATTGGATGTGCAGGTACTCGTTTCGAAGGTATCGACGCGAGGAACGCACCAGTATTTATGTTGGATTTTTCTGAGTTCTCGCTGCAAGTGAAATAATTACATCTTTGGGACTGATTTTTCAGACTGTGTGTACTTGGATATTTTGAATAAAAATGTAATCTTGGACCTTATTGTTGTACCCAGGAAGGTTCACGACTGTTTCTGAACCTGTTGGAACTGGAGAACATAGGAGATAGTGAATTCTGAATGTTTTTCGCTGTTGGGAGCCGAGGCTTGCGCGACTGGTACCGAGGGTGCAGTTCTGGCAGATTTTGGACTCTGCGCGTCTTCACACTTCACCGACTTCAGCTTTGCCTGCGGAAAGCGCTTCAGGTGGGTGCTTTGTTTCCAGAACCGGTGGACGGTTCTCTAATTCTGTATGTTAGGATGCATACATGTTTAGGGTACATGATTTATGTTGGTAAGATAGGTAAGCTTGATAATAACTGCAAAAATAATATCTATGAGATATACTGAGAACTTGCATGGTTTGAATGCTAATATTGGAAAATAGTGTAAGCTTACCTAGGTTAATGTACCCTATAAAGATCATGTTACATATCATATTAGCACATAGCCTTTCATGTGGGTGGCTAGGCATTGGGACAAGATTTTATAGCTATGTGCGGATTTGCACTCTGAGGAGTTATTATGATCGAGGGTTATGATCAGCTATAGGCATGTGGTTTACTCCCTTATTTCTTTCTTGAGAACAATGCATGCTTGTATAGCCACTATTAATACTACACTATTATATGGAAATTGACTTAGGAGAAAACCTGTTTTGTTACCTTTTCTCTGGACACCTAGATATAGGGGACATTATGCTCAAGTGAGAGCAGGAACTAGAATAGTGTAGTCGGATAGTGAGAAGTGAGGACAGACAGGTTGAGGACGGGGTATTAGCGGCAACCGCGAATTTTGGGCGGTTGACCGGATTGTTGTATTACATCATATTTGAGGGATAGTGGGATCGGGACTTCTCTGGTAGATGGCTTCTTCCTACTTAGTTAGAGTCTTGATCCAGTTTTACTGTACCAGGTTACTTATGGCGACTTATTCTACTCGTGTGGGTCGCTCCCCTTGAGTGCCACTCCGGAGTGTGTGATTACTTATGACCGTGCCGGGCAGGAGCCGGTCTGTCGCCTAGGGATGGGACTGTGCCGGTCAGGAGCCAGTCTATCGCCCTAGGGGTGGGACTGTGTCGGTCAGGAACCAGTCTGCACCCCACAGTTAGGTTGTGAGTCAGTAGATATAGCCGGCAGTACCGGATTTTATATCGGTTTATTTGACTGGGTTTAGTCGGTCTGTTACTCCTATTGTTACACTCGTGTCAAGGGGACCGAGTGGAGCCTAGTAGCTGTTTTGAGACCAGTGCTAGTGTTGTTGGGAACCGTTTGAGGGTTGACGGTGGTCCCGAGGTTGTTGTGAGTTGTTGACCATTGTGCGAGAGGCTTGATGATCTTGAGTTTATCCGTTCTGAGGGAGAGCGTGGATTTTGACTATAGCCTGCATGTGCCACTACTCGATAGCGAGTTAGTCTGTTTGGACGCCCTACGTAATCCCTGCCCGTCAGCGGGAGGTGGTTGTAGGTGGGTGCAGGTTTGACTGGACCCGATGTGGCCGTCAGCTCGATTGGGTCGATTGAGCACCTCGTGTGCGAGTGTTGCATATCTTTGCTAGAGTTTCTTCCCATTTGAGCATTTAGATAGAGGCTTGGTAGCTGTCGATAGTCTCCAGCTTTTCTATTACAGTCTTTACTGTTTTGGTTATCTTTTGCCTCTAGCGGACTTAGTGGGCAGATCGTCGGGCCTGGTGGCGGTACCCACTGAGGACTCCCTTTTTAGGTGGTTCTCACACCCGTTGGGGGTTTTCCCCCTCCCCTTCTTTTCTCCCCTTTGTTTTGCAGAGTCTTAGCGGGTGTTACAGATTCTGCGGTGGTTGATCGAGGCAAGGGAGTCGCGTGCTAGATCCCTACCCGTCGTTGGAGAGTAGCGGTACCCCTTCAGAGGAGATCTACTACAGATTAGTTGGTTATTTTTCCTCTTTTGAGAGACTGATGTAGTGAGGATATTTTATGTATAGAGAGACTGTACACTGTTGTATTTGTTAGAGATATCTCCCAGTTGTATATTGAACTTGTATAAAAGAATATTGCATGATTATTAAATTGAGAGACGGACATGGTTGTATTATTTCCAGTTGTACAGTTATTGATTATAGTTTACAGCAAATTTTCATCTATAGCTCTGATATTTTGTTTAGCTGTAGTACTTCTCTTGCAGGTAGGACGCTTCGCCTATGCAGGTTGGCATAGGTGGCGGATCTGTTGGCGAGCCCAGGTCGTAGTTTCGACCCCGGGGCGTGACAGGCGGTTAGGGAGATAGAGATTGCGTTAGACGTGGTTCGGGAAACTGCGCCACCCTCGACAGCACCTCGTTGGATATCGTCTGTGGAGCTGAGGGAGCTGTTGGTACAGTCGCAGGATCTGATGGATCGAGGGGCCCGTCTGACCTTGTGCCACGCCGTTGATACACGGTGGTAATGCCACGTCGTCGATACACGACGGTGAGAGTCCTGTCACGCCCCGGGGGTTTCATTAAGCGGAAGACGACCACTGAAAATGGTTTGAATTTGCGTATACTTTTTTTTGAAATCAAACTCCCCCGGTGCGTGCCCAGACCCGCCGCATATACAAATTCACTCTGCGAACGGGCAGAGTCTCCTTTGTATATGCACGGCGTCCTGACTACAACCATCTTACAATCATCACTTTAACCACACTAGTTCAACAGTCGAATGCATACAATCGTTTTCCATAAGTATATAAAGGCCGGCTAGTTTTGAAAAGATAAATCCACAAGGTTTTAAAAATGGTGCCTACACGACACCCACGTTTTCAAAACAGTTTTCGAAATAATTTTCTTTCCTCTCTTTTGTAGTTTGAAAGCGGCCCAACGGGAAGAGCAAACAAAACACTCACAAGGATAATAAACGACATTCCAACATCCATATCGACCCCACAAGGGTATCGCAATCCACATAGCAAACTACTAACAGGTAATGAAATGAGCAAAATAGAAGCACGTACAGTCTATGGTCTCGAAGGACCAAAGTACTCTCGCCACGGCCTCACCGTCGTCCTAGCACTCGTCCCTGGACGAACCTGTCACAGAGTGGGAAGTCAGTGACCAGGAAAATAAAGCACGACCAACTAGGGCTATAAATAAAGCAAACCGCAGTAAAACCAGAGCAACCGCCCTCCTCATCATGCACTCGATAGTATCCCTGCATAACCAGTAATACCCGTAACACCTGTAACACCTGTAACACCTATACACCTGACCTCGTCGGGCACCTATCCCGACGGATCGCACCGCTCACACCTTGGGGCACCGGATCTCGGCGGGCACCTACCCCGACGGATCGCACCGTTCCCCCCCCTTGATGCCTCAAACCCCACACCTACGGGGGCCCCACTACGTCACCTCGTGGGTATACACGGGTCATCGACCACTTTTCCGGAAAAGCACTCCCTTGGCGGTGGCCAAACCGAGGGTGCGCGTGCTGCAGCCTCGAGCATAGTAACCACATACGCATACATAACATAAGCACCGCGACACTTGTCGCTATAACATTAATAAGAGCATATGATAAATGATAACAGGAGTTAACAATATTAAATGATGCAACTACTTACTCTTACACCTTTCCCACAATACCGTAATTCAAACACCGGAAGAATTCCCTATAACGGGGTGTATCCCCCCGCACCGTGGCCCCCAGTCGCCACAAATAAGATGACAATGAGATATAAAAGTAACGAGAATATGCGCAAGAGGTTCTAAGGGGTACCCACCTGAAATGCGAAGAAGAAGATGCGTAGAAACTCCAGCTAAAACACTCCCACCTTGTGCCCGAAACAGCTACAGTGAAAATACTGTTAAAACGTCGTCGCGGTCAAAAACACTCAAAAATGGGACGAAGCGGGCCAAAAACGGAGCTTCTGGGCTCCTTTCCTGAATGCTGGTGCACGAAACCAGGCGTGGACCGGGTCCACGACAACAGGCGGCCGCGGCGCGGGCCGGGAGCGCACTGCAGCCGTGGACCCGTGCGGCATGGGCCGGGCCGTGCACGGGCTCGGGCGCGCACCGGGTTCACCATTCCCCGCTGCGGCGCCGAGCACCGGGTGCACGCCTAGGGCGTGCACCGAGCGGCCTGGCGCACGCTTTTCGTGCGCCGGGTCTGCGGCCCAGGGTCACGGAGGCGTGCGCCGGGTGCACGCCGGTCCGGTGGATCGGCGTGCACCCGGCGGAGGAGGAAGAAGGAGGATCGTCCGCCCCTCGCTCGTTCGATCCTGCAGGAAAAGCGATTATTCCTTCCCTCTCCCCGTCTCGCCACCACGGTTCTTCACGCCCAACGTCGGATGGTGGAAAGAAGGTAGGAGGAGGGTTTGGGTTTCTCCCGCACTCATCCGAAGAGCCCTAACGCACGAACCCAAAGGAACGAGAAGTAGGGAAAATAAGTTTAAATCCCCAAAATCCAAACTAAACGATCGGGTGCGAACCAGCGGTCCAAATTTACCTCGAAAAATGTGCCGATCGCCCGCACGCCTTTCGATGCACCCGAAACCGCTAAAAACTTCGAAAAATTATTCTGGGAGGTCCCGGAGTCCGAATTCAAATCCGATCGCACCGCCGCTCCTCATTTTGCGGCCCCTACCACCTAAAAATATCCACAAACCCCCGACGATCAGCCCAAAAATTCCCGAATTTCAATCCCCTTCTCTAACAACTAAGAATATCTAATTAAGATCAAACGGAAAACCGGAGGGTCGAGGAACCACCACCTCAATAAAAAGAAAAACCCACTGACATAAAAAGACGAAAAGTCCGATCACAGTAGGATCCCGTCCGATCACCCCGAAAAGTGTGCCGGCCACTTAGCACAGATTCGGATGCACCCCTCGAAGGCAAACGCTTTGATCCCCATTCCGGGAGATCCGTAAATCAGAATCCGAATCCGTTCGCTTTGCCGTCCTCCGTTTTACGAGTTCAAACACAGAAAAATACCCGTGGTCCAGGTCCAGTCCATTGCCGCAAACACCGTGAAGAGTCTCCCCAATAATCCCGTCATAAACGAAGTATACAAAGGCATCGAAACGCAAGAGTACTACATCACTCACCACTTAAAAGAAGTTTCGTCCTCGAAACTTAACCCTGGTCCACAATGAATAAATCTGGGTAGCACTCCCTCATCTTTGACTCCAGTTCCCAAGTCGCTTCACGTCCTTCCTGGTTGCTCCACAGCACCTTCACGTGGGGGATCGTCTGGTTACGCAAACCTTTCTGTCCTCTCGTGCTGAGATCCGCACCGTGTTCCATTGAAGCTCAGGTCCTCTCTAAGCTCAAAAACAGTGACCATCCATCACCCAAAACAAGTACGCAGGTTCAAAGCATATCTTCGAAAATTCAGATTACTCGCTCGGGTTGCCCGTCGGTCTGGGGGGGTGAAACACTGTGCAGAAGTGTGGTTTAGTCTCTAGAGCTTGTTGTAATCCTTGCCAAGGTTCGACACAAGCCGAGTGTCTCTAGCCCATGTCGTATGGATGGGTGAGAAAAGAGCCGACTCCGTCAATCGGTCCACTGCGACTCAGACCGCATCGCGTCCTTGAACCTCTTCGTGTCACCCGGATGCGCCGCAAAGGGAGCGCAGTGCGCCTCCGATAGTATCTCCTTCTTCAACTCTGGCAGCCCTCGAAAACATATTGCGCCATTCGCACTCGCCGAAAAGTCGCTTGCATGGTCCGGGGGAAAAAGCATGTCACGAACAAGCTATATCGGTGCGCCTGTCTTCTGACCCTCCAGGATTTCTCTAATAGGGTTGGCTTGACCAACAAGGAACAACAGGTCGCGCGACCATATCGGTCCCGCTAAGTACTCGCGCTCAGCGATTTCCCCCCCTCGATTTGACCTTTCCGGCTCTAAACATCCGCTACTACACTTGCCTTTCCCGGGGTGATACTGAATGGACAAGCCGAGTCCTTCAGTAACTCCAACCAATGCTTCTGCCGCAAAATCAAATGTAGAGTCCTGGCGTCCCCTTGCCCTGGTATGCCTTCCTTTTATTCCTGACGGGACTGCTAGGAAAACTTTTCACTGCGTTTTCTGCAATGGGCTGGCCTGGGCCGCGAGTATTTTTCTTCGATTGGGCTCGAAAAACGGAGGGCGGCAAAGCGAACGGATTCGGATTCCGATTTACGGATCTCCCGGAATGGGGGTCAAAGCGTTTGCTTTAAGTGGTGCATCTGAATCCGTGCTAGGTGGCCGGCACGCTTTTCGAGGTGATCGGACGGGAACCTTCTGAGATCGGGCTTTTCACCTTTTTATGTCACTGGGTTATTTTATTTATTTCGTAGTACCTCGACTTTCCGGTTTCTGTTTTGGGCCCTAACTGTTTTTCTTCTGTTGTTAGAAGGGGAGTTGAAATTCGAGAATCTTTGGGCTGATCGTCAGGGTTCGCGGGTATTTTTAGGCGGTAGAGCTCGCAAAACGGTGAACGGTGGCGCGATCGGATTTGAATTCCGACCCCGGGATCTCCCAGAAATAATTTTTGAAGTTTTACCATCAGTGTGGGCGCATCGAAAGGCGTGCAGGCGATCGGCACGTTTTTCGGGGTAATCTGGACCCCTCGTTGCATCCCGATTGATTTTAGTTGTGTTTTGGGATTTAGGTCTTTCCCGTTCTTTTGTTTTTGTGGGCGTTAAGTTTTTGGGTGCGTGCGGGTTGGAAAACCCAATTCCTATTCCCTCTTCTCAAGAAATCGACGGAGGGAACCAAACCGAGAAAGGGAAAATCGCCCATCCTCTGCGGGAGTGATCGAGCAAGGAGACGAGGAGGGGACGATTATTTTTCTTACTCCTTCTCCAACGAATGAAGGTGAGTGGTTCCTTTTTCTGGTTTTTCGTTTTGGGGTTTTCCTTTTGTCGTCGTCGTGGGCAATACATGGTGTTGAACGGGAGGCCGCCGCCGCCGTCGTTGGACGGGAGGCCGCCGCCGCCGTTAGCATGCCCACGGGGTCGTCACCGGAGTCGCACGGGAGCGAAAACGGAGTAAAATCGCGAAACCGGAGCCGCGGGGGGGCGAAATTAGGGTTTACTGTTCCCCCCGTACGGCCGCATTGCTGCGCGGTCCACGGGAGGAGGCGTGCACCCGGCGTACGGCTCCCGGGCCCATGGGGCGCGGACCCGGCGCACGAATGCGTGCGCCAGGCCGCGCGGTCCACAGGGCCCGGCGTGCACCCGGCGCACAGTTCCCGGACCCGGGACCGCGGACCCGGCGCACGAATGCGTGCGCCAGGTCGCGCGGTCCACCGATCGGGCGTGCACCCGGTGTACGCGTTCACAGCCCCACCGCGTGGACCCGGCGCGCGCTTCAGCCCGTGCGCGGCCCGGCCCAAGCCGCAATGGCGCACCGCAGTCGCATGCACCCGGTCTGCGGCCGTAGGCACTGTAGCGGTGAGCCCGGTCCGCGATACGGGCTGTGCTCCAGCGGCCCACCGTGCGGTGCGCCCGGTCTGTGCCGCCGCCGCTTTTTGTCGTGGACCCGGTCCACGCAGGTACCCGTGCACCAGACTGCAGCCCGGAAGCCCAGAAGCTCCGTTTTTGACCCGTTTCGTCCCGTTTTTGAGTGTTTTTGACCGCGACGACATTCTTAACAATATTTTTCACTGTAGCCGTTCCGGGCACAAGGCGGGAGTGTTTTAGCTGGAGTTTTCTACGCATCTTCTTTTACGTATTTCAGGTGGGTACACCCTTAGAACCCCTTTATGCCCATTTTCGTTACTGTCATGATTATCGTGTGGTGTGTACTCGGCTCATGGTTGTTGGTTACGTTTGGGTACTTGGTTCATTATTGTGGGTTCTGTTTTGGGATTCGGCGTCGGGTTTCCGGCAATTGTATCTTGTTTAAAATAAATATCTAATTGTGCTAACACGGTGTTCTTTGTGGTAATTATTGTTGAGTATGCATGTTAGCGGGTTACTTCTAGTACACATATCATCGCCTTGTTTTCGATTATACATGTTAGCGGGTTACCTTCGATCACACATGTTACTGTTTTACTTTTAATTATACATGTTGCCGTTTTACTCTTGTTATATGTTATGATGCTAACATGATGGTGGTTATGGTTACTTGGCTCGAGGCTGCAGCACGCGCACCCGCGGTTTGGCCACCGCAAAGGGTGCGCTTTTCCGGAAAAGTGGTCTATGACCCGTGTATACCCACGAGGTGACGTAGTGGGGCCCCTTATTAGTTGTGGGGTTTGAGGCGCCGAGGTGCGAGCGGTGCGACCCGTCGGTTTAGTTGTCCGACGTGGTCGGGTATTGCAGGTACGGTGCGACCCGTCGGTTTAGTTGTCCGACGTGGTCGGGTATTGCAGGTACGGTACGGCCGTCGGTTTAGTTGTCCGACGTGGCCAGGTATTACAGGTTACAGGCGTACAGGTTGCCGTTTCCCCTCTTGAGAGGGTGGTTGCTCCGGTTGTCTTCACGGTTTGTTTATTGTATTTTCCCGTTCTGTTATTATTAGTCACTGACTTCCCACTTCGTGACAGGGTTCAGGCGGGGGGAGAGGTAGGCGGCGGTGAGGACGGGGCAGGAGCAGCTGGGTCGCTGGGGACCCTGGATTGTATTTTCTCTTTTATCCTTGCATTTCATTTACTTGGTAGTTGTGTGTGAGGTTCTCGATACCCTCGTGGGGTCGGCATGGATGTCGGTATGGATTGCATTTAACTATCTTCGTATGCGTTACTTTTCCTTTCACTTCTGTTGGCCGATTGAAAAAGCAAAACTCGAAAAAGATTGCGAAAACCGTTTTTAGAAACTTGAGTGTCGTGTGGGCACCGTTTTCAAAACATTGTGGATTTATGCTGATTTCGAAACTCGCTTTCAAAATATAAGTGCCGGGTAGGCACTCTTTTAAAACCGTGGATTTATCCTTCCCCAATTAATCGGCCATGCGCTTTATTAAAATTTGAATGCTGGTTGTATGTTAACGATTGTTGTGATTGAATGGTTGTGTGTGTTTGGGATGTGTACTGAACGCTACGCCGTGCATATACAGGGGAGGCTCTGTCCGTTTACAGAGGAATCCTGTATGTGTGGCGGGTCTGGGCACGCGCCGGGGAAGAGGAGTTTCTTCTGTTTTCTAAAAAAAAAAAAAAAAAATCTACGTCGAACGTACGACTTTTGCAAACCGTTTCCGCTAAAATAAACCCCCGGGGCGTGACAGATTAAGATGGTATCAGAGCAGTTCTTTCAATCACAACAGTTAGTGCTGACATCCGTTGGGATACCTCACTTGCCTACAGGTGAATGAAATGGGTAGGGCATAGGAAGGTAGAACGCGAGTGATCGAGGGGCGGGAAAAGTTCGAGTCCTTTTCTCTCGCTAGGTGGTTCGTTGTTTTGTAGGTGAAGTCTAGAGCTGACTCTTGTTATGTGTGTACAGATATGGCCCGTACCAGATCATCGGCCGGGGACGCGGAGGCAGATACGACGACGACGTCGACGGCCGCGGAAAACTAGCTTCTGCGGCAACAGATGCGAGAGTGCGGGGACTATTGAGTTTCTTTTCTCGATGGGGCTCGGGTGGTGGCACAACCCACCGGTAGTTGTTGTTTTGTTGGCCGTCTGTCGGCCGTGGGTAACCGGATAGCTGTTTGGCTAAACTTGTACCTCCTGGGTCATCTGGTGTTGAGTTACAGCGGGTAGTCGGTCGATTCCTTTTGCACCATGGGCAAGGTACAGGTGGGAATGCGGATTCTCCCCTATGATTGTTGCCCATAGTTCGGCTTTTCACCGTAACCACCGCTTTTGGTTGTAGAGATCGTCGTGTTGGGGTCCCGGGGGCTCCCTGGGTTTAGGAAGGGAGACCACCGGGGCTAGTAAATCTTCTCCGTTCGGGCTCGTTTGGGTTAGAGAGGTCGTGCCTTGCCTAGCACAAGTGTGCGTAGGTGGCGACTTTTATTGGGGGGCTTAACTTTGACGCTGGGGGTGCCAGGTAGCTCTGAGTCGGGTTCCTGTTTCCTGCGCTAGAGGGCCGGTTAGGTCGTCCTTTGGTGGTTGGCGTGTGATCCCTCGAGTGCGTTTAGTGACCCTAGGCAACTTGTGGCAGGGTTCTTCTTGCTGTTTTCGTTGCTTGTCTTCCTTCGACCCCTTTAGATTTCAGATGGATAGTCTTCAGTACCTGGGGGTCTTCGTTGAACGGGCATAGAGCTTAGTTTTTTTTCTTCTAGTTGGGAGTGTCACTGTTAGTCCGGAAGCTTACCGCTCGTTTCGGTGCCGGTACTTGGTGGGGCAACGGTTTGGGACCAAGAGATAGCGGCAACTTAGAACGTCGCACCCCGTCGGTGCCAGGTCGGAGGTAGGACCTCACCCGGTGGGTTTGTCGCCAGCTTCCCATGACTAAGTTATAGCCTTGAGGTTTGGTTTGGGAGCGCTGTGGATGGTGATCTTTTGGGGCAGGTGTGAGTCAAGGGGGGGAACCTGGCGACTACTCGGAATTTTGGCTCGGGTCATCTTCGGCTAGGAGGCCCTGTACGCGGCCCCTTTTTGTGGGGTAGATTTGGTGGTAGGTCTTAGAGCCGAAACCTAACGTTAGTTTCGACCGTCGCCTCGGTAGGAAGGATAGTCGGAGCGGGTGGTCCGGGTTGGTGGATATGCTCCGAGCTTGTGGCCCGTGCTGGTGACGGGTGGACGTGTCCCGTGTTGGTGACGGAGGGGAGCGGTCCGCGTTGGTGACAGGTGAGTCCTTTGTTTTCAAGGGAAAAGTTATGGTGGTTAGCAACCCAGCCTGTTTTGTTGGAACCTCTCGGAGCCTTGTGAGGACGTTGTGTGGGTCGTTTTCCCCGTCGTCGGGTTAGATGTCTCGGACTTTTAAAGGATCAGTGGTATAGGTTGGGCAGTACGACTGGGGCACCTCGATGCATCGCGAGACCTTGTTGCTGACTGCTCAGCATTGGCTGGGGTGGCGTGCGGGCCGGTGTCGTCGTGATTGGGAATTTTGAGTCGGGAGGCAGGAATACGACGAGGCGCTGGGCAGGGACTGGTTCACGAGGTATCCGGCGGATGTATAGCTACTTGGTTTCAGTGAGCCTAGCGACTCGACCCGTTACGTCGTTCACTGACACCCCCCCGTGGTAGGGGTTTCTTCTGCCATCCTCCTGACTAAATTGTCGGGAATACCCCCGGGCGAGAGGTCATCCTATCTTTCGAGCTTCTACCAGACACGCAACCTATCATTTAGGCGCCTTGCGGAATGGCTTTCGCGGAACTGAGGGAATTTAAGGCACAAGGAGTTTCTCTGAATAGTGGGTTCATCAGACCGAGTGTATCGCCTTGGGGCGCACCCATGCGCTTCGTGCAAAAGAAGAACGGAAGCCTACGCCTACGCAGCGACTACCGGGAGATAAAACAGGGTTACAGTGAAGAACAAGTCCGGGATTGATGACCACTTCGATCAACTACGAGGGGCACTTCCAGATTATTCTCCGGACTCTCAGGCACCAGAGGCTGTTTGCTAAGTTAAAGAAATGTGAGTTCTGACCCCGCGAGGTGGGCTTTTTGGGGCACACAGTTTCAACAACGGGAATCGCAGAGAATATGAGCGGAACTACCCGACACACGATCAGGAACGGGCAGCAGTCGCCCTCGTTTTGAAGCTTTGGGAGACATCACCTTTTCTTGGAGTTCATCATAATGTGTATTCGGGTCGCCAGAGTCCTAAGTTTAGTTCACACAGAAGGATTTGTTTTTGCGGCAGAGGCATTAGATGGAGTTGCTGAAGGACTCGGCTCGTCCATTCAGTATCACCCCGGGAAAAGCAAGGGTAGTAGCGGATGCTTTGAGCAGGAAGGGTCAAATTGAGGGGGAAACTGATGAGCGCGAGTACTCAGCAGGACCGGTACTGTCGCGCGACTTTTGTCCCCATTGGTCAAGCCAACTCTATTAAAGAAACCCTAGAAGGTCAGAAAACAGGTGCACAGATTCAGCTTTTCGAGACAAGACCCCCCCGGACCACGCGAGCGACTTTTCGGTGAGTGCGAGCGACGCAATACGTTTCGAGGGTGGAATTGCGTGCCCGAGCTGCCAGAGTTGAAGAAGCAAATAATGTCAGAGGCGCACTACGCTCCCTATGCGGCGCATCCAGGTGACACGAAGGTGTACAGGGACCTCAAAGCAGAATTCTTGGTGGACTAAACCAAAGGGGAGATGTAATACAGTTCACTGCCCGGAGGTTAAGTGGTTAACAAGTAAAGTTCGAACATCAGCGCTCAGCGGGGAAAACTACAACCTCTACCGGTACCAGAGTGGAAATGGGAGCGAATCAGCATGGTTTTCGTCACGGGTTTTCTGCCTCGCATCAAGAGCACGATGCAGTTTAAGTCACAGTGGATCGACGGACGAAATCGACTCTTTTTCCACCCACCCGTACGACGTGGACTAGAGACACTCGGCTGGTGTCTAGCTTTTGGCAAAGTCTATAACGAGCTCTAGAGACTAAACCACACTTCAGCACGGCGTTTCACCCCCAGACCGACGGATAGTCCGAGCGAGTGAACCAGATTCTCGAAGGTGTGCTCCGAGCCTGCGTACGTGTTTTGGGTGATGGATGGCCCCTGCTCTCGAACTTAGAGAGGACTTGAGCTTTAACGGAACACCGGCGCAGATCTTAGCACGAGAGGACAGAAGAGATTGCGCAACCGGACGATCCCCTATGTGAAGGTGCTGTAGAGCAACCAGGAAAAACGTAAAGCGACTTGGGAACTGGCGTCAGAGATGAGAGAGTACCACCCAGGTTTACTCGTTGCGGACCAGGATTAAGTTTCGAGGACGAAACTTCTTTTAAGTGGTGAGTGATGTAGAGTCCTGGCGTCCCCTTGCCCTGGTATGCCTTCCTTTTATTCCTGACGGGACTGCTAGGAAAACTTTTCACTGCGTTTTCTGCAATGGGCTGGCCTGGGCCGCGAGTATTTTTCTTCGATTGGGCTCGAAAAACGGAGGGCGGCAAAGCGAACGGATTCGGATTCCGATTTACGGATCTCCCGGAATGGGGGTCAAAGCGTTTGCTTTAAGTGGTGCATCTGAATCCGTGCTAGGTGGCCGGCACGCTTTTCGAGGTGATCGGACGGGAACCTTCTGAGATCGGGCTTTTCACCTTTTTATGTCACTGGGTTATTTTATTTATTTCGTAGTACCTCGACTTTCCGGTTTCTGTTTTGGGCCCTAACTGTTTTTCTTCTGTTGTTAGAAGGGGAGTTGAAATTCGAGAATCTTTGGGCTGATCGTCAGGGTTCGCGGGTATTTTTAGGTGGTAGAGCTCGCAAAACGGTGAACGGTGGCGCGATCGGATTTGAATTCCGACCCCGGGATCTCCCAGAAATAATTTTTGAAGTTTTACCATCAGTGTGGGCGCATCGAAAGGCGTGCAGGCGATCGGCACGTTTTTCGGGGTAATCTGGACCCCTCGTTGCATCCCGATTGATTTTAGTTGTGTTTTGGGGATTTAGGTCTTTCCCGTTCTTTGTTTTTGTGGGCGTTAAGTTTTTGGGTGCGTGCGGGTTGGAAAACCCAATTCCTATTCCCTCTTCTCAAGAAATCGACGGAGGGAACCAAACCGAGAAAGGGAAAATCGCCCATCCTCTGCGGGAGTGATCGAGCAAGGAGACGAGGAGGGGACGATTATTTTTCTTACTCCTTCTCCAACGAATGAAGGTGAGTGGTTCCTTTTTCTGGTTTTTCGTTTTGGGGTTTTCCTTTTGTCGTCGTCGTGGGCAATACATGGTGTTGAACGGGAGGCCGCCGCCGCCGTCGTTGGACGGGAGGCCGCCGCCGCCGTTAGCATGCCCACGGGGTCGTCACCGGAGTCGCACGGGAGCGAAAACGGAGTAAAATCGCGAAACCGGAGCCGCGGGGGGGCGAAATTAGGGTTTACTGTTCCCCCCGTACGGCCGCATTGCTGCGCGGTCCACGGGAGGAGGCGTGCACCCGGCGTACGGCTCCCGGGCCCATGGGGCGCGGACCCGGCGCACGAATGCGTGCGCCAGGCCGCGCGGTCCACAGGGCCCGGCGTGCACCCGGCGCACAGTTCCCGGACCCGGGACCGCGGACCCGGCGCACGAATGCGTGCGCCAGGTCGCGCGGTCCACCGATCGGGCGTGCACCCGGTGTACGCGTTCACAGCCCCACCGCGTGGACCCGGCGCGCGCTTCAGCCCGTGCGCGGCCCGGCCCAAGCCGCAATGGCGCACCGCAGTCGCGTGCACCCGGTCTGCGGCCGCAGGCACTGTAGCGGTGAGCCCGGTCCGCGATACGGGCCGTGCTCCAGCGGCCCACCGTGCGGTGCGCCCGGTCTGTGCCGCCGCCGCTTTTTGTCGTGGACCCGGTCCACGCAGGTACCCGTGCACCAGACTGCAGCCCGGAAGCCCAGAAGCTCCGTTTTTGACCCGTTTCGTCCCGTTTTTGAGTGTTTTTGACCGCGACGACATTCTTAACAATATTTTTCACTGTAGCCGTTCCGGGCACAAGGCGGGAGTGTTTTAGCTGGAGTTTTCTACGCATCTTCTTTTACGTATTTCAGGTGGGTACACCCTTAGAACCCCTTTATGCCCATTTTCGTTACTGTCATGATTATCGTGTGGTGTGTACTCGGCTCATGGTTGTTGGTTACATTTGGGTACTTGGTTCATTATTGTGGGTTCTGTTTTGGGATTCGGCGTCGGGTTTCCGGCAATAGTATCTTGTTTAAAATAAATATCTAATTGTGCTAACACGGTGTTCTTTGTGGTAATTATTGTTGAGTATGCATGTTAGCGGGTTACTTCTAGTACACATATCATCGCCTTGTTTTCGATTATACATGTTAGCGGGTTACCTTCGATCACACATGTTACTGTTTTACTTTTAATTATACATGTTGCCGTTTTACTCTTGTTATATGTTATGATGCTAACATGATGGTGGTTATGGTTACTTGGCTCGAGGCTGCAGCACGCGCACCCGCGGTTTGGCCACCGCAAAGGGTGCGCTTTTCCGGAAAAGTGGTCTATGACCCGTGTATACCCACGAGGTGACGTAGTGGGGCCCCTTATTAGTTGTGGGGTTTGAGGCGCCGAGGTGCGAGCGGTGCGACCCGTCGGTTTAGTTGTCCGACGTGGTCGGGTATTGCAGGTACGGTGCGACCCGTCGGTTTAGTTGTCCGACGTGGTCGGGTATTGCAGGTACGGTACGGCCGTCGGTTTAGTTGTCCGACGTGGCCAGGTATTACAGGTTACAGGCGTACAGGTTGCCGTTTCCCCTCTTGAGAGGGTGGTTGCTCCGGTTGTCTTCACGGTTTGTTTATTGTATTTTCCCGTTTTGTTATTATTAGTCACTGACTTCCCACTTCGTGACAGGGTTCAGGCGGGGGGAGAGGTAGGCGGCGGTGAGGACGGGGCAGGAGCAGCTGGGTCGCTGGGGACCCTGGGTTGTATTTTCTCTTTTATCCTTGCATTTCATTTACTTGGTAGTTGTGTGTGAGGTTCTCGATACCCTCGTGGGGTCGGCATGGATGTCGGTATGGATTGCATTTAACTATCTTCGTATGCGTTACGTTTCCTTTCACTTCTGTTGGCCGATTGAAAAAGCAAAACTCGAAAAAGATTGCGAAAACCGTTTTTAGAAACTTGAGTGTCGTGTGGGCACCGTTTTCAAAACATTGTGGATTTATGCTGATTTCGAAACTCGCTTTCAAAACATAAGTGCCGGGTAGGCACTCTTTTAAAACCGTGGATTTATCCTTCCCCAATTAATCGGCCATGCGCTTTATTAAAATTTGAATGCTGGTTGTATGTTAACGATTGTTGTGATTGAATGGTTGTGTGTGTTTGGGATGTGTACTGAACGCTACGCCGTGCATATACAGGGGAGGCTCTGTCCGTTTACAGAGGAATCCTGTATGTGTGGCGGGTCTGGGCACGCGCCGGGGAAGAGGAGTTTCTTCTGTTTTCTAAAAAAAAAAATAAAAAATCTACGTCGAACGTACGACTTTTGCAAACCGTTTCCGCTAAAATAAACCCCCGGGGCGTGACATCAAATCCTTCTATGTGAACAAGACCTAAGACTCTGGCGATCCGAACACACATCACAATGAACTCCAAAAGGTGGTGTCTCCAAAGCTTTAAAACGAAGACGACTGCTGCCAGTTTCGGATCGTATGTCGGGCAGTTCCGCTCACATTCTCTGTGTTTCCCGTTGCCGACACAATGTGCCCCGAAAGTCCACTTCGCGAAGTCAGAACTCACCTTCTTAAATTTAGCAAACAGCTTCTGGTCCCTGAGATTCCGGAGAAAAATCCGTAAGTGCTCCTCGCAGTCGATTAGAGAGGTCGTCAATCCCGGACTTGTTCTTCACTGTAACTTTGCTTATCTCCCTACAGTCGATGCGTAGGCGTAGGCTTCCGTTCTTCTTTTGCACGAAGCGCACGGGTGCACCCCAAGGCGATACACACGGTCTGATGAACCCTCTATTCAAAAAAAACTCCTTGTGCCTTAAATTCCCTCAGTTCCGCGAAAGCCATTCCGCAAGGCGCCTAAGTGATAGGTTGCGTGTCTGGTAGAAGCTCGAAAGATAGGATGACCTCTCGCCCGGGGTATTCCCGGCAATTCAGTCAGGGGGATGACAGAAGAAACCCTTACCATGGGGGTGTCAGTGACCGACGCAAAGGGTCGAGTCGCTAGGCTCACTAAAACCAAGTAGTTATACATCCGCCGGATACCTCGTGAACCAGTCCATGCCCAGCACCTCATCGTATTCCTGCCTCCCGACTCGAAATTCCCAGTCACGACGCCACCGGTCCGCACACCGCCCCAGCCGGCGCTGAGCAGTCAGCAACAACGTCTCGCGATGTGTCGAGGTACCCCAGTCATACCGCCCACCCCATACCAATGATTCTTTAAAAGTCCAAAACATCCAACCCGACGACGAGGAAAAACAACCCACACAACGCCCTCACAAGGCTCCGAGAGGTGCCAACAAAACAGGCTGGGTTACTAACTACCATAACTTCTCCCCTGAAAACAAAGAACTCACCTGTCACCAACGCGGACCGCTCCCCTCCGTCACCAACACGGGACACGTCCACCCGTCACCAGCACGGGCCACAAGCTCGGAACATATCCACCAACCCGGACCACCCGCTCTGACTATCCATCCTACCGAGGCGACGGTCAAGACTAACGTTAGGTTTCAGCTCTAAGACCTACCACAAGGTCTACCCCACAGAAAGGGCTGCGTACAGGGCCTCCCAGCCGAAGGTGACCAGTACCAAAACTCCGAGTAGTCGCCAGATTCCCCCCCTCGACTCATACCAGCCCCAAAAGATCACAATCCACAACGCTCCCAAACCAAGCCTCAAGGCTATGCCTTAGTCATGGGAAGCTGGCGACAAAACCCACAAGGTAAGGTCCTATTTCCGTCCTGGCACCGACGGGGTGCGACGCTCTAACTTGCCACTGACTCTCGGTCCCAAACCGTTGCCCCACCAAGCACCGGGCATCGAATCGAGCGGTAAACTTCCAGACCAGCAGTGACACTCCCAACTAGAAGAAAAATCAAAGCTCCAGGTCCGTTCGGCAAAGACCTCCAGGTACTGAAGACTATCCATCTGAAATCTAAAGGGTCGGAAGAAGACAAGCAACGAGAACAGCGAGAAGAACCGTGTCAAAAGTTGCCTAGGTTCACTAAACGCACTCGAGGGGTCACACGCCAACCCACCAGCAGGACAACCGAACCGACGCACTTGTGCAGAAAACAGAAACCCAACCCAAAGCTTTACCACCACAACCCCACTAAAAGGAGCCACTCGGCACCACCCAGCATCAAAGCTAAACCCCCTATTAAAAGTCACCACTTACGCACCCTCGTGCGAAGCGAGGTACGGTCTCTCTGACCCCAAAACGAGAACAAACGAAGAGGATTTACTAGCCCCGATGGCCTCCCTTTCTAACCCAAAGGAGCCCCCCCGTGAACCCATCACGACGATCTCTACAACCGTCGCAGTGTCTACGGTGAAAAGTCGAACTATGGATAACAAACTTAGGGGAAGAATCCTCGTTCCCACCCATACCTTGCCCATGGTGCAAAAGGAATCGACCGACTACTCGCTGTAGCTTAACACCAGAAGACCCAGAAGGTACAAGTTTAGACAAACGGCTATCGAGTTACCCATGACCGACAGACGGCCGACAAACCAACAACCACCGGTGGGTTGTGCTACCACCCGAGCTAAACCGGAAAAGAAACTCAATAGTCCCCGCACTCTCGCATCTCTACGCAGATATATCCTGATCATTTCATTAGTTAGTAGCCAGTGGTAATGTGCCCCAGTGGATGTTAGACAGCGACTACTGTGGTTAAAGCTGTTTGTCTCTGATACCATCTTAATCTGTCACGCCCCGGGGGTTTCATTAAGCGGAAGACGACCACTGAAAATGGTTTGAATTTGCGTATACTTTTTTTGAAATCAAACTCCCCGGTGCGTGCCCAGACCCGCCGCATATACAAATTCACTCTGCGAACGGGCAGAGTCTCCTTTGTATATGCACGGCGTCCTGACTACAACCATCTTACAATCATCACTTTAACCACACTAGTTCAACAGTCGAATGCATACAATCGTTTTCCATAAGTATATAAAGGCCGGCTAGTTTTGAAAAGATAAATCCACAAGGTTTTAAAAAATGGTGCCTACACGACACCCACGTTTTCAAAACAGTTTTCGAAATAATTTCCTTTCCTCTCTTTTGTAGTTTGAAAGCGGCCCAACGGGAAGAGCAAAACAAACACTCACAAGGATAATAAACGACATTCCAACATCCATATCGACCCCACAAGGGTATCGCAATCCACATAGCAAACTACTAACAGGTAATGAAATGAGCAAAATAGAAGCACGTACAGTCTATGGTCTCGAAGGACCAAAAGTACTCTCGCCACGGCCTCACCGTCGTCCTAGCACTCGTCCCTGGACGAACCTGTCACAGAGTGGGAAGTCAGTGACCAGGAAAATAAAGCACGAGCAACTAGGGCTATAAATAAAGCAAACCGCAGTAAAACCAGAGCAACCGCCCTCCTCATCATGCACTCGATAGTATCCCTGCATAACCAGTAATACCCGTAACACCTGTAACACCTGTAACACCTATACACCTGACCTCGTCGGGCACCTATCCCGACGGATCGCACCGCTCACACCTTGGGGCACCGGATCTCGGCGGGCACCTACCCCGACGGATCGCACCGTTCCCCCCCCTTGATGCCTCAAACCCCACACCTACGGGGGCCCCCACTACGTCACCTCGTGGGTATACACGGGTCATCGACCACTTTTCCGGAAAAGCACACCCTTGGCGGTGGCCAAACCGCGGGTGCGCGTGCTGCAGCCTCGAGCATAGTAACCACATACGCATACATAATATAAGCACCGCGACACTTGGTCGCTATAACATTAATAAGAGCATATGATAAATGATAACAGGAGTTAACAATATTAAATGATGCAACTACTTACTCTTACACCTTTCCCACAATACCGTAATTCAAACACCGGAAGAATTCCCTATAACGGGGTGTATCCCCCCGCACCGTGGCCCCCAGTCGCCACAAATAAGATGACAATGAGATATAAAAGTAACGAGAATATGCGCAAGAGGTTCTAAGGGGTACCCACCTGAAATGCGAAGAAGAAGATGCGTAGAAACTCCAGCTAAAACACTCCCACCTTGTGCCCGAAACAGCTCAGTGAAAAATACTGTTAAAAACGTCGTCGCGGTCAAAAACACTCAAAAATGGGACGAAGCGGGCCAAAAACGGAGCTTCTGGGCTCCTTTCCTGAATGCTGGTGCACGAAACCAGGCGTGGACCGGGTCCACGACAACAGGCGGCCGCGGCGCGGGCCGGGAGCGCACTGCAGCCGTGGACCCGTGCGGCATGGGCCGGGCCGTGCACGGGCTCGGGCGCGCACCGGGTTCACCATTCCCCGCTGCGGCGCCGAGCACCGGGTGCACGCCTAGGGCGTGCACCGAGCGGCCTGGCGCACGCTTTCCGTGCGCCGGGTCTGCGGCCCAGGGTCACGGAGGCGTGCGCCGGGTGCACGCCGGTCCGGTGGACCGCGCGGCCTGGCGCACGCGTCCGTGCACCGGGTCTGCGCCCCCGGGCCGCGGGAGCGTGCGCCGGGTGCACGCGGGCGCCGTGGACCGCGGCCTGAAAACCCCATTGTGAACAGTAACCGTCCCCGTTTTCGGCTCCGGTCGCGACCCCCGCGACTCCGGCGACTGCGGCGGCGACCCCGTGAACACGGCAATGGCGGCAGCGGCCTCCCGTTTAACCACGGCGGCGGCGGCCTCCCGTTCAACAACCCACGACATCGACAAAAGAAAACCTCAGACCGAAATTAAACGAAAAGACCCGAACCGCTTACCCCGTTTTCGCCGGAGGAGGAGGAAGAAGGAGGATCGTCCGCCCCTCGCTCGTTCGATCCTGCAGGAAAAGCGATTATTCCTTCCCTCTCCCCGTCTCGCCACCACGGTTCTTCACGCCCAACGTCGGATGGTGGAAAGAAGGTAGGAGGAGGGTTTGGGTTTCTCCCGCACTCATCCGAAGAGCCCTAACGCACGAACCCAAAGGAACGAGAAGTAGGGAAAATAAGTTTAAATCCCCAAAATCCAAACTTAAACGATCGGGTGCGAACCAGCGGTCCAAATTTACCTCGAAAAATGTGCCGATCGCCCGCACGCCTTTCGATGCACCCGAAACCGCTAAAAACTTCGAAAAATTATTCTGGGAGGTCCCGGAGTCCGAATTCAAATCCGATCGCACCGCCGCTCCTCATTTTGCGGCCCCTACCACCTAAAAATATCCACAAACCCCGACGATCAGCCCAAAAATTCCCGAATTTCAATCCCCTTCTCTAACAACTAAGAATATCTAATTAAGATCAAACGGAAAACCGGAGGGTCGAGGAACCACCACCTCAATAAAAAGAAAAACCCACTGACATAAAAAGACGAAAAGTTCGATCACAGCAGGATCCCGTCCGATCACCCCGAAAAGTGTGCCGGCCACTTAGCACAGATTCGGATGCACCCCTCAAAGGCAAACGCTTTGATCCCCATTCCGGGAGATCCGTAAATCAGAATCCGAATCCGTTCGCTTTGCCGTCCTCCGTTTTACGAGTTCAAACGCAGAAAAATACCCGCGGTCCAGGTCCAGTCCATTGCCGCAAACACCGTGAAGAGTCTCCCCAATAATCCCGTCATAAACGAAGGTATACAAAGGCATCGAAACGCAAGAGTACTACAAGTCCTTTTATGGTTCGAATGTAGACAGGTCTGGGTGGTATATAGGATTTTGATGGAGCTATACTCCGGCAGTTATTGTATGATGCGAGTACCTACTTGGGATTAGACAGCCGAGGGCTGTGCCTGGATGGCATTCAGGGTCCGGTAAGGGCAATATGAACTCTTAGTGAGGCCAAATGGAATGATTAATGCCCTGTTGTCTTCAAGATTTGAGGAATGGTGTGTTCCAGTTGTACTTGGACAAATTGGGAGTGGTGTTCCCCAAGGATATTATGATTTACTCCCTGAGTGACCAGGAATAAGAGGAGCACTTATGGATGTGCTATAGTGCCTGTGTGGAGGAAGCTGTATGCCAAGTTATTGAGATACAAGTTTTAGCTTCTGAAGCTTACATTCTTGGGTCACTTTGTGCTAGCCGTAGGGGTGGCGGTGGAAATCCGGCCAATTTGGATACTATTTGGGGCATTAGATTGGGTTATTACAGATAGTTACCTTATTGTTGCACTCGTGTCAGGGGGACCGAGTGAGGTTTAGTAGCTGTGTTTAGACCAGTACTAGTGTTGTTGGGAACCGTTTGGGGTTTGACGGTGGTCCCGTGGTCCTTGTGAGTTCTTTGACCATTGTGTGAGAGGTTGAGCATCTTGAGTCTATCCGTTCTGAGAGAGAGGGCATGGATTTTGACTATAGCCTGCATGAGCCACTACTCGATAGCGAGTTAGTCCGTTTGGACGCCCTACGTAATTCCTGCCTGTCAGCGGGAGGTGGTTGTAGGTGGGCGCAGGTTTGACTGGACCCGATGTGGCAGTCAGCTCGATTGGGTCGATTGAGCACCTCGTGTGCGAGTGTTGCATATCTTTATCAGAGTTTCCCCATTTGAGCATTTAGATAGAGGCATGGTAGCTGTAGAGTGTCTCCAGCTTCTTCTTTCAGTTTACTGCATTGGTTATCTTTTGCCTCTTGTGGACTTGGTGGGCAGATCGTCGGGCCTGGTGGCGGTACCCACTGAGAACTCCTTTTTGGTGTAGTTCTCACACCCGTTGGGGGTTTTCCCCCCTTTTTTCCCTTCTCTCCTTTGTTTTGCAGAGTCTTAGCGGGTGTTGCTGATTCTGCGGTTGTTGTTCGAGGCGAGGGAGTCGCGAGCTAGATCCCTACCCGTCTTTGGAGAGTAGCGGTACCCCTTTCAGAGGAGATCTTCAGTACAGTCGGTAGATTAGTGTTTTATTTTCTTTTGAGAGACTGATGTAGTGAGGATATGACTTGTATTGAGAGTCTGTACACTGATGTATATTTATTCAGGATTACCTCCCTGTTGAGTTCAGAGTTTTGTATTGAGGATATTGTATGATTATCATTTATGGGAGATGGACTTTGTACCTTTATTTCCAGTTGTACAGATGATTGGTTTTAGTTTTACAGCAGTTTTATATTTTAGCTCTGATATCTGTTTAGCTGTAGCACTTTTCTTGCAGGTAGGACGCTTCGCCTATGCGGGTTTGGCATAGGTGGCGGATCTGTTGGCGAGCCCGGGTCGCAGTTTCGACCCCGGGGCGTGACAGATTAGAGTGGTATCAGAGCCTAGGTTGTAGGTCATGGTGGACTTAGAAACCCTAGGCTTGTGGTTGGACCCTAGGATGACTTCGTGAGAGTCGTGATTTGTAGCGAGAGTTCTGATTGAGTTTTACACCTCTCCCAAGGGACGGGATGAGTGATTGGCATGTTTATTCTCTTAAGTAGTTATGTTGGCTGCAGACAACATAACGATGTGGAATAGGTGACATGCTCTAGACTTTCGCCGGATTGGGTCGAGCGTTGTTGTGTGCTGATTTGTGGTTTCGTCGTGGCGAGCGGTGTCTCCCCGACGCTGGGTTTGGGACCCTTGTGCATCCTGTCATGGCAGTTGAGCTTGAGCGGTTGGTTTTGGGCCGGATACCCGGATTGAGGTCAGAGAGCTCCGGACCCAGATGACAGGATTGTTATAGGCATATCAGCGATTGAGTGAGCAGCTAGTTTTGGTGACACAGTTGTCGGAGCAGTGGGCAGCCGACAGTGCTTTCCTTCTGAGACCACCAGGTTGCAGTACCCTCAGCGGCAGGGATTTCTGTGGCGCCAATAGAGTGAGTAGCCCCCTCCGTGCCAATGTTTAGTGCCAAGGCACTGAGGCAGGGTGGATAGTTGACAGCAGAGGAGCTGTGGGGCATGTTTGATTAAGTGAGCCAGATTTGGCAGATGAACCACCCCGACTCGTAAGATTGAGTTTGGAGCCTTTGGAGGCAGAGTCGTGGTTGGTGGTGATGGAGTGATCAATTGAGAGCCTCCCTGTGCTAGAGAGTTTATGCAGTTGTTGAACTGCGCGCTCCAGGTTTCGAGGGACGAGGCGCATAGGATATGTGAGACTGGGAGTGGATTGCGCCAGGATACCTTTCAGTTTATTCGGTCCCTCCTGTACAGATTTTGGATTGTGGATGCCTCGATAGAGTAGGCATTGTGTTTGGAGCTGGGCACTGCAGTTCCTTTGGATGGGGATCTGCCGCTAGAGGCGAGTTCTGGATGGAGGCGCTTGGCGCTAGGTGATGGAGGACAGATCGGCAGGCAGAGGCATTTTCGTTTTGCTTTCCTGGAGGGTGGGTATCCTTGTGGTTGGTTAATGTGAAGCTTACCCAAGGGAATGTTACCCTTTGTGTTTGATAACCTGCATATTTAGGGTATACTATATGTGATTGAGGGGTGAGCTAGTAAGGATAATTGTATAAGGAATTGCATGAATTAATTGTATTTTGTCATATGACGGTTGCAATAATGGATTTTTGAGATGTCGGAGATCGGGTGGACCCCGATGGCAGCATCAGCATCTATATCAGAGTAGCGCAGCGGTAGCGTGGGTTTGTTGTCTGCGGAGGACCGTATCTGTTGCCACAGTGTGAGCAGAGACAGAGGTCGTGCTCCCTTTGTCATTAGTTTGGATATTTTCTGGCGGACTGAGCGACAACCGCTTGCATCGTGTGGATGAGTTTGTTCCGCCTGGTTGGAAGGCGCCACGGCAGTGGATCGGGTTGTTGCAGGTGTGATCTCATCACAGCAGTCGGAGTTAGTGCACTTTGCATTCCGGCATGGACTAGAGGCAGAGTTGTTACCACGTGCACTAGAGGTACAGGTTACCATCGGTGTTGTGCATGTGAAGGAGGCTTGTGGATCATGTCCAGTGCCGTTGAGACCATGAGTTACCGGCAAACCTATTGGTGAGTGGCAGTTCGATGTTGTGACCCAGTGCTTGGGATTGGTTGGCACAGTACCACTGATGGTTAAGTGCGGAGAGTGATAACTGTGACATTCTGCGAGGCAGACAAAAGGAGGCTTGTTATTTGGAGACTGTTCGAGCACACGAGTTATAACGACAGTGTGAGAGGAGCTTTTGGCGGCACCGGGACTAAAGGAGATTTCTATTGCTGCGAAATCCCAGGTGTGAGTCCACTCGAGCCGATGATTATGCCGCTAGTTAGGGAGATTGAGATTGCGATTGACGTGGTTCTGGAAACCGCGCCAACCTCAATAGCACCTCATGGATATTATCTGTAAGAGCTGGGAGAGTTGATGGCACCGGTACAGGGATCTGTTGGATCGAGGGTCTGTTTGACCTCGTGCCACGTCGTTGATACACGATTGTGAGAGCTCTTTTGTGGTTTGAGCACAGGCAGGTCCGGGTATTATTTAGGACCTTTTGATGGAGTTATACTCCGGCAGTTGTTGACTGATGCATGTACAGATTTTGGAATCATACAGCTGAGTATCTCGCCAAGATGGCGTTCGGGATACGGTAGGGCATTATGAGCTCATAGTGAGGCCAAATGGAATGATTAATGCCCTGTTGTCTTCGAGATTTGAGGAATGGTGTGCTCCAGTTGTACTTGGACAGATTGGGAGCGGTGTTCCCCAAGGATATTATGATTTACTCCCTGAGTGACCTGGAATAAGAGGAACACTTGTGGATGTGCTATAACGCTTGGGTGGAAGAAGCTGTATGCCGTGTTATTGGACTACAAGTTTTAGCTTCTGAAGCTTACCTTCTTGGGTCACTTTGTGCTAGCCGTAGGGGCGGCGGTGGAAAATCCGGCCAATATGGATACTATCTGGGAATTGGCCGAGATCAATATTTATGGTCAAGGTAAGAAGCTTCTTGGACTTGGCAGTGCCAGGAGAGCATGGCTAATGGATAATGACACTGATATCAGCGCCAACTTTTGCATTGCTAGTGCGGGGTGATGGACTTGCGAGTTGTAGCAATGCCTTCCATGGTGGCGATGGAGTTACCGTTGGTTTACTTTTGAGCATTCTGGATCACCCCGATAAGGCCACTGTGTTGGCGGATACCTGGAGCAGGAAAGCTGTCTGGGGTTGAGTTGGAATTCCACAGCTGGCGCTGTGTTGGACCATTATGGTGTACAGGGTTTGAGACTGTGTCCCGGAGGATTCCTTTTGATGGTAGACTGCGGTGGAGCAGTCCACGCTGATGGTCAGAATTTGAGAGTGACCGAGCGAGGACCCCGACTTGTTAAGGCTTCTCCCTTCTTGGTTTATCGCGTGGAGGTGCTTCGGGATTGCCTTGGTTGAGTTGACTCAGGTTGTGGTTTGGTGCGTGTTGCACTAGTGGTTATTTCCTTTCCCCCCCCCAGCCTTTTGTTGGAATTCTTGCTGGTTCTTCCACGTCTCAGCTCTGGAGAGTTATGCTTGTGGTGATTGACTCGTTTCGTTCGAGATCTGTGAGAGTCTGGAGTGCGAGGGACGCCCATTGCGAATTCTGGCTCGTGGGATGAGAGGATTGCGCAATTGGGCCATGCCGTACTGGTTGTTGTTGCTGATGAGTAATCACGGGGAGTGACAGGTGACTGGGGAGCTGGAGACGGCGGTGTTGAGTACCTACCCTGGGTTTTTGAGACTCCTTGTGAGTTGCTTTAGTTTCGAGGATGAAACTTTCTTTTAGTGGGGGAGGATGTGGTGACCCGGATCTCTACAGGGCTTCTACAGTGTGACCTGCAGCTTTTGGAGGCCTTTGTGGCGCGTCGGCGGTGTTTCTGCATCAATTTGGGCATAAGTGATGGACTCTGGACCTAAAATGGATCACTTGGGTAATCGGAGGACCCCGTTCAATGTTTATAAGTTGTTTCGCGCAAAATGGATATCAAAATTAGACTCAGCGCGAAATTTGGATTAAAATTACCTTTTCGGATGCCTTTGGCATTTTTTAGAAGGGGAATTTGGAAAAACGGATGGCGGATTTGGATTCAGCGCGCGAAAACGGTAAAAATGGACTATTTACTTATATTTTTCGGAGCCCGGATGACTTGGCACGATTTTCGAGGCAGCTGGGTACTGTTCCGGCCGGCCGGGCATCGCCGGCGGCGGTGGGCAGCGGCGGAGCGCGGCGGAGCAGGCGTGGGCAGGCGCGCGGTGCAGTGGGCAGGCGCGCGCCGCGCAAGCGGGAAGAGGAGGACACGTGGCATCTTGTGGTTGGCTGGTCTTCGTACGCCGGGTGCACACAGCGCAGCGGAGCAGGTGACCGGGGCAGGTGGCCGTACGGCGGGCAGGTGACCGTACGGCGTGGCGAACGTTGACGAATGGGCGCGCCACGCGTCAGCACGGGAGCGGGCCACGTGGCGCGACCGCAGCGGCCGGTGCCGCTGTGCGCTGTGCGGCGTGCCACGTGTCGCGCTGGGAATGGTCCAGATTGCTGTTTGCTGTTCTGTGACACGTGGCGCTCCAGGATTGATTCGGGCTTGATGGTTTGGGGTACGTTTTCGCGGCACTGTAGCGCCCGAAACTTTTCGGGCGCCCGAAACATAGGACTTGGAGGGAATAAATGGATTTGTTGAGTTTGGGCCTATAAAATCCCCCTTTGGTACCACATTTTGGCCTTTTTCCCGAGCCCATTCCTCTGTGAGGCTTCAAGCAAAGTTGTTCATCTTCCTTTGGAGCATCTCGTGGAGAAGTTTGGGATTTTTTGGTGGCACGCACATCGAGGTATGCGGCATTTCGGCGCGGTGCGACTTTCCTTCACCGATTATCCCCTTCGTCGCGTTTCGGTGCGCAGGCTCCCTTGGCTTACTCAGACCTTCGTTTTCGATGATTTTTGCGGCAGCGCGTTCACGAGAGGTAAGGCTTCGTTTTTGTGTTGATTACTTCTCCGCATTTCGAGTTTTCGGTACAGTTCCTGAGGCATCTCTGAGCCACTATTTTTTTGTGGTGATTTTGGACAGCATGAGCTTGTTGGATTTATTTCTCAGCCTACGGACATCGGAATGAGGTGTTTAAAGACTCGATTGATATCTACTCTTCGAGAGAAACGTACCCGTATTTTTATTGGATTTTTATGAGGTCATTTCGAGGGTGAGAATTAAGCTTCTTTGCTGCTATCTTTTCAGCAGAACTGTGTTCTTGAGGGAATGGCTTCCAACGTTGTCCGAATTGTTTCTTGGCCTACAGGTATCGGAACGGAGCGTTTAAACAGTCGATTTGGGGCTACTCGTCGTGAGGATCGCAACCGCAATTTTTATGGAATTTTTGGAGGTCTGTATATAGGTGAAAATGCTTCTTCTCTCTGCTGGTTGGTAAAAACAGCATATGCTGTTTTTTTGAGAGTGTTGTTGTGATGTAATAGATTCTCGGCTTCGATGTTGTTTGTTGGAACAGTGGTATGTGCGACTCTTTACCGAGAGTGCGGTTCCGGCAGAATTTGGATTTCGTGTGGCTGCGGACTTCACCGACTTCAGTTTTGCCTGCGGAATGCGTTTCAGGTGGGTGCTTTATTCCGAGAACCGGTGGACGGTTCTCTAATTCTTTATGTTAGAATTGCATGCAGGTGAAGGGTACAATACCTGGGATTGATCGGTAAGCTTAACAATGTTGACTTTATGGGAATTGCAAGATAATTAGTCATATTATGACAATGGTATTAATCGAATATTCATGTTGATGATTAGTGGAAGCTTACCTAACGCAAGGTTACCCTGTTTGATTAATTATCATGCCATGTTAGCACATAACCTTTTATGGGGCTGGTTTATGCAATGGGATAGGATTATGTAGTTATGTGCAGGTTCTACTCTGAGGAGCGATTATGGATCGGGAATTATGGACAAGTATTGTAGAGTACCGGGATTTGGTAGAGCGCACCGACCTCGCAAGATGGCATGATGTGGAGGATTTACTTTGGACGAGTCCAAGGCATGTTTACAGATGAGTTCGGGTTGATTCGAATCTACGCGGAAGCCCTAGCTTGATTCGGGGTTTTTTCGGGCTGTGTGCGTCGATAGAGGACTGGCTTCGGGGAGCCTCGACTTCACAGTGGAGTGCAGAAAAATTTGGAGATACTTGGAACAGGTGTATTTTATGAGTACAGCGGAGTTCGGGAGGTTTCGGACTGACGCGGAGGACCCGAGGGCAAAAAGTGAGTTGGAACTGGTAGTTTTGGAGCCGGTTTTTTTTTGGAATGAGCACACCGACTCCACGGATGAGCTTTTTGAGGAGAAAAAATTGTGCACATGTGTATTTTCAGATTACAGCGGGGTTCGGAAGGTTTTGGGCCGGTGCGGAGACCCCGAAGGCAAAAAGTGACTTGGAGTTGGCTAAAATGGGTTAAGTAATTAATTAATTTATTCAATATTGGGATTTCTTTAGCTTTGAGGAAACCTGGGAAAAGAAAATTAGAGAGAAGAGAGAAGCTTAGTTAATTGGCTGAGATATTTTTTTTTTATAGTGGGGCATTTATTGTTTCCAAGCACCCCCACTCTCACCTTAATTAAGCCAACCCTCTCCCCTCTTAATAAGTGGTAGCCACGTCATCATCCTCTTCAAAAAGCAAAACAGAGGAATTAGCTTGGAGCAGAGGAATGCTTGGATGAAGAAAAAGGGAAGAAGAAGAAGGAGAGAGAAGTGGAAAAAAATTGGAAATGAGAGGGTTTGTAGGGGAGATGTGATGGTGGACGTTTGGTCGGAAGCCGAGCGGTGAGCGCGACGAGCGGCGCGCGCGACAGATTTTCGTCAGAGGTTTGTGCTGTTTCTTTTTGAAGCTTGGTTTTGGTCTTAATGGTGAATTTTGGGTTTTGTTGGGACTTTTCGTCCATGGTGGCTTGGCCGCAGCAGCTGGGTGCCGCGCGGTTGCGGCATGGGCCACGCGCTGCGGGCGCTGCACAGAGGCAGCGCCGCGCTAGGCGCGCGCGTGGCATGGGCCGCGCGCTGCGGGCGCTGCACAGAGGCAGCGCCGCGCTAGGCGCGCGCGCGACATGGGCCGCGCACTGGGCGCGCGCGCGCGGCATGGGCCGCGCGCTGCGGGCGCTGCACAGAGGCAGCGCGCTGGGCGCGCGCGCGCGGCATGGGCCGCGCGCTGCAGGCGCTGCACAGAGGCAGCGCCGCGCTGGCCGTGCGCTGGGCGCGCGCGCGGCATGGGCCGCGCAGCAGCGGCGGCACCACCGCTCGAGCGGCGGCTGGCAGCAGCGCGCGGGCGCGCGCGGCCAGCAGCGACGGCGCGTTCGACTGCTGCGAGCGAGCGGCCGGCGAGCGGCGGGGCTGATTTTTGCCCCGTGCGTGTATATAATTTTATGGTTAGCCTTCACTGATGGTTTTTGGTAATTTTTTTCTGGTTGGTACAGCAGCTGTCTTGTGCGCGTGAACTTGGTGCCGCGCAAGCTGGTGGTGCCGGCGGTGGGCGGCGCAGCGGAAACACCATCTAAGGGTGCTGATTGGTGAGGGGTGTTTGTTTCAGAGGAGCAGTGGTCTTGTCGGTGTTAGAGCTTTGCAGGGAGTGTATATGTTAAGTGTATGTGTGTGTGCTGAGGATTTTTGTAAGTGTAATCAGGATGTTTGAGGGAAGTGTGAATGGGCTGTGGACTCATGGTGAGTGCAGAGGAGTTTTGGATTATACTGAGGGATTTTATGTGGATTCTTGAAGCTTGTAAATTGTGTGTAAATTATTATGCTTATTTATGATGGATTTAAATTTATGCGAATTGGTAGTGTAAGGTGGAATTAAGGGATTGTGTTTGTGCTGTTGGTGCTGGGAGTGGTGGTGTGTGTAATTGTGGTTGGGTGAATTTTATTCTTTTTGTGTGTGCTGCTTGTGAGCTTAAAAATTAGAGTATGCTGTTATCTTTGGTAATGAAAGAGAGGAAGTGATTTTATGTTTAAAGTGTGCTGATGGACTTGAGAGAGTTATGGAAGTGTGCTGTGAATGTATTGGAGCTTACAGAATATTAAGTGTGGATGCATGTATTTAATTTGGGGTGGTTTTTATGAATGAATTAGTGGAGGAATTAATATGTGCTTTTGGAAGCTTTTATGTAACTTAAATAGGTGGGTGGATTTAAGAAAATGTGTTTTATTGTGAACACCTAGTGGCAGCAGATGGACTTGTGATTGCTGTGAGAGTGCATTGTGGGAATGTTCTCGTTTTTCCGGGGGATTTTCGTGGTTCGCTGCAGTGTGCGAGCGCGCGGTGTGTGTTTTTCGAAGTTTCGTCAGATCGAGGTTTCGGCGCTTCACCGACTTCAGCGATTGCCTGCGGAAAGCATTCCAGGTGGGTTGGTTTTCTTCCGAAGGTACGGTATGCTCATAATGCTTTCGAATGCAAGGTATATTGACCCCTTTTGCATTATTTCTTTTATCTAAATTGACTGCCGGACAGCCGTGAAATGTTGTGGGAGCCCGGACTTGGTTTTGGCATTATGATTGCTCCCGGGCCGTTTTATTAAATTGTGAGAAACCCTTTATTCAGGATCTGACCCTTAACTTATGTCGAGTACGTGTTATGTCAGGGCTTGTAGAGGGTTCGGGATGTTAGAGGGTTATTCAGACTTTAGTCGAGGGATGTTGTTCCGACTTGGACACGAGCGCGAGTGTTGTCAGTTGAACACTCGTGGTTTTTCCGATCTGGATGATCGTGTTCTTTAGCCGGCATATGCTATTTGCTGAGACAGATGAGACATGTTGAAACTCGGCGGGGTCGCTCCTCTCGAGTCACGCTTCGCAGGCGTAGATGTACCGATACCACTGGCCGAGTTACCAGATGGATACGTACCACTGGCCGAGTTACCAGAAGGGTACATACCACTGGCCGAGTTACCAGATGGGTACATACCACTGGCTGAGTTACCAGATGGATATGTACCACTGGCCGAGTTACCAGATAGGTACGTACCACTGGCAGAGTTACGAGAAGGGTACATACCACTGGCCGAGTTACCAGATGGGTACATACCACTGGCTGAGTTACCAGATGGGTACATACCACTGGCCGAGTTACCAGATGGATACATACCACTGGCCGAGTTACCAGATAGGTACGTACCACTGGCCGAGTTACCAGATGGGTACATACCACTGGCCGAGTTACCAGATGGATACATACCACTGGCCGAGTTACCAGATAGGTACATACCATTGGCCGAGTTACCAGATAGGTACATACCACTGGCCGAGTTACCAGATGGGTATTTTTCCCTGGCCAAGTTACCAGGAGGGTATTTTTCCCTGGCCGAGTTACCAGGAGGTCATTTTCCCTGGCCGAGTTACCAGGAGGGTATTTTCCCTGGCCGAGTTACCAGGAGGATATTTTCCCTGGCCTAGACACCAGGAGGACACTTTTCCCTGGCCGAGATACCAGGTGGGAGTTCACCCCTGGCCGAGTCACCGGGTGGCTGTAGGGATGACATGAGCGGGTGGTTATTTTCATATGATTCTAGATGTCATTTAGTACAGCATTGCATTGAGGCATATAGTGATAGATTTATTTTCAGCTTCCAGTCAGTATCTATCTATCTATCTATCTGTTTTTGCATCCAGTGGACTTAGTGGGCATACCGTGGACCGGACATCGGTACCCACTGAGATCTGACTTTTCAGTTGATCTCACACCCGCTGTGTGTGACAGGTGCTTCTGGGGCGGCCGTTCCTGGGCCGGCACGTGCGGTGTCACGCCCCGGGTCGAAACTGCGACCCGGGCTCGCCAACAGATCCGCCGCCCTTACGGGAAGCCCCGTATAGACGTAGCGACTAACCTGCAAAAGAGATCTACACTAAACAGATATCAGAGCTGAAAAGTAAAAGCTGGATAAAATAAATACAACTCTAACAAAAAATACAACCAGAATCCTCACCAAAATACAAATATCTCTCAAAATAAGAAGAGTACAACTCAATCCTCACTACAAGGTCACTCGACATGAACTCTCAAAAAGTAGGGAGGTACATCTACTCTCAGGCGACAACTGGTAGGGATCTATCTCGCAACTCCCTTACCTCGATCAGTTGGGTCAGGAACAGGTGCGGCAGGAACTGGAGCAGAAGAAGTCCCTGGGGAAAAGACACCACGACAGGTATGAGAACTACGTCCCAAGTAGTTCTCAGTGGGTGCCGCCAACAAGCCCGACGGTCTGCCCACTAAGTCTACTAGAGGCAAAAAGTAACAATGCAGTGTCGAAAGGAAAAAGCTGGTAAAGTAAACTCTACAGCTACTATGCCTCTATCTAGATGCTCAATAGTAGAACAGAAAGAATATGATGCTACAACTAGCTCTCGACTCAAATCACCCAATCTCAACTGACTGCCGCATAGGGTCCAGTCAAACCTGCGCCTACCTACTGCCGTCACGTCCCGGGGGACCGGACTTACGTAGGGCGTCCGTGGCTGCCACTAACTGGCCCAGCCAGAGGGACTGTGTCCGTGACTGCCACTAACTGGCCCAGCCAGAGGGAACACTGCGTCGACAAGTCGCGATAGAAGAACAGGCCCAACTCCGGAGTGGCTCTCGAGAGGAGCGACCCCACCGAGGAAAGTATCCGCGTATCTCTGTCGAGCTCAAATGTGGCTCATGCAGGCTATAATCCAAATCCTCGATCAACAAGATCGACTGTAACCAAAGGAACACTGTCTCACACACAGGCTGGAAAACTGCACAGCCGAGACTCACTTTCACTCAAAAATAGCTCTCAAGATCTCAAATCTACAACCCAAGTCACTCTCCCAAAGAAACCTGGTCTACAGACTGCTAACAACTCCACTCGGTCCCCAGACACGAGTGTAAATGCATCCCACGATAATCCGACCTCTCGGCCCACTACTTGGGCGAGGAAAACTCTAAGTCCAGAGTGATAAAAGAATAGTGCAGTGGGAATGTCTAGAGCAATAAAAACCTAGCCCAAGTCGAGGTTTTCTACAGTCTGGCTGAACATGCATCATATGGCAGTGGTGCTAGGTCAAGTTCCAAAATAATTACTAATCAACAGCTTGTAGGGAGCAAGATAATAAACTCAGGATCATCTAACTACAACAGGATCATCAATTCATACATTCTAGCATGCTGTACAACAAACATTAAAATATGCAAGTCCCTAAAGCTAGAATTAGTACACAGTCCGCTGATCTTGAAAAAGAGGTCACCCACCTGATGCGCTGATCTGTCCAAGTCCTACAGCTGATAATACCAGAACAACAGCAACCCACTGTCCAGTATGTCCAGTACAGTCCAAAATCCCACCTGGGTACAACATAGGCTACAGTCATACACAAATTCCCAAAAATCTGCCCAAAAATCTCATGCTGAATTTCAGCTGTACAGATGCAAAAATATCACCTGCTGAAAGTGCTCAATAAATTTCAATAAAAATATCCCGGCGTTCTTCGCGTCGATAGCTTCGAAACAAGTACCTGCACGCCCAAATCGGAGTTCCGTAGGCCAAGATATAAATTCCACAACACGGGCGCGCGAAAACATACAACCACATAACTGTAAAATCTTGCACAGATAAAAAGGAAGATGTATACCTCCGGGAAGATCTCAGGAAATTCCAAAAAAATTCCACGATGATCCTTGCGTCGAGTAGATGAAAAAAGTCTACAAGCATGTCCTGATCCGAGATTTGTGCGCGAAGATCTCCTCAAAAGAAGCTGCTGTCCTCACCAAAAACTCACAGCAAGAAGGGTCCCAATGAGAACAAGAAAACACCTCGAAAAACGCAAAATCTGAAAATGTGCGAGAAACCAAAAATCGTAGCCTCACCTGTTATGAATCCAGCAGCGAAGAAATCGCTCGAAAAGATGGTCGGAGTAGGTCGGGGGAGCTCGTACACCGAAGAGCGACGGAAGAAACACCGAAGAAAGAGCGTCGCGCCGCGCCAAGAAAATGAGAATCTCGAAAAGCGTGCCCCCAAAAATCTCCAAACTCTGCAGAAGGAAGCTTGACTGCGAGAGGAACAACTTTGGTGAAGAACTCCCTTCGGTTTGAAGCTCGGAAGTGCCAAAAAAACGAAGAAGAAAGGATTTCGGGCTATTTATAGGCCGCAGAAAACAAATGGAAAAATTCCCATTAAGTCCCCACTTTCGGGCGCAGGGGGATTTTCGGGCGGCTACAGTGTTGGGCCTGGCCCAACACTGTGCGCGCCCGAAATCTTCCCGTGCGGCCACGTAGCCCAGCAAACAGGCGGCAGCGGGCGGAGCTACTCAGCGGCGGCCACGTCGCGCGCCTCCTCGCCCGACACGCGTCCCGCACAGCGAACAGCTGTGCGGGGCGCGCCAAACGCCGCCACGTGTCCCTCCCTGCGGTCAAAGAGGGTAGGTGGCGCCCGCCAGTGGCAGGGCGACACGTGGCCCTGCCACTGTCGCGGTCACACGTGCGGGCAGGGCGCCGCCCTGGCCGCCTGTCACACACGCGCCCCGAGGCGCCCATCCGCCGTTCCGTGCGCCGCGCCTCGTGAGCCCACGAATGGCGTGACGACACGTGTCCTGTGCACCTGGTCCATGCACCCAATTTAGGTTCCGTGGACCGCGCCGCGTGCACCGACCAACCGCGGGATGCCACGTGTCCCCCCGCCCCGGTCCATGCACCGCCGCGCAAATTCTGTAGACCGCGCCTCACGGGCCCGCCAATCAGGCGGCGCCACGTGTCATGCGCCGGGTCCGTGCACCCAGCCGCGGCGCTCTGTGGACCGCGCGCTGCGGACCGGCCAATGATGGGCTGCCACGTGGCAGCCGGCGGTCCACGGCCCCTCCCATGCACCGAAATTCAGCGAAAACTTCCGGGAGTCCGTTTTTGGGCATCCGGACTCAGAATTTAACAAGCAAATAGCCGTTTTCAAGCGTTTTTCCGCGCTGAATCCATTTCCAAGCTCAGTTTGGCCAAAAACCTTTTCAAAATTTCGGCAAATACAGCTGAAGGCCAACACAGCTGAAGATAACTCACAGGGTCCATCTGTAGCATCCCCTTGATGCACAATGGGCCAGACACACCAACAATAGGTGTTCTAAACAATGGATTCACCAGAAAAAGCTGCATGGGAATCGGGGCCACCACATGCGGAGTCTTCTGACCGAGGTAAGGACGTGGCCGACTAGTTCCTACCCGAGTCGGTGGAGTCAGTGATAGAGTCACCTGTACTTTTGGTTTCCACTTTTGTACCAGTTAGGGACATTGTACTCTGGTTTTGGGAGTTAGTGGACTGGTGTACTTGGACTTTTTATCTTTAGTGATTCTGTTGTTCTTTCCTTCAGTTTAGTTTTTTGTTTGCTCTGATACTTGTATAGCTATAGATCTTTTTTGCAGGTTAGACGCTTCGTCTGTGCGGCAGTTTTCGCACAGACGGCGGATCTGTTGGCGAGCCCGGGTCGCAGTTTCGACCCCGGGGCGTGACAGATTTAGGTGGTATCAGAGCCTAGGTGTGATGACCTGGATCTCTGCAGAGCTGTGGTAGAGTCATTGGTGACTTCGGGGGAGCCTGTACTATGTTTCGGGAAGTGGTTGTGCATGATTGGATCACGTGGGTGATCGGCTGACCCCGTCGGATGTTTAGAAGTGGTTTCGCGCGAAACGGTTGTCAAATTTGGATTCAGCGCAGAAAAACGCTTGGAAATGGCTTTTTGTTTGCTCAATTCTGAGTCCGGATGTCCAAAAGCGGACTCCCGGAAGTTTTGGGCAGTTGTGGTGCTTGCGGGAGCCTCCGGCAAATTTTAGAGACGGATTTTGGCGAAACGGACATCGTTTTTGGAATCAGCGCGCGAAAACGGTCAAGATGGACTATTTACTTGTCGTTTTTGGTGCTCGGGTACTGTTCACTGCCGGAACAGTACTTTCCGGCGATCGCCGGCAGCCGGCGGCGGCGGCGGGCAGCGCCGGCGGGCGGCGGCGCGGCCTCGGGCAGGCGGCACAGCGGCGGAGCGCGGCGCGGGCAGGGCGCGGGCATCGCGCGGGCGCGCGGGCAGGCGGCCGGTCCACGCGGCCCGAGCGTGCACCGTGGCGGATGGTGGTTGGGCGGCTCACAGCGCGCGGTCCACGGAGTTCTTCGGGTGCACGGTGGACCGGTCAGTGCACACGTGGCGTTACGTGATTGGTGCGGTGTTGTGCTCCCGGTCCACGCGGCAGGTGGGGCAGTTGACCGGGGCAGGTGCCGTACGCGGGCAGGTGACCGGGAAGCACGGCGACGTGCGCGGTGCACGGCGCGGCGTGCGCGGTGCACGGGCTGCCGGGGACACGTGGCGCGTCGCCATTCGCTGGTGCAGGTGCACCGGGTGCAGCGGGGTCCAGGGGCCTGTTGGACTGGGCTACGTGGCCGGCCCAGAGGATTTCGGGCGTGAACAGTAACGGGCCGGCCGTTACTGTAGCAGCCCGAAAATATTCGGGCGCCCGAAAGTGGGGACATGGTTGGTATTTCTTCAAATGTTTTTTCAGCCTATATAAAGTCCCCAACCCGAGCCCCTCTCTTTTCTCTTTATCTCTCAATCCTTTCACCTTCAGCCCGAGCTCCCTTAAGCAAAGATTTTCATCTCTAAGTGCTTGATCTCCCTGCCAAGTTCTAGGATTTTAGGAGGCACGAATCCCGAGGTTCCCCATTTTATGGTGCGGCGCGACGTTGCTTTCTAGTGTTCTTCTTCGGCGCAGCAATAGTGTTTTTGCTCCCCTGGGCTACCCCGAGATCATTTTGCTGTGATTCTTGCACCGGAAGACTCCTAAGAGGTAGGACTTCATCTTTCGTTTTGGTCGTACTTTCCCGTTTTGAGGTTTTGGCACGGATCCCGAGGCAAACAGTGACCCCATTTTCTGTGTGGATTTACTTGACAGCAGCGGAGTATTTCGGCCATATCTTTGCGCACGAGCGTCTGACGGAAACGAGCTTATACAACTTTTTCATCTACGGATCGCAAGGAACGCGCTCGTATTTTTATTGGATTTTTGTGAATTTTATTTCGATGTGAAAATTACTGTTTTCTCAGTGAACAGTAATCAGTCCTTAACACAGATTTTTGTATGAGTGTGCCCCCTTGCCGAATTTTTATCTTGATGTACAGAACTCAGATTTGGGCGTGCAAGGTACCGTTGCGAAGCTATCGACGCAAGGATCGCCGTGATATTTTTATTGGAATTTTCTGGGCACTTTCTGCAGGTGATAATTTAACAGTTTTGAATTCGAGGTTGTATGTGGTTAAGTGCAATAATTGGGAGCCTAAGTGTAATTAGTGAGCTTTGTATTGTACCAGGAATATTACGGGTGTGCTAAATTGTGGGAGCAAGGATTTGAAGTTTTGGTATTTTCTAGCTGTACGGACTTGGACAGTTGCACTTCAGGTGGGTGGTTGTTGTTTACCTCTATTTTGACATGCTCACTAGGAATATTAGAGTGATCCCATTATCTGGACATGCATGCTTAAAGTAATATAAAATTGTGAGCCCTTCATATGGAAATTACTATTGTGGATATTTGATAGTGGTTGGGACTTATACATGTTGGTATGGATGGAATGTTAGCGTTTAACCTTGCATGTGGAATGGAATATTTATTTTGGACTATATGATTATCCTGTTAGTGGTTGGTACTATTTGAGGATTTTATGACATGCATAGGTGGATAGTGATGCTTTATTATGGAACATGGATTATAGACATGTGTGGTTGGATAATGTTTTAGCATGATGGTTATATCTATGCGGAGCTATTAATTGTTACACATGTGGAACCACTATTGGACACCTTTTCCTTTATTTTCTTGAGAACACTTGCATGCTTGTATGGACATCTAGATAGGCCATCTTTTATCGCTACACTTTCATGCTGGAACTTGACTTAGGAGAAACCTTGTTTGCTTCTTTTCTCCTTTTCGTTAGTCAGGTGGTTCTTGTTGCTCGGGTTTGAGCAGGGGTTTGGGATTGTGTAGCCGGGGCCTGGATTGTGGATTATGGGTTTTGTGGCAACCGCGGATAGTAGGCGGTTGACCAGATGTCGGATGTGGGACATGATTGTGATTGTGGGTTATTCCGGCGACCGCGGATATTGCGCGGTTGACCGGAGGTCGGTTGTGAGACCTGGTCGTGGATTTTGGGGTATTGCGGCAATCGCGGATATTGGGCGATTGACCGGATGGTTACTTTTGCATCTGATTGGGAATCAGTTTTCTTTTAGTGGAGGGTTGTGTTCCACTGGGGCTTTATAGTTGTGAACCAGTCCTGCTTTTGATACTTATTTCACCGGCGCGGTTATTGCCCGGTGACGCTTTCCTCGTGTGGGTCGCTCCCCTCGAGTTCCCCTCCGGAGGCCGGGGTCAGACAGTTATTGACGGTTTTGCTATCACATCGGCGCGGCTTATTTGCCCGATGATGAGGGCGGCAGCAGGAGTTTTGCTATCACATCGGCGCGGCCTTCTTGCCCGATGATGAGGGCGGTACAGATTGGGTTCATCTGGGACGGTTGGTTATTGTTTCTTACGGTTATTCCAGTCTAGGACTGCATTTTAGAGGCATAGTAGTGGTAGATTTCTCCTTTTCAGCAGTTTCATTTCTTACCACTCTTCTTTCCTTTTCGCCTCTGGTAGACCTAGTGGGTGCGTCAGAGTTTGAGGTTTTACCCACTAGGGGAGGCTACTGGTTTACTAGTAGTTCTCACCCCCATTCTTCTTTCCTCTTTTTTCTTCTCCCTTGTTTTGCAGAGTCTTCTGTGGGTGCTGCTGGGCTTTCAGCGGCGGGTCGAGGAGAGATGACGACTGAGTAGATAGATCTCGAGGCAGGATGAGCGGGTTAGCTGGACTGTTGGTGTACCCATGTTTCCTCAGACGGTTGTACTTTTACATTTGGGACTGGCTTTTGCCAGCAGGTTGTTTTTTTTTGGTGAGCTGGGAGAGACTGATGTATCATTTTTACAGATGTATTGTATTTTATTTCCAGCTTCAGTCTGAGATGTATTAGTTTTAGTTCAGCTCTGTTTTTATTGCTCTTTTATTGTATTTCTTATATCTGAGCAGGTTACCGACGCTTCGTGTACACGGGAAATACCGTGTGCACGGCGGATCTGTAGACGGGCCCGGGTTCTGGTTTACACCCGGGGCGTGACAGATTAAGTTGGTATCAGAGCTTAGGGATAGGTCAGTTGGGACTTAGGAAACCCTAGGCTTATGGCGGGCCCTAGGATGTTAGGGTGTGAGAGACGCGACATTTTGCGAAAGTCGGTGATTTGGTTTGACTCTTCCTGTGAGTGAAGAGGGATCGACATACCCTATTTTTGTGGGACAGTTATGTTGGCTGCAGACAACATAAGTTACAAAAATAGGGGGATGTCTTTGACTTTCGCTAGATTGGGTCGAGTGTTGGGGTGTGCTGATTTGCGGTTTTGTCGTGGTGAGCGGTGTCTCCCCGACGTTGGGCCCTGACCCGGGTGCACCTTGGTGCGGCAGTTGGGTCTGGGCTGGTTGTTTCGGGCCGGATACCCAGATTGGGGTCTGAGAGCTCCGGACCCGAAGGGTAGTAGTGTTGGGGGGCAGATCAGCAGCGCAGTGGCACAGTTGTCGGAGCAGTAGCACAGTTGTCGGAGTAGCGAGTAGCCCCCTCCGTGCCGACGTTTAGTGTTGAGGCACCGAGGCAGGGTGGATAGTTGACAGCGGGTAAGCTGTGGGATTGCGTCGATCGAGTGAGCCAGTTTGGATGAGTCATTCCGATTCGTGGGATTGAGTATGGAGCCCTTGGAGGCCTTTTATGGCAAGAGTTAACGCAGTTGCTGAACTGCACGCTCCATGTATAGAGGGACGGGGCGCGTAGGATATGAGTGTCTGGGAGTGGATTGCGCCAGGATACCTTTTAACTTGTTGGGTCCCTCCAGTACGGTTTAAGAACGCCTCATTGGAGTAGGCGCCGGGTATGGAGCGTGGCATTGTAGTTTCTTTGGATTGGGATCTGCCGCCTGAGGCGAGTCCTGATTGAGGCGCTTGGCGCCGGGTGATGGAGGACAGATCAGTCGGATGAGGCATTCTCTCGATTTCTTCTCCAGGATAGTGGATTTCTGAGACTGTCAGAGCGCATAGGTTACAGCGGTCGTGTGGTGGTAGGTTTGAGTTGTTCCGGGCTTTTGGGTTCGTATCTTTTTGATACGGGAGTTTTCCCTCTTGGAGGGTAGTGCTTGTACTTCTCTACTTGGGTTAGGGGTAGGACGGTTACCTAGTGTTTCGGGAGGTTCATATTCCCGATCTTTGTAGGGTTTAGGTTAATAAGGATCTAATAGGGGAAAAAACACCTAGGGGGGGTGAATAGGTGTAAACAATAAACACTCAAAAATCTTTGTGCGATAAAACCCAATGCGGAAAAATAAAAGAACACACAAGATTTTTACGTGGAAAAACTCCAAACCGAGTAAAAAAACCACGGGACCGATAACACGGGGAAATCCACTAGAGTTAACACACGTACAAGGTGATATAACGTACTCACAGACGACTCAACCTTTTACCATACGCCCCTAGTCGATCTTCTCCGCTCGCTCCGCAACGCTTCTCGAATCCACGATTTGCGCCGCCAACGCTGAATCCACAGCGTCCAACGTCGAATCCACGACGTCCGACCGAATCCACGGTCTTCACCCAATGGTACGCTTCGAATCCACGAACGCACCTCGCTCCGAATCCACGAGAGCGATGACACCTTGAATCCACAAGGCCACGCGAGTCCACGCGCACCGATTCTGATAAATCGTTGTTTGTTTTGGGTGGTGATGATCCGCCGAATACTTAGATCAAGAGTAGATCGGAAATACCATCTAAGTATTCATTAGTTTGATTCACACTCAAGATATGAGTATGAAAATCCTAGAATCAAACTAATCAATATAGATGAAGAACCATAAATAAATCTAATGATTTCCGTTCTTCTCTATATTTGGATCTAAGCCGTATAAAATGATATTTGAAATGACGGCTCTTTTTTCCGATGTGTTGGATTGCCCTAGAAATGAAAAGGAAGGTCTATTTATAGGTTAGAAACCCTAGGAAGAATAATTCGGATCAAAAACAAACTTTTCTGGAAAGTTTTACCGGCGACGATCCGGACTGCGCAAGTCACGATCCGGATCGCTTACGCGTAGAGAGCAATTTCCAGAAAACCGCCTGTTCGGGATCCGGATCATAATCTACGATCCGGATCGTTCATACAGTTTTACCAAACAATGTTTCCGGGATCCGGATTGAGATTCCAACGGATCCGGACGTTCGCCAACATGTAAAACTCCTGTTTCGGGATCCTATCATCAATATGCCAGATCCGTATTGAACTATTGTATGAACGATCACCCTTCGGGATCCGGATCGAAACGCATGATCCGGATCCTGAACATTCCCATGTCCAGTTTTTGATGAATATGCAGTTAAAACCTCTTCCGGGTGTTTCTACACTATAAGAAGTATTCGGATCATCACAAATTATTTAATTTAACGTACCTGATCCTTTTGAATTCTTCTTTCTTGAGATTGAGGTAGTGGATATCCATAGTTGTCTTCATCTTCAATCTTCAAGACTTGACACTATTCACGAAATGCGCCAACTCAAATTCCGTAACAATCTCCCCCTTTGGCGGTTTCGTGACAAAACACAGATCCACAAAAGAAAATTCAAAAAGATATTTTTGTTGCTATCACCATACAACAAAAATTTACAAAAGAGTTCCAGGAATTAAAAACATGAGATAAACTCCTAAGACAGACTCTAGACTTAGACATCTGTAACTTTCTGGCACACAGAAAACATTCTTGACAAACAAAATCGTTAGATACCTCAAGAATTGAAACATTGAAAACCAAATGCAGAATTAGAGTTTGATCTCATCATGACATTTGAAAGAATCAGATATGTGAAAGAACATAGTTAAAACCATCATATCATCTAAGCAATTGAAAACCAAATGTCAAAGTATGTTAGTCCAACATCAACATCAACTTGTTAGACATATTACATGCCCAAATAGTTAGTCAAATAGTTAGTATCAGCATGTCACATTCCACAAAAGGAAAACCAAGTTGAGTTGAGATTCATACTTACCTTGATTCATTCCTTGATTCATTCACAGTCATTGTTCAGAGTTCATTGTTTTTCATTGTTCAGAGTTTATAACTCTTCAACTCTCACTCTCATTCTCTCCCCCTTTTTGTCACAAATAAAGCCAAAAATGTAGCATGAGCTACAATATGTAAGGAGAGTAAACAAAAAGTTCATAAGTTTCTAACAATATGCACAAAAAGAGAATTAACCTAAGAATATGCACAAACTGAGAGTTAAACTAGACTAAAAGAATCAACTAAACTAATCCAAATTCAGTTATCGAGAATTAAATCCTGCACAAAAAGACAAAGTTAGTTATCAGAATCTGAAAAGTCTGAACTCATGCAACCAATCTTGGACATAATCTTTCGCATCCGCTTGTCCATTGAGTTTATTTTCTTCGTGATGGTGATGTGAGCTGCTGTGGTTAGCTCCAGTTCATTCGCAACCCTTTGTTGTTCCTTCAACATTCGTTCCTGCTGAACGGATAGTCGTTGCTGCAACTTGAAAATTGAAGTCAATGATGCTTCATCATCTGTGCCAGGTGCTTGATGAGATGGTGATGCATCCGTGTCAGGCTTCTTTCCAAATGCAGAAGCTTGAGTGACATGAGGCAGCTTGTGAAGAGATTTGACAATTGTGGACTCGTCTATCATGTTCAAACATTGATGATACGTCGCCGAGGTGATGTCAACTTGAAATTTCTGTAAGATCCTCATTATGATCATGGAAAAGGAATTCTTTCGGTAGGATGAGGATGCTCAACATATCGTGTCATTCTGTTCCAGATGATGTATGGTATGTTGACATTCAATGCCCTTGCTTCTAACGGGTGTCCTATGAGATATAAGAACAACAACCGTTCCCATCTCACAACCTTCGTCTGCATGTTTGGAAGTATATTGTAGCAAGTGATGAAGTTCAGGAAGCGATATTCCAGACGAAGTTCTTTGGATCGAACTGATTTGTTCGTTGATTGAGTTCCCTCGAGACAAATCCCCTCAATAACTTTACACCATAAAGTATTTGTCAAATCCACTCCTTTCAGATAGTGAGCTCCTCTTCCGCTTGCTTCCATTCCCAACACCTCACCAATCAACTGTGGGGTGATTTTAATTCTCGTTCCTTGGATATTCGTATAGAATTCCATCGGACCGTTCTCAAATTCGCGAAGATGCCGTGCGTTGGTATAGAAGGTCCTCACATGGTGCAGGCAGTATCCGAGAGTTTCCGGGAAGCGACATACTTGAATGAGATTTGCTTCATCAATCAAAGTACCAAATTCAGGAGAGTGACTTCGTAGAGCTTCAATGTTCACATGTCTTTCGCCAATGCACTCGCGATGTGCAAATGCTCTAAGCCGGTCATTGTTAACAAACACTTCTTCATCTCGTGGCGGAGAGTCCGGAGCTATTGGTGGTTCAACATCGGTCTCCTTTCTCCGTCCAAAACGTCGAGCGAGCCGCTTACGTTTTAGAGAAATAGTTGGGGCAGGCATAGGAGCCTTCCCAGAGTTCACTGGTGCTTTTCCTTTTTGCTTCGAGTCAGCAGGCACAAACTCGTCATCATCATCGTCATCCGTTAACATGTCCCAGTGTACTTCATCTGGGTTTTTCTCAAGTTCAGTATCACTGATAATTTCAACCTCTCCTTTTCTTTGAACTTTCTTAGCCCTCTTCAACTTATTGGTTGGTCTAGTGAGCACCATCGAGATAAGTAACAGTACCAACCAGGAGAAAGCCATTGATCCTAGTGCTTTGAGTTCTAAGAGAATGTCCTGTGAAAACCAACTCAAGAACATATGAAAAATTGTCAATTTTGAAAAATCTGAAAACATTGTACCTAGACAATCATAATCATATAGAGAAGCTAAGAATCAAATTAGTTTTCCAAAAAGAATGTTAAAAATAGATCAATTTCATGTTTTACAAAAATTCCTCTTTTATGCCCTAAAACCGAATTTTTAGAAATCGAAGCCTAAAAACTCGTTAATCATGCAAAAACCCAGCATAAAAGCAAAACTAATTGATCCAGAGTTCTTATTTCAAAAGAAATTTGATCAAAAACCATTCACAAACGAAAAAATCCATCTTTTCAACTCACGTTTGATGAAAAAAACTAAAAACTGTGAAAAACCGAGTTTTGATCATGAAAACTTACTTGAATCCGAAGAACTTGAGTTTTGAAGCACCAGGAAGCAAGAGATCTAGAGAGAGAAACTCTAGAAGCTTGGAAATCAGAAATTAGGGTAAAGAAATCTTGAATCTGAAGGTTTCTATAAGAAACCCTAGCCGCGATCCGGATCGGTCGTGAATGTGATCCGGATCGGCCACCCGCAGGGAAAATCCTGCGTTCGGGATCCGGATCACTTGCCACGATCCGGATCGGCTACACCTTTTTCTCCAGAAAAATTAAAAAAATACAATAAAATCCAGAAAAAGTATGTAAGCACTTTATCATGTCAACTTTAAACAAATAGCATCGTTTCATACAACAAGAAATAGATTATGCAAAATCTATCAAAAATATCCAAAAATGAAACGAAGATTTACGAAAGTTAAAACACTTAAAGTTGAACAACTTCAATTACATCTATCCTGATCTTATGTGTAATGCCTTTATCAAATCATCAATTTCAGTAAAGAAAATGAAATACCAAGATCAATAGATGTTTGAAATCCCAGATAAGTTAGATAATATATCTAGACAATCTGTTGAAGGAGTGGCTCTTTGAGCATCTTTTACTAAAAATCCCACCTTATACCAACCATGAAATACGACTGAGTCAAGTATTTCAATATGATTTCATCAACAATTTTCAAAACAAAAGTTTGCTTTTCATTCATGGAGTTTCTTTTTCTTTCATTTTCTCCATGTGGTGGTAGTTTTCACACTCCTCATTGGGATGTAACTCTTTCCACATCTTTTGAGCATTTCACATTTCATTGACTCCCCCTCAATTGGCTATCAATTATTTAATATATAAGGTATTCAACCAAACCATTGATCTCGAATTCATACTCGACTAAGCAATCAAATATGATAATGACTATACCAAGAGATCATTGAGAGAGAAATTGACTTTGATCACTTAAAGATGGTTTAATTAACGTAAATGATCATTGCAACATTGAAATATTATGACATCAAAGCATAATAAATTTCTAAATGCATAAAAGGATGCAATTAAAGTCAATTATGAAATATGCTCAATTAGTGTGCTATGTACAAAACATAGATAAAGAACAAAACAAAACAAGAACAAAAACAAAACCTAATCTAAGCAAAGGTTTCAAAAGAGGTTATTTCAAGGAAAGCATGCCAATTGCTTTACGCAAGTGAATAAAACGTTTTTGATCCAAAGGTTTTGTTAAGATGTCAGCTAATTGATCTTCAGTTGAAATATATGACAGTTGAAGAATGTTTGATTCAACTAGCTCTCTAAGAAAATGATATCTAAGTTCAATATGTTTTGTTCTAGAGTGCAACACAGGGTTTTTAGAAATGTTAATAGCACTAGTGTTGTCACATAAAATGGTTACCGAAGATGTTGAAATTCGGAAATCGCTCAACACGTTCTTCATCCAAATCAATTGGGTTGAACAACTTCCTGCAGAAATGTACTCCGCTTCGGCAGTCGAGAGTGCTATGCAGTTCTGTTTTTACTGTGCCATGCAACAAGGCAGTGGCCAAGATAGAAGCATGCACCACTCGTGCTTTTCCGGTCATCCACTGATCCAGCCCAATCGGCATCTGAGTATCCAACAATATCCAAAGTGTTCCCATAGGATACCAAATTCCGAAATTGATTGTACCTTTGATATACCGGATGATCCGTTTCACCGCTTTCAGGTGAACCTCCTTCGGTGCTGATTGATATCTCGCACAAATCCCAACACTGAAGGATATATCCGGGCGACTAGCCGTGAGATATAGTAGACTTCCAATCATACTGCGGTACAGTTTCTCGTCTACATTCTCACATTGTGATTCACTTCCAAGTCCCTTATGGCTAGTTCCCATTGGAGTTGGAAAATCTTTAGAATTTTCAAGATCAAACTTTTTGACCAACTCCAGTGCATACTTGGATTGACACAAGTGAATTCCTTCATCGTTCTGCTTAACTTGTAATCCAAGAAAATAATTCAACTCGCCCATCATGGACATCTCAAATTCGCTTTCCATGGTCTCCGCGAATTTAGAAGCATCATTATCTCTTGTTGCTCCAAAAACAATGTCATCGACATAGATTTGAGCAACTATGAAATTGTTTTGATAATGCTTCACAAAGAGAGTCCTGTCAGCTCCCCCTCGAGTGTAGCCCTTTTCCAAAAGGTGCTTTGTCAACCTTTCGTACCATGCTCGCGGTGCTTGTTTCAGACCGTAAAGAGCCTTTTTCAGTCGAAAAACATGGTTAGGTAGTTTATGATCCACAAAACCTTTCGGTTGAGCTACATAAACTTCCTCATTTAAAAATCCATTTAAAAAGGCGCTCTTAACGTCCATTTGAAATAATTTGATTTTAAAATGACAAGCAATCGCAAACAGTATACGAATGGACTCGAGTCTAGCTACAGGGGCGAAGGTTTCATCAAAGTCTATACCTTCTACTTGAGAATAGCCTTGAGCAACTAACCTTGCTTTGTTCCTGATGATAGTACCTTCTTCGTTTTTCTTGTTCTTGAAGATCCATTTGGTACCTATCACATTGTGTTGCTTCGGAGGCTTCGTCAGTTCCCAGACTTTGTTTCGCTCAAATTGATGGAGCTCTTCCTGCATTGCTTTAATCCAATAATCATCTTGGAGAGCTTCATCAACATTCTTTGGTTCGATTTGAGATACATAGCATGCAAATCCGCAAACCAATTGTCTCCGTGTTCTAACTCCTTCTTGTGGATCTCCAATTATGTTCGATTCAGGGTGATCCTTGGAGATGCGTAACGTTTGAGGTAGAGGAGTAGGCGGAGGTACACGAGATGATTCCTGCACATCAGATGAGCTTGAAGAACCGTTAGATGCATCAACATTATTATCGAAAGAATTGTTAGAAGAAGATGCATTAGCAGGTGTATCATCATCAAGAGAGATATCGAGGGTAGATTTTTCAGTTTCAAAGTGAAAAGCTTCATCTACCTTAACATTTATCGATTCTACAATCGTCTTAGATTCTAAGTTAAAAACTCGATATGCTCTGCTGTTTGTAGAATAACCTAAGAAAATCCCTTCGTCACTTCGAGAGTCAAATTTTCCAAGATTCTCACGATCACGTAAAATAAAACATCGACTCCCAAAAATGCGAAAATATTTGATGTTAGGTTTTCTACAAAACCAAAGTTCATATGGTGTATTCAAAGTCCCCGGGCGCAAATACACTCGATTGATAACATAGACAGCCGTGTTCACCGCTTCAGCCCAAAAATATAAAGGAAGGTTCCGGCTATGAAGCATAACACGAGCCATCTCCTGTACGACCCTGTTTTTGCGCTCGACTACACCATTTTGTTGAGGTGTGTAAGGTGCGGAGAATTCATGTTTAATGCCATTAGAAACACAAAAATCAATGAATTTGGAATTTATGAATTCACCACCTCTATCACTCCTAACTCGAGTAATCCTTTCATTCTTTTCTATCATAATACGATTGCAGATTTCGAGAAAAGAATCAAAGGTATCAGCTTTTTCTTTTAGAAAGGCTACCCAAGTATATCTAGAAAAATCATCAACCAATAAGAAAATATACCATTTACCTCCCAGAGATGGTTGACGAGTTGGCCCCATTAAGTCCATATGCAAAAGTTCCAAAGGCCGTTTTGTACCTATGTGGTTCAAATTCTTGTGTGCAGTCCTAGACTGTTTTCCCTTTTGGCAACCGCCACACACAAGGTTTTGTTCAAAAGAAAGTTTCGGAACCCCTTTGACCACATCTTTATTTGAAATTCTAGCAAGTTCCTTAAAGTTTATGTGACCTAGCCTTTCATGCCAAAGTGTTTCATTTTTCAAAGATGCTAGGTTACATTTTTCAGAAATTTTAGAAGGAACTACATAACAGTTGTTTTCTGATCTAACCCCCTTTAAAAAGAAAGCATGGTTCAAGTCAGTTACAGTGCATTTATCAGATGAAAAATTAACTGAATAACCACTATCACACAGTTGACTTATGCTTATGAGGTTAGTCTTTAGGCCATGAACAAATAATACATTATCTAGAACCGGGCCATCTGGAATAGCTACTGTTCCCTTTCCAACAATTTTGGAAGACCGACCATCTCCGAAAACTACAAGTCCTCCGGAGTTTTTCTCAAAAGTTTGAAAACAGTTTTTATCGCCGGTCATATGACGGGAACACCCGCTATCCAGATACCAAGACGAACTATCATATGCATGCAAGGAAACATTGGTAGCAAGACAGGGAAAGATTTCACCTTTGCGCACCCAAACCTTTTTGGTATGCGTCGGTAATGGTCGTGAAGTTGATTTCCTAGGTGAGGCGTCTTGCTTGAAGAATTGCTGCTCCTTGATGATGTCGTCTTGAGCGGTGTACTACCAAGGCTCTTTTCCGTCAATTTGGTTGGAGTGGTTTTCCGAGGAATAGCCCTTTTGGTAGTTGCTGCAAGATGTTCTTGAGGTGTGCGTTTGGCTCCAGTCTTGCAGTTTCTTCTGATGTGCCCTGAAATGCCACAACGAAAACATACCTTGGTTCTTGTCGATTCCGAAGATGATGTAGTAGGTTCGTTGTCGTTGCTTGGCGTGAACACCGGTGTCGGAGGAGGAGATACCGACGAGGCACAAATACCGTACCACTCGAACTTGGAATGTCTCCAGTTTGAGTGTATCCGAGGCCGAACTTGTTTCTTTGACCGAGACCAAGAAGTCTGTCCAACTTACTCCTTCCAGAAGAAAATCTCTGTAAGTCATCCTTTAGTTGGCGTATGGTCTCTGTCATTTCAGATTTTTCCTGTCGGGCCTCGCCGTAGAGCTTCAAGAAGTAATTCGCTTTGTTCACCATGTCTACATAACTCTTCTCGAAATGCTCATTGGACTCTTGAAGGGAAACATTTGTCTTAACCAGATTGTCCCTTTCCACTTCAAGATCGGTTGAGATAGAGGTTACTCTTTTTAATTCATCTTCAAGATCCAGTAATCTCTCTTTCAACCCCTTGTTTTGTTTAGCCAGTTTCTTTGAATCCCTCAAAAGTTGATGGTAGGCTAAAACAAAATCTTCACCTTCCGAATTATCTGACTCATCGTCCGTTGCAATCTTTTCCACAGTGGAGTTGGACAGTGAGTCGGATGTACTTGCCATTAAGCACATGAAGGATGAAGGTTTGGTGGACGCGTGGAAAGCTGTCGCGTTGTCTTCTTCATCACTTGACGATGACTCATTTGACGTGGAGTTGTCATCCCAAGTGACTGCTTGCATCGCTTTCTTCTTAGCCGGATTCTTGTTGGGACATTCCGTTGCTATGTGGCCGTAGCCTCGACATTTGAAACACTGAACTTGTCCCTCAGAACTTTTCTTATCCTTTGAGAAGTTCTCTTGGCTTCTTGACTTGTAGCTTGAGAACCCTTGCCTTTCTTCGACTTTCCGAAGGATGGAGTTTTGCTTGAATTTCCCCTTCGAAAGTTGCGGCGAAACTTCCTTGTCAAGAGAGCGAGCTGCTTCTCAAAGTCCTCCATAGAAATGTTCTCGTCGTCGTCCGAGGAGGATGAATCCGCGTCTTCTTCTTTAGTTGATTTCAATGCGTAACCTGAAGACTTAGAAGAGGATGCCTTTCCAGAAGAATAGTTAGTAGGAAAAGTCATTTCATAAGTTTGTAAAGCACCTACTAATTCTTCTACACGCATTTCGTCCGGGTGTTTAATTGTTTCAATGGCTGCAACCTTCGGGCGAAATCGTTCAGGAAGAGTTCTTAGAATTTTTCTTACAACTTTAAATTCTGGAATCTTCTCTCCCAAGTTAGCACATGAGTTCACGATGTCTTGCAATCGTGTGTAATAGTCAGTGAAGGATTCATTCTCTGCCATAGAGATAGAGTCAAACTTGCTCGTAAGCATTTGCAGTTTCTGAATCTTCACTAGGTTAGTTCCCTCATGCGTAACTTGAAGAACATCCCAGATTTCTTTCGCAGTCTCACATGCCGAGACGCGAGAGAACTCAGTTTGTGACAAAGCATTAAATAGAGCATTAATCCCTTTGCCATTGTAAGAAGATAAGTCTATCTCTTCCTTGGTCCATTTCGACCTAGGTTTTAAGGTGCGAACATCATCTAAAATTTCAGTTGGATTAGACCATCCTAATTCAATTGATTGCCACACCCTTTCGTCGATGGAAATTAAGAAAGCTTTCATCCGTACTTTCCAGTACGCATAATTAGTTCCATCAAAGAAAGGGGGTCGATTGATGTTTCCACCTTCAACCATTGTTTACAACCCTATTCCCGCTCTGATACCACTTGTTGGGTTTAGGTTAATAAGGATCTAATAGGGGAAAAAACACCTAGAGGGGGGTGAATAGGTGTAAACAATAAACACTCAAAAATCTTTGTGCGATAAAACCCAATGCGGAAAAATAAAAGAACACACAAGATTTTTACGTGGAAAACTCCAAACCGGAGTAAAAAACCACGGGACCGATAACACGGCGAAATCCACTAGAGTTAACACACGTACAAGGTGATATAACGTACTCACAGACGACTCAACCTTTTACCATACGCCCCTAGTCGATCTTCTCCGCTCGCTCCACAACGCTTCTCGAATCCACGATTTGCGCCGCCAACGCTGAATCCACAGCGTCCAACGTCGAATCCACGACGTCCGACCGAATCCACGGTCTTCACCCAATGGCACGCTTCGAATCCACGAACGCACCTCGCTCCGAATCCACGAGAGCGATAACACCTTGAATCCACAAGGCCACGCGAGTCCACGCGCCGATTTGGGGTAAATCGTTGTTTGTTTGGGTGGTGATGATCCGCCGAATACTTAGATCAAGAGTAGATCGGAAATACCATCTAAGTATTCATTAGTTTGATTCAACTCAAGATATGAGTATGAAAACCTAGAATCAAACTAATCAATATAGATGAAGAACCATAAATAAATCTAATGATTTCCGTTCTTCTCTATATGTGGATCTAAGGCCGTATAAAATGATATTTGAAAATGACGGCTCTTTTTCCGATGTGTGGATTGCCCTAGAAATGAAAAGGAAGGGCTATTTATAGGTTAGAAACCCTAGGAAGAATATTCGGATCAAAAACAAACTTTTCTGGAAAGTTTTACGGACGGCGATCCGGACTGCGCAAGTCACGATCCGGATCGCTTACGCGTAGAGAGCAATTTCCAGAAAACCGCCTGTTCGGGATCCGGATCATAATCTACGATCCGGATCGTTCATACAGTTTTACCAGAACAATGTGTTCGGGATCCGGATTGAGATTCCACGATCCGGATCGTTCAAGCCAACAGGTAAAACTCATGTTCGGGATCCGGATCATCAAATGCCATGATCCGGATTGAACTAGTGTATGAACGAACACCCTTCGGGATCCGGATTGAAACGACATGATCCGGATCCTGAACATGTCCCATGTCCAGTTTTTGATGAATATGCAGTTAAAACCTCTTCCAGGTGTTTCTACACTATAAGAAGTATTCGGATCATCACAAATTATTTAGTTAAACGTACCTGATCCTTTTGAATTCTTCTTTCTTGAGATTGAGGTATATGATCCAAAGTTTCTTCATCTTCAATCTTCAAGACTTAAACTATTCACGAAATACGCCAACTCAAATTCCGTAACACAATTAGCCGACATCTTAACAAAACCTTTGGATCAAAAACGTTTTATTCACTTGCGTAAAGCAATTGGCATGCTTTCCTTGAAATAAACTCTTTTGAAACCTTTGCTTAGATTAGGTTTTGTTTTTGTTCTTGTTTTGTTTTGTTCTTTATCTATGTTCTGTACATAGCACACTAATTGAGCATAAATCATAATTGACTTTAATTGCATCCTTTTATGCATTTAGAAATTTATTATGCTTTTGATGTCATAATATTTCAATGTTGCAATGATCATTTACGTTAATTAAACCATCTTTTAAGTGATCAAAGTCAATTTCTCTCTCAATGATCTCTTGGTATAGTCATTATCATATTTGATTGCTTAGTCGAGTATGAATTCGAGATCAATGGTTTGGTTGAATACCTTATATATTATATAATTGATAGCCAATTGAGGGGGAGTCAATGAAATGTAAAATGCTCAAAAGATGTGGAAAGAGTTACATCCCAATGAGGAGTGTGAAAACTACCACCACATGGAGGAAATGAAAGAAAAAATATCTACTCCATGAATGAAGAGCAAATTTTTGTTTTGAAAATTGTTGATGAAACTCATTTTGAAATACTTGACTCAGTCGTATTTCATGGTTGGTATAAGGTGGGATTTTTAATAAAAGATGCTCAAAGAGCCACTCCTTCAACAGATTGTCTAGATATATTATCTAACTTATTTGGGATTTCAAACATCTATTGATCTTGGTATTTCATTTTCTTTACCAAAATTGATGATTTGATAAAGGCATTACACATAGGATCAGGATAGATGTAATTGAAGTTGTTCAACTTTAAGTGTTTTAACTTTCGTAAATTTTCGTTTCATTTTTGGGTATTATTGATAGATTTTGCATAATCTATTTCTTGTTGTATGAAACGATGTCTTTTGTTTAAAGTTGACATGGTAATGTGCTTACATACTTTTTCTGGATTTTATTGATTTTTCTAATTTTTCTGAAGAAAAAGTTGTAGCCGATCCGGATCGGGGCAAGTGATCCGGATCCCGAACGCAGGATTTCTCCTGCGGGTGGCCGATCCGGATCACATTCTCGAGCCGATCCGGATCACGGCTAGGGTTCTTATAAAAACATAGAGATTTTCAATTTCTTTTACCCTAATCTCTGGTTTTCAAGCCTCTAGAGTTTCTCTCTCTAGATCTCTTGCTTCTTGGAGCTTCAAAACTCAAGGTTCTTCGGATTCAAGTAAGTTTTATTGATCAAAACTTGGTTTTTACAGTTTTTCATCAAACGTGAGTTGAAAAATTGGAACTTTTTCGTTTGTGAATGGTTTTTGATCAAATTTCTTTTGAAATAAGAACTCTGGGTCAATTAGTTTTGCTTTTATGCTGGGTTTTCTCAAGATAAACGAGTTTTTAGGCTTCGATTTCTAAAAATTCTGGTTTAGGGCATAAAAGAGGAATTTTTGAAAATCATGGAATTGATCTATTTTTAAAATTCTTTTTGGAAAACTAATTTGATTCTTGGCTTCTCTACATGAATATGATTGTCTAGGTACAATGTTTTCAAATTTTTCAAAATTGACGATTTTTCATATGTTCTTGAGTTGGCGTTTCACAGGACAGTTTCTCAAACTCAAAGCACTGTCAGAAATGGTGATCACCTGGATCATTTTCCTACTTGCTGCCATGGTCCATGTAAAGGATACTGCAAAGCCAAAGAAGACCAAGAGGGCGAAACGAGCTCAAACTGACTCCGACTCTGAATCTGAAACAGAGTCGATCGATTGGGACAACATTGAAATTGAAGCACCTGTCCCTACTGTCTCAAAAGGGAAGGCTCTTGCTGAAGCCCCTAAGACCAAGCCTCCTCCTACAGCAGCTGAGAAAGGGAAAGCACCAATGGAACCTACTGGAAAAAGGATGAAAACTGGTGCGAGGAAAAGAGGTAGTGCTCAGGGCATTTCGATCAACGAACCTATAGCCAGTCAGCCTCCTCCTCAGGAATTTGTTAGCTCTACTAGAATCAAGGATTTTGAGAAAAGAGAATGCATTGGTGAGAGGCATGTCAATGTCAAACCAATGAGGAACGCTCTGCAGCGTTTGGAAGGTTATTTGATCAAGCGGGTCTCGGTCCAATCTGCAACTTTCCTGAAAAAACTGGATATTGTCCACATTCAGTTCGCATGTTTTATCAGAATGCTACAAGTCTCACTGACAATGCTGACGGACATCGAGAATTTCACACTTTGGTTAAAGGCATCAAAATCAAAGTCACCCCTCAACTGATTGGGGAGGTACTTAATATGAAAGCAAGATCTGATGGTCTTCATTACCTCAAGACTCAAAGCTTCAACGAAAACTCGTGGAGAGTTGTGGTTGATGGAATCTGCATTCCAGATACTCTGTCTGCCGGAAATTCAGTTTTCTCCAAGGAACTCAAGAAGGAGTACAAGTACTTAAACTTCATTGTTTGCTACAACATTCTTCCCAACATGAACACAAAAGTCCTCCGATGGGATAGAATGCTTTTTCTCTATCTTCTTGACAACCCGACTGCACTGATGGGAGCGAACTTGAACATTCCCTATCTCATTTGGAATAGGATGTCACGGTATGTCGAACACTCTCACCCTACAGAGCGACTACCATACCCGATGATCATCATGCGCATCCTTAAGAAGTTTAAAGTGGATACAAGTGCTAGTTCTTACTTGTATAGTTTGGGGACAATCAATGAGACAACCATCGTCAAGTCTCTGTCAACAAAGCAGGATGATCCCCCTTCTCCTCCACTTCGACAACGAGCTCGACCACAAGCAACTTCTTCCACAGCCCCAGTTCCTCCTCCACAGAAGGCACCTCCATCCACCTCTGACGATGATGCCTCGGTCACCTCTATATTTAAAGAACAACAGCGGCTTTCGAATGAACAGGAACGTATGTCCGCTGAATTCACTGAAATGAGAGGCGATCTTCACGTCATGAAAAATGAGATGGAAATCCTCACAGCTTCTCAGGTTACTTTGACTAAGTCAGTCTCATCCGTGAAGAAGCTGGTGAAGAAGCTGTTCGCAAAAATGGGATGCACGACATCTGATGACTCCGACTCTCAGGAGTAGAGCTTTAACCCATGTTTGTTCTACCTTTGCAGGATTTTCTTTTTGACGTTTGTTTTCTGCAGTTTTTTTTTAACTCCCTCTGTTCTGTAATTATTTGGCGTATTTTGTGACAAAAAGGGGGAGAGAGTTGGAGAGAAGACCTTGAACTGTTTGCAAAGTACTTTGAACAATGATTGTGAATATCAATGACTAAGTAAGGTAAGTATGACTTCAACTCAACTTTGGTTTTCTTTTGTGATTGGTGCATGCTTCTACTAACTATTCGACTAACTATTTGGGCATGTAATATGACTAACAAGTTGATGTTGGACTAACATACTTTGACATCTGGTTTTTGAATGCTTAGAAGATATGTTGGTTTTAACTATGATTCTCTTGCATATCTGAATTTTTCAAATGTCATGATGAGAGAAACTCTATCTCTGTAGTTGTTTTTGAATGTTTCAATTCTTGAGGTATCTAACGATTTTGTTTGTCAAGAATGCTTTCTGTGTGCAGAGATTACAGATGTCTAAGTCTAGAGTCTGTTTTAGGAGTTTATCTCATGTATTTAATTTCTGGAACTCTTTTGTAAATTTTTGTTGTATGGTGATAGCAACAAAAATATCTTTTTGAATTTTCTTTTGTGGATTTGTGTTTTGTCACGAAACCGCCAAAGGGGGAGATTGTTACGGAATTTGAGTTGGCGTATTTCGTGAATGTATTAAGTCTTGAAGATTGAAGATGAAGAAACTTTGGATCGTATACCTCAATCTCAAGAAAGAAGAATTCAAAAGGATCAGGTACGTTTAACTAAAGAATTTTGATGATCCGAATACTTCTTATAGTGTAGAAACACCTGGAAGAGGTTTTAATTGCTTAATCATCAAAAACTGGACATGGGACATGTTCAGGATCCGGATCGTGGCTTGCAATCCGGATCCCGAAGGGTGTTCGTTCATACACTGGTTCAATCCGGATCGCAGCATTCCATGATCCGGATCCCGAACATAGTTTTACCTATTTGCTTGAACGATCCGGATCAGGAATTGCAATCCGGATCCCGAACATTGTGTTTTGGTAAAACTGTATGAACGATCCGGATCGTGGACTACGATCCGGATCCCGAACATTGATTTTTCTGGAAACCGTCTTTTGTGCTTCTGCAATCCGGATCGCCAAATCCAATCCGGATCGCCGTCGGTAAAACTTTCCAGAAAAGTTTGTTTTTGATCCGTATATTCTTCCAATGGTTTCTAACCTATAAATAACCCTATATTCATTTTTCTAGGGCATCCAAATAGAGCCGTCATTTTCAAATATCATTTATACGGCCTTAGATCCACATATAGAGAAGAACGGAAATCATTAGATCTATTCTATGGTTCTTCATCTATATTGATTGATTTGATTCTAGGTTTTCCATACTCACATTTTGAGTAGAATCAAATCAATGAATACTTAGATGGTATTTCCGATCTATCTTTGATCTAAGTATTCGGCGGATCATCACCACCCAAACAAACAACGATTTACCCCAAAATCGGCGCGTGGACTCGCGTGGCCTTGTGGATTCAAGGTGCAACCGCTCTCGTGGATTCGGAGCGAGGTACGTTCGTGGATTCGAAGCGTGCCATTGGGTGAAGACCGTGGATTCGGTTGGACGTCGTGGACTCGACGTTGGACGCTGTGGATTCAGCGTTGGGCGCGGATCGTGGATTCGAGAAGCGTCGTGGAGCGAGCGGGAAGATCTACTAGGAGCGTATGGTAAAAGGTTGAGTCGTCTGTGAGTACGTTATATCACCTTGTACGTGTGTTAATTCTAGTGGATTTCGCCGTGTTATCGGTCCCGTGGTTTTTTACTCCGGTTTGGAGTTTTTCCACGTAAAAATCTTGCGTGTTCTTTTATTTTTCCGCATTGGGTTTTATTGCGCAATGATTTTTTGAGTGTTTATTGTTTACACCTATTCACCCCCCTCTAGGTGTTTTTCCCCTATTTAGATCCATTACTTATAACCCAACATTTTCTTCTCTAAAAGCTCATGTATATGCCGATGTATTGCGGATTGCACTAGAAATGAATAAGAGGGCCTATTTATAGGTTAGAAACCCTAGGAAGAATATACGGATCAAAAACAGCCTTTTCTGGAAAGAATTACCGACGGCGATCCGGATTGGATTTGGCGATCCGGATTGCAGAAGCACAAAAGACGGTTTCCAGAAAATTGCTTGTTCGGGATCCGGATCGTAGTCCCCGATCCGGATCGTTCATACAGTTTTACCAAAACATCATGTTCGGGATCCGGATTGCAGTTCCTGATCCGGATCGAGGAAGCAAGCAGGTAAAACTAATGTTCGGGATCCGGATCAGAGGAGGCTGCGATCCGGATTGAACCAGTGTATGAACCAACACCCTTCGGGATCCGGATTGCAAGCCACGATCCGGATCCTGAACATGTCCCATGTCCAGTTTTTGATGTATAAGCAAATAAAACCTCTTCCAGGTGTTTCTACACTATAAGAAGTATTCGGATCATCAAAATTCTTTAGTTAAACGTACCTGATCCTTTTGAATTCTTCTTTCTTGAGATTGAGGTATACGATCCAAAGTTTCTTCATCTTCAATCTTCAAGACTTAATACATTCACGAAATACGCCAACTCAAATTCCGTAACAGTGTTCACCGCTTCAGCCCAAAAATATAACGGTAGGTTCCGGCTATGAAGCATAACACGAGCCATCTCCTGTACGACCTTTTTTTGCGCTCGACTACACCATTCTGTTGAGGTGTATAGGGCGCCGAGAATTCATGTTTAATGCCGTTTGAAATGCAAAAATCAATGAATTTTGAATTTATGAATTCTCCGCCTCTATCACTTCTAACTCGAGTAATCTTTTCATTCTTTTCAATCATAATACGATGGCAGATCTCGTGAAAAGAATCAAAAGTATCAGCTTTTTCTTTTAAAAATGCTACCCAAGTATATCTAGAAAAATCATCAACCAATAAGAAAATATACCATTTACCTCCCAAGGACGGTTGACGAGTTGGCCCCATTAAATCCATGTGTAAAAGTTCCAAAGGCCGTTTTGTACCCATGTGGTTCAAGTTCTTGTGAGCAGTCCTGGACTGTTTACCCTTTTGGCAACCGCCACACACAATGTTTTGTTCAAAAGAAAGTTTAGGAACCCCCTTGACCACATCTTTGTTTGAAATTCTAGCAAGTTCCTTAAAGTTTATGTGACCTAGCCTTTCATGCCAAAGTGTTTCATTTTTCAAAGAAGCTAGGTTACATTTTTCAGAAAATTTACTAGGAACAACATAACAATTGTTTTCAGATCTAACCCCTTTTAAGAAGAAAACATGGTCCTTATCAGTTACAACACATTCAACAGATGAAAAATTAACTGAGTAACCATTATCACAAAGTTGACTTATGCTTATGAGGTTAGTCTTAAGGCCATCAACAAATAACACATTTTTCAAAATCGGGCCATCCGGAATAGCTACCGTTTGTTGGGTTTAGGTTAATAAGGATCTAAATAGGGGAAAAAAATACCTAGAGGGGGGTGAATAGGTGTAAACAATAAACACTCAAAAAATCATTGTGCGATAAAACCCAATGCGGAAAAATAAAAGAACACACAAGATTTTTACGTGGAAAAACTCCAAACCGGAGTAAAAAACCACGGGACCGATAACACGGCGAAATCCACTAGAGTTAACACACGTACAAGGTGATATAACGTACTCACAGACGACTCAACCTTTTACCATACGCCCCTAGTCGATCTTCTCCGCTCGCTCCACGACGCTTCTCGAATCCACGATCCGCGCCCAACGCTGAATCCACAGCGTCCAACGTCGAGTCCACGACGTCCAACCGAATCCACGGTCTTCACCCAATGGTACGCTTCGAATCCACGAACGCACCTCGCTCCGAATCCACGAGAGCGGTAGCACCTTGAATCCACAAGGCCACGCGAGTCCACGCGCCGATTTTGGGATAAATCGTTGTTTGTTTGGGTGGTGATGATCCGCCGAATACTTAGATCAAGAGTAGATCGGAAATACCATCTAAGTATTCATTAGTTTGATTCAACTCAAGATATGAGTATGAAAAACCTAGAATCAAACTAATCAATATAGATGAAGAACCATTGAATAGATCTAATGATTTCCGTTCTTCTCTATATATGTGGATTTTTTCTTTTCGGCTATTTTCTCAAATGGCCGAAATGCGGATCTATTTTCCGATGCCCTAGAAATGAAATAGAAGGGCTATTTATAGGTTAGAAACCCTAGGAAGAATATTCGGATCAAAAACAAACTTTTCTGGAAAGTTTTACCGACGGCGATCCGGATTGCAAAGCCACGATCCGGATTGCAGAAGCACAAAATGCGGTTTCCAGAAAATAGCCTGTTCGGGATCCGGATCATAATCCCCGATCCGGATCGTTCATACATTTTCACAAAACACCCCATTCGGGATCCGGATTGCACAAGCTGTGATCCGGATTGCAGCAATGTATGAAACAAACACCTTTCGGGATCCGGATTGAAAGCCACGATCCGGATCCTGAACATGTCCCATGTCCAGTTTTTGATGAATAAGCAATTAAAACCTCTTCCAGGTGTTTCTACACTATAAGAAGTATTCGGATCATCAAAATTATTTAGTTAAACGTACCTGATCCTTTTGAATTCTTCTTTCTTGAGATTGAGGTATATGATCCAAAGTTTCTTCATCTTCAATCTTCAAGACTTAATACATTCACGAAATACGCCAACTCAAATTCCGTAACAATCTCCCCCTTTGGCGGTTTCGTGACAAAACACAAATCCACAAAGAAAATTCAAAAAGGATATTTTTGTTGCTATCACCATACAACAAAAATTTACAAAAGAGTTCCAGAAATTAAATACATGAGATAAACTCCTAAGACAGACTCTAGACTTAGACATCTGTAATCTCTGCACACAGAAAACATTCTTGACAAAAGAAATCGTTAGATACCTCAAGAATTGAAACATTCAAAACCAGATACAGAGATAGAGTTTTTCTCATCATGACATTTGAAAATATCAGATATGTAAGAGAACCATAGTTAAAACCAACATATCTTCTAAGCAGTTGAAAACCAAATGTCAAAGTATGTTAGTCCAACATCAACTTGTTAGTCATATTACATGCCCAAATAGTTAGTCAAATAGTTAGTATAGAAGCATGCCACAAATCACAAAAGAAAAACCAAAGTTGAGTTGAGATTCATACTTACCTTGATATCATCGATATTCACAATCATTGTTCATTGTTTTCGCTAACTCTCTCCCCCTTTTTGTCACAAAACAAGCCAAAACGTAGCAAAGCTACAATATGTAAGGAGAGTAAATAAAGACATAAAGTTCTAAAAATATGCACAAACTGAGAACTAATCTAAAAGAATCAATTAGACTAAAAATCCTGCACAAGAGGAAAAGAAAAGAGAATTAGTCAAAAATGATCAGTCGTCAGAATCAGTGTCGTCCGAACTTGTGCAACCCATCTTGTAGAACATCTTTGTCATTCGCTTGTTCATTGAATTTAACTTCTTCGTGATGGAAATGTGAGCTGCTGTGGTGATCTCAAGCTCATTTGCCATTCGTTGTTGTTCCTTCAAAATCCGTTCTTGCTTGACAGTTAATTGTTGTTGCAACTTGAAGATCGAGGCCAATGATGCTTCATTATCATCGCCAGTTTCTTGTCGAGACGGAGATGCAGCCGTGCTTGTACCAGGCTTCGTTCCAGATGCAGAACCTTGAGTAACATGTGGCAATGTGTGAAGGGATTTTACTATTGTCGACTCATCAATCATGTTCAGACATTGATGATAAGTTGTAGATGTGATGACAACTTGAAATTTCTTTAGAATCCTCATTATGATCAGCGGAAATGGAATCTTTCAGTAGGATGAGGATGCTCAACATATCTCGCCATTCTATTCCAGATGATGTACGGAATGTTGATATTCAATGCCGTTGCCTCGGAAGGATGTCCTATGAGATACAGAAACAACAATCGTTCCCATCTCACAACCTTCGTCTGCATGTTTGGAAGTATATTGTAGCATGTGATGAAGTTTAAGAAGCGATATTCCAGACGAAGTTCTTTAGATCGAACAGATTTTCCGGTTGATTGTGTTCCCTCGAGACAAATTCCCTGGATAACTTTTTGCCATAAAGTGTTTGTCAAATTTACCCCCTTCAAATAGTGAACTCCTGTTTTGCTGGCTTCCATTCCCAAAACTTCGCCAATCAAGTGTGGAGTAATCTTAAACCGTGTCCCTTGGATATTCGTGTAGAACTCCATAGGACCATTCTCAAACTCTCGAAGATGTCGTGCATTGGTATAGAATGTTCTCACATGGTGCAGGCAGTAGCCGAGAGTTTCTGGGAAGCGACACACTTGAATGAGATTCGCTTGTTCAATCAAAACACCAAATTCAGGGCAGTGACCTCGTAGGGCCTCAATGTTTACGTGCCTTTCTCCAATGCATTCGCGATGTGCAAACGCTCTAAGACGATCAACATTAATGACTACTTCTTCGACACGTGGCGGAGAATCAGGGGCTATTGGTGAATCCACATTAGTGTCTTGTCTTAGTCCAAAACGTCGAGTAAGTCGTTTCCGTTTTATGGAGATAGTTGGAGCAGACATTGGAGCTTTCGCAGAGTTCAATGGTGCTTTTCCTTTTTGCTTTAAGTCAGTAGGCAAGACCTCATCATCATCATCCGTCAACATATCCCAGTGTACTTCATCGGGTTTTCTTCAAGTTCTGTGTCACTTATAACATCGACTTCTCCTTTTCTTTGGAGTTTCTTGGCCCTTTTCAACTTATTAGTTGCTCTAGTGAGCACCATCGTAACCAGTAGCAGAACTAACCAGGAAAGTGCCATTGATTCTAGTGCTTTGAGTTTGAAAAGTGTCCTGTGAAACCAACTCAAGAACATATGAAAAATTGTCAATTTTGAAAAATTTGAAACATTGTACCTAGACAATCATAATCATATAGAGAAGCCAAGAATCAAATTAGTTTTCCAAAAAGAATTTTAAAAATAGATCAATTCCATGATTTACAAAAATTCCTCTTTTATGCCCTAAAACCGAATTTTTAGAAATCGAAGCCTAAAAACTCGTTAATCAGATGAAATCCCAGCATAAAAGCAAAACTAATTGACCCAGAGTTCTTATTTCAAAAGAAATTTGATCAAAAACCATTCACAAACGAAAAAGATCCAAGATTTCAACTCACGTTTGATAAAAACTGTAAAAACCGAGTTTTGATCAATAAAACTTACTTGAATCCGAAGAACTTTGAGTTTTGAAGCTCCAAAAGCAAGAAATCTAGAGAGAGAAGCTCTAGAGACTTGAAAACCAGAGATTAGGGTAAAGAAATCAAAAATCTGGATGTTTCTATATAAAACCCTAGCCGTGATCCGGATCGGCCGAGAATGTGATCCGGATCGGCCACCCGCAGGAAAAATCCTGCGTTCGGGATCCGGATCACTTGACCCGATCCGGATCGGCTACACCTTTTTCTTCAGAAAAATTAGAAAAATACATAAAATCCAGAAAAAGTATGTAAGCACTTTACCATGTCAACTTTAAACAAATGACATCGTTTCATACAACAAGAAATAGATTATGAAAATCTATCAAAAATATCCAAAAATGAAACGAAAATTTACGAAAGTTAAAACACTTAAAGTTGAACAACTTCAATTACATCTATCCTGATCTTATGTGTAATGCCTTTATCAAATCATCAATTTTAGTAAAGAAAATGAAATACCAAGATCAATAGATGTTTGAAATCCCAGATAAGTTAGATAATATATCTAGACAATCTGTTGAAGGAGTGGCTCTTTGAGCATCTTTAATCAAAAATCCCACCTTATACCAACCATGAAATACGACTGAGTCAAGTATTTCAATATGATTTCATCAACAATTTTTCAAACAAAAATTTGCTTTTCATTCATGGAGTATCTTTTTCTTTCATTTTCTCCATGTGGTGGTAGTTTTCACACTCCTCATTGGGATGTAACTCTTTCCACATCTTTTGAGCATTTCACATTTCATTGACTCCCCCTCAATTGGCTATCAATTATTTAATATATAAGGTATTCAACCAAACCATTGATCTCGAATTCATACTCGACTAAGCAATCAAATATGATAATGACTATACCAAGAGATCATTGAGAGAGAAATTGACTTTGATCACTTAAAAGATGGTTTAATTAACGTAAATGATCATTGCAACATTGAAATATTATGACATCAAAAGCATAATAAATTTCTAAATGCATAAAAGGATGCAATTAAAGTCAATTATGATTTATGCTCAATTAGTGTGCTATGTACAGAACATAGATAAAGAACAAAACAAAAACAAAAACAAAACCTAATCTAAGCAAAGGTTTCAAAAGAGTTTATTTCAAGGAAAGCATGCCAATTGCTTTACGCAAGTGAATAAAACGTTTTTGATCCAAAGGTTTTGTTAAGATGTCAGCTAATTGATCCTCAGTTGAAATATATGACAGTTGAAGAATGTTTGATTCAACTAGCTCTCTAAGAAAATGATATCTAAGTTCAATATGTTTTGTTCTAGAGTGCAACACAGGGTTTTTAGAAATGTTAATAGCACTAGTGTTGTCACATAAAATGGTTACCGAAGATGTTGAAATCCGGAAATCGCTCAACACGCTTTTCATCCAAATCAATTGGGTTGAACAACTTCCTGCAGAAATGTACTCCGCTTCGGCAGTCGAGAGTGCTATGCAGTTCTGCTTTTTACTGTGCCATGCAACAAGGCAGTGGCCAAGATAGAAGCATGCACCACTCGTGCTTTTCCGGTCATCCACCGATCCAGCCCAATCGGCATCTGAGTATCCAACAATATCCAAAGTCGTTCCCATAGGATACCAAATTCCGAAATTGATTGTACCTTTGATATACCGGATGATCCGTTTCACCGCTTTCAGGTGAACCTCCTTCGGTGCTGATTGATATCTCGCACAAATCCCAACACTGAAGGATATATCCGGGCGACTAGCCGTGAGATATAGTAGACTTCCAATCATACTGCGGTACAGTTTCTCGTCTACATTCTCACTTTGTGATTCACTTCCAAGTCCCTTATGGCTAGTTCCCATTGGAGTCGGAAAATCCTTAGAATTTTCAAGATCAAACTTTTTGACCAACTCCAGTGCATACTTGGATTGACACAAGTGAATTCCTTCATCGTTTTGTTTAACTTGTAATCCAAGAAAATAATTCAATTCGCCCATCATGGACATCTCAAATTCGCTTTCCATGGTCTCCGCGAATTTAGAAGCATCATTATCTCTCGTTGCTCCAAAAACAATGTCATCGACATAGATTTGAGCAACTATGAAATTGTTTTGATAATGCTTCACAAAGAGAGTCCTGTCAGCTCCCCCTCGAGTGTAGCCCTTTTCCAAAAGGTGCTTTGTCAACCTTTCGTACCATGCTCGCGGTGCTTGTTTCAGACCGTAAAGAGCCTTTTTCAACGAAAAACATGGTTAGGTAGTTTATGATCCACAAAACCTTTCGGTTGAGCTACATAAACTTCCTCATTTAAAAATCCATTTAAAAAGGCGCTCTTAACGTCCATTTGAAATAATCTGATTTTAAAATGACAAGCGATCGCAAACAATATACGAATGGACTCGAGTCTAGCTACAGGGGCGAAAGTTTCATCAAAGTCTATACCTTCTACTTGAGAATAGCCTTGAGCAACTAACCTTGCTTTGTTCCTGATGATAGTACCTTCTTCGTTTTTCTTGTTCTTGAAGATCCATTTGGTACCTATCACATTGTGTTGCTTCGGAGGCTTCGTCAGTTCCCAGACTTTGTTTCGCTCGAATTGATGGAGCTCTTCCTGCATTGCTTTAATCCAGTAATCATCTTGGAGAGCTTCATCAACATTCCTTGGTTCGATTTGAGATACATAGCATGCAAATCCGCAAACCAATTGTCTCCGTGTTCTAACTCCTTCTTGTGGATCTCCAATTATGTTCGATTCAGGGTGATCCTTGGAGATGCGTAACGTTTGAGGTAGAGGAGTAGGCGGAGGTACACGAGATGATTCCTGCACATCAGATAAGCTTGAAGAACCGTTAGATGCATCAACATTATTATCGAAAGAATTGTTAGAAGAAGATGCATTAGCAGGTGTATCATCATCAAGAGAGATATCGAGGGTAGATTTTTCAGATTCAAAATGAAAAGCTTCATCTACCTTAACATTTATCGATTCTACGATCGTCTTAGATTCTAAGTTAAAAACTCGATATGCTCTGCTGTTTGTAGAATAACCTAAGAAAATCCCTTCGTCACTTCGAGAGTCAAATTTTCCAAGATTCTCACGATCACGTAAAATAAAACACCGACTCCCAAAGATGCGAAAATATTTGATGTTAGGTTTTCTACAAAACCAAAGTTCATATGGTGTATTCAAAGTCCCCGGGCGCAAATACACGCGATTGATAACATAAACAGCAGTGTTCACCGCTTCAGCCCAAAAATATAAAGGTAAGTTCCGGCTGTGAAGCATAACACGTGCCATTTCCTGTACGACCCTGTTTTTGCGCTCGACTACACCATTTTGTTGAGGTGTGTAAGGTGCGGAGAATTCATGTTTAATGCCATTAGAAGTGCAAAAATCAATGAATTTGGAATTTATGAATTCCCCACCTCTATCACTCCTAACTCGAGTAATCCTATCATTCTTTTCTATCATAATACGATTGCAGATTTCGAGAAAAGAATCAAAGGTATCAGCTTTTTCTTTTAAGAAAGCTACCCAAGTATATCTAGAAAAATCATCAACCAACAAGAAAATATACCATTTACCTCCCAGAGATGGTTGACGAGTTGGCCCCATTAAGTCCATATGCAAAAGTTCCAAAGGCCGTTTTGTACCTATGTGGTTCAAGTTCTTGTGTGCAGTCCTAGACTGTTTTCCCTTTTGGCAACCGCCACACACAAGGTTTTGTTCAAAAGAAAGTTTTGGAACCCCCTTGACCACATCTTTATTTGAAATTCTAGCAAGTTCCTTAAAGTTTATGTGACCTAGCCTTTCATGCCAAAGTGTTTCATTTTTCAAAGATGCTAGGTTACATTTTTCAGAAATCTTAGAAGGAACTACATAACAGTTGTTTTCTGATCTAACCCCCTTTAAAAAGAAAGCATGGTTCATGTCAGTTACAGTGCATTTATCAGATGAAAAATTAACTGAATAACCACTATCACACAGTTGACTTATGCTTATGAGGTTAGTCTTAAGGCCATGAACAAATAACACATTATCTAGAACCGGGCCATCTGGAATAGCTACCGTTCCCTTTCCAACAATTTTGGAAGACCGACCATCTCCGAAAACAACAAGTCCTCCGGAGTTTTTCTCAAATGTTTGAAAACAGTTTTTATCGCCGGTCATATGACGGGAACACCCGCTATCCAGGTACCAAGACGAACTATCATATGCATGCAAAGAAACATTGGTAGCAAGACAGGGAAAGATTTCACCTTTGCGCACCCAAACCTTTTTGAAGTGCGTCGGTAATGGTCGTGAAGTTGATTTCCTAGGTGAGAGCGTCTTGCTTGAAGAATTGCTGCTCCTTGATGATGTCGTCTTGAGCGGTGTACTACCAAGGCTCTTTTCCTTCAATTGATTGGAGTTGTTTTCCGAGGAATAGCCCTTTTGGTAGTCATTGCAAGATGTGCTTGAGGTGTGCGTTTGGCTCCCATCTTGCAATTTCTTCTTATGTGCCCTGAAATGCCACAACGAAAACATACCTTCACTCTTGTCGATTCCGAAGAAGATGTAGTAGGTTCGTTGTCGTTGCTTGTCGTGAACACCGGTGTCGGAGGAGGAGATACCGACTGAGGCACAAATACTGTACCACTCGAACTTGGAATGTCTCCAGTTTGAGTGTATCCGAGGCCGAACTTGTTTCTTTGACCGAGACCAAGAAGTCTGTCCAACTTACTCCTTCCAGAAGAAAATCTCTGTAAGTCATCCTTCAGTTGGCGTATGGTCTCTGTCATTTCCAATTTTTCCTGTCGGGCCTCGCCGTAGAGCTTCAAGAAGTAATTCGCTTTGTTCACCATATCCATATAATTCTTCTCGAATTGCTCATTGGACTCTTGAAGGGAAACATTTGTTTTAATCAGATTGTCCCTTTCCACTTCAAGATCGGTTGAGATAGAGGTTACTCTTTTTACTTCATCTTCAAGATCCTGCAATCTCTCTTTCAACCCCTTGTTTTGCTTAGCCAGTTTCTTTGAATCCCTCAAAAGTTTATGGTAGGCTAAGCAAAATCTTCACCTTCCGAATCATCTGATTCATCGTCCGTTGCAATCTTTTCCACAGTGGAGTTGGACAGTGAATCGGATGTACTTGCCATTAAGCACATGAAGGATGAAGGTTTGGTGGACGCGTGGAAAGCTGTCGCGTTGTCTTCTTCATCACTTGAGGATGACTCATTTGACGTGGAGTTGTCATCCCAAGTAACAACTTGCATCGCCTTCTTCTTAGCCGGATTCTTGTTGGGACACTCCGTTGAAATGTGGCCGTAGCCTCGACATTTGAAACACTGAACTTGTCCCTCAGAACTTTTCTTATCCTTTGAGAAGTTCTCTTGCTTTCTTGACTTGTCACGCCCCGGGGGTTTTATTTTAGCGGAAACGGTGCCCAAAGTAGGCGTAAGGTGCGTACAAAATTTTTCTTTTGAAACCTCCTTCCCCAGCGCGTGCCCAGATCCGCCACATATACAGATTCACTCAAAAACCGGGCAGAGTCTCCTCCATATATGCACGGCGTCGCGGCTATTACAACCGTCAAGCACAAGCAATCATTTTCTATTTAGTCACAACAGTACGGTGCATGAAGCCTAAACAATACCCGTGGCCAGTCAAGTTGAAAGTATAAACTCACTGTTTTGAAAACAGGCCCACACGGCCTTAGGTTTTTGAAAACAGTTTACAAAGTCCTTTTTCTTTTGCTTTCTAGTTGGTTTGTTTAGAAAACGGCCGACCGGGAATAATAAAGGAAACAGTAATGCGTAAAGGAAATGAAAGTACTCAACATCCACACGACCCCACGAGGGTATCGAGAACCACATAATAACCTACAGTTCCAAATGAAATGCAGAGCAAGGTAAATAAAACAGCATACTAGGGCCCCCTCGGCCGACTGTTACCACCTCGGCCTCACCGTCGCCTACCTCTACCCCCTGGAGGTACCTGTCACAGAGTGGGTAGTCAGCGACACTATCATAAAAAAAGTACTAAAGCAGTAAAGTAGTACCAAACCATAAAGTAAGACTAGCTGGAGCAACCACTCCTCTCAAACGGGTAACACCTGTAACACCTGTAATACCTGTAATACCTGTAACACTTTTATCACCTTTACCCCTGTAACACCTTTAACACCTGACCTCATCGGGATCCAATCCCGACGGTCGCACCGCTCACACCTTTGTGCCTCAAACCCCACATCTACGGGGGCCCCACTACGTCACCTCGTGGGTAAACACGGGTCAGAGACCCCCTTTCCGGAAAAGAGCACCCTTTGCGGTGGCCAAACCGCGGATGCGCGTGTCGCACTCGAGCATAGTAACAATACACGGGGTAATATAGTAAATCATAGAAGCCATCAGTGTTAGTACAGGTTAACATAATATGTAACATCCTCCCCGGAACATTAACATTACTAAACCTCGGGAGAAAAAAACCCACCTTTATCGTTGTCGCGCTCCTGACCGACACTAGGCTCCTCTGCGTCTTGGTGGGTCCGCCCTGACCTACACGCACCTGTGATATAGGAGTTGGTAACTCAGGACTCCGTCAGGCTAAAAGGACTGGAACACCCGCACATGTGCGGCGCTGCCCGTATGGGGGTGCGGCGCCGCCCGCATGGAGGTGCGGTGCCGCCGCCCGCGCGTGGAAATGCCCGCACGCGGCGGGTGCGGGCGCCGCTGCCCGCATGCGGCATTGCCCGCATGGAGGCGCGGCGCCGCCCGCGCGCGGAGTTGCCCGCGCGCGGGCGGGTGCGGGCGCCGCCCGCACGCGGCACTGTCCGCGTGCGGGTGCGGGCGCCGCCGCCCGCGCGCGGAGTTGCCCGCGCGCGGGCGGGTGCGGGCGCCGCCCGCACGCGGCGCTGGCCGCGTGCGGGTGCGGGCCCCGCCGCCCGCGCGCGGAGTTGCCCCCGCGCGGGCGGGTGCGGGCGCCGCCCGCCCGCACGCGGAGTTACCCGCGCGCGGGCGGGTGCGGGCGCCGCCCGCACGCGGCGCTGGCCGCGTGCGGGTGCGGGCGCCGCCGCCCGCGCGCGGAGTTGCCCGCGCGCGGGCGGGTGCGGGCGCCGCCCGCCCGCACGCGGAGTTGCCCGCGCGCGGGCGGGTGCGGGCGCCGCCCGCACGCGGCGCTGGCCGCGTGCGGGTGCGGGCGCCGCCGCCCGCGCGCGGAGTTGCCCGCGCGCGGGCGGGTGCGGGCGCCGCCCGCACGCGGCGCTGGCCGCGTGCGGGTGCGGGCGCCGCCGCCCGCGCGCGGAGTTGCCCGCGCGCGGGCGGGTGCGGGCGCCGCCCGCACGCGGCGCTGGCCGCGTGCGGGTGCGGGCGCCACCGCCCGCGCGCGGAGTTGCCCGCGCGCGGCGGGTGCGGGCGCCGCCCGCACGCGGCGCTGGCCGCGTGCGGGTGCGGGCGCCGCCGCCCGCATGCGGCGTTGCCCGCATGCGAGCGCCGCCCGCACGCGGCGCTTCCCGCAAGCGCGGCTCCGCGTGCGCCGGCTCCGGTGGTGTTGCCGACCCTTCTTCTTCCCTCTTCCAAGAAGGGACCAAGAATTGCTAAATACAACCTTAAATTAAGCTCACCTTGGTTTCGTCGGCTAGGTTGAACGAGGGAAGACTCGCCCCGTCTGGTGTGCCCGGTCCCAAGGCAAAGGATGTACGGTGTTCCTCCTCCTCCTTGATTGCTCCACCGGTTACTCCACGCCGGTTGATAGCGGTAAGGAAGGTTTGGGGAATGGAAAGTTTGGGAAATGATTTCCGCTTTCTTTTGGGGTTTCGTACGCAGGGGGGGTTTAAGGGGAGTTGTGGGGAAGTGGCCGGTAGTTGGGGGAAGTGGTGGGAAGTGGGGCGGTTAGTGGGTAGTTGTGGGGAAGTGGTGGGAAGTTGGGGCGGGAGTTGTACGACGGAAAAAAAAAACGCGGGAATGATTAAAACGGGTGCGAACCGGGGTCCGACCCGCCTCAAAAACCGTGCTGGTTGCCTGAATCGTTAGCCAACTTCCGGAATTTATTCTGGAAGCACCCGACGTCGGAATTCAAATCCGATTGCACCGCCATTCTCCGTTTCGCGAGCTTTATTAACTAAAAATACCCGCGAGTCCCGACGGTCTGACCGGGAACAAGAAATTATGGATCACCCTCCGGGTCTAATTGGAAATAAATAAAACCAAAGGTGGACCCAAGTGATTATTTTAAACCAGCGGTTACTACATCACTCACCTCTTAAAGCGAGTTTCGTCCTCGAAACTCATTCCTGGTTCTCGCTGAAGAGATGGGGTAACCCTCCCTCATCTTCGATTCCCGCTCCCATGTCGCCTTTCGCTCCTCGTGGTTGTTCCAGAGCACTTTCACGTAGGGGATGACTCGGTTTCGGGGTGTCTTGCTTTCTCTTGCTAGGATTCGTACCGGGGTTTCCTCGAAGCTTAGGTCCTCCTTTAGTTCGAGCGTCGAGACGTCCAGGACATGCGACGGGTCGGGAAGGTATTTCTTAAGCATCGAAACGTGGAACACATCGTGAATCTGATCGAGGTTTGGTGGTAGGGCAAGGCGATAAGCCACTGGGCCAATCCGTTCCAGGATCTCGAATGGCCCCACAAACCGCGGGTTCAGTTTGCCTTTTTACCCAAATCGCTTGATTCCCCTCGACGGCGGGACCCGCAAAAACACGTGTTCCCCCACCTGGAACTCTAAGTCGCGGCGTCTCCGATCCGCATAGCTCTTTTGTCATCTCTGGGCGGTTAGTAAGCGCTGTCTGATGAGGCGCACCTTCTCTTCTATTTCTTCCATCAGCTCGGGTCCCAAAAATTTCCGTTCTTCAATTCCGGGGTATCCGGCATGCAGATCCGTCCGCGAAATCGTAGGGTGCCGTCGTCTTCCGCTGAAAAATATCTCCTTCCCGATCCAGTGCGATCTTGTCTCTTACGAGCTGTAAATACGAGTCCGCCTGCTGCCCTTCTCGTATCTTCTCGAGTAGGGTTGGCTTGACCACCACAGTTAGAAGTTGCGCAACCGTGCCCGCTGGCACTACTTCCAACCTTAGTCGTGCGAATTCTGCAATCAAACTGTTCTGCTCAGTTATCGCACCTGCTGATTCCCCTTTCCGGTCGCCCCTTCCTGCTCAAAGCGTCCGCTACCACGTTTGCTTTCCCGGGGTGGTATTGAATTGTTAGATCGTAATCCTTTAGTAACTCAAACCACTGCCTCTGCCGCAGGTTTAGTCCCTTTTGGGTGAATAGGTATTTAAGACTCTGGTGATCTGAGAAGATGTTACAATGAACACCAAAGAGATAGTGTCCATAACCTACCAATCACCCTCACTTGAATCATCCACCTACACCTGCCCAAGAATCCTCAAATGATGTTCTCCCACAAAACGTCTCACAACATCGCACTATGACGGTACATCCCCCCCCCTTAAGCAAGGTTAAATGCTAAAACAACGTCCATGAAGCATGTAAAAGTTTCAACATGTCAGGTTTTCATTATAATGTTTTCCACATGATAGGCTCATAATGATCTAGTTAAGCATGCACATCCATTAAGCGACCATTCGACATGTCCAACAAAGGGCTCACTCTAATATTCCTAGTGGTTATAACAGAAAAGAGGAGTAAACTACCCATAAAGACCATCCTAACCCAGATCCGACATCCGATCAGCCGCCTGCTATCCCCTGTTCTGGGATTCCGCATCACTGCTTCCCGGGGCGGCTGGGGAGATCCGTTCACAACCTCTGGGCCAGCCTCGTTCGGCGAGGCGGGATGGGGACTCGGTATCAGAAGAGTCCGTCAGGCGTAGGGCGTCAGGTCTCGGTGCCGGGGGTCTGGTGACGGCCGGCTTCCGGGGGCAATCGTAACGTGTGTGGCCCGGCTTGCCACACCGGAAGCAATGTTCGTCCCGCCAAGGGCAATTCACCATTGGATGCGCACCATCGCAAATGACACATGGCTTTGGTGGCTCAGGTCCCCCCCTCGTCGCCTGCCCGAGCTTCGGCCCTTTCCTCTGTCGTTTAGTTGCTCTGCCGCTCGGGTATGGGCCCACTGTCGGCCCAGGGTAGGGGTGTGCCTGTCGTGTACGCTCTAGTTCCGCGCGCACGGCCAAGTTGACCGCTCCCTGAAAGGTAGCAACGCCAGTTGGTGGTATCCCACGAGAGTTAAATCCACCGGTGCCGTGCAGGGCGCGGTCGACACTCTCAAGCTCCTGGGTCAGTATACCCACGCGCTCCGCAAGGTTTAGCAGCTGCCCAGCCACGTCGCGCAGCTGGTTGCGTAGCAAGCGGTTCGCCTCTGCCGCAAGGTCCATGTCCGGCAGCAGTTACCTACCCAAAACCGAGCTTCTATCTGTCCACACCAAGGAAACACATCAGTCCCAATATACCTAGGAAAAAACCGAGCGGAAACAAATCACACTAGTTTCCCTCCCCCCGTTCACTCACGTCCTAACCCTTAAACCCTGCATATTTCATTTATTCGTAGTTAGGTGTGATATCTCGGTGGATGTTGGGCCGTCACTGTTGTGATTTAAGCAAAGTCTCTGATACCATCTTAATCTGTCACGCCCCGGGGGTTTTATTTTAGCGGAAACGGTGCCCAAAGTAGGCGTAAGGTGCGTACAAAATTTTTCTTTTGAAACCTCCTTCCCCGGCGCGTGCCCAGATCCGCCACATATACAGATTCACTCAAAAACCGGGCAGAGTCTCCTCCATATATGCACGGCGTCGCGGCTATTACAACCGTCAAGCACAAGCAATCATTTTCTATTTAGTCACAACAGTACGGTGCATGAAGCCTAAACAATACCCGTGGCCAGTCAAGTTGAAAGTATAAACTCACTGTTTTGAAAACAGGCCCACACGGCCTTAGGTTTTTGAAAACAGTTTACAAAGTCCTTTTTCTTTTGCTTTCTAGTTGGTTTGTTTAGAAAACGGCCGACCGGGAATAATAAAGGAAACAGTAATGCGTAAAGGAAATGAAAGTACTCAACATCCACACGACCCCACGAGGGTATCGAGAACCACATAATAACCTACAGTTCCAAATGAAATGCAGAGCAAGGTAAATAAAACAGCATACTAGGGCCCCTCGGCCCGACTGCTACCACCTCGGCCTCACCGTCGCCTACCTCTACCCCCTGGAGGTACCTGTCACAGAGTGGGTAGTCAGCGACACTATCATAAAAAAGTACTAAAGCAGTAAAGTAGTACCAAACCATAAAGTAAGACTAGCTGGAGCAACCACTCCTCTCAAACGGGTAACACCTGTAACACCTGTAATACCTGTAATACCTGTAACACTTTTATCACCTTTACCCCTGTAACACCTTTAACACCTGACCTCATCGGGATCCAATCCCGACGGTCGCACCGCTCACACCTTTGTGCCTCAAACCCCACATCTACGGGGGCCCCACTACGTCACCTCGTGGGTAAACACGGGTCAGAGACCGCCTTTCCGGAAAAGAGCACCCTTTGCGGTGGCCAAACCGCGGATGCGCGTGTCGCACTCGAGCATAGTAACAATACACGGGGTAATATAGTAAATCATAGAAGCCATCAGTGTTAGTACAGGTTAACATAATATGTAACATCCTCCCCGGAACATTAACATTACTAAACCTCGGGAGAAAAAAAACCCACCTTTATCGTTGTCGCGCTCCTGACCGACACTAGGCTCCTCTGCGTCTTGGTGGGTCCGCCCTGACCTACACGCACCTGTGATACAGGAGTTGGTAACTCAGGACTCCGTCAGGCTAAAAGGACTGGAACACCCGCACATGTGCGGCGCTGCCCGTATGGGGGTGCGGCGCCGCCCGCATGGAGGTGCGGTGTCGCCGCCCGCGCGTGGAAATGCCCGCACGCGGCGGGTGCGGGCGCCGCTGCCCGCATGCGGCATTGCCCGCATGGAGGCGCGGCGCCGCCCGCGCGCGGAGTTGCCCGCGCGCGGGCGGGTGCGGGCGCCGCCCGCACGCGGCACTGTCCGCGTGCGGGTGCGGGCGCCGCCGCCCGCGCGCGGAGTTGCCCGCGCGCGGGCGGGTGCGGGCGCCGCCCGCACGCGGCGCTGGCCGCGTGCGGGTGCGGCGCCGCCCGCCGCGCGCGGAGTTGCCCGCGCGCGGGCGGGTGCGGGCGCCGCCGCCCGCACGCGGAGTTACCCGCGCGCGGGCGGGTGCGGGCGCCGCCCGCACGCGGCGCTGGCCGCGTGCGGGTGCGGGCGCCGCCGCCCGCGCGCGGAGTTGCCCGCGCGCGGGCGGGTGCGGGCGCCGCCCGCCCGCACGCGGAGTTACCCGCGCGCGGGCGGGTGCGGGCGCCGCCCGCACGCGGCGCTGGCCGCGTGCGGGTGCGGGCGCCGCCGCCCGCGCGCGGGAGTTGCCCGCGCGCGGGCGGGTGCGGGCGCCGCCCGCACGCGGCGCTGGCCGCGTGCGGGTGCGGGCGCCGCCGCCGCCCGCGCGCGGAGTTGCCCGCGCGCGGGCGGGTGCGGGCGCCGCCCGCACGCGGCGCTGGCCGCGTGCGGGTGCGGGCGCCGCCGCCCGCATGCGGCGTTGCCCGCATGCGAGCGCCGCCCGCACGCGGCGCTTCCCGCAAGCGCGGCTCCGCGTGCGCCGGCTCCGGTGGTGTTGCCGACCCTTCTTCTTCCCTCTTCCAAGAAGGGACCAAGAATTGCTAAATACAACCTTAAATTAAGCTCACCTTGGTTTCGTCGGCTAGGTTGAACGAGGGAAGACTCGCCCCGTCTGGTGTGCCCGGTCCCAAGGCAAAGGATGTACGGTGTTCCTCCTCCTCCTTGATTGCTCCACCGGTTACGCCACGCCGGTTGATAGCGGTAAGGAAGGTTTGGGGAATGGAAAGTTTGGGAAATGATTTCCGCTTTCTTTTGGGGTTTCGTACGCAGGGGGGGTTTAAGGGGAGTTGTGGGGAAGTGGCCGGTAGTTGGGGGAAGTGGTGGGAAGTGGGGCGGTTAGTGGGTAGTTGTGGGGAAGTGGTGGGAAGTTGGGGCGGGAGTTGTACGACGGAAAAAAAAAACGCGGGAATGATTAAAACGGGTGCGAACCGGGGTCCGACCCGCCTCAAAAACCGTGCTGGTTGCCTGAATCGTTAGCCAACTTCCGGAATTTATTCTGGAAGCACCCGACGTCGGAATTCAAATCCGATTGCACCGCCATTCTCCGTTTCGCGAGCTTTATTAACTAAAAATACCCGCGAGTCCCGACGGTCTGACCGGGAACAAGAAATTATGGATCACCCTCCTGGTCTAATTGGAAATAAATAAAACCAAAGGTGGACCCAAGTGATTATTTTAAACCAGCGGTTACTACACTTGACTTGTGGCTTGAGAATCCCTTGCCTTTCTTGGACTTTTCGAAGGATGAAGATTTGCTTGGATTTCCCCTTCGAAAGCTGCGGCGAAACTTCCTTGTCAAGAGAGCGAGCTGCTTCTCAAAGTCCTCCATAGAAATGTTCTCGTCGTCGTCCGAGGAGGAAGAATCCGCGTCTTCTTCTTTAGTTGATTTCAATGCATAACCTGAAGACTTAGAAGAGGATGCCTTTCCTGAAGAATAGTTAGTAGGAAAAGTCATTTCATAAGTTTGTAAAGCACCTACTAATTCTTCTACACGCATTTCGTCCGGGTGTTTAATTGTTTCAATGGCTGCAACCTTCGGGCGAAATCGCTCAGGAAGAGTTCTTAGAATTTTTCTTACAACTTTAAATTCTGGAATCTTCTCTCCCAAGTTAGCACATGAGTTCACGATGTCTTGCAATCGTGTATAATAGTCAGTGAAAGATTCATTCTCTGCCATAGAGATAGAGTCAAACTTGCTCGTGAGCATTTGCAGTTTCTGAATCTTCACTAAGTTAGTTCCCTCATGCGTAACTTGAAGAATATCCCAGATTTCCTTCGCTGTCTCACATGCCGAGACGCGAGAGAACTCAGTTTGTGACAAAGCATTAAATAGAGCATTAATCCCTTTGCCATTGTAAGAAGATAAGTCTATCTCTTCCTTGGTCCATTTCGACCTAGGTTTTAAGGTGCGAACATCATCTAAAATTTCAGTTGGATTAGACCATCCTAATTCAATTGATTGCCACACCCTTTCGTCGATGGAAGTTAAGAAAGCTTTCATCCGTACTTTCCAGTACGCATAATTTGTTCCATCAAAGAAAGGAGGTCGATTGATGTTTCCACCTTCAACCATTGTTTACAACCCTATTCCCTCTCTGATACCACTTGTTGGGTTTAGGTTAATAAGGATCTAAATAGGGGAAAAAACACCTAGAGGGGGGTGAATAGGTGTAAACAATAAACACTCAAAAAATCATTGTGCGATAAAACCCAATGCGGAAAAATAAAAGAACACACAAGATTTTTACGTGAAAAACTCCAAACCGGAGTAAAAAACCACGGGACCGATAACATGGCGAAATCCACTAGAGTTAACACACGTACAAGGTGATATAACGTACTCACAGACGACTCAACCTTTTACCATACGCCCCTAGTCGATCTTCTCCGCTCGCTCCACGACGCTTCTCGAATCCACGATCCGCGCCCAACGCTGAATCCACAGCGTCCAACGTCGAGTCCACGACGTCCAACCGAATCCACGGTCTTCACCCAATGGTACGCTTCGAATCCACGAACGCACCTCGCTCCGAATCCACGAGAGCGGTAGCACCTTGAATCCACAAGGCCACGCGAGTCCACGCGCCGATTTTGGGATAAATCGTTGTTTGTTTGGGTGGTGATGATTCGCCGAATACTTAGATCAAGAGTAGATCGGAAATACCATCTAAGTATTCATTAGTTTGATTCAACTCAAGATATGAGTATGAAAAACCTAGAATCAAACTAATCAATATAGATGAAGAACCATTGAATAGATCTAATGATTTCCGTTCTTCTCTATATATGTGGATTTTTTCTTTTCGGCTAGGTTTTCTCAAATGGCCGAAATGCGGATCTATTTTCCGATGCCCTAGAGATGAAATAGAAGGGCTATATATAGGTTAGAAACCCTAGGAAGAATATTCGGATCAAAAACAAACTTTTCTGGAAAGTTTTACCGACGGCGATCCGGATTGCAAAGCCACGATCCGGATTGCAGAAGCACAAAATGCGGTTTCCAGAAAATAGCCTGTTCGGGATCCGGATCATAATCCCCGATCCGGATCGTTCATACATTTTCACAAAACACCCCATTCGGGATCCGGATTGCACAAGCTGTAATCCGGATTGCAGCAATGTATGAAACAAACACCTTTCGGGATCCGGATTGAAAGCCACGATCCGGATCCTGAACATGTCCCATGTCCAGTTTTTGATGAATAAGCAATCAAAACCTCTTCCAAGTGTTTCTACACTATAAGAAGTATTCGGATCATCAAAATTATTTAGTTAAACGTACCTGATCCTTTTGAATTCTTCTTTCTTGAGATTGAGGTATATGATCCAAAGTTTCTTCATCTTCAATCTTCAAGACTTAATATATTCACGAAATACGCCAACTCAAATTCCGTAACAGGAATGGCCATTACGAGGTTGCGGTTATGCCGCTCGGGCTTACGAACGCCCCCACGGTCCTTATGGACATGTCGAACCGGATCTTTAGACCCTTCCGGACCGGTCCGTGGTGGTCTTCATCGACGACAAACTGATCCTTTCCCCCACCGACGGGGAGCACGAGGACCATTTACGGACGATACTCCAAATCCTCAGGGAATAGAAGCTGTTCGCTAAGCTCAAAAAGTGCGAACTCTGGCTACATGAAGTGGGATTCCCGGGGCACGTGATCTCGGTAAAGGGAATCGCCGTGGACCCCAAGAAGGTGGAATCGGTGATCGACTGGCAGCCGCCGACGACGGTGACGGAGGTCCGTAACTTCTTGGGAGTGGCGGGGTACCACCGACGTATCGTCGAGGGCTTCTCGAAAATTGGGGCCCCTCTAAACCGGTTGACCAGAAAAGGAGAAAAGCTTGTGTGGATGGCCCAATGCCAGGAAAGTTTCGAGGAGCTAAAGAAAAGGCTAACCAGGGCACCAATACGGGTGCTACCGACCCCCGGAAAGGACTGCGAGGTGTTGTCACGCCCCGGGTGTAAACCAGAACCCGGGCTCGTCTACAGATCCGCCGTATACACGGAATTTTCCGTGTATACGAAGCGCTGGTAACCTGCTCAAATATAAAAGATATAATAAAAGAGCATAAACAGAGCTAAACTAGAACTAATACATCTCAGATAAAGCAGAAAAGTAAAGTGCAGAAATAAACTCTCAATAATACATATGTCTCTCCCAGCTCACTAATCAAATACAACCAGCCGGTCGCAGCCGGACCCAAAATGAAATGAAAAGTAGAGTATCTGAGAGTATCTGGGGTACATCTAGTAACAGAACTGGTGCCTGGGTAGACCGCTATCTAATCCGCGATCCACTCACCTCGGTCCGCTGAGGAGGGTCCCGCAACTCCCGCAGACGACTCTGCAAAACAAAGGGGAAAGAGAGACAGAAAAGCAGTGGGGAGTGAGAACTACTATAGAACAGTAGCCTCCTCCTAGTGGGTAAACCTCAACTCAAATGTGCCCACCAGGACTATAAGAGGCGGAAGAATGAACAAAGGTGGTAAGCTGTAAACAAAACTGCTGATGATGAATAGAGCTACCACTACATGCCTCTAATGAGCTAACAGATAGTATAGCTATATGTATGCATCAGAATGTAAATGCCTGCCTGCCTAGACCCAATCGATACACTAGTAAGCACTGGTACTGCCTGCTCTGCCTGCCTGCCTGCCAAATCGGGTATGCTGGCCAACGCATAACACCGATAGGAAAAGAGAGTCTCGAAGACTCGAAGCCTGTAAAAACGCACACTCCGGAGTGGCACTCGAGGGGAGCGACCCACACGAGTATAATGCCTGGGTAACAAGTACCAAATCAGCAGGACTGGATCATGACTCTGATCAAGGTGGAAAACCCATCCACTAAAAGAAAGCCCAAAGCCTCTATCCCAATCTGATGCAATGACCACTGTCCGGTCAACCGCCAAAGATCCGCGGTTGCCGCAATGCCCTGTCCTCACAGCCTGCCTGTCTCAAAACCCACAACTGTCTGACTACACTATCCCAGCCCCTGCTCGAACCCGAGCGCACTATCCCCCAAAGGTAGATAAAAGAAGAGAAAAGCATGGTTTCTCCTAAGTCAATGCCATCATGATAGTGTAGCAGAAAAAGGTGGCCTAACTAAATGTCCATACAAGCATGCAAAGTCCTTTATCATTATTAAACATGATTCAAGTGTTCGAGTTCTAACAAGTAGAGATTTGCCATTTAGATAAACATCCATGTTACTAAGTTGCCCCAAAGGTTCATGTATAAGTGAAAAAGGTTCCATCAGGTATATGCAACATATCCAGTTTAACCAAGCCCTTCCATGATTTTAGGTGACATATTATTTACAAGAGTGAACCATTAATTTCTACTTGTCTATTTAGGATGCAAGTCCTAACAGTAAGTCCATTTCTCAATCAACATGCCATTTAACTTATACCGGTTCATTTAACGACATAATAGCGAAGCAACCCAAATAGGCCTAGTGGGGACATCACAAGTAGGAGGTTAAACAACGGTACCCACCTCGAGCGCTAAATCCAAGTTCCGACGGCGAAATCCGCGCTCGATCTCCAAGAATCTCCGCAATACTGTGCCAAGGGTCCCAAAGAATACACACAAATTACTATCTCAATTTAATCCGAAATCTGTCCTCAAAAATCCGATTTACTGTTCAGCCATTTTTACCTGCGAGACGTGCCCACAAAATTCCCAGAAAAATACACTGCGATCTACGCGACGATCCGGTCGAAACAAGTACCTGCACGTTTTCCCACGATTTTTCTGTGCTGAGAACGAAAATCGACAAGAGGACCACCTCAAACAATACATTCATCCCAAAACAGCGGTATAAAATTCTGTAAAAAGGGATTCCTCACCCTCAGGGAAAATCCACGAAAATCCAAGAAAATTCCAGTAGACTCCTCGCGATGTGTAGATGCAAATCCCCTTTTGAATCGCCCTGTTTCGATGCTCGAGCACGAAGTTATCGCCAAAACAAGATGGTGCTGTCCCAAAACTCCGCGACGGAAAAAGGGTCAGAAAGAAGCCACGAAATCACCATCAAAACCTCTGAACCAGGAGAAACTCATAAAAGAGGAATTGAAGCCCTACCTGTCGAGAATCCGATGGTGCAAAAATCGCGAAAATAGGATGTCGGGGTGAACCGGGGGAGCTTGAACACCGAAATGCGACGAATTTGGTAGCCGTAGAACAATCGTCGCGCCGCGCCGGAAAAAATGCAAACCTCGGGATCCGAGCCTTTGAAATTCTTGGGATTGCTACAGTAGATGGAGGATTGAGAGAGGAAGAAAAGCTCAGAAGGGACCTCGGGCTAAAACCAATTAGAAAGGGGAGAAAATCGGCTTCAAAAGCCCTAAGGGAGGTTAAAAGGAGAGAAAAACCCACCTTAAAGGGTTTCGGGCCGCAATTTGGGCCCGGATACGCCAGCCCGGGTCGGACGCGCCCCGTCCGACCGGGCGGAGCCAACCAGGCGGCGACACGCGTCCCCACAGGGGATCGGCGCGCATCCCGCACAGCGGACAGCCGTGCGGGGCGCGCCGCCGCCCGACGCGTGTCCCGACCAGCCGACCGCCGCGCCTGCCCGCACAGTAGCCGCTGCCCCTCCTGCCCGCACAGTTGACCAGCCTATCGGGAGGCGCCACGCGTCCAGTCTCTGACCGCTGCACCCAGTGCACGAACCTCCATGCACCGCACCAGTAACACTCTGCCACGTGTCCACTGCGGTGCACCGTGAACCCAAGCCAGCCATCCTGCTCCCTGCGCCGAGTGCTGTGAGCCAACCAACCCCGTATTGCCACGTGGCACGCCCCGCCCCCGGCCGCAGCCCGTGCCGTGGCCCGCGCACCTGCCCGCGGCCCTCCGCGCCTGCCCGCCGCCCTCCGCCGCCTTCCGCCGCCGCCCGCCGCCGGCGATCGCCGGAATCACTGTTCCGGCGATGAACAGTACCCAAGCTCCGAAAAATGCCGCAAATAGCCCGTTTTGACCGTTTTCGCGCGCTGAGTCCGAATTTGCGGTCCGTTTCGCCAAATTCTCACTCTAAAAATTGCCGGATGCCCCCGAAAGAGTATTCTTGGTCCAAATTTCGCGCAGAGCCCAATCTCAATATCCGTTTCGCGCGGGAACACCTCTAAACATCCAATGGGGTCCCCTGATCACCCGCGTGATCCATTTTAAGCCCGAAGTCTAACACTTGTGTCCAACCGTGCCCCGAACAACTCCAGCACCCCGCGTAGGCCTCCAGTGGTCACCCCAAAGCACCGCAACAGCTCTGCGGAGATCCAGGTCATCACATCCTCCCCCGCTAAAAGAAAGTTTCGTCCTCGAAACTAAAGTCATTCCTCAACACGGAATCCCAACCAACAGGGGGTAAATATCCAATCATCCACCACGCAAGCTCCCGAACTGGTGTCATGCCAACAACTTCGATAGGAGAACAGCTAAAAACTCACAACCCAAAAAGGGTATCACCAAGTCCCGATGCCGCCGCAGGTCCCTCAAACACACCAGCAAACAAGCTACTCACCCACTACGAGACATCCGCCTCGCTCACAAGGTCAAACCCAAAGAAGCGCAGATACACTCAAGCAACCCAGGTACGCCAACACCTCCAGGCCTGGCTCTCACAAGAACCGTCCTCGCGGCATAATCAGCTGACGCGAAAAGAAAACAACCGAGCCAGCCTAACCGTCCTAAGTGCCAAACCAAGCCCCACAAGACCAACAGGCCTACAGGTAAAACCAAGGACTCAACCGCACCGGGCAGGACCCACAACACGTCCCTACGTGCTAAGGATCGGGAATACGACCTCCCGAACACCCGGTAACCGTCCTACCCTTAACCCAATGCAAGGAAGTACATGCACTCCTAACAAAAGACTAGGATGCCCAAATGCAATACAATGCACAAACAATGCCGGTAAATACAGTAAAACCATACCTGCCCCCACAAAGTCGGCTGCTGCAAAATCCTCCACCTGAGTGGCGTAGACCGGACCGCCCTGATCCGGCGACAGCTGATCCGCAGGGTAAAAAGGTGGTGACCCGCTCGCTGGAGCATAAGGCCACTGAGTCGACCACTGCTGCTGGGGCGAAAGAGGAGCCGATGCAGATGAGGGCGCCGCTGAAGTCGAAAGGGGGCACGTAGCTCGAATGTGGCCTGGCTGTCCACACTTGTAACAACAACCCCACCTCTGATCACAGGTGTGCGACAAGTGAGGTCCTCCACAGAATATGCATCTGTCTCTATCACGAAACCGTGGCCGCCCCGTCTGCTGCTGTCTCTGGGTCTGAGGCTGAGACTCCTGCTGCTGCTGCGATGGCCGCTGGGATCCGCTAGGCTCTCGCTGCTCCACACGCCCACGGCTAGGTGACTGAGGCCGTGGCGGTCTCCATGAACCAGTCTGTCCCTCATCCTCGGGGGCCGGTCGTTTCCTCGCGGAACTCAGCACGACCATCCCGCCTCGCCTTGCCACCTCTGCGTCGCCTCCCTCCACCCAAAAGGCATGCTCGACGGCCTCCTGAAGAGTCTGGTGTCGCTGGGCATGCACAAGGATATAAAGCTCGCTGCGGAGGCCTGCCTCGAATAACTCGACCTGGTGTGGTCCATCCCGGGCGACATAGGGCACACAGTTAAACAGTCGCATGAACTCCTGATGGTAATCCTGAACTGACCGGTCGCCCTGCTGAATATTTTTCAGATCATCCTCCAGCTTCCTCTTCACGCTGGTCGAAAAATAGGTATCCACAATCATACGCCGAAACTCGGACCAGGGTAACTGTCGAGAAATCTGAAACTCCCGTGGCTCCACCCGATGCCACCAGAGGTCTGCATCTCCATCTAGGCAATGTACCGCCATATAAACTCTGTACCTCGGGTCGATGAAGAAATCCCGAAAAATCTTCTCCATCGCTGCTAACCATGTCCCAACCTCCCACGGCTGCATATCCCGCCCCGAGAACCTGGGCGGCCCGCGCTTACAAAACTTAACCAGTTTATCCGCGAAGTCCTGCTCCTCCGCCGGGGTCAAAGGCTGGGCCACGCCCTGAGCCCCGCTACTCAAAGATGGCGCCGTCGGCACAAGTGGTTCCACAGGTGGTGCCGGGGTCTCTGACACTGTCGGAGGCGGCGCCCCGCTCCGCGCCAGTAGCTGCTCAATCCGCTGCTCCCGCCGGCGGCTGCTCTCCGCCAATTGGGCTATCATGGCCCTCAACTCAGCAATCTCAGAAGATCCAGCCTGTCCTCGCTCAACAGGGGGTGTAGAGGCACCCCGGGTAGGAATCCGACGTCGGGGAGGCATCTGCCACAAGAACCACAGATCAGTAACGAAACCACACTCGACCCAATCTAGCGAAAGTCAAAGGCATCCCCCTATTTTTGTAACTTTATGTTGTCTGCAGCCAACATAACTGTCCCACAAAAATAGGGTATGCCAATCCCTCTTCACTCACTGGAAGAGTCAAATAAACACATGACCAAATTGCCGACTTTCGCATAATGTCACGTCACTCACGTCCTGCCTTCCTAGGGTCTGCCAAAAGCCTAGGGTTTCCTAAGTCCCAACTGACCTATCCCTAAGCTCTGATACCAACTTAATCTGTCACGCCCCGGGTGTAAACCAGAACCCGGGCTCGTCTACAGATCCGCCGTATACACGGAATTTTCCGTGTATACGAAGCGCTGGTAACCTGCTCAAATATAAAGATATAATAAAAGAGCATAAACAGAGCTAAACTAGAACTAATACATCTCAGATAAAGCTGAAAAGTAAAGTGCAGAAATAAACTCTCAATAATACATATGTCTCTCCCAGCTCACTAATCAAATACAACCAGCCGGTCGCAGCCGGACCCAAAAGAAATGAAAAGTAGAGTATCTGAGAGTATCTGGGGTACATCTAGTAACAGAACTGGTGCCTGGGTAGACCGCTATCTAATCCGCGATCCACTCACCTCGGTCCGCTGAGGAGGGTCCCGCAACTCCCGCAGACGACTCTGCAAAACAAAGGGGAAAGAGAGACAGAAAAGCAGTGGGGAGTGAGAACTACTATAGAACAGTAGCCTCCTCCTAGTGGGTAAACCTCAACTCAAATGTGCCCACCAGGACTATAAGAGGCGGAAGAATGAACAAAGGTGGTAAGCTGTAAACAAAACTGCTGATGATGAATAGAGCTACCACTACATGCCTCTAATGAGCTAACAGATAGTATAGCTATATGTATGCATCAGAATGTAAATGCCTGCCTGCCTAGACCCAATCGATACACCAGTAAGCACTGGTACTGCCTGCCTGCCTGCCAAATCGGGTATGCTGGCCAACGCATAACACCGATAGGGGATGAGAGTCTCGAGGACTCGAAGCCTGTAAAACGCACACTCCGGAGTGGCACTCGAGGGGAGCGACCCACACGAGTATAATGCCTGGGTAACAAGTACCAAATCAGCAGGACTGGATCATGACTCTGATCAAGGTGGAAAACCCATCCACTAAAAGAAAGCCCAAATCCTCTATCCCAATCTGATGCAATAACCACTGTCCGGTCAACCGCCAAAGATCCGCGGTTGCCGCAATGCCCTGTCCTCACAGCCTGCCTGTCCCAAAACCACAACTGTCTGACTACACTATCCCAGCCCCTGCTCGAACCCGAGCGCACTATCCCCCAAAGGTAGATAAAAGAAGAGAAAAGCATGGTTTCTCCTAAGTCAATGCCATCATGATAGTGTAGCAGAAAAAGGTGGCCTAACTAAATGTCCATACAAGCATGCAAAGTCCTTTATCATTATTAAACATGATTCAAGTGTTCGAGTTCTAACAAGTAGAGATTTGCCATTTAGATAAACATCCATGTTACTAAGTTGCCCCAAATGGTTCATGTATAAGTGAAAAAGGTTCCATCAGGTATATGCAACATATCCAGTTTAACCAAGCCCTTCCCATGATTTTAGGTGACATATTATTTACAAGAGTGAACCATTAATTTCTACTTGTCTATTTAGGATGCAAGTCCTAACAGTAAGTCCAATTCTCAATTAACATGCCATTTAACTTATACCGGTTCATTTAACAACATAATAGCGAAGCAACTCAAATAGGCCTAGTGGGGACATCACAAGTAGGAGGTTAAACAACGGTACCCACCTCGAGCGCTAAATCCAAGTTCCGACGGCGAAGTCCGCGCTCGATCTCCAAGAATCTCCGCAATACTGTGCCAAGGGTCCCAAAGAATACACACAAATTACTATCTCAATTTAATCCGAAATCTGTCCTCAAAAATCCGATTTACTGTTCAGCCATTTTTACCTGCGAGACGTGCCCACAAAATTCCCAGAAAAATACACTGCGATCTACGCGACGATCCGGTCGAAACAAGTACCTGCACGTTTTCCCACGATTTTTCTGTGCTGAGAACGAAAATCGACAAGAGGACCACCTCAAACAATACATTCATCCCAAAACAGCGGTATAAAATTCTGTAAAAAGGGATTCCTCACCCTCAGGGAAAATCCACGAAAATCCAAGAAAATTCCAGTAGACTCCTCGCGATGTGTAGATGCAAATCCCCTTTTGAATCGCCCCGTTTCGATGCTCGAGCGCGAAGTTATCGCCAAAACAAGATGGTGCTGTCCCAAAACTCCGCGACGGAAAAAGGGTCAGAAAGAAGCCACGAAATCACCATCAAAACCTCTGAACCAGGAGAAACTCATAAAAGAGGAATTGAAGCCCTACCTGTCTAGAATCCGATGGTGCAAAAATCGCGAAAATAGGATGTCGGGGTGAACCGGGGGAGCTTGAACACCGAAATGCGACGAATCTGGTAGCCGTAGAACAATCGTCGCGCCGCGCCGGAAAAATTGCAAACCTCGGGATCCGAGCCTTTGAAATTCTTGGGATTGCTACAGTAGATGGAGGATTGAGAGAGGAAGAAAAGCTCAGAAGGGACCTCGGGCTAAAACCAATTAGAAAGGGGAGAAAATCGGCTTCAAAAGCCCTAAGGGAGGTTAAAAGGAGAGAAAAACCCACCTTAAAGGGTTTCGGGCCGCAATTTGGGCCCGGATCCGCCAGCCCGGGTCGGACGCGCCCCGTCCGACCGGGCGGAGCCAACCAGGCGGCGACACGCGTCCCCACAGGGGATCGGCGCGCATCCCGCACAGCGGACAGCCGTGCGGGGCGCGCCGCCGCCCGACGCGTGTCCCGACCAGCCGACCGCCGCGCCTGCCCGCACAGTAGCCGCTGCCCCTCCTGCCCGCACAGTTGACCAGCCTATCGGGAGGCGCCACGCGTCCAGTCTCTGACCGCTGCACCCAGTGCACGAACCTCCATGCACCGCACCAGTAACACTCTGCCACGTGTCCACCGCGGTGCACCGTGAACCCAAGCCAGCCATCCTGCTCCCTGCGCCGAGTGCTGTGAGCCAACCAACCCCGTATTGCCACGTGGCACCGCCCCGGCGCACGCCCGTGCCGTGGACCGCGCACCTGCCCGCGGCCCTCCGCGCCTGCCCGCGGCCCTCCGCGCCTGCCCGCGGCCCTCCGCCGCCTGCCCGCCGCCCTCCGCCGCCTTCCGCCGCCGCCGGCCGCCGCCGGCGATCGCCGGAATCACTGTTCCGGCGATGAACAGTACCCAAGCTCCGAAAAATGCCGCAAATAGCCCGTTTTGACCGTTTTCGCGCGCTGAGTCCGAATTTGTGGTCCGTTTCGCCAAATTCTCACTCTAAAAATTGCCGGATGCCCCCGGAAGAGTATTCTTGGTCCAAATTTCGCGTAGAGCCCAATCTCAATATCCGTTTCGCGCGGGAACACCTCTAAACATCCAATGGGGTCCCCTGATCACCCGCGTGATCCATTTTAAGCCCGAAGTCTAACACTTGTGTCCAACCGTGCCCCGAACACCTCCAGCACCCCGCGTAGGCCTCCAGTGGTCACCCCAAAGCACCGCAACAGCTCTGCGGAGATCCAGGTCATCACAGGTGTACTGCGACGCCTCGAGAACCGGCCTAAGGGGGGGGAGGGGTATTTTAATGCAGTAGGGGAAAGAAATAGCCTACGTTTTTTTTTAGGCAACTCAAGGACTACGAAAGGAACTACCCGATACACGATCTGGAGCTGACCGCAGTGGTGTTCATTCTAAAGTTATGGAGACGCTACTTCTTTGGTGTCCATGGTAACATCTTCTCGGATCACCAGAGTCTTAAATGCCTGTTCACCCAAAAGGAACTAAACCTGCGGCAGAGGCGGTGGTTCGAGTTACTGAAGGATTACGACCTAACAACCCAATACCACCCCGGGAAGGCAAACGTGGTGGCAGACGCTCTGAGCAGAAAAGGGCGATTGGAAGAAGGATCAGTGGACACGATAACTGAGCAGAGCAACTTGACGCGGAATTCTCACGACTAAGGTTGGAAGTAGTGCCAGTGGGCAACGGTTGCGCAACTTGTAACCTTGGTTGTCACGCCCAGATCAGGACCCGGGCCCGTCTACAGATCCGCCGTGCACACGAAATTTCCCGTGTACACGAAGCGCTGGTAACCTGCTCAAATATCAAGATACAATAAAAGAGCATAATACAGAGCTGAAATAGTAGTCTCAGACTGGAACTACAAATAAGCTGTAATATGTACAATAATCTCCCAGCTCACCAAAATAGTACATCCAGCTGGCGGAAGCCAGACCCAAAATAAAAGGAGAATATCACAGTCTGAGTGGGGGTACAACGTCTATCTACAGCTCTCAGTCTCCCAGGAGATCTATCTATTCAGCGATCCCCTTACCTCGATCAGCTGCCGATGGCCTAGCAGCTCCCGCAGATGACTCTGCAAAATAAAGGAGAAGAAAGAAACAGAAAACAATAATGGGGGTGAGAACTACCAGATAAACCAGCAGCCTCCCCTAGTGGGTAAAACCTCAACTCTGACGCACCCACTAGGACTACTAGAGGCAAAAAAAAGGGGAAGTGGTAGATACAAAAGATGCTGAAACAGGAAAACTATCACTATTATGCTGTCAAACTGTATGCATGCATCAGAAATAGTATCTGTCCAAATAAACCCAATCTAGTCACCAGTAACAACTGGTACTGCCTGCTCAGCGGAATCTGCACACACGGCTCGAAACCGCGGGATCGGCTCACACGGCTCGCATCCCAACATAAGTATCAGACCGGCACACACGGCTGGGTCCGAGAAAGCACACCTCCGGAGTGGCACTCGAGGGGAGCGACCCACACGAGTAAAATATCTCTGTCATCAGTATCACAAGTATCTCTGTAGCACATGTCTCAATATAGCAGGACTGGATCATGACCATGATCAAAGTGGGAAACTCCATCCACTATAGAAACCCAATCCCCAACTGATGCAATAAATAAACCAAACTCAACCCCAATCTGATGCAAGGATAAACATCTGGTCAACCGCCTACTGTCCGCGGTCACCGCAATACCCCACAAGTCCACAATCTAGCACAACCTTGGCTACACTATCCCAAACCCCTGCTCACACTTGAGCAACAACATATGAATGCAAAGGACAACAATGAAACATGTTCAAATCCCAATATGATAGTGTAGCAATGAATAGTGGCCTTACCTGATGTCCGGGCATGCATGCAACTGTCTTTATTTTTAAAAGTTGTAAAATAGTGTCAAAGGTTTAAAACAATTGATTTACTGAATAAAAGTCATTTGCATGCGAGATCATAGCCTTTGTCTCAATCACAGTGTCCCAATATAAGTCATCATATCATTTGTGGGGTTATATTAAATTTTAGGGGAGTTTGTCCCAGCGGTCCTTGTCATTTGTCATATTAATTTGTCCCAATGGTTCTCATTAATTGTCCTGTTAGTAGTCCTGTTAGTAGTCCTGTTAGTAGTCCTGTTAGTAGTCCCAATGGTTCTCATCAATTATCATGTTACTTTGTCCCAATTGTTCTCATTAATTGTCATATTTTAGGGGATTTCTAGTAATCCCAGTGAGCTTGTCAAAAATGAGGTAAGCAACAACCGCCCACCTCGAACAGCTCAAACAACACCCCAGGTAGTCTCCTGGTTGTCCACAGTCCTCAAATCCTGCAAATCAACGCTCCCGGTATAAATACAAATCCCAAAAAGTACAATATTTGCTGTTTTTCAGACAGCACGGGAAAAGAGGAATTTTTCACCTCTAAAATGAGCTCCTAAAATCCCAGAAAAATCACGGTTGCGTTCCTCGCGAAGAGTAGATCAAAATCGACTCTTAAAACGCCTCGATCTGACGCTCCTACGTCAAGATAAAAATCGGAGAAGTCGGTGCTGTCCAAAAACCATCACAGTAAAAAGGGGGGTCAAAGAGGACCTAAAAACTGTGCCAAAAGTACGAAACGGAGCAAAATGATCAACACGGAAATCGAAGCCCTACCTCTTACGGTCGCGCTGTCGCAAAAATCGTCCAAAAATTCCACCTGGTTAGCCCGCAGTGAATTTTCGACGGAACTGCGACGGGAAATGGGCCTAAAAAAAAATCGTCGCAGTGCGCCGCGTCGCAGATATCTCACTATCTGTAACTCCTAAATTCCTGAGATTCTAGAGAGAGAAAGAAGAGAGAGAGAGGAACAACTTTCGTATTTGGCACTTTTTCTGATTCTCTCTCTGGGGCAAAATGAGAGGGGGTGGGGGCTCTTATATAGTGGGCCAAAAGGGAATATTCCCTCACGGATCCTGATCCAAACACGAAACACCGAAACGAGCCAACCAGGAAGCGCCACGTGTCAACCAAACAGGAAA